>CM061914.1:109355292-109426407 GCA_031002005.1 Vandiemenella viatica | reverse complement strand
GATTTATCATTAATAGTCAGTTATTTTAAGTGAAAGATGATCGGTATAACGTCTTCCTTTCTTTTGACGCTAGCGTTTCTTCAAATTAACTTTTTGTTTGAAAATGTTAACTTTTAATGTTCTGTATGGACACGTAATTTCTCTTGAATGTTTTAAAAATCTAAAATGAAGTGCTTTCAATGTCTGCACAACTCTTTTATTAACGAAATACAATCCATATTTTCGTTCCTATAATGAATATGTTAAAATATGTCACTTTTTTGTGAGGTGGGTGAGTCTCAATTTTGGATATTAACATGAATGTACCACCTACCGGGTATAGTACTGTCTTGGTAGATGTGTATAATGGGTTGAATAAGTCCCAGGATGAAATGTAGCGATGTGCAATTCAGGTCGTTCGGATTAATATGAGCATGGTAGTACAAGTGAACTTTATCGAGAATATAAGACGTATTGTGTTACTCTGAAACTGTGTCAAGTGACTTTATTTCAATTACCCTTCGCATTTGGGGTTTAATACGAATGTGTGGCGGCCGATTTCTTAAATATTTAATTTACCAGTAGGCTACACCGGTCAAGAACTTAATTGTTCACCGTTCAGGTGAAAGTGTTAACCCCCCATTAACCTTTTGGCCTGACAACTTAGCATATCTAAAATATTGCTTATAATTTTTGCATCCTTTGTAGAACGTTTTCTAAACTAGAGGTTTTCAGCCCGGAAGGCCCCCCACCTCACCCCCCTCCCGAGGGGGGCACGCCAAGGGGGGGGGGGGGGTGCGAGGTAGCTTCACCGCCTGTGTGGACGATACCCTAGCGCTACCTAGCCAGAAGTACTATGTCTCGTTCAGATTGAAAACCTTTATTCTAAATTACAAACTTAGTGAGTTCCCTCTGGCATGTCATTGTTTTCTACGGAAAGGGGGGGGGTGCGTGATACGAAAAATATTGGGAACCCATATTCTAAAGTTACAACATCCTCGAACGAACCTTTATTTTGTAGCAGATGTTGAAAGCGAACAAAGTAAGCATTTAATTTGAAATGGAGCCGATTTAATTTTGTGTCGATAATAAAATTAGTGTGGTCAAAGAAAATTAATGAGAATGTTATACAGTATCAACACTACGGAAGTAAGCCTTCGCCTACAACACTTTCAAAGAATGGGAACTTGAACTTAAAAAGGGGAAAACCCGGATTTAAACTGATCCCAACGCAGGAAGCTAGTGGATACAATAACTCAGGAAAATGTCTGCGGGATACTTGAGCTGGCGATAACAGGCAAAGAGTTCAGCTGATTTGAGTAGATACCTAGCTTTCCATGATATAAGAAACTTTTCCGCTTATTGTGAGCCAAACTTTTAAGCGTAAATTAAACGGTATTGAGAAGACATGCGTATCTCATAAAATTATCCTTCACTGAAAAAAATTTATTACAAGTTACTAAAAATTTACGATTACAGATGAGACCTAAGGCAATCACTTTAATCCAGGATCAACGGAACAATCAGCGCAGTAGAAACAAGCCAGTTCTCTCCCTCTAAAGATGAAGCAGGATGTTCCTTCTGCAGGGAAATAGATAGTGCATTCTGAAAGTGTAAAAATTCTAAATTCCCTAAAAATGGGTGTAGCCACCAGTGTGGCACATTATGCAGCTATCAGTGACAAGTTATCAAGAAACGTACTGTTTCATCAATACAATTCTCCCTGTGCCCCCTGTGAACAGTCTCTGATTTCCAGGGCTACAGTCTGTTCAGTACAATGCTCCCTTTGCCCCCTGTGAAAAGTCTCTGATTGCCAGGGCTACAGTCTGTGAGTTTCATTTGGTGCTGTATTCCTTCTGTGCACCCGACCTCGTCCCTTCAGATTTCATCTGTTTCCTTAAATTAAAAAGTTTCTATTTAAAACCAAATTACAAGTTAGCTCATGACCTCATTCGTCTTGTCACCTCATATTTTGACATCCTGGATCCACTTAGGTTAAAAACATTAGATCACAGTAGGAGGAAGTGTGTGGATCTCAGAAAAGACTACGTTGATTTATATATAAGCATGCTTTTGTCTTAATATTTTCCTTGTGATCACTTTTTAATAGCAACAAGTAAAAGTATTTTGTTCTCTACATATAGTCGCATACCGACAGCAAAACTAAATATTGGATGACTTGTGCATACGGACACATCTGTATAACAGTTATTGCAGAGTGTTTGTAACATTTAAAAAAAAAATAAAAACAAACATCTTTTGATATGGAAGCCGAACTAGTTAGAGTATAATTACAACTTTGAAACGCACTTTCGTGTAATTTCAATGTTAAATTCGTTCCATTGGTTATTTTTTTATATTTCTTTCAGATATTTAACCGATTTTATTATGCTTGTGTTTCTAAAACATTGTTTGTATACCAACGGGATGTTTTTAAAATAATTTCCATTAGTTGAGTCAAGACACTCATCAAAAACATTAACTCCAAAGCTTGTAATTCCACATTTTTCTGAGCTTTAAATATTTTCATTCTTATACAGCCTATAATAATATTTTGTCCCTATATAAAGAGCATAGTTAAATTAACCCTGATTAGATCACAGTCTTTTATACAACATTTTTTGTTTTCGGTGCATTCTTAACCTTCATATTCTTGATCCGGTTTGGTTTAAGTTTGCGTAAACTATACGCCAAGTTAGGGTTCTTTTTCTTTTCTTCTTCTTCTTCTTCTTCTTCTTTTTTTCTGTCATCAATCTTTCGACTGGCTTGATGCAATCCTCCATCCCTTCCTATCCTGTGCTAACAACTTCATCTCTACATATCCCTTACAACCCACGTCCTCAATTCCTCAATTACTCAATTATCTGCTTCATATATTTTAATCTCTTTCTTCCTCTACAGTTCTTACATTCGAATGTTCCCTCCAACAACAAATTAACCAAGCCAGCATGTCTCAAAATATGACCTACCAAGGCAGGCTGTCTCTTCTTTCTGTAAGCTTCTTCCACAAACGTCTTTCCTCGCCCATCATTTCCAAAACACGTTCATTTCTTACTTTGTGTGTCCACTGAATTTTCAGCATTCTTCTGTAGCACCACATTTCAAATGCTTCAATTTTCCTTCTTTCCCGTTTTCCTAAAGTCCATGTTTCGCTACCGTTAAGTGCTGTGCTCCACACATAGAGTTTTAAAAAGTTTTTTCTAATTCCTAGATCAATATTTGAAACTAAAAGATTTCTCTTTTTCATGAAAGCTCTTTTTGCTAGTGCCATTCTGCTTTTAACATCATTCCTGCTTCGGCCATCGGTTGTAATTTTGCTTCCCAAGTAATTCACTTACTTCTCCAATTGCATTTAATCTACTAGTATTGGTATCATTTCTGCTATATTTCATCACTTTAGTCTTGCTTTGATTTATATTCAGTCCAAAATCTTCCTTCAGTATTTTGTTCATGCCATTCAGTAATTTTTCAATATCCTCAGCCCTTTCTGCTAACAAGACAATGTCGTCAGCAAATCGTAGCATACTGACTTTTTCTCCCTGAACACTTATGCCACATGGAAATTTTTCTTTTTCTTCTTTTATTGCTTACTCTACATACAAGTTGAATAATAACGGGGATAGATTACAACCTTGTCTCACACCCTTTTTAACTGATGCTTGCCTCTCATGATGCCTTACTTCCTGGTATAAAATCAAAAAGTGCAGGTTTCGTGCAGTTAGATATAAAATCCTGCTTGTTTTTTCCTTACACCTTCACAATAGCAGTTAGCGACCGCAGGACTGGTCAGAGCGGGTTTCTGTGGAGAGCAGCGGATAGCCAATTCCGAATCGCCCGGGGAACGTTTAAACTGGGCGCACAATCGATTGCAGCGCACTGCGAGCGCACAAACGGCACAACTGGCCTGCTGCAACGATGATAATGCCAACAGCAGAGATTACTAGCTACCATTCGTACTGATTGCGCGCGCTGTAGAGAGATCTGAATATTCGATAGTTACTTCCTCTGCTAAACCGTGGACACTAGCGCCAAATATGTTTTGAGAGTTTGCTGTTAGTAATAGTTTACTCCACGGTTCACTGCGTGCTGGAAAGCGTACAGAATAGTATCAGAGACATGCCTTGTGCGCTGATATTGCCTATCGAAGTGTTGAATTGTCATAGCACAGTCAAGTGGTTTGGTGGTATAATGACATTGTGACAGTGTTTCTGGGAACCTTTAGTTCAGCTTGAGGATTACGATCTAGTCAGAACCTTGAAAGATCCTTTTTATCATCCCACTGGCAAAATTTTCTCATAGTTTGTGAAGTGCCAAAGAGCGCTCAAAGATCGTGCTGCCGGTTACTTTTACCGGGCAATATTACCGAGTTGCCATAAGTGATGACAGACTTGCTACGGCACCTTGAAACTGCGACACTACTGTCTTTAAGGAAACATGAATTTTCATTTTTCTATACGCAGATTTTATCGGAGATATTTGGGAATATCATGAAACCCGTAGTTGGTTTCGGGAGCAGTATGTCAGATACATATCCTCCCTGATGCAAGAAGCTGTTTCCAACCTGCCTTGTTCTGTACCAGCGGTCAGAACAGGCTAAATCTTTTGATCATTGAACTCTGAAAGTGACCGCCAGCGCTCTATATTTCTCGGAAAATAAAGAACAACTGGCATCTGCACTGATAGCGTGACAGTCTTGAGATTGACCTGCTAAAAACCTTATTCTTGGCGAGAAAAATAATGTAGGATCTAATTAGTTCTTTCCGTAATCTCTCTAACTCTTCCATGTTGTGTAAAATAATTTTTGATGCAGCAGAATGTTTTCTTCGAGGGAAATATTTTCTATGGATCTTTCAATCAGCGTCTTTCGATTATGTTTTTTTTCTTTCTTTTTCTTCTTCTTTTTTTAATGCGTCACGCCTAGTCGACGTCAAATTGATTAGAGGTGAAAAGGATTGGATTAAGGAACAGGAAAGAATTAAGTCATGAACTTTTGAAGAAACCCAACATTTGCTTGGAGTGATTTCGGAAAAACCATGAAAACCCGAAATCTGGATGGCCGGACGGGAATTCGAACCAGCGTCCTCCCGAAAGCCACACTTGAGCATTAATCTCTCACCCACAAAAATCAATGAGTATTTCACTCATAATTTATTTCCTACCTAATTTCCTAGTCTTAAAGTTTACGTATTCTATGAATCTTCTAAATTACTATTGTGATGTAGAACCCATTCGTAAAATCAACATCCGTCACCTGAGAAGACCAATGACTTCAACAGTGTCGGTATAATTTACGATTTACAGCACTGAAGTTAACGCTTGGAAGGATCGTATTGAGAATTTCCTCATGACTGTCTGAATATACCTGACAATGTAGGGGCTAGGGTCGCCAGTTCGAATCCAGCCAAGAGTGTGGGTGATTTTAGTTAAATATTGTGTCTATCATGTGTTGTTTGTGCTTCATGGAAACAAAAATTGCTACGGAAATTTAATAACAAGAAGAATAACAGTACCACTAGAGTTGGCTATGTGGCTTGAAGCCAAATGCCTCATATTTCTTAACATTCAGTTCCAATTTAGTCCTCGCACCAAGCCTCAAGCTCGGGAAGCTCGACTTGTAAAGTGTGCAATACTTCGTGCGTTCTATTTCGTAATCAGATGTGCATTTTCATCTATAAACTCACTCGAATAATTCGTGAATATTATGTTCCATGCAGAAAATGCAGCCATTATTTCCAACAGCGTTAAACATTCGCTATTGGAGAATAAAGGCTGCGAGCTTGCAATTAGTAAATTAATTTATTATTAGTTTGGGTAAGCCACAAGTGAGGAAGAGAAACAAGATTTTTTGACGTAGTAGTACCAAAAAATCGAATTAGGAGTTACCTTATTAGTCTTGAAATATAGTATTCGCGGGTTTTCCGCCGTATGTTGTTGAAGAGACAACATACGGCGGAAAACCCGCGAAGACTATATTTCATCGATACGCCGTGAAAGCCTTCGTTCTTCTTATTAGTCTTGTTCAAATAAAACTTCGTATTTAACCAACAAATTAATTAGATATCTACATCTACATAAATACTCTGCAATTCACAAAACTGTGGGTGGCAGAGGGTGCTCAGCACCAAACCTAATCTCTTTGTTGTGCATTCCAATCCCGAATGGTACGAGGGAAAAAAGAATTCATATAAGAATCAGTGCGGCACATTATTTCTTTAATTTTTTTTTCTGTCATTCCGACCCAAATAGGTTGCTGGACGAAGTATTTCACCACACTCGTAAGTGAAAGTGGGAGTACGCATGTTTACCAATAAGTTTAAACGAAACGTGCGTCGTCTATCTACCAGAGACTCCCAGCCTAGTCTACTAATCAGTTCTGTGACGCCTTCGTAAGGACTGTAGCAAGCGGTCACGAATTATGCGGCTCTTCTCTGTACTTTCTCTATACTCTCAATCAACCCCTTACGAAACGAATCCCAGATGGCACAACAGTAGTCCAAATGTGGACGCACAATAGATTTGTACGCTATCTCCTTTGTTTGTTCATTATAATTTTGAAATATTTACAATTTTTTACAATATATTCACACAAACAACAGGTTTTGTTAAAAGAAGGTGTAGTAAAATAATTGTAATAAATAAGACATTAGTAACCATCAGTCTGTAAAGACTGTCATGGAATTCTGATTTCTGGAGTGTACCGCCTCCATCAAACTTAAGCTGACGTCGTAAACCAGGGAATTTTAATGTCACGCAACTCTTGTTGCTTTGCTTATCAGTGGTTCTGGCATCATTAATCCTGAACGCCTTTCTGTGAACCACGTAAACCTTAAATGGAGGGGATTGAGATAACTTCTCTTATGCTGTATGGCGCTTACCGAGAGGAAGACGAATATTAAAATTTTGCAATTAAGTGCAACCGTCCAAGAATTAAAGGTTGAGTTTATTTCTAAGGACACTATCTAAAATGGACAAGCATCATTTACCACAGTTACCTGAAAATATCACTCCTACAGGTATTTTTCTCATATTATTCATTCCACTTTTATCGCTTTGTTATTTCCCACATAATTTGATTTCCATGTATGCCAACAGGCATACTAAGGAATAATGTAAATGTGCACTTCACGCGGTGGAGCGTACTGTCTTTGTTCCATATCTTAGCCGTTAATCTGTTCGTGAAAATGTTGTCTATTAAAGTGGTAGTTTGGTGCCTTACGACTATACGCCAACACGATTTCAGAAAACCGCCTAAAACTGTAATGAGGACATCCAGTAGGCATGAAGAGCGATATAAATTACGGCGTTCTTAAATGCGTGTCCAGCAAGGTGACGCCTTAAAACGCTCAGCCAAACTGTTAACTGGTAGGCTGGCAGTTTCTAATTGACTGGCGAGTGTTATGTGTTAGGTCGCTGACGCATATACCGGACAGTGTGTCGCCTTCCTCTAGTGCAGTGGTCCGCAACATTTTCCTTCTCGCGGCACACCCTAAGGTTATTCGTAAATCTCGCGTCACACTTGGGTGGTTGAGAAAAAAAAAAAAAAAAAAATTCCTCACAACACGAATTTTTTTCGTTGCGTATACAGCCTTCTAACACGAAAAAAATTTATTATAGCGGTTGTTGCATAAAATTAATAATCAGGCAGTTTTATATTACTATTAAAGTGTATAATTGTACACATACCTTCAATGTGACACTTGTGCCTGCTTAAATACACACAAGTCGCTGATTCTTGGAGAAGTCGTTGACAATGCAAACTTCATTCCTTCATCGACGGATTTGAGTCTTTCCCTCTTGGATGTTTTAATCTCAGTCAACGTCGATAAGCTCAATTCACATAAATATGTAGTTGGGAATGGCAATAACATATTAACTGCCAAGTCGGAGATAGCCGGATATTCGTTCCTTATTGTTAACCAAAATGTGTCTGAAATTAAAGCTTTTCGAAGTTCCTTTAAAGTTCTGTCAGCTTTTAAATCTGCGAGTTCCTCTTGAATATTAATTGCAAGATGTTCCGAATTCGCAACGAATGGTTCATGAACCCAGCTGAAATCTTCAACACCTTTTCCAAAGTACTTTTTGAATCTCTGCTGCAGGACTTCTAAATGTTCTTTAATTCAGTCCATCGCCATTTTATTACCGGCATCAAATATCCATAAAGTCGGGAACATCTCACACGACACATTTTCATTCCTCTGTAACCACAAGTACAGCTTATTCTAAAATCCTTTAATCTCATCCACGCTAGTAAGAATACCTTACATTTTGATGTTCAGCTCATTCAAGCGTACGAAAATGTCGGAAAGATATGCCAACTTACATACCCAATCGCCATCTGCGAGTAAATCCGCGTCTTGTGTCTTTCAGCAGTCAAAAATGCCTGGACCTCTTCTCTAAGTTCAAATATTCGCCTTAACAAGTTTCCTCGTGACAGTCTGCTTACTTCTGTATGTACAAGGAGTGTAGTGTGTTCTGAACCTATTTCCTGGCATAAAACAGAAAATAGTTTCGAATTTAGGGACCGTGATTTTATAAAGTTCACGACTTTTATTACTTTTTCCTGCACATCTTTCAGAGAAGGTGGCAGAGACTTAGCAACAGTGGCTTCGCGGTGAATGAGACGGTGATCACTTCGTACATTGGGATTTACTTCGCGTACTGCAGCTGCAAATCCTTTCACTGGCCCTGTCATCGCAGCTGCTCCGTCTGTACAAACACTAACGCAATCCTTCCATGTTAATTCATTAAGTCGCAAATATTCATCAGAGAAACGAAATATTTCTCCACCGGTAGTATGCTCTGGAAGTTCTTTGCAAAAGAATAAATTACTTACAATTACATCTCCATCGATGTAGCGAATGTAAGCCAGAAGTTGTGCGTGGCGGCTAATATCTGTGGACTTGTCGATCTGAAGTGAGAACTTTTCTGATTTTCTGCTTCATAATGTCTTCAGTATCATGAGACATATCAATAACTTGGCGGCTGATTGTGTCAGCAGAAAGAGGAATTTTTGAAATTTCACTAGCTAATTCTAATCCAGATATTTCGCGGCACACCTTTCACCTTGTCGTGGCACACCGGTTGCGGACCACTGCTCTAGTGGACATATTCTAGAACTTTCAGAACTATCATTGTCTTGTAGCATATTTTCAGTCTAAATTATCCTAAATTCTCTGTTCAAAAAATCTTCCAAAAAAATTTCCTTGGACTACAGTGAATACCATTTTTCATGTTAGTAGCAACACGCAACTAGTGAACTGTGAAAAATAATTTTATAACTGCTGGGCCTAATTTTTTGTTAATTATCTTTTACTGTCAGAGAATTTTGTAACCATTCCATCAATTTTTAATTAAATAACAAGCCATTTCTTAATGTTTGATTATTGTGTACATTTTTTCCTTCCCTGCATTTATTTAGGAATGTTATTACCTATGACGGGCGTCAGTCTTTAACAGACTCTGATGAGAATCTCAGCAAATAATCTCATTGCTATTTTTTTTTAAAATTGTAGAGACGTGGTATTGGTTACATTTGTCTCATTAAAGTGATTCTAAAATTAAATTTGCCTGCAGCTATAGATCATTTGAAATTAGAGCAATAAATACATTGAATTAATCTGCCATTATTTTATTTTATTTATATTTATTGATTTTTAGGCAAAGGTTTATACGTTTTCTGAAATACGAAGTTAATTTGATCAATTTAAAAGGTGCGGCCCTCCGGTAACCTCCTCTTCCTCAAAGCGGCCCCCAAACCAAAACATTTGCCCACCCCTGTTGTAATCAGAACAGCGTTATGCGTCGAGAGTTTAAGGCGTCCATCTGTAGCACTCA
Organism: Vandiemenella viatica; assembly: GCA_031002005.1. Classification (NCBI taxonomy): domain Eukaryota; kingdom Metazoa; phylum Arthropoda; class Insecta; order Orthoptera; family Morabidae; genus Vandiemenella; species Vandiemenella viatica. The sequence continues at coordinate 109,416,594 of CM061914.1, read as the reverse complement.
TCTATAACTTGCAACAAGCAAGCTGTAATTAAATAAACGTTTGATTATTTAAAAGTCTTAAAAACCGTTGCCTTTTTCTTTCGAATCGGTGTTTCGTGGTGCGGCAACTTCATTATCGCCTGACACAGCGTGAAATTCAAGGCTAAGCTGCAACGCCGCAGGCCTTACTCGGCGAGTCTCATTACCGACCCATGTTTGCATAAAAGATGATAATCCGGCGAGGAAGTTTGTTCTGCAGCACGTACAAGCCATGACCCAAGTTTCTAACTAGTTGATAATAGCTCTAACAGGGTGACGCGGCGCCCCAGACCACCTGTCGCTCCCCGTAACCAAGCCGACATCTCCACGTCACGATACTAGTCTGTCCCGAGATGCGTCATCATATGTAACATGCAGTGGCAGGTCAGCCAAATCCTTTTCACCAAGTTCTGATGCCATTATATGCATAACTAGAGTTACACGGGCAACGTGCATGAATAATGAAAAATTTTTAAGTAGAGAGAATATGTTGTGATAAAATATCTTCCTACATAGTAAAATCCCGCTCTTTCCTTCGTTTTTGCACTGCTTCTTTCACAACAGGTAATGGGAGATAAAAAGAACACTCGAAGATGAAATCAAACTTGCACTGAGAAAATCTCTGCCTGACATTCTAACTTCTTAGTTTTTTAAATTTCTGCCCTCAGTTTTTGTACTACTTGCAACTATGTTCACAAAGCCCGTCAAAAAGACAGAAATGTTTGTTGTTATGAAGAAGTTTCTAAGAAAAGCGTAATTTCAAAATCGAATAAAGATTACTTATGTATTTAATATATTTCGTAATTTCTCACGTTTGGTGTAAACATTCATTGGGGGGAAAAAACTTTTCTGTTTCTTACCTTCTGTTAAAAAAAAATCCTTGAGGTTATATTGTAATAATATATTATTTAATTAAAATTGCAATGGAGCGCATGCTCCGGTGGCAATTTCCCTACACACCCATCTTCCCCCTTTTCTGCGCCCACCTACATTTTCCCTCTGCAAATTTTAACTTTAAATTCTTTAAACGTTTTTGGTAAATTATTCATCTTTTTTGTTGGTAACTTATTCCAATCCCTGACACCCTTACCCAAAAAAGAGAATCTTCCTACACCCCTATGCCTGAAATCGAGTGCCACCTTGTGGTAATGGTAATCTTTTAGCTTCCATACATTACTTTTAATTCTTACACCAATATTTTTCCGTGCCTCGTCACCAATATACGTCCTGTACACTCCCATGACCCTCTTCACCCTCCTCCTGTCTTCAAATGAATCCCATTCCAACTCTTTTAACATATTACATTCTGCGGTAATTTCCAGAAACAAATCTAGCAGGCCTTTATTGCACCCTCTCCAACTCCTGTATTTGATACTCAAGATGTGGATCCCATACTACACTACCATATTCAAGCAATGGTCTGACCAAAGTTTTGTAACTCAATTCCCTTACTTCTCTCGTGCATCATCAACAAGCGAAGAATTTTGAAACATCTTCCTACTACCTGTGACCTGGTTCCGGTAACTAAAACAGAGAATAAATCTTAAGCATCAGTTGTTCTCCTCCTTACATGAATTTACGCATTTAATCGTCGCAAATAAACAAATAGTAACATGTAAATTTAAAAGAACGTCGCACATATCTCTGCCTTGGAATATAATTTTTGTCTCTGCCCTTCATATTTGAATGTAGTTACTTCCTCAACAGGCAGTTTCCGTTTTTGCTGGCATCACAGTTACACTTCCTTTAAACAATATAAGTTCCAAAAAAATCGAATGAAGTTATCTATATGAAACTTTTTGTTTAATCAAGCAGCGGTGTTTTGTACGCCATTGTGATTAACGCTTCTGGTGTCATCGCTCGACAAATATTACGCAGATATTCAGTTAACGTCCAGTCTGCAGGCAGAACGCATTTTTTTAAAGTGGATTGTATACGTTCTTTCACAATTTTCTCTTGCTAAGATTCCCGCATAGTATAGAGACCACACTATAAAGATAATACCTGAGAACACCCAGCCTAAAAGTGGATTAGAATTGGTGTAACCGGTAGTTTAGACGAGTGAACTTACGATAACTTGCCAGCTATTTCAAAACCTTCAGATGAAAGAATGGTCAACTTGATTACGATTTTTAGGACTTTTATCCGATCATCTGGTACAAGATGCATAAATCTTAAATCGATTAATTAGACTGTAAGTGAATTGAATTATATAAAGTTTATTACGGCGGCGGACAAATACGTCACACATAAGTGAAACTTATAATTAGTTTGTAATTGAGTATGAAAGTATTATCTGAATAATTAAATCCTATAATTTTATTGTTTTATTCAAATTTCATCATTTATTTTATACATAGTGTTCCGTTTAACTTGCAAAATTATTGATGAAAACTTAACCGACGGATATTTTGAAGTAAGAGAATAATAATGACAATACGGGCAGTATAAACATTTTCTTTCACGTAATAAAGAAGAAGAAATAACTTCTTTTTTTTACATTATAGTTTCATAAGTCAACAAAGTTTAAAAGTTAAAAGGATATTAAGATGCTCTCGTCCTGGCTTAAAAAGACCATAAAGATATAGTAAGGTAGAAGTAAGTTAATAATAATTACTTTAAGACAAGATCATCGAAAGTAAACGCTTGATACTTTAATATAAAGGTAATGATAAGACGAATCGTTCATTTCTTGAAATTTTTGCTGTATTCCGTGTTGAGTCAGCTCGATTAAAGTAAAGAACGTGTCTCTGCTGCATTCTACTTTTATATCCCTTTATTGTCGATGGTTCAATCCGTTTTCGGAACTAAAATATTTTATTTATAGCTATAGAGCCACTTCGCTGCCAAAATTTGTTCTCCTTAGAATTATATTGCTAATTCATTACTTATAATGAATTTAATATTAAGTGAAATGAATGACGCTACAATTAATAGATTCGCTGAGGGCAGGGATCAATAATACTACTTTCTTTAACTTACATTTCATATTTACCGTTGCACAGAAACTTAAAAAATGTAATGTTAGGGAACAAAATTTCATTTATCTCCACATACAACTCATTTAGATGATAGATTCCAGTCTGATTATTATAGCACAAGTATTACTATTCCGATAATCTAAACACATGCAGAAGTTCATTCTCTGAATACTATGAACACTTTAATCAATTCCTATAATTTTGCTGTTTTAATTAAAAACCATCATTGATATTTATTTTACATATGCTTCATTGCTCTGTGACAGTTACTACACATTCTAAACACTAACCGCGGGAGACATGCATTGTAAATATTTACCAGTAACTGGCAACTGTTTTACAACGTTGGAAAAAAAACAAAGAGCGCTGTTTTTCTTTCACAGTGGTATTGATTGCCGTTGGCTTAATCCACGAATCAACTAATTAAGTAATATAATTAAAAAGGGTTTAATCTATAATAACAGGATTGTCCGCTGAATGTTTTGAGTGCAAAATTAGCAGCAAATCCGACGCTGAAAATGAACAAGCTATTTTGTAGCCATTGAGTAATTTCCTTCAAATCGTGTAACAGGATCACATTTTCATTCTAAAAGATATTTATGAGCTTTTGATTAATATCCAATGCAAATACAAGTGCTATAACTATCGGATAGGAATCGATCATGAAAATGAATTGTATGAGGAAGTAAAAGCGACTGCTTTCAAAAGCCCCTGATTTCGTGAAAAAACTGAGCTCAAAAACATAAGTGAAAACAGTCAGTAATAATTGTCCTTTCCTTATTAAAGAGTGACTTGCTTAAGTGATTTGGCACTCAAAAAAAAAAAAAAAAATTAAATTACTCAAGACCTGTACTGTAATGTCAGACGCCAGTTGTCATTCTGAAAATTAAAGTACTGATCTAACATATATTTGGGTTCACAATTTATCGAAAACATTTACATCGAATATAAATAAACAAAAAGTAACTAATAATATCAATATGTTAATTTAAACACCATACAGACTTTTCTTACAGTATTTTGTCAATCCATTTCTTCTCGGATGCTTGGCTAAATAGAAATGTTATTAAATAACGCTCATATCCTCCACTATGTTGTCTCTGGTCATTTTTAATCCAGCAACCTGGGGGCCCTTGGCGAATTCATCATTATGGCCTTCCCTCAGACCAAATGGGCGACCTTTTTTTAGCTGTACAAACTTGTCGAGCGGGGCCCCCTACAGCCGGTGATCGGGCCCCCCATCAGCGGGGTGGGCCCAGGTACATTTGACCCGCTTACCCCCATCCCTAACGCCGGCCCTGGGTGTGTGTTGACAGACATGGCTGCACAGTGACCAAGATCAGCGTATTCAGTACAGTTTGTTGTTTTTGTTGTATAAAATGAGAGATGAAATTCGGTGCCGTTCCATTCAGTCAACTCTTCCGAAAGACATCAGAGGGATCGACTGACTTTACATCCCCATCCGACGGACGAATCACCATCAGCCCTGCCGTAAGTTCTCACTCCTTCGTACTGGGGAGAGGTTTGGGATTTAACCCTGTAGTTTTGCGCTCAATATGCTGATTAGGAATGGTGCACCACTACCTCTGCTACTCTTCCGGCCAAATCCTGGTGATGAAAATTTCTTCGACCACCAGGGCTCCACACAGTTAACTCCGTGTCAGCATCGGACACCATTACGGTGCCGCAGCCAGATGAGCAAGCGGGGCGGACAGGATAACAAACGCGAAGAATTAAATATGGGAGTGTCTCGCCAAGCGACGTAGAGTGTGCTGAAGAGCTGGACGCGGGATGTATTATGGTTGTGCAGAAGTAAGTCAGATATGAAGACGTAGTTAATAACAGAAGTATATATGCCGGAGGTGGACAGTAAAAAGTCAGTAGTTCAAATTATTGTTTGGCGCTTAAACTAGTACTCCAAGTTTCATGTTATCTGAAAACTACGTTAAAAGGACCTGAAATCAACCTGAAAACGTCGAACAATTAGTCAGTCGTTCTATAGGAATATCAATTCTACAAAGGTAATAGGATTGTTGCTTACATTAAAGGTCTCAAGTCAAAATAAAAAAATTTGATTGATCATTAATGTAAAGAGAAAACTTTGAGCGGTCTGATGGCTCAGAGGTTGGAAATCGAAAGGTTGTAATAATCCTCTATATTATTAATTTGTATTACTAATTAAAGTCCACAGGTTTTTAGACGGTTTGGCCCTTAAATATCGCCATTCAACCCAAGTACGCGGACAGAGGAGCTACTTAGTTCCATTAAAAGGTTCTTACTATCCAAATAAGACGTCTTAGCTTCATACAATCAATAATTTGCTATTTTATTGATTAAAGCTCGATTACTGCTCTTAACAACTTTATTTTTACACGAGGCACAAAACTACAATTTTAAATACACTCGTTCTGTATATTAAGAAACAATTACTGATTCATCTGGCATAATACAAAATATTAGATCGCCGCCACAACTTTGGCGCACGATCTCTCACTCCCGCTCACGGCCAGAGACACTCCACACCTCTGCACACACTCAAAACCATAGATGTTAACATCACTTATACTACCCTTTTTTACATGCTTAGTATCGTCTGTGATTTCCGTGAGCATAAATACAATTGCTTACAATGCATATTCATACATTTATTTTAATATTATAATATATATACATCTAAATATATATTCGGGGATAGTGGATATGCTACAAGGTTCCCGATTTGAATCCCGATCTCAACTGTAATTTTCAAAATGCCCTTAATGCGACCTGTACCTCTCACACGGTTTGCTGTGTAATGTGAAGTAATCCAAAACGCTTCCGTCATTTGCTTACTTTTTGTACTTATGGCTTTATTCCTCGTCGACGTCGAGGTCATTAAAGGCGGGATGGGGTCAAGGAACTGGAAGGAATTCAGCCATGGTCTTTTGAAGGAACCGTCGCTGCATTCACCTGGATTGATTTGGGGAAACCATGGAAAACCCAAATCTGGATGCCCGGTCGGGGATTCGAACCGACGTCGTCCCGAAAGCGAGGCTAGAACGTTAACCACTCATCCCCGACGCTGGGTGATTTGCTTTTCACATTAAACTGTAGGTCCCCTCTACGGATAATAACCCTAGTTGAAACACTGTTGTGTACACATCCAAAGCAAATTCAAGCCAAACGAAGGTGAATTGATGTAATTACAGCTAACTTCCAACATTTGACAATCCATTGATTCCAGACAACCTTGGTAGGATTTTGAATGTTAATTAATAATCAAACACCAGCAGGGAACAAGCACTCGACAGTGTTTTATTGATAGTGTAATTCTGAATGATTGCATTTGACGTGTTTTTTAGGGTATTTAGAAGCATGAAATAGACGACGAAGGTGGTATAAATACTAGCCGATGCTACTATAGGAAAGCACGTTGGTTTCACCTCCTAAACACTGGTGGAGCCTCGCTGACGTTGCTGACGTGCCTAACTGCTGAGCAAGGTCCCGGCCCGCACTTACGACTCGGCCGAACGACGGGGTCGTAACAGCGACGGAGCGCGAACATGTCCGGCTACTCACGGTACGTGCGCAGGCTCTCAAGCGACATCCGATACCTCGGGAGGCTCCTGTAGACGACGCATTCGTCACTAAACAACAAACTGCGAGAGCACGCTGAGAAACTTGAAGAGCAGCGCCGTGTGTCTCAAATAAATATGATCCTCTCACTAGTATACCTGAAGATGTGTGGTAGAGGTGGTCAAATGCATAGCTCGTAAACAGCCATCCAAATCACTAAAGGCAGGCTACATTGCCGTCACCTCGCGAGAACTTATGTGCAATAGTGATACCGTAATAATCATAATAATTCCGTGTGGTCGTAATCAGGACCGGCTTAAGGAATTTTGGGGCCCCCTGCGAAGTATGATTTCGGGGCCCCCTACTTCTTTTCTAGTTGTACTATTGATAATTTTCGTGACTTTATTCACACACAAACACACACACACACACACACACACACACACACATATATATATATATATATATATATATATATACACTGTAATCTGTGTGTAGAGCTCAAACAACGATTAAAGAGACGAACTGAGGTTTTATCTAAATTTGTGTACAATCGGGCCAGCAGTTTATTGAGTATTAGCTGAACGGGACCAACTTCGCCGAGTCTTTGGTGTTTTATCAATGCATCTCGTATGGATCTCTCAACTACTGTCACTTTCATTCCTGGCTAAGCCCTGCTGCCCATTGTGTCAAAGGATTTTTTTTTTAATTCAGTTTTATAGCTATTATATTTATAACTCACTTTTTGTATACGATATTTCTTTTCTTGCTTTTCTTTTCTAGTACATATAGGCTTCTGGGGCTAGAGACAAGTGAACAGGCTTACAAATTTTAATTCAATAACTTTTGATATGAAACGTCAAAAGATGAATGAGTTTATTCGAACGAAATTACATAAATTGCTGAAATAGGTTCAGAGCAATACACGCCTTTAAATATATAGCCCTATTTCAATTACATCAGGTACGACTTTCTCAAAACTGAACCTGATGAAGGACTTTTATTATTATTATTATTACTCCGCGATTCACTAAAAGTGTGTGGCGGAGGGTGCATTGCACCTATCGAAAAGGGTTATGGTTTGGAAGGGTTATAAGGGATATGGCAGGAGGCGCCCATGGGCTATTGTGAGGAACCATCCCCGTATTCGCGTGGAGTGATCCGGGAAAACCATGGAAAACCCAGATCAGGATGGCTGGAGTGCTTTATCGAAAGCTACTCCTGTCGGATTTTAAGTTTACTCGCCAGGTAAATCCTTTCTATTCCATTCCCTAATCGCTCGTGGGAAAAATGAGTACAGAAATGAATCGGTTCTGGCCCTGATTTCTCTTATCTTATTTTCGCGGTCATTTCGAGATATGAATGTTGCTGGTAGCAATATTTGCTGGCTGTCATTCCGAAATACGTCTGTCGTGAATTTTTCAATTAGCTTCCGTCGAGAGCAACGCCTACGGTGTTCCAGGTCTTCCCAACCTAACTCCTTCAACATCGCACTTACGCTTTCCCTCCAGCTATATATACCTGTCACGAATCGGGCAGCTCTTCTTTGGACCTTCTCTAAGGCCTCCATTAACCCCTTTTGATGGGGACCCCACACAGAACAACAATACTCTAAGTGAGGACGTACTAGTGATTTGTATACAATCGATTTAACTTCCTGAGTGCATTGATTTAAATTACGACCTAGAAATCGGAGCATACGATTTGCTTTTCCCAATACATTCTCGATATGCACATTCCACGACAAATTATTACTAATTGTTACCCCTAGGTATTTAGCGGAATCCACCATTCTAAGGACAGTGCCATTAATTGTATAATCATAGGTAAATGGTGTCACCTTTTTACTTACACGCATGACTTGGCACTTTTTAGCGTTTAATTCCAACTGCCAATCTTTACACCACGCAATTATTTTCATAATATTGTCTTGTAACAAAGCGCAGTCGTCCTGGGTTTTTATTTCGCGATAAATAATAGCATCATCGGCAAATAATCTTTTCATCCCCCCCATTATGTCGCATAGATCATTGATGTATATGAGAAACAACAGAGGCCCTAACACGCTTCCCTGGGGAACTGCAGACCCCACTTCAGTAACTGATGAACGCTCTCCGTCGAGAACTACACACTGCGTTCTGCCCTTCAGGAAGTCCGCAACCCAGTCACATATTTGTCTAGATATGCCGTAACCGCGAAGTTTCCTAAGTAACCTAGTGTGAGGCACAGTGTCAAAAGCTTTTTTAAATTCTAATAGAACCAAATCAACCTGGGATTGCTCATCTATAATTCGGCACAAGTCGTGAATTAAAAGTGCAAGTTGTGTTTCGCAGCATCGGCCTTTTCTGAATCCATGTTGATTTGGATTTAAAAGCTCACCTTCATCAAAGAACCGCATGACATTTGAATAGATGATATGTTCTAAAATCCTGCAAAATATTGAAGTTAACGAGATCGGCCTATAATTCTGAGGATCATTAACATTCCCATTTTTAAACACTGGAGTTACGATAGCGGTCTTCCATTCGGCTGGTATTTTTCCTTGATCCAGAGAGACTGTATACAATTTCATCAAATACGGTGCAATTTCCTTTGCATATCTTGAGTAGAATCTTGTAGGAACTCCACGCCTCGGAAACGTCTATTGTGAACACAGCTTGTTAACATTCTAAATTTGTAGATTATTTATTTTAACAAGAAATTTGTTCATTAAGTAAGGACAAATTTTGAAGGGCATCGTGGCGGGGCCCCCTCAAGCTTGGGGCCCCCGCGACGGTGGTTCTTGCGGTAGACTTAAACCGGCCCTGGTCGTAATGACCTAGAGACAGTGTTTCTACTGGCTGCGCATTCCGCCCCTGTCATGGCCGCCTTAACCTATCCCAGCAATGCGACCAAGTATAAGGGACCTACAGTTTAATGTGGAATCCGAAACACGGAAGCGTTCTGGGGTACTTCACAGCAAACTGTGGCAGAGGTGAGGTCGGGTTTAACGCCTATGAAAATCCCCGCTGAGAGAGACCGCTCTATCGTTATAACTACACTAATGACATGTTACTTCATGTCACGTAACGCGCACTCACTTCCTTGTTTACAGTTTCGTGTATGCTTCCAAAAATTGGAAAGTGCCTATCTCAACTATCTCTTCGGAATGGGAAGAAGAATTAGAATCTATGGTTGCTTTGTGGCTCTCAATGAGAAAAAATAAATCTCGTTGTTTTTTGATAGATGAATCAATAAAAAAGGGAACAAATGATCAAATTTCATCGCTATGTACCACAATTATGAAAAGTTCTGAGAATTTCTATATGTATTTGCGGTTGAGTAAGAAAGCATTTGATTTCTCACATCTGCTTAATAGAAATGAAAAAAACAAAAAGCATACTCAACTTTGAAGAGCTGTTACTACTGAAGAAATGCTATCACTGAATGTTATTTTCATAAATGAGAAAAATATGTAATCATAAAAGTGTTTGCTCTCTTTTATGTTTCCCAGTGACCATCCCGTTACCTTCTAAACACCAAAATTCACTTCATCTGTGTAAGAAATATGCCAACAGGTGAATAACAACTGAAAATAATTGTATAGCATCAACACACAAAATAAAAGTAATTGTAATTTACGTATTTAGTGGTTATTATGACATCAGTATCAGCACCGTTGCGGTGACATCGAGATGACGCCAAACACAAGATTAGTTGACGTCATCTTGCTTGTCCGGGTTGAACCGCGTCAATTTATTGAAACCTGACTTTTCGGTCATCATTTTGTGGCTTCCTTCAGAGGAATTCGGCGGACAGTAGACGTCGTAATGTGGTGCCTGATGTTGAGAAGTCCTGGAATGATGTCTTTATCTCGGCAACGGCACAGGAAAGCTAGATGACACAGTCTGTGATTTCTCTTCTGTCGGAGAGATCCGAATTGCCTGGTAATTTTGAAGACATTCTCTCCGTAGAGATTCAATGATGGCCGAAACGTTAGGTTTCGATAAATTGACGCGATTTAACCCGGACAACCAATATGACATTGACAAGATTAGTTGTTTTGAGTTCTGACGGTGGAAGAAGTTTTCACCATCAGAACTTGGCTGGCAGGGTAGGAAAAGATGAGGTGCACGATTCCAAATAACCAGATTGTTTGTTAAAATGCTGGCTCACATGCCAAACCTCTCCGCAGTGCGTGGAATTAGGGCACACGACAATGTTGATGGTGATTCGTCCGTCGGATTGGGACATAAAGCCTGGCTTCCTCCTTTATGTCCTTCAATAGAATAACCTGATTTCACCCTTTACCTTTTTCTATCTTGTATTCATTCACAACACAAACAAGACCCTGAACACACACAAAAACTATAGTCATCCACACAAAACAAAGAACACGTAAATACGCTTCCATTACCATCCCTGCTGAAATTTCAAAGGATAAAGTACCCACCAATCCAACCGTTGAGGAGAAAAAGAAGAAGATAACATTAATACTTCCCTTTTTTTAGTGGCCAGTCTCCTGTGCTTTATCACATTCCATAGATTATTCTCACTTGCAATCTACAAGGTGTTCTATTTCACTCCATTAATGCTGATTTCTCTCAATTAAAAGGTGAACAGCTGAGGTAAACTCTCAAAGAAAAAAATGTTAACTAAATCTCAGTTTTATAGATACTCATTTTGAGGCTTACTTAAAAATAAAAAATTCATTCGTATTACACATGAAGAAATAAAGACGGTGAAGTTTGTATTTGCTCTATTATTAACATTTGTACAACTAGTAATATATCGACCCCTTTCAATAGCCGCTGAATGTTTTCAACCCTGCTTCGAGGAAACAGAAATTCAACAATTTTCAACACAGTACTCTTCTCTTTGTACGTTAAGCGAACTCTTCATAAAAAGTTGATCGCATTCGTAACCATGGCATTACTGTGTGATAAACAATTCTGCATTACATTAATTCTTTAATCTTCCATTATTGAACAGATTTACAGTTTAATAATCAACATAGTTATTTTACTACATCATACCATATTACACACGATTAACTATTTATTAAAATTGTTAATAGACACACTCGACCTTTCAAGCGCTCTGAAATTACATATTAACTTAACAGAGCATAAAAGTTACCAACATTGAATCCAGTACTCATTACCTGCGTGTTGTTATTCCAAATAAGAGATATCGTGTTCCCAAATTGCCATAAGAGGGAAATTATTTATTTGATCATTTTTCTGAAGAGATGGTGGCTGCAGATGTGTCGTAGTCGTTATGTGGAAATAATTCATAGACCAGCAACAAAGTACCGAATGGATGTAATCAAGTGAACTACAGAAAACAGAAGCCATCCTTTTATCCTTGCTGGGGTTTATATGCTCTCTTTAATATCCTGTATTATATACGTCTGTTCTCTCCATGTTGCAATAAATACTCTCATCAATTCACTCCCCACATGAGTAAATCATATTATGATTAACATGCAATTAGTTACCTACAATATTAATCTTCCTAATTAATTGCAACCAATGGCGTCATTGGCCTTCTGGCAAACTTGTCAAACAGTACATTTCCTTCCTTTATTCATTGAAATATTTTACAAAATATCAGCTTCGAGATCTGCATGGATCTTTCACGTAAGGGGCCGTCCATTAATTACGTGAGGTGTTTTTCTGGAATTCCGGACCCCCCCCCTTTCCCCGTGGTGAGATCTGGTAGGACCCTCCCCCTATGATGACGCGAGATCTTGAGCAGAAACCCCCCCCCCCTCTCCCTTCTGATCGAACTTGTAGTTTTTTTAATCATTTTCTAGCTCTCCTGTTTGTAGGGCGGTTATACCTCCCCCCCTCCCCCTAAAGTCGGTATTGGCATGGTTTGTATACCTTTTTTTAGCGCTACAGTTCTTCTAGATATTAAAAAGACGACGTGAGATTTCTGTCAACCCCTCCCCCCCCTCCCCTTGGTGAGATTTGGTGATATTTCTTCAGACCCCGCCCCCCTTTGTCACCCAAGGTACAGTACTTAATTCCATAGAAAACTTGGCAGTCTATTACAGTGGTGTGTTGTTATTAATTCCACCGCTTACTATCCAATGAAGAAAGAGCCAAAGTTTTTAGAGTTAAATATTGTGTTCATTAGTTAGTAACAGCGACTCGTGTCCTTCTACGTCACAAACTTTAATTTACGGTGTGGCTAGCGCTGAGACGCAGAGGGATCACGAATGTTTTCCGTGTGTGTTCGCTCACAGTTCAGCGATGTCTAGGGAATTGTGTAAGTACATGCGATGCCAGATTGACATTCGAGAGTGCGGTATCGCAGATTGTTGGAATTACGAAATTGGCTCTCAGAATGCCGACTTGACGCGTCACGCGTCGGATAAGAAGCGATTTTTAGAATAGCGCATCAGACGGCAGGACTGATGACGCGGCGTGGTCACCAAATATTATCTGTGACTTTCCAGCATTGTGACACACGAACGCAGTAATGTCGCCTACAGTGTGTGACTTCCTCAATTCACCGATCATTTAATAGATAAACACATGTGTAATTACTGTAATGTAATTGAGAAAAGTTTCCACAGCATAAGTTATTTGTTTAATATTTGGAGTAGGCAGTTTTAAGCAGTTGGTAGCATCAGTGGCGTAGCTAGGTCAACAAGGGCGCCGGTGCAAAAAATTTATCTTGGGCCCTCAGGCCAGATGGGCGACCTTTCTTTTGCTTTGTGTTGCTGGTAGGGGCCCCCTGAGCTGAGGCTGGGGGTCCCTGAGTTGTGCTTGGGGCCCCTGAGCGGTGGTAGTGGGCCCCCTGAGCACCTGAGCAGTAAGGGGGCCTTAGTGTGAGGGGCTCCCTGTGTCTCAGGGGCCCTCTTAGACGACGGTAGAGCTAAAAAAAGGTCGCCAGTTTGCCGTGAAGACCCGTGGGCCCTCTGAACTGCGCTTGGGGGCTCCCAGAGGTGCGTTTGGGGGCCCCTGAGGTATGCTTGGGGGCCCTCTGAGCGTAGGGGCCCTGGTGCACTGCATCGCCTAGCCCCATAGTACCTACGCCCCTAGGTAGCATATAAGCTTTAAAAGGTTAGTTGAGGTGTAGAACCAGAGACAATAGTTTACTGCTGGCTATGAAAGAATATATTGTGGTGGAGTTGGACGGACGTGTCTGTCAACTTAAACTGAGAACAGACGCTCATGTGAGCCATATGTAGGCCATTGTCGAATATTCTTATGTATTAAGTATCGTGTGAAGATCCGCCTAATTAGTTCTTATTAAAGAGTATTGCGATTATTAAATGCTTTTTGATTAAAGATGAGGTTTGTTGCGACTGTGTATCAACAATGTCACCATTGGTGTAACCTCAGAGAAATCAGTGAACTACTAAATATCATATGTAATTATTGTAAGCTATTTCTTCCACAGTTGCTTGTTAAACTAATAATTATTCTTTAATAACTACGCCAATATAATTGTTGTTGGATATTACTTATTTCACGGATGCGGGGTTTATTTAATAACCTCTCGTCGAGGTATCTTCAGTGTACGATGTTTTCTGTAATATATAATATTTTGAACATTATGGTTTTTTACGCATAACGAAATTATTCTTATATATAGCATAATATGACTTATATTTACATATCGATTTTGAATTATCAAGCAGGACGTCTTGTTTGCATAGGTGTAATAAGGTAGGATTCATATTTTAACTTACATTTACATTTCAGTTTTGAGGTGTGATTGTGACCTCAACCAGCATGCTGCTTGCACTATTGCTCATAATTACACAGTTTGTACAAAGTTGGGATATTATGTATCCACTGGATCTTTGGTGCGCGACATTGTCAAACTTAAACTTCAGTTTTCGTGTGCGCGATGCTGCTGTTCAGCTGTTTTTCCGGCGGTGCTATGTCGGAAATGGCGTGAGCGGAGAGTTTGAATTTTGTAATTACACTTTTGTGTGTGTGTTTTTCTTTGTTTTAGCCAAAATGTGTATATGTGGTGGATGGTGTTAAATTCCTGTTGTGGTGAAATTTTGAGTGTTTAATGCTGTTTTGTGACAGTTTCGATGTTTATTAACTTGAATAAAGTTTGGTTGGTTAAGTTTACATGGTCATTAAGTAAGTGTTTTCCTGAGATGATTGCTTTTTGGGTTTGATAGTTTTCTTGAATAGTTAGAATATGGTTTATTAAATATCAAGTGAGGGGAGACATATCCGTGCATAATGACAGTTTAGCACCGTCCTTGTCATTCTCAGCGGGCTGCCATTTCCATTTCGTACTGAAATCAGCCAAAGAGCGGATCGGTAACTTTTTCTGAATATCTAGGAAATAAGCATACATTTGCCAATCAGCAATTAACGGCACATGTTTTCGGTAGTAAATCGATAACTCGTAAGTGGAAATGGAGAACTTATTGGCTGCATACCGGCAAGTGAAGATTCTTTTAAAAGGATGCATACACCCACACTTTGGTTCGCGGAAGAAAGATAGGAAACAATATTATTCAACCCAGCCACCAAGACAGCCAAATCTAGCCCGAACTCGGGACGCTCCGACCAGCTATTTCTGAAGAGTATCCCAACCTGCCTTTGGTATATCATACAAGTCCTGAAGTCTATAGTCATGCCCCTGATTCGTCGACTCGTAACTACAACATTTCATCACAGTAGAGCTCGTCAACGAACTGAAGGCGTTTTACAAGGATTCACACGTATGTACAGCTCGGTTGCTTCCGGAGTGATCTTGTTATGAATAATACATAGTCGGTTAATCACAGAGGGTGAGGAAAATTAATATATGTGAACCAAATTATGAAAGACAAGAATTGCAGCAGCTGTGTAGAAATGAAAAGGAAGTCAGATAAATGGCAAACATGGAGAATTGTTATAAACCAATCTTCGGGAAGATGACTAAAAGAAAATCGTCAGCTCAACTTTTTTTCTTTTACGATTTCTCGGCTCTTCAACGTCATAATCATTACAGCCGAGAGAGGATTGGGGGCAATATTTATGAACCAATTAGGTGTTTTAAGCGAAGCATCCCACTATTCACCTATTGTGATTTGGAGAAACCGTGAAGAATCAAAATATCGGTAGTCTCACCGGGAAACGAACCAACGCCCACTTAAATGGCAATAGTCACTAAACTTTGTGGTATGTTGCTGTCGACGTCTTCCAATGGATGTGGTCCGGCATTGATTCAACGCAGCGTGTTTTTCCATCCATGAAAATATCATTTGCTCCCCATCCAACATATTCGCCACCTTGTGTTCAAATTTGCTGGTGTCTGCACATTATACTCGTACTGAGGCTGCTCATAGGTCTGACCAACGAATTCATTACTCTGTTTGAGCTATGAATAAATAATGTAATGAGTATGTCTCTGATCAGGTATGAGATGTGAGTAGCAATATCGCATTATTTGCGATGTAGCTTATTTCCCGGTAAGACATTCCTTACGCCCCAATTATGCGTTACGCGCATTTTTATTTTAAATTTTTCTGCTGTTTGAAGTAAAATGTTCAGAACCTTCCTTGATTATTTATTCCACTCCTGTACTTACTTTGCTACAGGTAAAAAATTCTCCATTTCCTTTTAGTTCAAATTAAGTGCTACCTGTAATTTGAGGTTCGTGCTTCTCTGTTCTGTTCGTATGTCGTATTCGGTATCCGAATTACGTACTTACTCATCCGTGGGATATGTAACTGAGGTGGTGTCCCGGTGCTTTCCCACTGTTAAAATCGTTGTGTTTATGTTTGTTGCTGTACTATTATGGATGATTGTAACGATGTTTGTGTTCAAAGTGATGTGTTGCTTATGATGTGTGTGGGAGATGAAAGAAGGGAGAGCGTCAAACCCACGGCCCGTCCACTCAGACCTACTACTTCCAAAGGACAGCATTGAACTGCTAAGTTTAGCGTCTTTTACGACGGACCAACCACCATCGAGGGGCGAGAACGTGGTGTGCTATCACTCCACATACACTGCGGAGAATAGGAAATATGGTGATAAGAAATAGAGCACCACCAATAATCTTATTCTACTTGCCAAGTCACGATGATGAAAATCTGTCCAGTTACTAGGTTCAAACTTGCTAATTCCTTCTATCCCCCCCCCCCACCCCCGAGACCTCGGTAGAGGGGGCGTAATCTCTTCCACATACTACTCCTCATCCTTCTTCCGGTACCATCTAGGCATAATAACCAATATATGCCTGAGATCCCACTTTTTTATATCAGTCACAACCCAACTCCTTTAGCATATCCTAACTCGTTATGTTTTTTCTTAGTGGCTTTATGCCTCTTCAACGTCGGGGTCATTACAGGCGGAATGGGACTGGGTACAAGGAACTGGAAGGAATTCAGCCGCGGCCTTTTGAAGGAAGCATCTCGTCATTCGTCTGGAAAGATTTGGGGAAACCATGAAAAACTCGAATCTGGATGCCCGGACGGAAATTCGAACCGGCGTCCTCCAGAATGAGAGGCAAGATCCTACCTCGTGTGTTCTACTGTAATTTCCAAAGACATATTTGTACATGATGATGTTTTCGTGATGATAAATTTTGGCAATAATCATAATTTTAATGAATAAACTAAAAAAAAATCATATAAAACTCGAAAATATTATATATTATAAAATTTGATGAATAGAATTCTAAATAATACATTGCACCTCTGCTGTTAATGATAATTCTTCGAACAGAGAAGTCAAGCAGTAGTTATTTACGTTTCATTGTATGTGTGAAACTGCAGCCGAGAAACTTAAAATGGGAAACTGGTAACGGCCGCCCAATAGAAAGTTACTTACGCTGACAGGAAGTGAATGTACTGTACTTTGCATACACGCCACCCTGTCTGATATAATTTACAAACGATACAG
The DNA here is from genome assembly GCA_031002005.1 of Vandiemenella viatica. NCBI lineage: Eukaryota > Metazoa > Arthropoda > Insecta > Orthoptera > Morabidae > Vandiemenella > Vandiemenella viatica. The sequence goes on along the minus strand of CM061914.1, from coordinate 109,399,187 downwards.
TCACTTTTTTCATAATTTTACCTAACGAGAACACTGGTAAGAATACTGGAAGACTGTAGTCCTAGCTCCACTATTAATTTAGATCGCACTATCTTCATTGGGACTTGCGCCAAACTAAATTTACCAGTATGTTGTGTAGCACTAAAGCAAAACAGTATCCAGATCTTTTCATGAGTGCTCGTTACGTATACCGGAAGATCTGTTTTAAGGACATTTTACTTTTAAAAAGAATCCACATCGAAACAGGTTTTCATGAAATTTTGGAAATATTCGTATTTTCCGTTGCATTATACGCACAATATTAATAATATACAACTTAATACAAGTTATATTTTCCAATAAACATCCAATCTAATCTTGTACAATGACTCGTGCAAACATTAAGTGTAGTAAATAAAAATAAGGAATAGTTAATACCGTGAAATATAATTTTCAGTGATTACAATTATACTTGGGAAAATTACAAAATCTTATGGTAGGAAATAAAAAGTTAATATTTCGACACCAGTAGCAGCAGCAGGTTAGAGTAGAGATTAATCTAATATAAATCCATACTCATTCGTAAGTGATTAAAAATAAACGAAATTAGAGAAATATGAAGTTGTAGCTGTTTTAATACATATAAATAAATCTTTTAAGAAAAGCATTACGTTGTTAATTCAGTTTTTAAAATGATCTGTAATTCTATAAGGATGCTACACTGTGCCTGTGTAAATTGATGCAGTATTCTGCAAACAACACGCGTGTCGGCGGTCCAGATTGCAGTTCCCCTCCCATCCAATCTCCTCTCTCCACGTCACACTCCATCAAGTAACTCAGTTTACATAAACAGTATCAGATCGGACGCAACTGGCAAAGTTTGTTCAGTGCAGGCAAACTTGGTAATTAGTGGCCAGTATCAAAGAAAACTTGGGCAAGGTTTGCAACTTCCAAACGTCAGCGGTTCTTCCTGAAAGGCTATAATATCGCTTTACACGTATCACGTCTAAAACTTTGTAATTGTTGGCATTTGATCTTACTAGCCATGCCGCCAGCAACGATTTCTTTCTTAAAATAACTTTGTACGGCTCTTTCTTCGATGACTATTGTACAACAGCGCATGGACGTCACAAGATGAACTAGCGAATAATTAAAACCGCTGATTCTCGAAACGGAACAGCGCGTTAACCTTGGACGACAGTGTGAACGTTATCCAGCAGATTCGACTTGACTGCACACCGCTTAGCGAAAAAAGTCTTTTAAACTATATACTGTGTCCTGCTATCGGTCCAAGATGAGTTCAGGTCCCAACGCTGGAAAAAGTTAACTTCAATACAATACATTCATTTTCCATGGATCCTAATATAAGAAATGGCTCTGTGTGATGTGGAAAGTTGTCAATTCACAAATAAAATATTGCATAACAAAATAGATATATACACACCGAAAGCATAATATATACATTAATTGTATCAACTTCATTACATAAACTACGGGCAATAGATATCTTATCTTAAAAATAAATTCTTCGATGTGACAGAAGGAGTTGTGAAGTTCTTTCAATCTTTTCCTGAATTAAATTGTATCATCTGCTAGATATTTAAGATGTGTTAGTAGCTTTTTTCAGATACGTGTTCCTGAATATCGGTCCTCTTCTTGAACAATGACTTGTTGTTCATCAGGAAAGGAAAGGAAGAGTTACAAAGCGACCAGATCATCTTCACTTTCGAAATTATCACTACCAATCAAGTAGTCGTTAGAGTTTGTGTGACAATTACATTATAACCGGCTAAAACAAACGAAGATACTTGTTACGAATATCAGAGTATTTATAGTTTTATCGGATTATTACTAATAATCAGTAAGGTCCGTCAGTTGCATAAAACAAACTTCAACAAAACACGGAATTCTCCGAAACGTTCATTTTTCAAAAATAGATTACATTAAGCAAGTGTTGGCACCTAACAGAAAGATAGTATGTGATGCTAAGTTGAAAGTGAAACTGACACCAGGCAGTTTGTGTAAAAGAAAAATTCGTATAAAACAAGAAAACATCTTTGCACTCTAACAACATTGCGGATGCTCCAAAAGATAACTATAATATATAGCTGGTTTTCGAGAAATTTGGTTATTCTGAAGGTGGAATTTAACTTACAGCTCATATTTCAGATAAACTTTGTTTTTCCAGCCGGAGGCGAAACCAAAGTTTCTTGCAAAACCATAGTACACTTTTCTCAGAGAGTTACCCGAAGTTATTACCCGCCCACAATTTCACTCGCCACGGAAAATACACCGAACTTGGTGGGTGAGCGGTAAATTTCTGGCCTCGCAATTGTGAGGACGCGGGTTCAGATCACCGTTCGGTCATCCAGATTTCAGGTTTCCATGGTTTCCCGAAATCACTCTAGGTGAATATACTGGGATGGTTTTTTCAAAAGGCCATGGTCGAATTGCTGCCAGTTCCTATCATCCATTTCTTTCCCGTCTCTAATGATATCGACGTCAACGAGGCGCAAAGCAATAAGTAAAAAAGCAAGCATGCGTGGCTTGTTTATGGCGTATCAACATTCGATTGAAGAATAACATGCGAAAAATAATGAAAATAGTTATTTTCATAAAACTAAACAATTTTTTTCCAAGAATTCAAACCATTTGTGTATTGAAGGTGGTAATATTAGAAAGCCGTCTATCCCCGGAAGTATCAACACTTACAACAACCTTTTGTATCAGGTTTGGAAAGATCTATGATTGTAAAGCGAGGAATTCAATTCTCGAAACAAGCACTGATGCGTTAGTTAATTACTATGAAGTTGGAGGGATTATAGAAACTCTAATAATAAATACTTTCAACAAATATCGCCATAAAAATACTCCCCTGAATTTAAAGGAAACGGAATCTGGTATGATGTTAAAGCCTAAGAATTATAAAACATCGTTCACTACCCATAGTTATTTGTTATAAATCGGAACATAGAAATTAATAGAGAAAATTATACAAGCTTCAGGATATTATAAAAAAAACCTTGGTAATAAAACGAAAATGTCAAAGCCTAAAAAAAATAAAAATATGCAAACTAGAATTACGTTTTGAGAAAGTCAGAGAGTGAAATTTCAGTTAGGATTTTGCCAGCGTGGTGGTGTAATGGTTAGCGTTCTCACTTCGCATTCGGGAGGACGCCGGTTCGAATCCCTGTCCGGGCATCCAGATTTGGATTTTCCATGGTTTCCCAAATAACTCCAGGCAAATGCCAGGATGCTTCCTTCAAAAGGCAATGGCCAAATTCTTTCGCATTCCTTGCCCCCCATCCTTTCCCGTCTCTAAAGTCCTCGCAGTTAAGAGACGTTAAGCAATTAAAAAAAAAAAAAAAAGATTTTCCACAGTAGGTGAAATTAATCGATAGTGAGTTGTTAAATGCTGAATTTTTACTCATCTACAGGGTGGTAAATTAACAACAACACTCAAAATTAGGGGCCTTTTTATTCAACGTCCATTTGAAATAAAATACTTAAAAACATATCATAGTTTAAACGAATAATACAAGCAAACAACTTGTATCGTCTAGTTATATATACACCCTCAAATAAAATAAAGCATATCACATGATATTACGTAGATTATTAACAACAATCGTTTTCTATATTTTTATTGGACTGATAATCGAGCTTGAAGTTAATTGACTACAGTGTAAGTGTAGTACTTTAATAAAACGTAATAAAATACATTATTTATTTCCAGTAAGCCAGATGGAGTTGTGACAAAGATATCCCTATAAAAATAAAATTTGTTATTTGTGTAAGCAGCGGTGGTACACAGGTGTTTGTCGTCAAAATTTATTATACTGCTATTCGAAGATAGAAAACAGAGAATATATGTTTGTTTTCACGTGTCTTGTGGACGAGAAGTCTAATTCAAATTCCTAGCTTTATCACTACATGTAATCTCCGATGTTGTTCGTGAAAAGCGCCGTTTCTGTAATACTTGAAACTAAGAGCTGTAACATCACAATGGCGTCACTCATTATTCTCACGTATTTTTAATACATTAACCTAATAATATATACCAATAATAACAAAATATTAGGCCAAATAACTATAAGCCAGAAACAAAAACCCAAATGCCATAAGTGACATAAACACTTTTCTAAATTATGTCTAAACAACAGAAGAACTATTTCCTGCTACTTTTCCTACACTATACTATTTGAAAACTTGTGATTAAAGATGGCAATTGCTTTCTCATGAATAGTTTGCAGTATGTTGTTGTTATATGAACTACAACTATGAATAGAATAGACAATCATGCTTACTGGTGTATACTTTGTAATTACGGCAGCAATAAAAATAATAGATGACGCCTCTACCGTAAAATATATTTCCGAATGCGAAAAAAGAAAAATTCAAAACTTGCCATGAAACTTTAGTTATTAAATTCGTACAAATAGAACATTAGTACACAAATAATACAAGAAATGAAATTGGACTACAAGAACTTGAGCCTCAGACTCAACTGATTAGCCTTCGCTGATGACTTAGCACTTTTTCAGAAACTGTAGATACAGCAACATGACAGACTTAAATTTTGAAAGAGAGAGCTCGAAAAGCAGGTTTCCAAATATCTTCCTGAAAAAAACTGTGTATATTACAAATATTAAAATTGCTCCAAAAGTCTTAAGTACAAGATATCGAAAGTCAACAAAGGAAATACTTTTAAATATCATGAAAAATTTATCTATATAAAGAGCCAACAAAATATTGAATTAGCATCTCAGTTAACGAAAGACATTTGAAACAAAAAATTAATACCAATAATAGTTAAAATTCGACACTACAACTCAGTTATAAAAACAAAATGTCTGTTAACAGCTAAGTTTAGCTTCAGACCAAAAATATGAGAAGTGGAAGAATTAGAGAAAAAGAAGAGTATAAATTTGAGAGGAATTATCGGACAACGTAAAATGAGAATTAATTGACGAAAAGGAGTAATAGATACTTATATATAAAACAATTAGCAGAATAGTAAAAATTAAATCTTTCTGGATATCTCGTGCAAAAAAAAAAAAAAAAAAAAAAAATTCGAGAAAGACTCACAAAAAGATTATTTCCAAATGTGTTGGTTTATTATATTCAAAACGGACAAAATCTTAAGAAATGTGAAGTCTTGAAAACGGGTTGTATGTAGAAAAGGATCGGAGAGAAAGTACCAAAAAAAAAAAAAAATGATTTTGAACAGAAGAAATAACAGAGTCAAAGGATGAAGAAATATTGGGAACAAAAGAAATAAAGTATTAATTTATTCCACGTAGTCAACACTATTCCGACGTCGAGAAGGAGTATGTTAATGTACTACTTATCCTGTCCAAAAGAAATTGACAGTATGTGTCCGATAAAACTAGAATCTTACTACTACCCGCCAGTGTGGCTCAGAGCGCTGAGGCGCCGCAACTGGACAGGGAAGGTACGAGTACAGTGGGAGCGGGCACGAACCCAGAGCCTCACGTACCATCACAGCCATCAAGGAGAATGCCCAATCTCTGTCTCATAAACTACACATTTCACAAACAAACAAAAATACACTTACCATACACAATATGTAGTTACACATTTCCCAAACAGATGGCACCACTTCCCCTATTAGTACATAGTACCACCTGGCATCAGGTATAAAATTCTTGACATCACAAAGGACATGCGACCATAAAATCAAAGCTCAAAACCTGACCATTTGAACGACGAGTATAATTCATCAAAGGTAGCCGACTTCCAATATGTTTGGAAAAAGAAGGAGAATGAATCTTACCACTCTTATTACTGTCAGTTATTCTTATATCACAATTTCAAAAGAATAAAACAGTTTTTAGAAGCGTTACCTGGAAATGTTCTGACTCAAAAGTGCCTGTAAATGCGAAATTAAAAACAAAAGATACATACATATCGAGTTTCGTAAACGAATATCGAAATGATAATTTATGACTCGGCAATAATCTTGCACAGAATGTGCGCAGACGGTTCCAGAAAATTTAAGATGAGTTAGAATGTCAGCACTGAAGCTATGATAGATTGTATCATTTTTTTCAACAGTCGTAAATGGAGGAAGTAAAGAGAGGTATGGCGCTAATGTGGCCATGCGTTTGTGTCAGTGCCTCTACGGAGACGTGTTGCTCTCGGGACAGTCGGCAGAGGCCTCTGAATTTGGAGGAGACGGCTGTATGCAACTTTGATAACCGGCAGCAAACAGTCCGAGACAAATTGTTAAACCCTGCCGAAGGGGCACTTTGGCCGACCGCTCTTCACTTATGCATGACTGGTGGGCATCTTAGGGGCCGAAGGGGGGTTCCCCAGGGATCCCAAAGAGCCGATACGGCTGCAGACCCACTAAGGTACCAGAGCAGGTAGAGACTGCATGATGGCTCCGAAAATCAGCTTGGAGATTTCATCTCACTTGCAGATTCGTCTGTGGTATCTGCAGCCTATCTCTAAATGGAATAGTAATTATGTATTCTGTGGTCAGAAAATTTAAGTTACATAACCTTGATATCATTTTGGTAGAAAACATTTACATATTGTTATTTATCTATTATCATGCCTAAACTGTTTAGCATGAGGCCTATTACAGATAAATCATATAGAAAATAACTTTTATACTCATTATCACAGTAATAAAGCACTTTTGAGCTTAGAACATAACCATGTTATATATCTGTTTTATGGGTTGTGTTTCCGACTTGCAGTTAAACAAATGCTTTTGATCGCAGAAGCGTTTCGACTCTATTCCAGACATCTTCAGTGCCATTTTTTATATTTGCATTAACATACACAAGGTCGTGTTTCCATACCAGCTACTATTCTCGCACTATCACTACTGTCCAAAGTTTTGTAGGCTGCATTCTAACGAATTTCACCGGCCACGAACTGTATAAAAATATAAAATAAATAGTTTATATACAGTTCGTGGCCTGTGAAAATCGCTATAATGCAGCCTACAAAGCTTTGGACAGTAGTGATAGTGCGAGAATAGTAGCTGGTACGGAAACACGAACTTGCGCGTGTTAATGCATACATAAAAACTGACACTGAAGATGTCTTGAATAAAGTCGAAACGCGTCTGCCATAAAAAGCATTTGTTTAGTTGTAAGTCTGTACCATAACCCATAAAAGTTATCATAACAACTAAGGACCTGGGCAGAAAAAATCACCAACATGTTATATATTAATAACTATATTACTCGGTTTGTTTCCCGAGAAACGTTTATAAATGTTATGTATCCATTATCTTGCCTAATCTTCTATATATTAATACGCTAAGCGAAAACTTATGATACATTTTAAAGAATATTACGCGCACGTAGAAGTGTGAGATTTGGCATAGTTAAAGTTTATATGGAGAAGAAGTGAAGGAAGCTAAAATCTATATATAATATGCGTTACAAATACATTAAATTAAATGAAATAAAACGCTCGCTCACCTACGTAGTTCGTTCAGATGCCGCCAGTTCTGGGCGTTACTTCACCTGACGGCTGGTAGATAGCGCAACTAGCGGCCAGAATATTGGGCAAAATTAAGAACTTAAAGAAATACAGAAAGCTAAATTTTTTAGCTGATAGATGGCGTACTTTGTCGTCTTTGTTGAAACAAAACAGTCGAGATTAATCTCTGAACTTACATAGAAGCAAGAAGCAACATTTCGAGGTTTAGCTGATAGATTGCGTACTTTGTGGTCTTTGGTGAAACAAAACAGTCGAGCTTAATCTCTGAACTTAATTAGTATCTATATATTAATACGCTAAGCGAAAGCTTATGATACATTTTTAAGAATATTGCGCGCACGGAGAAGTGTGAGATTTGGCATAGTTTATATGGAGAAGAAGTGCAGGAATATGCTATTTTTAAGAATAAGTGCCGTGCACAAAAGGAGGAACTTAAAGAAATGCATCGCGCACAGAAAAGTGTAAGATTTGGCATAGTTAATGTTTATATTGAGAAGAATTGCAGAAAGCTAAAATCTGTGTATAATATATGTTACAGTTATATCAAATTAAATAAAAAATTCGTTGTTTACATTATTTTTATTTTTTTTAGTGGTAAGCGAATCTGCCGATGTCTGTGATCTTAGTCAGCAGTAAAGAAAAAAATATAACAAGCATAGTTAATACATGTTACAAATAGATTATTCAAATAAAAAATTAATTTGCGAACGTGTCTGTGTGCGTGAAATAGGATCGGAGCCAACGTTCTTACGTGAATTCCCTGCATTGAGACACTCTGTAGTCTTTAGTAAAACGAAACACTCGGATAAAGTAGAGATTAATCTTTGTAGTTATAAAAGGAATACTTCGAAAGGAATGTAGCGATTCTGCCAGATACCATATGCTCATTTGATTATTTAAAATGTTAAACTTTGGATAAGTGTCTTGTGATTTGTTAATTTCAGTAATTTCATTAGAGAGAGACTACAAAAAGCAATACTTATTTGCGTGAAATTCAAAATCATGATAGACCAAATTTAAATAGCGAACACATAAAAAGACGAAATTATTTTGATAGATACATTTAAATGCGCACTGAAAGTCATTCCACGAAATTTTTACAGCTTCGAATTTACAATGCAGGTTTCGCAATGAAAAACATTTCAATTCAGAAGTCACTTCAGGTGAAAGGACTGCATTTACTTCATGTTTCATAAAGCTAAAGCAGTTTTCCGACCTTAATTCAAAATGAATATTTTAAATTCAAATGAACCATCGATAAATAAATTTCATCATTTTCTATGGTTAGATTAGAAGCTCAAATTTAGCATACAGTCACACGTGGAGTGTATCGTTTTAATTTTATAGGTAATGCAGAGAATTAAGCCAAACAACACATGCTAATAACGTATTGGTACACACTCGCAGCTAACGACGTCAGGGTATACAGTATATAATATATCTATGCTCGCACCAAACGCAATAGAACAAATTCAAATAATGATTATTACTCTTTCATGAAAGAAACTAAACAACTTAATGAATTACGGTTGAATTTCGACCGCTGAGCGATCACTAATAACAATAGTTTGACGGCCGAATAACGAATCCATTCAAGCATCTTTTTAAAGATAGCAACACGATCAAGTTTGGTAGTAATTTCTGAATCTCCAGCAAGCATTACTTAACGACAATATGTAAAAATGTATGATTCTAATGAGACCATGTTTTGCTTAGCGATATTAGTGCTACGACCGGAGCAGTTTTCTTCGGAGGAGTTGTTCGTGCCATATCAATCTGTGACCTACGGTTATCTCCTAATATTCTATGTAAACATCACGGCGGTATAATGAGCGCTAGTTTCCTACGTGACCTCAGTTTCGTAAGAGAGGCTGGATCATATTTTGGTGTACGCATAATTATTCAGAATGCATCGGTTTAATATTTTAGAAACATTATTTAATATTAAATAAATCTTTTAAAAAAAGTATCTCCCTAAGAAGCAATTTTTTATCGGTAGTCAGAGGTATTTTGTGGTATGATAATATTTTTGTAGAATTGTCAAAAACTTTTTGTAATTGATTTTATAATTTCTTTACTTGGTTATCCCCGATTGGGTAGTGGACCCATTTGTAATATATCTACAAACTTTTCAGATGAATAGATAATAATGGAGCAATTAGTCTATCTATCCACAACTGAGTAGCTGAACCAATGCTTGAACAAGGATACCACAAATTCTGGTTACAAAAACAGATACCAATTATATATCCTACGTTATGGGTATCCGTACAGAAATTGTTGATTGTTTTTCCGTCCTCCTATTTAGTAGAACGTGGATTTAGTTCAGTTATGAGGCTGGTTACAAAAAATAGAAAATGACAGGAAATTAGTGCTGATGGAGACTTACGAATATTAATAACATAAATAATATTTGATCATTCCGTCAGGTTCATCCATCTCATTAAAAAATAATGAATATTTTTTTATTTTAAATCAATAGATATATTTTCAGTAAATACTACTTTAAAAACTAAAATGTTTTATTTTTACGTCACCATTGATCATTCAAAACATCAAACTTAAATTTATTATTTCTGATAGGGGTTCATGGTCAGGTTTTTACTATAAAAAGGGGAGCATGAGCATAATAAGTTTGGGGACCACTGGTTTAAATGAACGCTATGTAAACACAGCCCACACCATTATGGAGCCACCACCAGCTTGCACAGTGCCTTGTTGAAAACTTGGGTCCATGGCTTCTTGGGGTCTGCACCACACTAGTACCCTTCCATCAGCTCTTACCAATTGAAATCGTGTCTCATCTGACCAAGCCACTTTTTTCCAGTCGTCTACTGTCCAACTGATATGGTCACGAGCCCAGGAGCGCCGCTGTTGGCGATGTCGTGCTGTTAGTAATGGCACCCGAGTCGGTTTTCTGCTACCATAGCCCATTAAAGTCAAATTTCGCCGGACTATCTTAACGGACACGCCCGTTGGACGTCGCACATTCATTCCTGCGGTTAGTTCACGCCGTGTTGCTTATCTGTTCCACTGACAAGTCTAGCCATACATCGCAGGTCGCGCTCATTAAGTGCCGGCGGTCGACCACTATGTTGTCTTTTTTTTTTAATCTGTTTAACTCTCTCTAACAGCGAGGTCTTTAGAGACGGGAAAGTATGGGGGGGCAAGGAATGGGGAGGAATTCGGCCATGGCTTTTGAAGGAAGCATCCCGGCATTTGCCTGGAGTGATTTGGGAAACCATGGAAAACCCAAATCTGGATGCCCAGACGGGGATTCGAACCGCCGTCCTCCCGAATGCGAGGCCAGAACGCTGCGTTGTCCATGATGCGAGGTTATGCCTGAATTTAGGTATTTTCGGCACACTCTTGACACTATGGATCTCGGAATGTTGAATTCCGTAACGATTTCCGAATTTGAATGTCCCATGCGTCTAGCTGCAACTAGCATACCGCGTTCGAAATCCGTTAATTCTCGTCGTGTGGCCATAATCGCATAATCAACATTCTCATACAAAGCATTTGACCACAAATTCCTGCCCACGCACTGACTATTTATACAATTTGTAAGCGACACTACCGCCATCTATATATTTGCATATTGCTATCCCATAACTTTTGTCACCTCTGTGTATTTCCGTTAAGGTAATCCAACAAATTTCAGGTTCCTACCCCAGTTGAGTATATTCAACGGCAAATTTTGTACCTAGCTATTATCTGGCCAGTTTCAAAAAAAAAAAAAAAAAAATCACATCAGGTACTTGCTCAGATGGCATTTTTACAGCTAAGAAAGCGAAGAAACACTTTTAGACCGCACTCTAATTTATTTTAGTTATTTAAATTATCTAAATCACAGGCTGAAACTCAATCAACTCGAATTAGCCCCGCCTGAGCCGACAGGCTGCACATGTCTATTTACTTACAGCAAACTCGAGGAAATCAGAATAGGGATAAATACAATCGTCCTACCAACCTCCGTACTACCTCTGCTTTCCTCCAACATACTACCGAACCTACGGCGGTTGAAACGGGGATCTTCGATAGTGGCCGTCCTCCGTTTCTTCCTATTGCTCCGCCGGTTGTACTCGCTTTGTTTCCCAGCTCTAAGTCATATTTCTCCTTTTGGCCATCAATGTTTCAGTGAAAAGTTTTTTCACCGCAAGGAAAGTATTAATTTTCGTAATTTATTTTATAGTTGACACCACCTTCACTTTTTCCCTTCACCGAAGATTATCTACTTTTTCGTTGTATTTCGTTACGTAGCCATCGCACCGGGCAGTTATAAGCTCCCGTTTGAAACAAACAAGTCTTTTTGTGTGCGAATCTAAAACAAATCTAAACAATTTTACCAACGCAAGTATACCACTTGCTAGACTCACAATGACCCAATCCGCATTACGAGTGCGTGCAGAGTTATTATATACCAGGACCGCATTTAAGCTTAGGCTACCTAGGCTGTAGCCTAGGGGTCCGCACCACAAAGGGGGACCCGCACTACAAAGAGGGGGTCCGCACCACAGCCGGAGGGGCAGCGATGAGCGGTCGGAAACGCAGGCCCCCATCTGGGCTAGTAATGGAGTTAAAAAAAAGCTTAAAAAAAGGTTGCCCATAAATTGTTATGCTACTGCCGTCAGGGGCCCGCACCACTAGTATAGCTTAGTTACCCCAAAAGCCTAATGCGGCCCTGTTATGTGCTGTTTAAACTTCGTACATTTAGTTGTACTATTATTCTGATTGTAACAAGAGTATAACAATTACAACTTCGAGCCCTCGTAATAACTTAGTGACGAAGTTTTGTTAATAGCTGCGCAATCCACCTCTGTAATAATCGCTTCACCTGATAATAATATATAGGTAGGAGAAATTTTACGTGAAATTCAGATCAAGGGTACAAACTTCACGTACTCAAAACAGTTTACCAGAGGTGGAGCACGGGTTTAAAGTTAAATTAAATTGCAATGGAGCGCACGCTCCGGTGGCAATTTCCCTAAACACCCATCTTACTCTTTTCCTGCACCCATCTAAATTTTCCCTCTGCAAATTTTAACATTAAATTCTTTTAACGTTTTCAGTAGGTTATTCATCATTCCCCTTGGTAACTCATTCCAATCCCTGACACCCTTACCTAAAAAAGAAAAATCTTCCCACACCCTTGTGCCTGAAATCGAGTGCCAGCTTGTGGTCATGGTCATCTTTTCCCTTCCATGCACTACTTTTCATACCTACTCCAATATCTTTCCATGCCTCATCGCCAGTATACGCCTTGTACACTCCCATGACCCTCTTCACCCTCCTCCTGTCTTGCAATGAATCCCATTCCAGCTCTTTTATCATATCTGTTACTGAATGCATAATTTCCAGAAACAAATCTAGAAGCCCTTTTTTGCACCCTCTCGAACTCCTGTATTTGATACTCAAAATGTGGGTCCCATACTACACTACCATTTTCGAGCAATGGTCTGACCAAAGTTTTATGAAAAATCCCAGCCGAAACATGAATTCGAACTGGAATCCTCCTGATTCACAATAATGAATAGTATTGGTGAGCTTTGAAGGGCGCTGAAACACACTTGAAGATGAAAACCCTGTTAGAATCATCAAACTGCTTCAGCATCATGGTATTGCGGGAAACCGTAGTGCGCGCGTTGTCTGGATTATAAAGGTGAACTCTTTTGCAGGGTTGCAGGTGTGTGGTCGACCGCAGCAGATTATGCTTCCGCTTCCGACGAATGATAAAACGAAAGGAAGCCGCTAACCACAAATGCCGGCAATGGCTATTGCTTCAGTACGGAGTGGCTCTTTCCTGAACAGTATAGGGGTCGTTCCCAGCAGATATTGAAACTGTTTTATACGAGAGTAGTCTTGTGTAGTTCGCGAACGAACTAGTTCGAAAGAGCGCTCCCACAGACGAACTACGCGAACTAGTTCCTAGATCTTTCGCTCCTTAGCTCGTTAGTTCGTTTGATCCTTTTCCGAAGACCGACTGAGCGTGAGCGAGAGCGAGGCGCCCCACCTGCGCTTCTCATCGCTCAGTTCAGTTCAGTTAGTTTTTTTTTTTCTTTTTGTTTACTGCTTAACGTCTCTTAACAGGGAGGTCTTTAGAGACGGGAAAGGAATGGGGCAAGGAATGGGAAGGAATTCGGCAATGGCCTTCTTGAAGGAAGCATCCCGGCATTTGCCTGGAGTGATTTGGGAAACCATGGAAAACACAAATCTGGATGCCCAGACGGGGATTCTAACCGCCGTCCTCCCGAATGCGAGGCCAGAACGCTAACCGTTACACCACCATTCCCGGTAGTTCAGTTAGTGGTGTTATCCATGGTTACTGACAAAACTGTCAAGCTTTTACGTGGCGTGTCGAATGTTGGTTAATACGGTTTATAATAATAATAATAATACACTGCAAACAGTGTAAGTACCTCATATTTAAACACTAAAATGACTATCAAAATATGATTTAAAAACTGAAAAAAGTAGAAAGAAGAAACTTGAGAAAAATACTGGGATCTAAACGTAATAGTAATGCTGAATACAAATTAAAACCAAACCAAGAACTATATTTGGAAATAGAAAAATTAACAGTTATAATGAGGAAAAGAAGGCTGAAATTTTACGGGCACATATACAGAATGGACAATAATAGACTAACGAAACAGATCTCCTCCTTACTAAACAAATCCAAACCCCCAAGTTTCACTGAAACTAAAAAGGACATGAAAAATGCTGCAGTGAAAACAGATACAATAGACATTACAACACTCTTTAGAGAAGTAATTCAAAAGGAAGGTTTTTCAGGAAAGACAGAAATACATAAAGGAAAGAAAATGGACCCAGGAAGAAAAGTAACAACACTCTTAACGAATGAACGAAGTTTGAAAGCAAAGAAAATTAAATATAAAGAAACATAGCCAAAGTTGATTTATCGTACCCTCCAAACGGGTTATTCGGAAGATGAAGAAGAAAATATTATGTGACTTCTACAATGCGATGATGTGAAGAAGTCTAATGTTTATTAGTTTGATTATAGGGTTAATATGTTTTCGAGCGTGGCGGTGTAACGGTTAGCGTTCTCGCCTCGCATTCGGGAGGATGGCGGTTCGAATCCCCGTCCGGGCATCCAGATTTGGGTTTTCCATGGTTTCCCAAATCACTCCAGGCAAAAGCCGGGAAGCTTCCTTCAAAAGGCCATGGCCGAATTCCTTCCCATTCCTTGCCCCCATCCTTGGCCCCCATCCTTGTCCCCCATCCTTTCCCGTCTCTAAAGACCTCGATGTTAAAAAGAGACGTAAAGCAGTTAAAAAAAAAAAAAAAAACAGAGGCTCAAAAGGAAATTTGACCCGGAATATGAAAACATAACACCCTTTGATCGCATTAACAATTAGAAGACAACTACCATAACAAATAATAGAGTTCGTGCAGTAGCGGTAACAAAGCGAGCGAACGATCTGTCTTTCTGGAATTCGAGATGGGAGCTAACCAACCCAAGAGCGATCTAGTTCGCTAAGGGGCTGTGAACTAAACTGAACGCTCCCAGTCGCGCAAGACTAGTCCAGAGTGGATCCATTTACAGAAAGAACACAATTTTATGGTACGGTTCACTGCAACTGGTATATAAATTGAACATTTATTTTCCAACATAATTCTAACCGGAATTAAGACGTTTGACACACTGTGATGCCAACTTATAGATAACTGTTAAGTAGAAATTTGCCCTCTGGTATCTGAAACACGGTTTCACGGCCGCATGCACTTGTGAATCGCTTTGAAAGTTTTGGACAGATACAAGGCAAAATTATTATCAGAGAACACCAGATCGGTTACCCAAAACGCAATTCTGCAGTCGAACCATAAGGTCGAACGTAACTGCCGACAACCGACCGGGCGCTCATAAGGGAGCATTCATAAATTACGTGGCTCCATTTTGGCCTCCCTTGAACCCTCCTCCCTCCCCCACATAGCCCGACGTGTTTTTTTGTCTCGGATCTCTTCAGAAGTAACATCTCCCGGAGAATTTGTTAAATACGTCAATTCAAACGTGGTGACAAGAGGTATGAACCAATCATCATAGATCAAATATCGTTTCATTTGTTTACTGTAAACCCTACTTTAAGGAGATCTTCAAACATAGCTCTGGTTTATTGTCAGTACAAATATGCGTTTTATGACAACCGGAGAAGCTAGAATGATACTCTCCACTGCAGTGAGAAAGAAAGTATAATTCTGATAAGCTGCATGATGCTTCTGTAAAACTATACCTGTCAGCCCCAAATGAAAGTTCCAGAGAATTTGTTATATACGCCCATTCAAACGTGGTGATAAGAGGTATGAACCAATCATCATAGCTCAAATATCGGTTCACTTGTTTATTTTAAATCCTACTTTAAGGAGATCTTCAAACGTAGCTCTGGTTTATTGTCAGTACAAATATGCGTTTTATGACAACCGGAGAATCTAGAATGATACTCTCCACTACAGTCAGAAAGATAGTATCATTCTGATGAGCTTCATGAGGCATCTGTAACCGTCAGCCCCCAAATGAAACTTCCGCTAAGGATAAATATGTTTCTAAACATCTCACAAAGTTAGTCACATTGAGCTAAGCGAAATTACTATCTGCTGGCTGATGGACACTGCGCTAGTAGATAATTGTTCTTAGACACAAAGAAGCACATAATCTAAACCACAAAATCTTCATCCCTTTAACGATTTTAATCATTTTTTTGATGATATAAAATATTTTTGGTAATTTTTTGTAAATTTTTATACTTCATTTCTCATCCTGTTATCTCGCTTAAACTTAAACACTTTCTTGTAAGCTGTTACTCTCGCAGACTAGTATGAAACAGTAGTGTCATAAATAAACATTATTTAAAATAAAATAATTGATCGATTTTACCTTGGTTGTCAGGGTTGAATAGAGTCAATTTACCGAAACCTAACGTTTCGGCCATCATTTTGTAGCCTTCTTCAGAGGACAAAATGATGGCCGAAATGTTAGGTTTCGATTAATCGACGCGGTTCAACCCGGACTACCAAGATAACATCGACAACGATCGCAGAAGTCTGCGCAACCACCTAATAGATCGATTGCTCACTTAAATAAATAACTCCTAGTTCTCATTTATTAAATCACAGACGGGACACTGTAACTTGCGAAGTGTGTTGACACGTTGGTGCTATATATAACTAATTTATGGCCCAGGCAGGCCGAGGGAGAGTCTTCAGTTTACAAATTTATGTTTGGAAACCCGAACTGCCCGTTTATCAGCTTTATCCTCATGAAAAATTGCCTCACTCTGACAAGCCGGTGAAGTGAAACACTTCCGTTTAAAGACTTTGCCTCATTCTCTGTCACTTACTGCCTACTTTTATATAACTTATGAGTGGCATTGAATATTAGTATTAACATTTTTATGAGCTGTTACTTACATTACTGTATATTTATTGTATATATTTGTGTTACAATCACTCCGTCCGTTAAACGAGGGTATGGAAGACACCTCTAAAATCAAAGTCTGCACCACAGGTACCAATTTCTAACATTAATCTGAATTCTGTTCACAGTATTAATACAGATTTTCATCTGGAGATCAATTTAATTTGGAATAGAGCATATATCGAGTGGCTACTTCCCTACTCACAAGCTGTTGCTTTTCACAGCTCTTTGCTTTAAAGTTTTTATTTATTTATTTATTTATTTATTTATTGATAAATGCTCAGCACATCTTTTGATAATTCATTTCAGTTCTTGACACCTTTACCTAAAAATCAAAATTTGCCACTGCTGTTTGCCTGAAATCAAGTGCTTATTTGTGGCTACTGCATCTTTATCTTTCCACATATCGCTCCTCATGCGTCTACCAATATATGTCCAAGCTTCAGCGACAAATCGCTTTTTATGCTGACACCAATGCCGCCGGCTGTCTGCTGACTCTGCAGGGTGACCGCTGACATGCTAATCTTCTGTCGCAGTCTGACAAACCCGTTCCAGTAACGAGATCTCATCCTTCTCCGGCTTAGTCACCGGACCCACCAAGTCTTTCACCAGGAGTTTCCTTCTGGAATGAGGTAGTCCTTCTCCTTCGTCCTTAGTCTCTGGTACCTGATCGCTGCCTCACTGTCTCTGTTTTCTACCTGCTGTTTATGCCATCTCAATCATAGCTAGTAATATCTTAGTACAATCATATTCGTGATCTCCAGCCCAACTTCCCAAGCCAATAGCTCTTTCTTTTTTACTTGCATAAAGTCCTTGTCTGTTTTTGCTTTTAAAAATCTTACTTCCATTGAATATAATAGTATGGGTACAGATGATACCATTTGCAATTGTTTTTAAAATGCCTAATACGTGTTTGCTAAGTCTGTCCCTAACTCGAATCCCTTTTCACTTACGCACTCTTGCTCAAAAACATAACGACTTGATGCATTTCCTGTGTTAAGTGCTTCCATATAGGGAGCGTCCATAAACCACGTAGATTCATTTTGGCCTCCTGAGAACCCCCCTAACCCCCACGTAACCCTATGTGGCTTTTGCCTCTACCCCCCGCCACCTCCCCCACCCCCGCCTCACGTAGCACGTAGATCTTTTCCCTTTTGATTCCAGAAGACATTTTGTACTGTTTTCTCGAGTCAGACTATTGTAAATTACATACAGAGATAATTAACTGAGGGAGATAAATATTCACTTGCTGTTGTGTGTTCTGTTCCTCATTTTAAGTGTGAAAAATGTTATGAAAAGAAAGCTACGTGGCCTGACTTGGAACCCCCCCTCCCCCCATCACAACGTAGCCTTCTAGCCAACCCCTCCCCTCCCCCTTCCCTCTGTACCGAGCTACGTAGTTTGTACACGCTCCCATACTACGGTGGCACGATCAAGGGAGTAGGCATTCCGTAGGAAGTTACGCTGGGCGACGTGAAAGATGGGTCCAACTCAAGCTACCAAACTCTTCACTCATTTTATTTGTCATAGTTAAAATAGGTTACAGAATACGGAACATCATGTGCATATTCATTTCTGTCATTTATATCCGTATTTTAGATACCCAATATACTGACAGCGATGCACATGCGTGTGACTTGAAGTCATAGTGTTCGGGTAGCACGGGACCAGCGCTTTTGAACTAACAGACACGCGATGACGCATTACGCGTCGAAAACCATTAAGCTCGCGGTATCCACATTTAAATTCGCTTACAGATTTAACACGGGATTTCTAACCACCCACTAGTGACAATTTTTTTTGTTTTGATATTTTTCTTTTTTTAAAAAAAAAAAAAAAAAACTGTTTTCATTTGGGTCACCCGTATACCACCACACTAGTTGTTAAAATAATTCTAATTTGTTCTTTCAGGTGAATTTCAGTGCGTTTTTAATTACAGAGCTCGCTGAAGTGTTATTTTAAGGTCAATGGCATCTGGTCAATGGTTTGTGTGAAGTGGGGCAGTACAATAAACTTTACGAGGCTTATCTGAAATGTTTTTCCACCGAGTTCTCAATATCCAAAACGGCGCCATTAACCTATGGAAATGTTTTAAGCAGGACGAAGAATCATTTCTTGGTAATGAAGAAAGAAATGTGAGAGAATTGCACAGAAGGAAACAAAAATGTAGCTCTTCTTAGTTGCTTTTTACGCTGCAGATATAATTTATTCTGTTTTATCAATTAATAAACAATGTTTAATTAGATGAGGCGAATGTTTTTAAGGATCCCAGACTGTACCTGAGAAAGAGGTTTTGCCAATAGTGGATCATTTGTAAGAGTGGCTAGTCTCACCATTTCATTCAGAATCTTTATAATTATGGGAAAGTTTATAAAGCAACTATTGGTCGTGTTCATAATATAATCAATAATTTTAACGGCAGTCTTGAGAGGGAAAACAACACAAAAATGTCTTAGGGAATTACTGGGGAGAAAACGACGTTCCAATCCGGGGATGGGTGGTTTCAAGCCAAAAGCAACGTCAGGCTGCGTGGGGAAGGAAGGGGTCAATACAGGCTGAAATGGAGCCACATAGTTTATGGACGCGCCCTATGTCTTCTCACCTACCTTCAATGCACTAACAGCCAATTTTTTTCACTTCTGTTTGCGTGCGCTCGTGACATTAAATTTATTTTATATGTAACACATCTTACCCGTCTAGGCTTCCAGAAGTTAGGGAGCCTCCATAAACTAGGTCTAGGGCGGAGAGGTTGTCAGATGCTTTCTGGTTTAATTAATATAGTAATTAAGTAGTCCAACATAAAGTTCAGTTTAACATTTGTTTATTTTTCCAGAAAACTCGTGAGCAATATTGTTTACATGCAAAGATACAATCCAGAGATACTACTAACGCAGTCCTTGGCAGTTTCAAAGTGAATCTGTATAAAATAACTAACTGTTCTGCTGATTTCTATGTCTTCTCACCTACCTTCAATGCATTTACAGCCAATTTTTAACTTCGGTTTGCGTGCGCTCTATCGAAATTTACCGAACACTTCAAAAGCTTCCGCGAGATATTTCTCGAACATTAACAATTACTCAAACAATTAAACATATTTAAAACAATCAGAATTAATACATAATCACTTAATATCATTACAAAATGGTCAGAAATGGACATTAAAGATACTTAAACACAAAATTAATTACAGAAACCATTTTAAACTGTAGAAAATTGTCCTGTAGACATCGTAACTTGCATTAATACTTGGAATTACATTTAAGAAATTCTCTTGCACAATTCGGTTCTTAAACATATTAGATGGCATTTAAATAATTTACTTTCATAAAACAAAGTCAATATACACTGATTTACAAGAAATTGCAAAACAAACATACCAGATTATATTCAAGCAAACTTTAGCTCACTACAGATACTTCATTAAATACAATTCTACTTAAAGTTCAGGTATGTGGGCTGTTACAGGGTGTTGAGTAGAAAGCTACGTTGGGTTACGTGGGGAGACAGGGAGATTTTGAGCCAAGCCACGTAGTTTTTCATTCATATTATTCTTCACAGTTAAATTAAGGTACAGGTCAGATAACAACCTGTGAATATTTATTTCTGTCTTTTAATTAATTCCGTATGTAGTTTAAGATAGTCTGACAAGAGAAAACAGTTCAAAATTTCTTCTGGAATCTGTAGGAAAGAAAGCTATTCGCCACTTGGGGAAGGGGGAGGGGGGGTAATATAGAGGCAAAAGCCACGTCACGCTACGTGGGAGGGGAAGGTGGGGGGTTTCACATGAACCCAAAATGGAACTATGTACTTTATTGTCGCTCCCTTACTTCAGGTAAACGCCGAGATGGTTCCTTCAAAAGGCCACGGCCTATCTCTCTCCTTTCCGTTCCTCGCGCGTATTCCTCCCCCCTATGTAATAAAAAAGATTTCATGTATATAGAGTACATTATATCGAGTTTGTAGCTGTGCCAATGAGAACTAGAGAAAAAAATATATTTATTATTAGACTCTGTACCTTGGAGTGTGCTTTCGTTGCAGCTTCGGGCTTGGGTTGTTTTAATCGGTGTCAACTTGTGGTGGGGAAATGTATCCTAATTCATTCAAACACGCAACTGTGACAGTTTGACCCAAAAACGGCAGTTCGAGATAGATGGCGCTTCGTGACAAGTTTGCGTCCCGTGCACTGTGCGTCATACGTCACCGCTCGCACTGTTCGTGACAAACGGTTATACACTGCGACCAAGAGTTAATAACGGCCCAATATTAGCGGGCTCCGGCAAACAGAATGGGAATTGAGGACTTTTATGTCCGACCATTTGTATTGACCTCACTTCTTGTGGCAGGTTCGCGTTAAAATGAAACACTCCACTCTGAAAACACACGGCAAATACGTTTCTGTTTACCTTGTTTCAATTGGACTTCTCTGCATAAAGGCGAGTGGCCTCCGCTGAACGAAGTATCAAACGTTTTGCAACAAAAAAAAAGAAGAAAGAACAAATAAACAAAGAAAATAAAAGATCTGATATACTGCACATGCATCCTGATAGTACATTTCTTTGTGCCTAACATGCAAAGGTTTTCTTTAAAATATTTTGATCACAGTAACTGATATTATAGGTAATTACAAGCTTACAGGTTTCACAGTAACTGACGTTTGTATGATCAGCGTGAAGAATCAGAATCATAAGTAATTTTTATTTAAGTTACAATCATTATGAAAATGTTACTTCATTTGTGAATGCACCAATTTTGACACGGGGACGGGACTTACAACGGGAGTTGGTTCAATTCCCCATCTAGGCGTCACTTTTCTATAGTTTCCCGAAATTCTTTCCAAAAATTATATGCGGGATTAAAAGAGATTTTCCATTGGGAGAAAATGTAGGAGCAGATATAACTTTGATACTTTCCTCAATCATCTTCTGGCACTGATATCCTAACCATGGCTCAAATCATCAAAAATTTCTTTTTATTACTAATCAGTTTAGCTTTACACCTTTTTTAACCACCAATTTGATTAATATCATCTTTTTGGTAACCTTCCTCGAGGCCTGGTAGGAGTTTTGCTTATGATGTTACTCATTGCGGTATATCAGTATTGCTCAATAATGTACTTGAAACTAGTGGCTGGAAGAATCAAAAATGCGTCATCCAATAATAGCCCGAAATATAAAGCAGGACTCGTATAACTCAAACGTAATACCAACCATTTAAAAAAATAAAAATCCTAACTATGTTGGGAATATGAGACACAAAATATAAATGCAAAATTAATCAAGTAAATGGAAACAGATTACTCTGTGCAAATTCACAAAACAAAAAAGTTCCTTTTTTTAAAGTTTAGTTCTATATATTCCCTTTTACTGGGGGCCAAAAGAGTTATTATTCCGGGACGTAAAGGATAGTAATTTCGCCGACCGTGACTTAGGATGGTAATCAAACAAAGTAACAAAAACCAAAAATATAGTGATATCATGTGAATCTACATACCGTGCCGCTGGATTATTCATTTCAAACCATTCAGCTAGAATCGATGTCGACATAACTGCGAAATATGAAGCCACTGAACACCTTACACTCACGTTCCACACGAGTGACGTTGATAACAAATTATGAATTTTTCAAATAGTGGCTACCGTCAAATTTTGTTACTATAATATATTTTCAGTTTTCGTTCATACTACCGGGCATGGTGAGTGAGTGATAACGCTCCGGCCTCGCACTTGCCGGTTCGAATACCCTTCCGACCATCCAGATTTGGGTTTTCCATGGTTCCCCTAAGTTACTTCAAACGAATGTTTCGATGGTTCCTTCAAAGATCATGTCCGAATTCCTTCCAGTTAATACCTTGTAGCCAGTCAGACCTCTGATGACCTTTGTGTAACAAAGACAGTAAAAAAAAAGTCGTTTATACTACAAAATATGGTTTACAGTTCACAATTACAAACACTGTTGATAGACATTTCGATGTAAAATAGGAACTTGCTGAATAAAAAAACTTGAAATGAATCTTTCTGACATTAAATTACATTTAAAACTCACAATTATAATTTAAATTGTCACCTTTATTAGCACTTGACGGTTCCTTTTGGCCCAGTCGTCTCAACACAAACTAGAAAATGTCGCTTACGGTTGACCATAATGGATGTAGAATTGCGAATTCCCTTTAAGGGCTTCGGCACTTTGCCTGGAAAAGATAAGTGTGGGGTGAACCTGTGGGGAACTATTCTGAAGAATATTACACCCCCACAGCAACGTATCGGAAGATGTAACAGTTTCCCTTTGCCTTCTTCCCCTGACCGTGCGTGCATGGTGAGCGTTAACGCTCTGGCTTCGCATTTGGAAAGACACGGGTTCGAATCCCCGTCTGTTCATCCAGATTTGAGTTTTCCATGATTTCCCCAGATACCCCCGGTGAATGCCGAGATGGTTCCTTCAAAAGACGATCTCAGAATTCCTTCCCGTTCCTTGCGACTAGTCCTTAATTTCCACGTCCAGTGCCATCTACGTCGACTAGGAAAAAAGTAATAAGTAAAAAAAATAGTAATAAACCCCTTCCCCTTATTGAAAGTGAACGAAGCTGTTACTTTTGTGTGGATGGTTGTGATTATGAATGTATTCAGTGTAATGTGTTGTGTATACGAAGATTATCACTATTATTAATTTTAATTGGGATGGAACTAACGCTACGGTGGCAATACAATTACCCCTTTATATATATATGCCGAGATGGATATATGGGCCTATATATTAAATTTCTTTTTAAGAAGGAAGAACGTGAACGCAGAAACCCTCTAATTCACACTTACTCTTTCGAAAGACGTCTTGATTTCAACTAAAGGTATCCTCTTACTGCTGTTATAACTAATAATAACCGAACTGGAATGAAATTTCACTAATACTATTCCTGTATATGTAAGTTCTGAGACATGTGTTCAGGCCAGATTAAACTGTGACATTTATATGACTATCTGAATCAAAGTTTACTAGCAGTGTTTTAAATGATTCAGTTTCGTTATATTGTTTATAATTTTAGGGTAAATTTCGAACTCATACAATGGAAAATAATCCAAAATGTAGTAATAAGTTTTTTGCCACTGTTGGACAACTTTTAGATAAAAGGACAGTTTTTGACATTATTCTAGACAATGAAGCCTCTGCATAGGTGTATACTTTGTAAGTTGATTTCAGTTTACATAAACTTCGTATTTAGGTATACCATACACCATTCCGTTTTTTTTTTTTTTTTTTTTTTTTTTTTTGGCTTTACGCTTCGTCAAAGTCGAGATCACTAGAGGTGGAATGAGACTGGGGACAAGGAATGGGAAGGAATACGGCCATGGCCTTTTGAATGAAGCATCGCGGTATTCGCCTAGAGTGATTTGGGAGAACATGGAAAACTAAATGTGGATACCCAGAAGGGGAATCGAACTGGCGTCCTCCCGAATGCGAGCCACCACTCAAGGTCACCATTCCGTGTGATTCAAAAACTTTTAATGTATGACACCCCTTTCTTGTATATGTGGCTACCAAAATGATGCCTCCTTCATCGAAAGGTTGATAAATCTCCGAAAATTTTCTTTGGTTCTCATTTGAAGTTTATAGTTCTGTCTTCCAGCGGCAAATTAAAATCTCTATTACTCACCATAAAAATATTTAAAAAATTGCGAAATGGTACCTCACTGCGCACCTCGTTTTTTCGTGATAAAATAAGAGCTAGAAATTTCTGAAAATTTAATTCTAGTACTTGTGATAAGCTACAATAGGTGTGAGTGTACAATTAAAAACAGCGGCATTATTTTGGTCGTTGTAGGCGTATGATAAGTACAGTTTAGTCACAGTGTAGGTCGGCGTTCCCCTATTTATAAACTGAATCACTCTGGCAAATGCGATCTCGGAAATGTGCCAGACGCCGCCGGACTCATTTCAGCTATAGCCGTCAGCTACTGCTTTGAACAATGTGTTCCCCAACAAGTCGAAACAGGGTCTACTCGCGTTTATCAGGATGAGTGTTAGAATATTTCAGAATAAATTCGCGTTGCATTGGTTAACAATTTCAATTTCGCAGAACTTTTGAGGTGTCCGGTTGTGTGTTACTAAGGTCTAAAATAAAATATCATTTATGAATGTTTCTCGGGAATCAAACCGAGTAATGCTATTATTTATACACAATATTTCGGCGACATAAAACTCCGTCGCTATCTTCAGGTGAAATCGTAAGACTTTAAACTTTGCCTAGAGACTGCTCCTGAAAATGGCGACGGAGGTTTAAGTCGCCGAAATATTGTGTATAAATAATAGCATTACTCGGTTTGATTCCCGAGAAAAATTCATAAATATTCAACGCCGAGAAAAACTGCGTTCATTTATATATACTAGTGATCGCCCAGGGGTCGAAATTTGACCTAATTCATTAAGTTATTTAGTTTCTTTCATGACAGATTAATAATCATTATTTGAATTTGTTCTATTGCGTTTGCTGCGTGAATAGATATATTATATACTGTATACACTGACGCCGTTGGCTGCGAGCGTGTACCAATACGTTATTAGCATGTGTTGTTTGGCTCAATTCCCTGTAATACCTATAAAATTAAAACGATACACTCCACGCGTGACTGTATCCTAAATTTGAGTTTCTGAACTAACCATAGAAAATTATGAAGTGTATTTATCGATGGTTCATTTGAATTTAAAATATTCATTTAGAATTACGGTCGGAAAACTGATTTAGCTTTATGAAACATAAAGTAAACGCAGTACTTTCACCTGAAGTGACTTCTGATTCGAAATGTTTTGCATTGCAAAACCTGCATTGTAAATTCTAAACTGTAAAAATTTCGTGGAATAACATCCAGTGCGCATTTAAATGTATCTATAAAAATAATTTCGTCATTTTGTGTGTTCGCTATTTAAATTTGGCCTGTTATCATTTTGAATTTTATGCAAATAAGTAATCCTTCTTTCTTGTCTCTCTCTCTCTGTAATGAAATTACTGAAATTCACCAATCAAAAGACACTTAACCAAAGTTTAACCTTTTAAATAATCGAAAGACCATACAGTATCTGGCAGAATCGCTACAGTCCTTTTCGAAGTGTTTCTTTTATAACTTCAAAGATTAATCTCTACTTTATGCGAGTCTTTCGTTTCACCAAAGACCACAGAATTTCTCAGTGCTGGGAATACACGTCAGAACGTTGGCTCCGATCCTATTTCACGCACACACACGTTCGCGAATTAATTTTTTATTTCAATAATCTATTTGTAACATTTATTAACTATGATTATTGTATTTTTTTCTTTACTGCTGACAAAGATCACAGAAATTGGCAGAATCGCTAAGTGTCGATGCCACTAAAAAAAAATAAAACAGAATGTTTTATTTTATTTAATTTGATGTATTTGTAACACATATTACATACAGATTTTAGCTTCCTGCAATACTTCTCCATATAAACTTTAACTATGCCAAATCTCACACTTCTTCGTGAGAGCAATATTCTTAAAAAGGGATCCAAAGTTTTCGCTTAGCGTATTAATATATATATATATATATATATATATATATATATATATATATATATATATATATATATATATATATACTTAAAAAAAACAAATTGTTATCATTTTCCGTGCGGACGTGGTGTGTACTGTAATGTTTTTGGCCTTTTTTTCTAGTAGCAAAGAATAAATGTTTGTAGCTTACTATCTTCGTAACCTTTACTGTAAATTAAATCCCACAATTTCGTTACGCTTATTGGAATGTTAACCCTTGTTGCAGAAGTGTGATTAACGTTTTCCGTGTATTCTAAAGTACTAGATTTCAGAAAACTGAAAAACAATCAACAACCAAAGCTAAGTAGTATAAAAACAACACTAACAAGATCCAATTGGAGGAATTTTTATTTGTGGTGAAGATAATATTAATACTGATATCTTAAAGATAGCCGCATGTGACATTGTACCTTACCTTGAAATATTATTTAAATTGAGTCTGGATACTTGCTGCTTACCACAGGACTGGAAAAGTGCAATAGTAGTATTAGTACCGGTACATAAAGGAGGGGTGAGAAATAGAAAGATGGAAAGATTGATATGCAACCACATCAGAAATATATGTGAGGAACGTAAGTGGTTTTCAAGCAGGCAACATGGGTTCAGGCAAGGATATTCATGCGAATCTCAGTTGGTGGGATATATGCAAGATATTTCAGATGAAATGGACAAGGGAGACCAAATTGATAGTGTAGCACTAGATATGTCACAGGCAATTGACAGAGTAAGCCACAAAATGGTAGTAAATAAGGTAAAATCCATTGGAGTGGATGAGAAAGTGATTTGCTGGGTAGAAGAATTTTTAAAAGGTAGAAAACAGAATGTTAGGGTAGGAAATGTAGTATCAAAAGAAGTGGAAGTTAAAATGGGTGTGCCACAGGGTAGCGTATTGGGACCATTGCTATTCATTATTCTAATGAATATTGTGTTGATTGTTTACTATCTGAAATTAGATTGCTTGCAGATGACATAATGCTGTATAAAAGAATCAAAACTATAGAGGATTGTAAACAGTTGCAGTGTGATCTGGACAGGATATCCAGTTGGGTTGGTAAACATGGAATGAAGATAAATGCAAAGAAGAGTCAGCTTATTAGATACACAAATAAAAAAACAAAAGGTTAATTATGAATATAAGGTGGGGAAAGAATTTCTTGCTGAAGACTTGATATGTAAATATCTTAACGTTACATTTGATAACAAGCTTAAGTGGGCAAGACACATTGGACAGGTGGCAGGAAAAGGTTTCAAAATTCTGCACTTGTTGAAGAGAGTGATGAGGGGATGTACGAGAGAAGTGAGGGAGTTGGATTAAAAAGCTTTG
Source organism: Vandiemenella viatica (assembly GCA_031002005.1). Taxonomy (NCBI): domain Eukaryota; kingdom Metazoa; phylum Arthropoda; class Insecta; order Orthoptera; family Morabidae; genus Vandiemenella; species Vandiemenella viatica. Next base: position 109,371,404 of record CM061914.1, on the reverse strand, counting down.
GTCAGACCATTGCTCGAATATGGTAGTGTAGTATGGGACCCTCATTTTACGTATCAAATACATGAGTTGGAGAGGGTGCAAAAAAGGGCTGCTAGATTTGTTTCTGGAAATTATCGCAGAATGCAATCAGTGACGCATATGATAAAGGAGCTGGAATGGGATTCATTGCAAGACAGGAGGAGGATGAGGAGGGTCATGGGAGTGTACAGGTCATATACTGGCGATGAGGCATGGAAAGATATTGCAATAGGTATGAAAAGTAGTGCATGGAAGAGAAAAGATGACCATGACCACAAGCTGGCACTCGATTTCAGGCACAAGGGTGTGGGAAGATTCTCTTTTTTAGGTAAGGGTGTCAGGGATTGGAATGAGTTACCAAGAGAAATGATGAATAATTTACCGAAAACTTTGAAAGACTTTAAAGATCAAATTTGTAGAGGGCAAATGTAGGTGGGTGCAGATAGGGGGAAGATGGGTGTGTAGGGAAATTGCCACCGGAGCCTGTGCTCCATTGTAATTAAATTAAATTAAAAATACGATCTTTGTTGGGTATTTCGTAGAGGATTGTTCATCTTAAATGCAGTGTGATCCGTGACGCCTATGCTCAACTATCCGATCACGTCGAGTCATAAGATATATTGAAAATTTCAAATAGACCATAAGATTTCAAGCTTTAGAAATCCCATCTAAATTGGTTCTATAATTTTTGTGTTTTGCTTGGACAAAAAGACAGGCGCAGTTCACTTACAGATTTATAATAATATGGATAAATAATATTTGAGCCAAAGTGCGCTTGGTGTCTCTGTTGTCAAGTGTAAGCTTCAAATAGCGTACAAAACACTAATGCGTCCGCATTTGGAATACTGTTGTGCAATTTGGGATCCGTATCGCAAGGGATTGATTGACACGTTAGAGAAAGTACAGAGGAGAGCCGCTCGATTCGTGACCGCTAGTTACAGTCCTTATGTAAGTGTCACAGAGCTGATACGTGGATTAGGCTGGGATTGTTTGGCGGACAGACGACGTCGTTTTCGTTTAAATTTGTTGGAGAATATGCGAAAATCTCTAATTTACGAGTGCAACGAAATACTTCTTCCGCCAACCTATTTAGGTCGCAATGACAGGAGGGATAAGATTCGAGAGATAAGATGCCGTACTGATACATTTATGTATTCTTTCTTTCCTTGTTCTGTTCGGGATTGGAATACTCTAAAATAGGATTGCACCCTCTGCTACCCACACTAATTGTGAATTGCAGAGTATAGATGTAGATGTAGATGTAGAAGTGTCTTATGAATGACATTTTGAAACCTGCTTTTGATTGAAAATCTTTAATCCTTAATTAGCTTCTGAAGCTTTCAGCAGATACGATTTCGCCGAAAACTGTAAATCTCTTTTACCTAGGTTATGTTAAACGACCATTACGGAAACTGACTGAGTAACCATTAAAGAGTTAGTGTGACAGTACGGAATTTTGTTTTATAGTAAGAAAATGGTGTTGAGCATTAGCAAAGCATTCAGAAAACTTATTGCGTGTTCTGGATTCTATAATCAACTTATTTCGCTTTTGGATTTTGGTAAAATATTTATTATTTTTTCTCATGTGTGTTGTAGAGCCATAATTTCAAAAACTAGCAATGAATTTTGTTGCGTAAAATAATTCATACTATTATTGGATCTAAGAGATTAGCTGAATGACATAAATTAAACTGAACGACCTTTCTTAGCGTTTCTTAGCTTCTACCAGGAAGTGGCAGACGTACCATTGGAGATACTGTGATATCGACTGTAAAGTTGAGATATGAAACAAAAAGGCAACACAATGATAAAGGGCCAACCTTGTGTAAGGTCTGCAGAATATAGCGTGAACTAAGCTATTCAACAGTATTTACATAAATTTATATGTATCACTCACTCATGTCGTAACTAATGAACGTAATTCAAGTTAACTACATACAGTGATAACTAATGTCACCAGTCAGCATACAAAATATTTTCTATCCGATAAGATAAATAAATGTAACCAAACCATAATTTTTGTCCGTTCACGGAGGGTAGAGTATTGGGACCATTGCTATTCATCGTTCTAATGAATGATTCTGTCGGTGATTTACAGTCAGAATTTATATTGTTTCCAGATGACAGAATGGCATAAACAGGATCAAAACAAGAGTTTAGGGTGACCTGAATAGAATATCTAAATGTATAGGTTAATATGGAATGAAGATAAGTGTCAAGATAAGTCAGCTTATTAGGTACACAGATAAAAAAACTAAGTTTGTGATTATAGGTGGGGTCATAACTGCTTGTTGAAGGCTTGAAGTGTAAATATCTTGGCATAACATTTGACAATAAACTCAATTGGTCAGGAGCTATTGAACCAGTGGTAGGAAAAGGTTTAAAAATCCTTCATTTACTGAAGAGGATGATGAGAGGACGTACAAGAGAAGTGAGAGAGTTTGAGTTACAAAACTTTGATCAGGCCATTACTTGAATATGACGGTGCAGTTTGGGATCCACATTTTAGGTATCAAATGCAGGAATTGGAGACGTGAAAAAAAAAACAGCTAGATTTGTTTGTGGAAATTATCACAAGATCCACTGGATTGGGAATCATTGAAAGACTGGAGGATGGTGAAGGGAGTGAAGGGAGTGTACAAGGCACATGTTGGTGATGGGGCCTGGAAGGATATTGGTCGAAGAAATAGGAATGGTGCTTGGAAGGGATGAGATGACCATAGCCACAGGCGGGAACTCGATTTAATGCATAAGGGAGTGGGAAAATATTCTTTTGTGGATAAGGGTATCTGGGATTGGAATAAATTACCAAGTGAAGCGATGAATAATTTACCAAAAACACTGATGTAATTTAAAATTAAAATTCGTAAATCGCATATGTAGTTGGGAGGGGGGTGGGTTGGAACTTGACTCTCAAAGTATATAAGATAATTTTTTTAAAAAATATAATAAAAAGTGGTGATTAAATGACTACTCAACGTTCATAAGCCTTAGCTTATATTCGAGTATTTAATAGTTCTCTGATTAATACTTTGTTAAGAAATCTCACAACGATGGGGACTGTCGCAAGTTGAATGTAGAAAATTTTAATATTAGCTTTGATCAGTTTCAACCGAATATTATTAATAATCTCAAAAGGTATTTATTTTCTGAATTACTCTTTGTGCTCTACCGGCTACTTGATTTACTATTTGCAAAGTACTTTCTTTTCCTCTTGCATAGCAGCCTTAATATTCTTTACTATTAAGGGTAATATCTGATGAAGCGCTGTTCTGAGAGTGCCGATTAGAAAAGCGTCGTTGCTCGCCTTCCTCATTGTTTTCCAGACGCTTTCTCAAAGGAAACGTTGCCAGGCCTAGCCCTTTGGTTGAAATCCGCCCTGCGGGAATCCTGTTTGAGAGGCTGAGCGAATGATGTATCGCGGCTGCTATCTGTTTCCTTAAGTGTTCCCCGAGGGAACGCCCTGGCATCTCTCCGCGGTCAGAGATGCTGCCTCGTTTGCGGCTGCCAGTGGAGAAATCACTTCAACGGAAACGGCTCGGCGAATTAATAACGTTTTCCTGGCTCAATAAAGTACTCGTAATTTACCCAACAGTATAGCATGAAGCTGTGTAAAAATTTTAATGACATCAAGAGAATTGTTTTTCGATGATGGAAAGCTTCAAAACCATAATCGACATGGGTTCAGAAAAGGCCGATGCTGCGAAACACAACTTGCACTTTTAATTCACGACTTGTGCCATATTATAGATGAGCAATTCCAAGTTGACTTAGTTCTATTAGATTTTAAAAAAGCTTTCGACACTGTGCCTCACACTAGGTTACTTAGGAAACTTCGTGGTTATGGCATATCAAGATAAATATGCGACTGGGTTGCAGACATTCTGAAGGGCAGAACGCAGTGTGTAATTCTCGACGGTGATTCTCGAAGTGAGGCCCGGGGTTCCACAGGGAATTGTGATAGGGCCTCTGCTGTTTCTCAAATACATTAATCATTTGTGCGACATAATAAGAGAGAAGAAAAGACTATTTGCCGGTAATGCTATTATTTACCGTGAAATCAAAATCCAGGACGACTGCACTTTACAAAACGATATTATGAACGTAATTGAGTGGTGCAAAGACTGACAGTTGGAGTAAAACGCTAAAAAGTGCCAAGTCACGCGTATAAGCAGTAGCTCTGAATATACAATTAATGACAGTGTTATTAGAACTATAGATTCCGCCAAATACCTAGGGATAACAATTCGTAATAATTTGTCGTGTAATGAGCATATAGAGAAGATAATTGGGAAAGCAAATCGTATGCTCCGATTTCTAGGTCGCAATTTAAAACAGTGCACACCGGAAGTTAAATCAATTGCATACAAGTCACTAGTGCGTCCTGACTTAGAATATTGTTTTTCTGTATGGAGTCCGTATTAATAGGGTTTAATGGAGGCATTGGAGAAGGTCCAAAGAAGTGCCGCGCGATTCGTGATAGGTATATATAGTTGGAGGGAAAACGTAAGTGTGATGTTGAAGGAGTTAGGTTGGGAAGACCTGGAACTCCGAAGGCGTTGCTCTCGACAGAAACTAATTCAAAATTCACGACTTATTTATTGCGGAATGACAGCAAACAAATATTACTACCAGCCACATTCATATCTAGGAATGACCGCGAAAATAAGATAAGAGAAATCAGGGCCAGGACCGATTCACACCTGTACTCATTTTTTCCGTGAGTGATTAGGGAATGGAATAGGAAGGATTTACCGGGCGAGTAAACTTAAAATCTGACAGGAGTAGCTTTCGATAAAGCTCTCCGGCCATCCTGATCTGGGTTTTACATGTTTTTCCCAGGTCACTGGCGAATGCCGGGATGGTTTCTCACAATAGTCCATGGGCGCCTCCTGCCATATTCCATATATGCCTTCCAAACTATTACACTTTCGGTTAGGTGCAATGCGACCTCCGCCACACGCTTTTAGTGAATCGTACAGTATTAGTAATAGTAATAATAATAATCTATCAATGAATTCTTAGATGGTGATCGCGGCGTCCGAAGTCCTGTAGAAAGTATTCGTTTAGTACTGTATTATGTACACTCAGGATAGAGATAATTAAGCAATAAACAGCAGAAAAATGCTTACATTTAGAGCTCCAGTGCGTGTTGATAGGTAGGTCTTTGGCGCCCAACACCCTTGCGGAAGGAAACATCAGCCATTTAAGATTCTTGCTTCTATAGTCCTCATCTGATGATAGCGTTACTCAAAACATGCCGAACTTTGCACCTAGTTATCAGACATGAATTTAGGTTCGAACCTATCCATGCTGTCACTGTTCGGTGTACTTGTATCTACATCTACATCTACATCTATACTCTGCAAATCACAAATACTGTGGGTGGAAGAGGGTGCTAAGCACCAATCCTAATTCTGCGCGTTCCAATCCCGAACAGATCGAGGAAAGAAGGAATACATAAAAGAATCAGTACGGCATCTTATTCTCTAATCTTATCCCTCCTGTCATTGCGACCTAAATAGGTTGGCGGAAGAAGTATTTCGTTGCACTCGCAACTTAAAGATTTTCGCATATTCTCCAGCAAATTCAAACGAAAACGACGTCGTCTGTCCGCCAAACAATCCCAGCCCAACCCACGAATTAGCTCTGTGACACTTACGTAAGGACTGTAACTAGCAGTCACGAATCGAGCGGCTCTTCTCTGTACTTTCTCTAATTTGTCAATCAATCCCTTGCGATACGGATCCTAAATTCCACAACAGTATTCCAAATGCGGACGCACTAGTGTTTTTGTACGCTATTTCCTTTGTATGAGCATTACAACTTCTCAAAATACGTCCTATGAATCCTAGTTTGGAATTAGCTTTTCCTACAACGGAAGTTATGTGCAAGTCCCATTTCATGTTGCTTTGTACTGTTACGCCTAGATACTTCAGGGAATCTACAGTGTCAACAACTGAATTGTTAACTTTGTACTCCAGAGCAAGCGGGGTCTTTTTATTACTTATGTGCATTGCCTTGCACTTTTTACAGTTAAGTGTAAGCTGCCATTCACGGCACCATTCCGAAATAACATCCAGATCGCACTGAATTTCTAAGCAATCGTCGGAGCACCTCACTTCCCTATAAATAAGTGCATCATCAGTAAAAAATCGCATCCTGCAATTAACGTTGTCACCGAGATCGTTTATAAAAATTAAGAAAAGAAGTGGTCCTATTACACTTCCTTGAGGAACGCCAGAAGTAACATCTAGTTTAGAAGAGGCTTCCCCGTCTACAACGATATACTGTGACCGACCAGTTAGAAAATCGCGTATCCATTCGCAAATCTGATCAGATATACCGTACGCTCGGATCTTCGCTAAGAGTCGGTTGTGTGGTACAGAGTCAAAAGCTTTATGAAAATCCAAGAAAATAGCATCAACTTGTGATCCCGCATCAATAACTTTCATTACATCATGCGAAAATAGAGCCAGTTGCGTTTCACATGATCGGTTCTTCCGAAATCCGTGTTGGTATGCTGTAAGTAGCTCGTTTTCATCTAGGAAACTTCATAACGTTAGAGCATATGACATGCTCCAGAATTCTACTGCAAACAGATGTTAGCGATATCGGACGATAATTCCTAGGATCTCTCCGATCTCCTTTCTTGAAAACGGGAATCACCTGCGCAATTTTCCAGTCAGAAGGTACTTTTCTTTCCTCTAAAGATTTACGAAATATATCTGACAGAAATGGTTCTATTTCTTCCGCGTATTCCGAAAATACTCTTACTGGTACACCATCGGGACCCGGCGCTTTCCCCCACTTCAGGAGCTTTAATTGCTTTATGATACCTACACTATCAATTTGTGCTGGATCCATTTCAAATTCAACACGCCGTGGAAAACGGGAATGTTTTCCATGTTTTCGTCAGTGAAGGTATTTTTAAATTCGGCGTTAAATACGGTAGCCTTGTCGCGGCTGTCATAAACTTCCCGACCGTGTTTTAGTAGAACTGGCATATTGTTGTCACAACCACCTATTTTTTTTACATACGACCAAAATTTCTTTGGATTTTCAATGAGGCACTTGGAAAGTGAGTTGCATCGAAAGTCATTGAAGGCTTCGCGCATCGCATTCTTGACCTGTCCTCTTGTCTCAGCTAGTTTTTCTAAATCACTCCTATACATCGTCCTTCTTGAGCGTGCATGAATCTTCCTTTGCTTTTTAAGTAACCTTTTGACTTCACGCGTATACCACGGGGGATCGTTCCCGTCCCTGATTGTCCTTTTCGGTATATGTAAGTCCATACCTTCCCTGACGATATTTATGAATCTCTTCAACCGAGCCAATTCCTTCTATAAAGGTAATGTATTTATCCCTCAAAAACGTTCTTAAACTCTCCTTTGGGGCCTTCTCGAAACTGCAAACGACCCTTTCTTTTTTCTTTTTGCGATCGACTTTTTATTTTACTGTAGCAATTACAGCTTTATGATCACTTATTCCCGTGGTGGTAGAAATGTCCGTAAATAATTCAGGCCTATTTGTAACGAGAATATAAAAAAAAAAATCATTATCGTTGTCGCACAGCGTTGGTTCAGTGACGAGCTGCTCCAGATTAAGATCTGAGAAAAGGTCGAGAATAATCTCACAGGATATTTTATCCCTGCCACCAGTAACGTGGGCGTAATTACTCCAGTCAATATACGGCAAGTTGAAGTCACCTCCTAGTATTATTCCATGATCCGGAAATTGAGGAGCTATATTACTTACGTTATTTCTTAAGGCCTCAGCAACACCTACATCTGCATCTGGTGGACGATAGAAAGACCCTATTACAAGTTTTGTCCTAGCTACTATTAGTCTAATCCATAGGATTTCACAGACCGTATCAATATTTATTTCGTTACACGGCAGGTGTTTACGAACAGCTATAAATACACCACCTCCATTAGAATGTAACCTATCCTTACGGAAAACATTCATGCTATGGTTAAAAATTTCTGCTGAACTTATATCCGGTTTTAACCAGCTTTCAGTACCTAATACTATATCAGCTTCTGTGCTACTAATAACGCTTTCAAGCTCAGGCTGCTTATTACAAACACTTCTACAGTTTATAACAAGTACTTTTAACGGTCGAGATTGATTTTCGCTACTCCTAACATATGGTGCCGAATTTAATTGGGCTGCCCGTGACTGTAATCCCAGTTTCGGGTCTTCCTCCCTCAGCCTAAAAAATACCCCAATGCACTCCACACGGCCCCTGCCACCCGTGTAGCCGATTCACGTGTGTAGTGCACACCTGATCTATCCAAGGGAACCCTTCGACCCCAGGGCGAAGATCAAGGAATCTGCAGCCATGATTATCGCAGAAACGACGCAGTCTCTGGTTTAGACCCTCGACTCGGCTCTGAACCAGAGGTCCACAGTCAGTTCTATCGACAATACTGCAGATGGTTAGCTCAGCCGAAATCTTGCAGTCATCAACCACAGAGCTCACCGTATGAGCAAGCCGCCGGAAGGAAGAGAGGATACCCTCCGACCCAAGGTGGCAAGCATCATTGGTGCCGACATGAGCTACAATCCGCAGCTGGCTACACCTCGTCCGCTCAATGGCATCCGGGATGGCCTGTTCCACATCATGGATCAGACCGCCCGGAATGCACAAAGAATGGACATTGGACTTCATCCCAGACCTGTTCGCAATGTCCCTAAGGGGCTCAATGAAACGCCTAACGTTGGAGCTACCTATCACCAGAATCCCCTTCTGTGATCGCCCAGACCTAGCGGGCGGGGGGGCTGGCAACTCGCTGATTGACGATTGTGGATCTGAATCAGATCCAGGCAACACATCAAACCTATTGGACAGTGGTACAGGCTTGCCCTCCTGGGATTCAGACCTGTACTCCTGCCCCCGCATGCGGCGTCGACGTCCGGAAACCACGCGCCAGACACCATCAGGTGACTGCCGCACAGGCCCCGAAGTCTCAGCCTGGACTGCAGGTACGATATTTGGCAGGGGAGAACCTGTGACAACACCTGCTTCGTCAGGGTCACCCCTTCCACATCTGCTGCAGTCACCTACGGCAGCTTCCAGCCTCGTAACTTTAGTTAGCAAAGCTGCAAGCTGAGCGCGAAGATTAGCCACCTCAACCCGCGTCTGCACACAGCAGTCACAGTCCCTACACATATTATTTATAAAGCAAAAACTACGGAGAGGATAAAAGTTGAACTAACTGAGTAATCCAAATTAACTGTTGACACTTTACTACCAACCGCTACACGACCTAAAGAAAACCTCCTGAGGAATTGAATTTAGACCAGACGACTGCACTTAGTAGTTAATAGGACGTACTGATGAACGGTGTTAGCCAACCAATGTACTAAATAAAAAACAAATAAGCTCTATATACTTCCCTATAGAAAAAGCAAATAAATGCGATCACGATTGGAGCACGCTGTTAAAATTCAATTAACGCAAATAAATCAAACGCTACCACAACACTAAATTATGTAAACAGATGGCGACACTCGTCACGACGGTTGCTGGGGACCAACTAGCTACTGCTCAGCGACGACGGAGGATATTCAAATATAAAATCTACCTACAAACACTTTAAAATAAAATACACAGAAAATGCGGCACTTGACTCGACGGTTGCTGGAACTCAACTAGCCCCTCCTCTGCGACGACAGAAGATATTCAAAGATAAAATCTACCTACAACACTTTAAAACAAAATACTCAGAAAAGGCGGCACTTGACGGTTGCTGGAACTCAACTATCCCCTCCTCTGCGACGACAGAAGATATTCAAAGATAAAATCTACCTACAACACTTTAAAACAAAATACTCAGAAAAGGCGGCACTTGACTCGACGGTTGCTGGACTGTAGAAATCATTGAACCATTATTCTTTGAAAGTGAGACAAATAGTGCATTAACAATAAATGGCAAATGTAATTGTTACATGATCATCCAATTCTTTGCCTCAATTGGAAGATATTGCTCTTGAAGACATGTGGTTCCAGCAGTACGGCGACACTTGCCATACCACACGAGCGACATTGACGGTCTTGCACGAGTTTTTTCATGATCATGTCAGCTCCCGTTTTGGTGACCAGACTTGGTCGCCTCGATCTTGCGGTTTAACTCTTTGTGGCATAACATAGAGAAAATATAAAGAAAAAAAACAAAAAATGAGTTGGTTGTTAGGGAGATGATAGCCGAACGAGAACCAGCAAGCAATTGCGTGGAGTATGAGCATTTATTCCAGCTGACTACATTTAGTACCGCGAACCTCTGTAATCTTCGGATTCTGCTTAATAAACTTTAACGAAAATAAAGATTAATGAATTATATTAAAGTTTATAATCATTCAAGGGTTTAAAAAATTAAGTTCTCATTAAAGTTTCGCATCAAGACTGTGGAAGAATACCTATGAATATAACAACAGGAAGTATATTAAAATACGAGAAGGAATTATAAAAATACGAGATGGCGACCGTAACAGGAGACGAAGAGGTATGTTTTATTGGTTTTTTTCTTTTCTCATTGTTGTGATTTTGAAAAATGTTGTAAATGTATTGTAAATAATGACAGAGAAAAGAATACAAAGGTCTATATTTAAACTCTCAAAAAGCTTACCAGTATCTTTTTCAAAGATATGGTAAACTTGGGGAGGGTTGTGGCATAACATAGAGAAAATATTTAGAAAAAAAACAAAAAATGAGTTGGTTGCTAGGGAGATGATAGGCGAACAAGAACCAGCAAGCAATTGCGTGGAGTATGAGCATTTATTCGAGCTGACTACATTTAGTACCGCGAACCTTTGTAATCTTCGGATTCTTCTTAATAAACTTTAACGAAAATAAAGATTAATGAATTATATTAAAGTTTATAATCATTCAAGGCTTTAAAAAATTAAGTTCTCATTAAAGTTTCGCATCAAGACTGTGGAAGAATACCTATGAATATAACAACAGGAAGTATATTATAATATGAGAAGGAGATATAAAAATACGAGATCCTATGGACTTTTCTCTGTAGGATTTGCTGAAGTATCAGGTTTACGCCAAGAAGCCTACGACCCTCAAACATTAAATGTCGAAATTGACCGCTGTATCAACGATACGCCGCGACATTGCTATCGAGCATTTTGCTAGAAGTGTACGCATGTGCGATCAAAGCCGTGGCGTCTATTTATCGAATGTATTGTTCCATACGTAATTCCCAAATGTATGCATTATAAATCAATAAATAATTCAATATTTTATAACAGAAACAATTTTTTAATGAAAAATCATATATTGTCTTATTGCAACACCCTATAGAATATTTGGACGTTGTTGATCATTTCCCTCAGTTAGCCTATTCATAATATTAATAAATAAAAACAGCCTAAGCAATTGAATATTTGTTCATTTATTTACTTTCCGAACGCGTTTCGCTTTATAACTGAAGCATCTTCAGCGGTTTTCATTTTAGGTATATTGCTCTATTTATCCACATTCTCAGCAACAATATTTTCTGTCTGCTTTTTGGATTGCAAACCATTTTATGCTTGTTATTGTACCTGTAAAACAGCACTACATTGTACTGCGCTGTGGCCATTCATACAAAATATGCAGTGCAGTGCAGTGTAGTGCTGTTTTACGTGTGCAGTAACAAGCAGAAAATGGCCTGCAATCCAAAAACCAGACAGAAATCATTGCTGTTAAGAATGTGGATAAATAGAGCAATGTATTAAAAATTAGAACCGCTGGAGATGCTTCAACTATGAAGCGAAACGCGTTTCGGAAAGAAAATAAACGAATAAATATTCAATTGCTTAGGCTGTATTTGTTTATTTAAAATAACCATATATAATAATGGACAATAAATAATGTATTGAGGTTCCCAATTTGCATTTATGTTTGTACAGTAGAAGTCCTATTATCCGAGGTAAACGGGACCGGAACCACCTCGGATAACGAAAAACTCGGATAGCCGGAGGTCAAGAAAAAGAGGTTACAATGAATCAGAAACGTATTGAAACTGAAATAATATAATTTATTTATAGTGTAAACCTAATTTGAGAAGCAATAAAGTTGTTGTTTGTACATTAATTACGATCACTTGCCACTCTATTTGGAAATTATTCCATTTCTTCATAAATGCTCCCTATCATATTTCAAAAATTTGCCTCGGTTTACCCGGTGGCTCGGATAATCGGAACTCGGTTAACCGGACTTTTACTGTATTTTTCCATTATATTCGGCTCAAAACTGATCAAATTTTACAATTTTAACAATTTTTTTTTTAGTTATTCAAAACTTGTTCACAAACAATGGCGACAGTAAATCCTGAGTGATTTATTCGATGTATATGAAAGATGTTCCACTAATATCACTGTCTTAATTACTACATAAAGAAAATACTAGCAATGAAAATACATTACTGACGATGTACCAGTGAAAGAAACAAAACACGGTCGATAAATAAAAGCGAACAAAAGTCAGTTGCATTTGTGTCCAACTGGTAAACTGCAGTCGATGGAGCACCCTAAAACTTTAATTTATCAAGCAGTAATAGTTTTTGTCTCTTTCCCATAGCAATAATAGCGGTGCTTATGACAGGTCTCTGTTTATCGCGCGTTTTATAGTACTAACGCGGAAATTCCGAGCGTTTATCTGAAGGCGTTGGCATTAATCAGACTGTGAGGTCGGCCGCCTCTCCAGTCGGACGATTAACGATACTTCGCCTTGGGTGGCACTTGAGAGAAAAGTTTCTTCCTCTGAGTCAGCTGCTTCTCCCCTTGATATACAACTTCACTCACCTCAAACTTTTTACCTTACTGGAAGCAACATGTAGCAGTTTATTACGTTCAATGTAAGATCAATATACGCTTCAGTGGAGTAGTTTACGGTGGTGTGGGGGATGAAGTGGTCGTGAAAGATGTTTAACGTAAAGGTTACAGAAAAATATGCTTCAATACAGTGCTAGTCAAAATGATTGCAGTTATTTCAGGAAATTACTACAGATTTATTATTTGACATATACTTACAAAATTACACAGATATATGACAAACTTTGAAAGTCTTTTTGAGTGTCTACAGATGCTCAATATGTGCACCTTTAGTGACTCTGTACACATCAAGTCTATAATCGAGTTCTTCCCCTACCCGATGGAGCATGTCTCTGTCAATGAGAGCAAATGCATTGGTGATGCGAACCGGCAGGTCTGGCAGATCAACTGGTACTGGTGGCACAAACACTGTGTCTTTTACGAAACCCCAAACAAAGAAGTCGCAGGGGGTTAGGTCAAGGGAACGAGGAGGCCATGGCATCAGCTGACGATCAGTATCCCCAACACGATCAATCTATCTGTTTGGAATCCTGGTGTTTAGGAAATTACCGACAACTAGAGAAATATGAGATGGAACACCGTCCTCCTGGAAAATGAAATCTTCACTGTCAGCTTCCAGAAGTGGCATGAGCCAATTATGCAACATTTTCAGATAGATTTTCCCTGTGATCGTCACCTCATTAAAGAAAAAACGCCCAAAAGAAAAATCTTGAAATCGCTGTAATCATTTTGATTAGCCCTGTAGATTAAAAAAATGTATGGCAGTGTTTCCCAACCTTTTTTCTACCTGAGGACCAATGAAATGTTAATAATTGCTGTTTTTTTTGTGTGAATGGGGCAGCAGAGACAGAAAGTCTCACTACGTTATAAAATCATGACCTAAACGTGAATCTCTTATTCCTGGCCAGAAAAATGTGTCACATGTCCCTTTAGTGAGTCCTAAAAAAGTATATATACCTCCACTGCATATTAAATTAGGACTAATGAAAAATTTCGTGAAGGCTATGGATAAACTTTCTGATGGATTCTTGTACTTGAAATCGAAATTTACCAAAGTCAGTGATGCTAAACTGAAAGAAGGAATTTTTATAGGACCAAAAATACGGTAATTAATTCTGATGAACATTTCAAAGGGCTGTTAAATCCACTAGAAAAAGCAGCCTAGCTGTCTTTCAAAAAGGAAGGTTGCAATTTCCTTGGAAACCATAAAGCAGAAAACTATAGTGACATAGTGGCTGATCTTCTGCTTTCTTATGAAGCTAAGTGATGCAACATGTCCTTAAAAATTCACTTCTTGGACTCTCACTTAAACTTCTCCCCAGAAAATCATGGGGCTGTTAAGCACGGTGAGCGTTTTCATTAGCAAATTTCTACAATGGAAAAGAGAAACAAGGCTTTCCCGGCGTATCTTTGACACAAAATCTTCACAGGCCGAAAGCTTGTCATTTGAAAATATCATCCGGTGGCAAACCTGTGAAGATTTTGTGTCAATGGAAAAGAGGTATGCCGGGACTCTTCCTTCAAAAGGTCATGGCCAAATTCCTTCCCGTTCCTTGTCTTCAGTCCCATCCCGCCTCTAACGACCTCGAAATCGACGAGGAGAAAGCCATAACTAAAAAGTATATAAAAATATCAAATGAATATCTCGAAATACTCCTGCCCGATGAGGAAATACTAAAATGATATTTGAATTCAGCATGAAAATACTTCCAGAATCTCATGTTTTTGTTCTTGTGAAATAAAAAAGTTCATTTTTGTAGACCATTATAATTCTACGGACCACTAACTTTCATAGGCCTAATTTTTAGTTATGTGTATATTATTAACAGTTGGGACATATTTTATTGTACCACCGTAACATAATAAACCTACAAGCATGTTTTTAAATTCCCACTGAAACACAATTACGAGATTTGAAGTGAACTATTAAAAGTGCATTATTTATTGATCAAATTCTTAATACTTATTAGCCAACCTGTCCTGTCTTCACGAAACACAGGTATTCCGCGGACTACAATATAAGAATCGCTATATATGACGTAAATTTTACTATTATACTATCTGTTTTTTCGCTGAGCACTTGAAAGGACCTTTTTCAGTGCGTGCCAAAAATAATTAGCGCATGACATAAGATGAAACTTCAACTAATGAGTAGAAAATATTCAATAGATTATTCTTAGTTTGAGACAGTTATTGTAATTATATGTGTAGTTACAAGCAGATTTTTGAAATTATTTTCATAATTCCCGTACCTATTTGATAATTCTAAAAGCTCCCACAGCAATATATCTAGAAACAATGTGATCAAAAGACGCTGAAAACTCATTTCTGAATGAAAAATCATATCTCCTTATATTTGTAATGAGAATATCTTTTAGTTTCTCTCTGCAGAAATATGTTAAAGAAATTAAATATCGTTTAAACCTAAGGAAAAACAGCCTGTATAGGTTTTTTTCTAAACGCTTTGGCGGTAAAAATGGAACATGATTAAGAATTAAAGACACAGGAACATATTCTGATGCTACAGGCCGAATCACCGATCATGAACCGCCAACTCATAGTGTTACGGCTTCGAACTAAATCACGAGTCACCAACTCTTGTGATTATGGAGGCCTGGGAAGTTGTAATTATATTTTATTTATTACTAATAAAACTTCGCCAATCACTTTTGACGGTTCTACCAGTTTTGTTGGGCATCTTCATGTAAAACTGACTATGTTCTAGTTGATCACGCTAATAGGGCATTTCGTATAACACAAGATTAAATAGTTAAGGGTATTATCTACAGAGACATTAAAGCAAAACCTGCTTTATTAATCACTCTTACTATATAAATTGCACTGTATTTGAATATTTAAATTCAGCAAAACTTAAGAAACACTTAGGAATCGTCCTAAACAACTAATTCAATAATTACGAGCTATGCTAAACATTCACTGGACACCATGAGAGAAAAGTAAGTGAATGAGCTCAAGTTTAGAGCATACGGTATCGGCGAGTTCACAAAGTTATCATCAGTTAATTCTGTTCTTTCTCCTTCTGCAGTC
Organism: Vandiemenella viatica; assembly: GCA_031002005.1. NCBI lineage: Eukaryota > Metazoa > Arthropoda > Insecta > Orthoptera > Morabidae > Vandiemenella > Vandiemenella viatica. Next base: position 109,355,504 of record CM061914.1, on the reverse strand, counting down.
AGTCTCATTACACAAACCAATGCTAAAGCGTCACATTCCTAGAATTACTGATGTGATCTAGACCAGTTACGCCAAGTTTCTACGCAGTTTATCTCGTAAGTCTTTTATCAGCAAAGTCTGAGTCATCTGCACCCAACATTAAAAACTGAAGCAGCCATTATCACGCGAGATATACCAAGTAAACTGAGCATCAAATGAGCACCAACAGAGAA
>CM061914.1:109262468-109354292 GCA_031002005.1 Vandiemenella viatica | reverse complement strand
TCTACTGTTTAGAAAGATAGTTTAGATCACTCTTCAACTCTTAATCAAGAACAATTATAACTGTGTGAAACGATGATATTTGTCCCAGTTCCTAAAAAAAACGAAAGTTGTACGAGGCTCCCTTCGCTGCCTACGATGAATGCGGAGAGAAAAACTGAGAATCCACAAAGGTAGTTTATCCCGACTGATAATCTCTACGAGAAAGAGAAGTGTGGAAACCACAAAAGTAATATAGATTGATGGAGATCCAGGTTGGCGAGTGGTAATATATTTGGGAGGATGCCGTTATTTCATAAATGCCGGAGACTTGACTGCGGTTGTATTCTGGTTCAAATTACTTAGATATCGACGAACTATAAAACCTTTTCTTAAAAATGATGACTCAATCTCGACGTAAGCTCAAGCCGGACAGTAAACTTGGCAATGAAAGAACTATGCTGTAATTCGTTGGGTATATTGGGGTGTAAGGTTCTGGGAGAGGCTATACTAGCTTTTTCCAACCAAATGCCAACCTCTCCTTCACGTGGTGCACCCTGTTTGCACGGACGAGGCTCTGGCGAATGAAAGATTTCCGGTATAAGTAGTCACCCACTGCTTGCCAACGGCCTCTGAAAGGAGGGCGGAAGAGCGGGGAGCGGTTCAGGGCACCCTCTTGTTACTGGGGTTGGAAACGGCCCCAAAAGAAGGATGAATCAGAAATAATCAACGGCATGGTGATGCAGAAGGCAACAGGAAACCACTGCATTAAAGACCCAAAGGGTATCCATGGGACATGTAATCCTCTCAAATTAGATATATCATGATCGCTTCTTCCTGCGTAAAATATTCCGGAAGTAAAATAGTCCCCCAATCGGATCTCCGGGTGGGGACTGCTCAGAGAGGAGTCATCAGAATGGATAGAAACATTCTACGAGTGGGAGTGTGGAATGTTAGAAGTCTGAATAGGACAGGTAGGTTAGAAAACTTAAAAAGGGAGATGGAACCACTTAAGTTAGATGTTATTGTGATTAGTGAGATTAAATGGAAGGACGTACAGGATTTCTGGTCTAGGGAACACAGACTAATTAGCGCACAAGCTGTCACTGGTGAAGGATTAGTAATGAATAAGAAAGTAGGGAAACGGGTGAGTTATTATGAACAGTTCAGTGACAGGATTATTTTGATGAGGTTAGAATCTGAGCCCGTCCCAACCACATTAGTACAAGTGTACATGCCAACGTCACAGGAAGATGACGAAGAAATAGAAAAAATATACGCTGAAATTGAAGAATTAATCCAATATGTGAAGGGGGAGGACAATCTAATAATCATAGGTGATTGGAATGCAATAGTGGGAGAAGAAAAAGAGGGGAATACTGTAGGAAGTTTTGGTCTAGGGGAAAGAAATGAGCGAGGAAGCAGGTTTCTAGAATTTTGTGAAAGATATAAGCTAGTAGTGGCAAACACACTGTTTAAGGACTATGAAAGAAGAATATACACCTGGAAACGTCCTGGGGATACAGCCAGATATCAGCTAGATTATATCGTGGTCAAACAGAGATTCAGGAGTCATATTCTAGACTGTAAAGCGTACCCAGGAGCAGTCATAGACTCTGGCCATAATTTGATAGTAATGAAGTGCAGGCTGAAATTTAAGCGAATAAGGAAGCAGTATAAGCAGAACAGACTGGAAGTGAATAAACTGAAACAATCTAGCACAAGAGAAAAATTTTCAGAAATGGTAGGCTTAGGTCTAAGAAGTAACTCTGAAAGGAGCTCAAGCGAGGACGAATGGAATGCATTAAAGACCGAAATAATGAAAGCTGGCAAAGAAACCTTAGGCTTTAGGAAACAAGCTGCCCGAAAACCTTGGATCACAGAAGAAATTTTGCAGCTGATGGATCAGAGAAGAAGGTACAAACATGCTCAGGATGAAGCAGGAAGAGAGCAGTACAGGCAATTTAGAAATCAAATAAATAGGAAATGCAAAATAGCAAAAGAAAAATGGCTACAAGAAAAGTGTGAAGAAGTAGAAAAGGAAATGGTCATAGGAAAAGTAGATGTTGCATATAGAAAGATAAAACAGAATTTTGGAGAAATGAAGAAAAGAGGTATGAACATTAAAACTGCCGATGGGAAACCTCTTTTAAGCTCAGAAGATAGAGCTAACCGATCGAAGGAATACATGGAGAAACTGTATGATGGGGACGACTTGAACATTGGAAAAGGAAGGCGATGTCGACATTGATGACTAAGGAGATCCTGTTTTGAGGACAGAATTTAATAAAGCTTTGAATGAGTTGAAAGCAAATAAGGTAGTTGGAATTGATGAGATCCCTGCAGAACTTCTTAAATCTCTAGGAGAGGAAGGAATCGAAAGATTATTCAAGCTGATATCAAAAAGTTATGAAACAGGGGAACTTCCAACTGATTTTAATAAAAATATCATCTTCACACTTCCAAAGAAAGCACAAGCCAACAAATGTGAGAATAATCGCACCATTAGTCTAACATCACATGCTTCAAAATTACTGACCAAAATAATATACAGAAATGCTTTTGATAATATTAGGTGGGACAAGATGTTCAAAATTTTAAAGAGGTCAGGTCTAAAGTATGGAGATGGAATAATACTCTATAAGCTATATAAGAATCAAGTGGCTATAATAAAAGTAAAGAATCACGAGAGACATGCATCAGTTAAAAAGGGTGTGAAACAAGGTTGTAGTATATCCCCGTTAATAGTAAACTATAGTCAACTTGTTTGTAGAAAAAGTAATGAAGAAAGTCAAAGAAAAATTTCCATGTGGCATAAGTTTTCAGGGAGAAAAAAATCAGTATGCTACGATTTGCTGATGACATTGTCTTGTTAGCAGAGAGGGCTGAGGATATTGAGAAGTTACTGAATGGCATGAATAAAATACTGAATGAAGATTTTGGACTGAATATAAATCAAAGCAAGACAAAAGTGATGAAATGAAGCAGAAATGATACCAATGCTAGTAGATTAAATATAAAAATAGGATCGAATGCAATAGGTGAAGTAAGTGATTTCTGTTACTTGGGAAGTAAAATTACAACTGATGGCCGAGGCAGGAATGATGTTAAAAGCAGAGTAGCACAAGCAAAAGGAGCCTTCATGAAAAAAAGAAATCTTTTAGTTTCAAATATTGATCTAGGAATTGGAAAGAACTTTTTAAAACTCTATGTGTGGAGCACAGCACTTTATGGTAGTGAAACATGGACTTAAGGAATACCGGAAATACAGAAAATTGAAGCATTTGAAATGTGGTGCTACAGAAGTATGCTGAAAATTAAGTGGACAGACAAAGTAAGAAATGAACGAGTTTAGGAAATGATGGGTGAGAAAAGAACTTTGTGGAAGAAGCTTACAGAAAGAAGAAACAGGCTGGTAGGTCATATTTTGAGACATGCTGGATTGGTTAATTTGTTAGTGGAGGGAACAGTCGAAGCTAATAACTGTAGAGGAAGACAGAGATTAGAATATATGAAGCAGATAATTGAGGACGTGGGCTGTAAGGGGTATGTAGAAATGAAGAGGATAGCACAGGATAGGAAGGTATGGAGGATTGCATCAAACCAGTCGAAAGACTGACGACAGCAAAAAGAAAAAAAAAAGTATTCGGGACAGGCGAGACTTTGGCAGTCTGAAAATCGCTAATGAACATACGTTATCGAAGAATGAAGAAACTGAAAAATTAAAGAGTCTTCTTATTGTTGTTTTCCACTCACTGTTATATCTTTTACCAGACTGTATACGTTTACTTTCAGAATATTCGAATTCTTACAGACTAATCTATGTTAAAGAAAGATGACAATTCAACAATTATAACCACGTTTCAACATTCCCGTCGTCATAGTTCCGCCATCCAAATACGCTCTCTGCGGAGGAGAAAACAGCTGTTCGTGTACTGATATGGGAAGTGTGTATTTTCATTCTCATCAGTTCCTCACGCCTCATTCATACGCATATTTCGTTGTCTTTTAATTACGTAATTTGTGTATCTATAGATTGGTCCATGACCTCCAATTCATACCAACTTGACGTAAGCGTCTCTTGTCCTCGAAACAAAAACAAAAAAAACAAAACAAAAACACCACTTTCTTAAATACAGGAGAGCGTATGTTGCCGGGGACAAGATGGAATTAGCTCAACGCTACATGGATTATGTATCCTTCGAAGATGACGATGAAGAAAGCAATCTAGCAAATTTAGAGTAGAAGACTATTCTTAGTTGTATAAAGTATGATGTAAACGTCATACAAGCTCTGGAAGCGAGCTGCTTTTCAGCATAGCAGGTTTTATCATTTCAGAATAGCGGAATAATCTTTCTCCTGAACATGAGATTGATTTTTTGGGTAGTGAAAGCTACGTATGACAGTGATACCAGTTACGTCGTAAAACTGTGTTCAATGTTATACATTAATAAGAAGTCACATGTAAATCATAATGCACTAAACGGTGATTCAGTATATATTTTATATCTGCTGGCAACTTTAGATAACATATTTACTTTATGTTTTACATCATTTATGTATGTTATCAGACACATTACACATCATATACGGCGATTCAGTTGTCAGAGCACACACAAAATGTTGATAGACGTCATTGATGTACTGAAGTCTCGAGATTGCTCCTACCATACAATCTTGTCCGATGCACCATCCTTGTTGCGTGGTACTATGCCCAAGCCTTCGTTTGTCCGCCGGAGCTGGGAAAGCTTGCTTCAACCTGCAGTGGTCACAGCTCACCCGAGTAGAGGTGATAAATCATAGGGATAACCAGGCGAGTTACAGCATGAGTAGACGGCAATCTGCAAAAAACTATTGACTACTGCTCTAGCTCTTGTCCCATTGTGTTTATTTGAACTCAAAGAAAGTGCCTCTTGAAATTAATTGTCACTCGTTTTACGATTGCATCCACATTTCGGGTGATTGCTGGGTGTTGTCATATTGGTCTGAATTCCTTTTTATATGTAAAGAGAGTAATAATTATGTTTAAGGTGAAGGTTGGTAACGTAACCAGGATGGTTATTGGACGAAGAATTGGAAGTAATACATGGAAGGGTGTACCAAAACCATGTATTAATAAGGTTTCAGGCATAGATGAGTGGAACCTTTTTTATTTGTACGTAGGGGAATGAGAGAAGGGAAAAATTACCAGGCGATGATACGAAAATCACACATAAAAATATTGAATAATTTAGGGATAAAAATGTCCAAAGCGCTTGAGTAGGTAAGTATCAAAAATGCCACTGGAATGTAAGCTCTATCAGAATTAATAACAACAGAAATTGGAATGAAATTGTAGAAGAGGCAAAACACATTAATTCGAAGTAATCTCACATAGTTACTTATGTTTTCTAATTAATTTATATCACTTTTTTATTCTTGCAACTTTACAACTGTTCTTCAAAACTGAGGATAAAGTGATTACTGAATCCAAAAATTTGAAACTGTACTACTACACCTTTGTTTAAAATATCGCAAACCAATAATTCTAAAGTGCACCATGTTTTTTTTTCCGAAGACTTTATTATTTTGTCATACCCAAAATGTCGTAACGTATGTGTATGCATTGGATGTTGTCTAGTATTCATCCTAAATTGCCTAAGAAACGTAGTTTAGACACCAAAAACTACGTATTGTAACACTAAAATTAATTGCCAACATGATCTCTAAATAAAATTTCTATACGTCACCGAATACGTAAACCCTATTGCCTCATTCACTGTACATACAATACTTGTTGCTATGGAACAACAATTACGTATTAACACAGACCGCCGTATCCATGGATACTCCTCACTATATCAGCTCAAACGATACGAATCGGTCGTGACCTGCTGTTATTCGAAGCTCTTCGTGTTGTTGTTGCGCTCTCCGGTGATCACCGAGTTCTTCATCCATCTTCGTTTTTGATACACCAAAGAGATCACAAAATGGTAAGTAGCCACCAGCGGCAATGTTTAGTAAATTGTTCTTTGAACATCAACAGACTATTATACGAGCTTGAGCTAAATAGTTCTCCGAATCGTAAAGCAAAAATCAAATTTATAAATACAAATATTTTTTTAAGTTTGAAGAGGCTTTCGGCAAAGAACTTGAAACACATTCGGTTTACATTTACTCCTGTCAAGAATGGTATTCACCTTCCATAATTTTTTTTTTTTTTGTGCAATTCTTGATGTTAAATGAATGGTACATGTTTTCGCTTTCTCCAAAAATTTATAGATTCTCCAATTTTGAGAACTAATACCATGCCACGTAGGTTCAGGCGCGTTTATGTTTAACTTCAGCAGCTCTCTCTATTTACAAACCTTTTATTCAATTAATGGTACTTAGATTATCCATTTAAAAATGTACAGAATCCTTTAGCGGGTGGAAGTGTATATTCTCCACCGGCCCGAAACTGCTACTGACCTGTTGAAATTTGTTGAAACTGCTTCGTTATAATGTCCTCTTCACGTTTTGCACTATCCTTTTTCGGAAAAGTCGCCACGAATTAAATTAAAAATGACGAAATGTGAGACGCTCAGCAACCGCAAAATGTTAGCAACACTGCAAAAATGACACAATAATTATCGGTACAGGGATCATATCAACCTCCTTCCATAAAAAATTTTTTGGGGTGCAATTCTTGATGTTAAATGAATGCGACATGTTTTCGCTTTCTCCAAAAATTTATAGATTCTCCAATTTTGAGCGTTTTTACTCGTTAAACACTTCTAATACCATGTCACGTAGGTTCAGCGGGGGCTCTTTTTGCAATAGTGATCGTGGTTTGGTTGAAATTCGGCCTTGACCAAGAGTAAAAAGTTTACAGGAAATTCGTTCTGCGCCATCCATCTCAGTAACGGTACATTTGTTTACAACGGAAGCAATCGATTATCTCTGACCGCTTGTATCGATTCTAAGATGCCGAGCCTTGTTGTACTGCATCTCGGAAAAATATTTTCTATCTATTAATTTCGTACGACGTTTTACAACGGAATGAATCTATAACGGCTATAAAATATTGCAACAAGGGATTTAACCATCATTTCAAAAGATTATCATTGATTTTGCAATGCTGGCGACACGGCCGCATTTAAGCTTCGTGGGCCTCTGGGCTATACATGTGGCCCGCGCCATCTAGTCAGCAGTGACCTAGGCGGGGGCCCTTGTGGATGCTTAAATTCGACCCAAAAAAATTATGGGCTACCTATTTTTTTTAGCTCTATCTCTGGGCGACCCCCCCTTGTGGTGAGGGTCCCTAGGCCACAGCCTATGTATCCTAATGCGGCCCTGGCTGTCGTTATCTAATAGCTGTGCATCACTGTCACATTTCGGTATTTTTTAATTTAATTCGTGGCAACTTTTCCGAGAAAGGATAGTGCAAAACGTGAAAAGGACATTATAATTAAGCAGTTAAAACAAATTTCTACAGATCAGTACCAGTTTCAGGACGGTGGAGAATATCCCCTCTTACCCCCTCTAGTTTTATTAATGAAACTTAAATGACAGAATGAGTTTAAATTTTTATTGTACGTTTCATCGTCATCACCTTTAGTTTCCCGCTTATTTTCCTGGAAAGCCTCGATCACAAGGTTCTGGTTTTCCCCGCTTTTTCCTCTAATTCACCGTCACCATCTTATTCATGTTCTATTATCTTTTTTACACACAATCGTCCTGTCCATTAAGCAACCTATCTATCTATTTCCCATTCTGTGGCTTATTTACATCGAATCTTTATTTTATGCACTTTTCTTGATTTACGCGTATCATAATGAGATATTAACTAATTTAGTACACAACGTAAAAATTATTTGGATCTTTTCGATGAAGTAATATTAAGCCAGAGTTAGAAAGTTAGATCAGCTATTTGCTTCTCCGGAACTCCATAATGAAGTGTAATAAAAATGACGGATGGATCTATGCATATTACACATTAACATAGGCTATTAGAGTTTTAGGACCCGTAAAAAAAATTGGAATTTGATGTTGAGGGCACCCACATTAGAAATGGATAAAATAAAATCAATAAAAGGACTTGTCAAGCCCAGCGCTGTCTTTGACGATTTCGTGAATTTTTCAGACGATCCTTCTTCATGTGTTGGCTCTCCACTTCAAATCCTCGTTTCTCTTGGGATTTCGTAAGGTCACTAACCATTTCTTCACTGCTGGAAAATTTTACTTTTTGCATAGGATGTACGACAAAAGCATGCATTGTTATTCGTCCGCATAGAACTACTGGTTACCTTCACTCTGTAGGACGCCGGGTTGGATTACGTACAGCCCATGATAAAGTCGGATTACTTAAGAAACGGAAATAATAGCTTTAGGTTATCTTTTCAATATATTGATACGATGTTAGTCTCTTGTGCATGAAAGTGAGATCAAAGGAGCCAATAATAATATTCCTCATCTTAAACAAGTTTCAGTTCACCAACTGATATACATTGTGGCTTTAAATTTAACAGTTACGGAAGATGTTTTATTTATCAAATTCTTACTGAAGTGTAAGGAAAGTAATGAAAAATTCCCATTAATAATTTTTATATAAGCAGATGGCGTTCTTTCTTAGCCTTAGCTTAGATAATCATGAAAGACAAGCAAAAATTGAAACAAATAATGCTTGAGGAAAGGCCATATTCAGCTTGTGTGCAGATGAAGCTGTCTTATATGTGGCAGTAAGAATTGGGTGTGGCTTCATGCATCAGGGAGAAAAAACGAGTTCGCTCCAAACTGTTGTTGATATTGCCCCTTTATCAGATACTGGTGAGGACAAAAGGTAGTTACTGAATGTAATTACACAGGTTCGTTTCTTTGGTCTTACATAAATAGTAAAGGCTAATACAGGGTGTCCACCATGAATCTGACACCTTTCATTAGGTTGCCAAAAATCAACGAATGGAAGTATGTTGGTAACATGCATTGCAATATATAGAGAAACTGCGAAAGTTCTGTCGACTATTTTTGAAACCCCGCGCAAGAGGTTGTAGGTGGCACTGCAGTAGCTTAACTGAAAATGACGTCACCGCAAGAGCGAGCACAAGTTATTTGGTGGTACGCGGAAACAAATTCAGTGATTTAAGAGCAACGCAACTTTCGCCGCGTGTTCAAGAAAGACTCATCATCACGGAACACCATTAAGAATTGGAAACAGAGCTTTTTGGCAACGGGGAGTGTGAAGAAATTGCATGGTGGCGGTAATGAACACGTACCATGTAGCAGCAGTGAGACAGGCGTTTGAACAAAGTCCACTCAAGTCCATTCGACAAGCGGCACGAGAACTGCATATGCCGAAGTCCACTGTACTTAAGGTACTGCATCACTCTCTTCGGTTTCATGTATATAAATTACAGTTGCTTCATGAATTGAAAACAGATGACGGTGATACAAGGCAAGAATTTGCTATCGACATTTTACATCACATTGATGAAGACCCAACATTTTAACTCTCATTGCTTTCTCTGATGAGGCCACATTTCATTTTTCGGGCAAAGTCAACATACACAATGCACGTTTTGGGGATCACAAAACCCACACTGCATTGTCGAACACATTCGTGACAGCCTGAAATTAAATGTATGGTGCGGAGTGATTAGTGTTGCAAACTGAAAAAAAAATGTTTTTTTTCAGATTTGTGAAAAAAAAAAAACATGAAAAAAAAACCTAGCACCCGTGTTTTTTTTCTAAATTTTTTTTTTCAGAAAACAATATATTTGATAAATTATAGTTTTATTTATGGAACTTACATTTTACATGTATGTTTTAAACCTTACTAAATCATATAGTATCTTACATAATGATTCATAAATGTATCTATATAGGTAACATAATTTTTTATTCATCTTCTATGTCGGTACCGCATTCACTAGTTCGGTCGGAGTTGGAATTTTCTGTTTCTTCTTCTGTCCCCTCTAGATCCATAACTTCAGAAATAGTTACATTTTCTTTTACTCGTTGTATTGCATGAAAAAGCTTTTGAGATTGCAATTTTAAGTTGTGAGCAAAGTAGACACTGTGAATGAAGACTGCGCCGATAGTTCTGTATTACGGTCTTTTAAGTTTGAATTTAAATCTATTATCATACAAAATAGGAGCTTTATTTGTTTTCAATCGTTGGTTTACGCCAACGGTTGCAAGGAAATTATTCATAATTACTGACAATGACTCAGTATCACTATACGTTGCGAGTTTAACAAGTATACGAATATAAGGAAAGCACAACAATTAATAAAAAGAGGCAAAAAACCGTAGTTAAATTTCCTAATTTTTGAAAAGATTCGTAGGTCTACACATGCGCGTATCCAGCGAGGGGCAGAGGGGGGCTGCTGCCCCCCCCCCCCCCTAGAAGAAAAATTAAGTTGCCTTCAGTACGCTTCGACGAGTGAAGAACTAGTTCAGGAGCACTTTGGGAGAGAAAGATTGACTGGATTATGTCTGATGTAGGTCCTTAGATTAAGTAGTTGGGTTACTATATTAATCAATGATAAAAATAGTTTCCTGAATAGGTTTGAATTTGATTTTGTAATGTCATGTTTCAGTCCCCCACCCCACTTCCTCGAAACCAAAATGAGTTGCCCCCCTAGTTCAAATCCTGCCCCCCTCTAGTTCTGATCCTGGATACGCCCTTGGGTCTACAGATAAATTTGTAGGGCCTGGAAGCACTAGTTCAAATAGCGAGTATCAATCCAAACAATGGGGAACGGCCGAACGGCGATTCCTTCTCACGCAACCTACCTTTTCGGGAAGTCCCCTTTCGTAAAAGAAAACTTCAGTCAATGTTACCAATATTTTTGTAATTTTTTTTTCTACTGAACCAGAAAGATATAGTAGATTTAAAAGTAAGATAAGTACTTAGTATAAACTCTAAAACAGTTATATTAAACGATAAATGCCTTAAAAATTTGAAATTTACTAGTTATGAAAAAAAACATGTCCCAGAAAAAAAACATGTTTTTTCACGTCAGAAAAAAAACTGTTTTTTTACAACACTAGGAGTGATCCACAATTTGATCATCGGCCATTATTTCTTTTTTTAAAAAAAAACAGTTACGAGCAGTACATACCTCGACATGTTGGAACAATTTGTTGTGCCTCAGTTAATGCATTTCCAGCCGAACGTCATCTTTCAACAGTACGGCGCCACTCCGCATTGGAGCCTGATCATTAAAGAATTTCTCGACACCCAATTTCCCGGTCGCTGGATTGGGCGTGGTGGACCGACAAGTTGGCCGCTCCGATCAACGGATATTACCCCTCAAGACTGTGGGATATGTGAAGGACAAAGTGTACACAGGCCGCAAAATTCGTGATCTGCAAGAGCTTCGCGGACGCATACGAAATGCTGTCACTTCCGTTGCGCCCGAGATTCTACAGAAAACCTGGCAGGAACTTGAATTCAGGCTAGATGTTATTCGTTCAACGGGACGATATCATGCAGAGGTGTACTGATATTTTTCATAAAACTTTGTGAATTACTCTTGACCTTGCATGCATTATTTTCATTTTACCCTAAGCAGTATGAAATGTACAGCAATTTCAAATGTGTCAGTTTCATGGTGGACACCCTGTATAAGACTCAATCTTTTATAAGAAAACAATCCCCACCACAAAAACTGCAAGACATACAACTGCCATCTCAGCCGCGGGATTATGACAAGCGGAAGATTTTACAGCTATTACGACAGTGGTAGAAATGACCTCAGTGCACTTGGTGACGTGAAGGTGTTATCGCGAGAAGCCACGCTGAACCCCGTCCCAGCACCACAGTACTGCAGTTTCTCCGCTCTGTAAGGTTCGATCACGTCAGTTAAACCACCTGGTGTGGCGGATCCAACGGCAATGGTCCACCCCTTGCGCAGGAAAGGCGCGAAACTTAACCTTACCCTGATACAAGTCTTCAAATTATGCAGGATGTACGTATCGTGTGAATCCGTTATGCAAGGTGTCTGTAATTTGACATACCAGCAACCCCGTATAACTGAACTATTGGATCAGTGTGTATCCCTGGGCAGGTTGCTTCACATCCCTGACAGCACGCACGAACATATTCTTTCGCTACGGCGTCTCTTTACTACCCTCGATCTCCTACTGTGCTACCTCAACAAGAAAAGACTTGGTATTTTGCAACCGCATACCAGCTTCGCGTTGCAATGACAGATCTCAGCCACCTTCGCCAAGCCTGAGGGTTAATCTTCCTGTCTGATGAACCAATGCGAAACGTACCCGCAGGTTGCGAGGGAGATGCTCGGGTGTCCTGGGAGCTGCATTCTCGTATCCACTCCCTCTGTGGAAGGCCTGGGCCCCTGAGGACTGGATGGTATCAAAAAATAATTAAGAACGGAAATTAAAATCAACATAAATAAATAGTCGAATAAAAATTGTGAATTGCAGCAGATATAACTTACGGCCGCAGACTTCATGGCAATTTTCGGGACGTAAATAACAACTATGGTGCCATGTTACTTAATATACTGTACCACCATACTTATCTTGTATAAGCAGTAAGGACTGCAATTCTGGACCCTGTTTTGTTTACCGGCGCTTCACGTCTCATTCACACTAAGGCTAGTAGATTATTAAGTAGAGAGTCGTTAGCCTTTTCCCTAACTGTCTATTTTTGTGTTTCAGGATCCTCTCACGCGTTATATGTTGGTGGTGGGAGCTGCAGGCGCTTTCACATTGTAAGTTGCTTTTCTCACCTTTTGACTGTTTCAGCTTGTTCCTAGCATCTACTGTATGCTATATTTAATCAATAAATCCTGTAAATATTTACACCTAATGTACTGTGATCTGTAACTTGCAAACAGTGCAAGCAAACGTTATCACGTAGCCTTAATGAAAACTTTTACATTATTAAATTGTATTACGAATCAAGTAATTACGAATACTGATTGAAACTATAATATAATATATTTGAATCTTTTAATGATAGTTTAATATCAATATACTGTATACATAACTGAAAATACAGTCAAATTTGTCGTGTCCATGTTGTGTTAGTGACATAGACCTTAGTTCGTGTCTTGCTGTGGTTGCCAGATGCCTAATCTCTGTCACAATAATACAAATATTCCCAGTGAATTATCACTATTACTTCTGTGTCCAAAGCTTACTAACACTAATGATTCAATTGTGACTTTTCCACACACTATAAATACTATTAATCAACTTTTAAGTAAGTATTATAATTTACGACATGATATTAAACAAGTTTCTTTTCTCTTACCTTATAGGTGGACCTGGTGGAGGTACTGTAAAGCGTAAGTACGCAGAGAACATAACTAAATTACTACATATCACAACTCAAAAATCTTTATCGTTCCCAGCGTTGAGTTTCTCTAATAGTAGCTGCTACACAGTTAATTTGATATCAATAAATTTCCAGTTGGAATTAGGCGTTATGCATAGGAGTAAATAGTCAATTTCTAATCTGCACGTTGAACGAAATATTTTACCTGAAAATTGCATATCTATTAAGAGTAAAGTAACAGAATGGATCTCACAGAATGTTTAAAGGAAAGAATTACTAAAGTGGATAAATTTTAGTGAATCCAATGTTTAATCATAAAGTTTATTTCATACAAAATCGTTGAAAAATACATATCTGTATTACCAACGTTGTGATAATGCTAGGAAACTGTGAGTCAGATGCAATAAAAAAAACTCGTCATAAAGATAACGTTATATTCAATAAAAATGATCTCTATAATGGTTTCGCTTGTGTCATGTTGGAAACGTTATGCTAGTATTCCAGTAACGCATTAAAGTACGTGTCTCACAGAAGCTTCCTCTTTCAAGAATGATCGTATCTAACAAAACTAACTCCGAGCAAGTATAAACCTTTAGAAAACAAACATGGAGCCCGGTAGAGAAGCGATAATGCTGAAATCCAGAAATTGGAATGGACGCGATTTCAAGTCCCCGTCCAACCATTTTCATTTCAATTTTTCTTGTTTTTTCCCCAAATTTACGGCAGGGGAATGTTGGGATGGTTTCGTTGAAGGCCATTACCGGCTTCTGTCCTGTTCCTAGTCCTCCGTTCCCTCCCGAATATAATGTAGTAACTAGTATTCTAACTCCGAAAGTGAAAAAAAAATTATGATTCTGTAAAATTGTTGTTTTATCAACCCCCATTTGAAACTAAATGATTAAATAAATTGTTGCTACTGTTACATAACTATTCCTCTAATAATTCGTGAAACTAATGTACGAGGGTCGTTCAATAAGTAATGCTACACATTTTTTCTGAAACAGGGTGTAACATAACATACGTCTGAGCCATACAGTAATATCTGTGGCCGGCGTCGTCAGTAAACGTGATGTTGTCTCTGTATGAGAGGAAGTGAATCTTTGACCGTCGCCAAGAGAAGTTCGGACGCGGGAACATTTCGGTTTTAATTGTAGAAATTGTGAAAAGAAAAGAAGATTCGGTGATGTGGATCATGGAAACTAGTAATGTGTTATATTCACTGTTTTTAATGGAGTGCTGTGATCTCAAGTGACTGTGGACGTGTCAAGAGTACTGTGGAGAGCGTGGGAGTTTTTGTAGTTGAATTTCTCTTATCCCACGAGTCTGCAATTTTCGGAAAAGAAGTCTGATTCCTTGTTTAAATATTATTTTGGTGGTGGTACTTTCCGTCGTTGTGAATGCAGAAGTTTATGAACTTGAATAAAGTTTTTTTGGGTAGATTTTCATTCTAAAATGTGTGACTCTATCATTTAATAATCCCTACGAAGAATAGTACCTAAACCTGGCGACCGCGGCTAAAAGAACCTTTATTTCATTAGTAATTATTTATGTGCAGTAAGTGACTTTCAATTAATCAAAAAACTATAGCCGGTGGCTAGCTTTCAAGGGGTTGTTTAATTCAGCATTCAAATACACCATGTTATTTCCCAATCTTTTAGTTACACAGCACTATTTTTCAACATAATCTCCATTCAAATCTACGGCTTTACGCCACCTTGAAATAAGGCCTGTATGCCTGCACGGTACCCACTGGCCGATACCGGAACCAATGTCGTACTGCATCAATAACTTCTTCATCATCCACGTAGTGCCTCCCACGGATTGCGTCCTTCATTGGGCCAAACATATGGAAATCCGACGGTGCGAGATCGGGGTTGTAGGGTGGATGAGGAAGAACAGTCCACTGAAGTTTTGTGAGCTCCTCTCGGGTGCGAAGACTTGTGTGAAGTATTGCGTTGTTATGAAGAAGGAGAAGTTTGTTCTGATTTCATGTGCCTACGAACACGCTAAAGCCGTTTCTTAAATTTTCGAAGAGTAGCACAATACACCTCAGAGATGATCAGTTAGACCACGGGGAAGGACATCGACCAGAATAACCCCTTCAGCGTCCCAGAAGACTGTAGCCATGACTTTACCGGCTGAGGGTAGGGGAGTGGGTGTGGCGCCACTCCATTGATTGCCGTTTTATTTCGGGTTCGAAGAGATGAACCCATGTTTCATCGCCTGTAACAAAGCTTCACAAGAAATTGTCACCCTCAGCCTCATGACGAGCAAGCAGTTCCGCACAGATCTGCTTTGTTCTTTATGGTCCTCGGTTAGACATCAAGGGACCCAGCGGGAACAAACCTTTGAATATCCAAACAGGTGAACAATTGTGACACCGCTACCGACAGAGATGTCAAGTTGAGCATCTGAGTTGTTTGATGGTGATCCGTCTATCGTCTCGAATGAGAGTCTTTCGCCCGCTCCGACATTGCAGGAGTCACAGCTGTGCACGGTCGGCCAGCACGCGGGAGATCAGACAGTACTGCTAGAACTTGCGGCGATGATGACACACGCTTTGCCCAACGACTCACCGTGCTTATGTCCACTGCCACATCACCGTAGACTATTCTGCAAGCGCCTATGAATATCTGAGATGCACTGGTTTTCCGCCAAAAGAAACTCAATCACTGCCCGTTGTTTGGAACGCACATCCGTTACAGACTGCCATTTTAACAGCTCGGTATAGCGCTGTCATCCTGTCGGAAGTCAATGAAACTATACGAGACGAAGCGGGAATGTTTGAAAATGTTCCACAAAAAATGGGTTTTTCAACACAAAACAAAAATTGGCTGAAAAAAAAAATGTGTTGTATTACTTATTGAACGACCATCGTAATATTTGATCCTAGTGTACTATAGTTGTAATACTTTGATCTTGAGGTCGTAGAATTCAGCTCACTGCATACATCAGCAGCCGTTATGATTTCTTCACACTGTTAAGCTGCCACACCTACTGCTGTACGTATAGTGCAAGAAAATCACGCGTTCTAGTGGTTTCATGAATTACACCCAATACACTGCAATTCGAAACGCTCAGGGCTTAAAAAAAAGTAAGATCTCTGGTTAGTTACGATTTTCAAACCTGCTGTTGTAGTAGAAAGAATGGTGTTACATGTTGCTATTACACTGTTTACTTCCGTTTTTTTATATAATATCAAAAAATTGTAAGCTCGTGAGAATTGTATTAAGCGTCAGTTTCTAAAAGCGACTAAAACGCTAAACGCGCTAAGTTCGGTTTTCAATGTGAGTGGGTCTCAAAATATTAATACTCAACATGCTGCCTTCGGGCCGCATGCGGCCCGAAAACCCTTTTCATTTGGCCCGAAGGCAAGCAATTATAAGCCAGATTCATCGGAATTGGTAAAAATTTCTATTAGCGACAACAATTCCATTAAAGTTAAAATAAATGCTTACTTCTAAATGTTGAGTGTCATTGTATTGAAGGTTATTGCCGCCAATCATGATATAGCTATAGTGCTTACACGGCCCAGGAAGAAAAAAGATTTATTATCGCTGGTCTCCCAGTTGGGCGTCATCGCATCACATAGATGTGCTTCAGGTTCGAGAGGCCCAAGAACGATTTATAAGGAGCGTAACAGTCACAATTCCATTAGACCTTCCCTTCGTAAAACACGCAGTATCGACGCTACTGTTTTTGCGGTTGCGACTCTTGTATTTTTCTTCGTCGTGTAATTACAAAAAAAAAAAAAGCTGGGAAAACCTCTCTTACGGAGTATACCCGTCCCCACACAGCTAGGTTCTAGAGAGAGACAAATAGGTACCGAAGCAACAATTATTACTACATGAAATACAGGAAATGGAAGTTATTAAACGAGTAGTGATACAGAACTGATACGTTTCATTTCGAAGTAACTATTATGACACTACTCTATTTCTACCACTCTGATAAAAAAAAATTCTTCACCACACTGAGCGACTGTCAGTTAGATTTTAATGATCAAATCCATTTAGGGATAATAAAACGAATTGCAGAGTAGTAACAAATATTAAATTTGTAAATTTGTTATACTATATCAAGTATCACTTTGGTTACTATCCGTGTTTTCCTTATAGTGTGGAGGAGCAGAAAAAGAAGAGGAAGCAGACGAAGAAGTAGTAGATTTATTCTTCGTCAGCGCTAAGTTCACCGCTCTAACTTCTACCGCACCTGTTTGCCATGCCTGTTATCACACTTCTTGCTGATATGCCTACCATCGGCCTGACTGTTACCCACAAGCCTATTATCACACATCTTGTTACCAATATGACTACCATCAATCTGCCTGTTCCCGATATACTTACCATCGACCTGCCTGTTACCAATATTCCAACCATCGACCTGCCTGTTCTGATATGCCACCATCGACCTGCCTGCTGCCCACAAGCCTGTTATTGCTCTTCTTGTTACCGATGTACCTACCATCGACCTGCCTGTTACCGATATACATACCATCCAGCTGCCTGACACCAATATTCCTACCATCGACCTGCCTGTTCTGATATGCCACCATCGACCTGCCTGTTACCGATATACATACCATCGAGCTGCCTGTTACCAATATTCCTACCATCGACCTGCCTGTTCTGATATGCCACCATCGACCTGCCTGTTACCGATATACATACCATCGAGCTTCGTGTTACCAATATTCCTACCATCGACCTGCCTGTTCTGATATGCCACCATCGACCTGCCTGTTCTGATGTGCCACCATCGACCTGCCTGTTACCGATATACATACCATCGAGCTTCGTGTTACCAATATTCCTACCATCGACCTGCCTGTTCTGATATGCCACCATCGACCTGCCTGTTCTGATATGCCACCATCGACCTGCCTGTTACCGATATACATACCATCGAGCTTCGTGTTACCAATATTCCTACCATCGACCTGCCTGTTCTGATATGCCATCATCGACCTGCCTGCTGCCCACAAGCCTGTTATTGCTCTTCTTGTTAACGATGTACCTACCATCGACCTGCCTGTTACCGATATACATACCATCCAGCTGCCTGACACCAATATTCCTACCATCGACCTGCCTGTTCTGATATGCCACCATCGACCTGCCTGTTACCGATATACATACCATCGAGCTTCGTGTTACCAATATTCCTACCATCGACCTGCCTGTTCTGATATGCCACCATCGACCTGCCTGTTCTGATATGCTACCATCGACCTGCCTGTTACCGATATACATACCATCGAGCTTCGTGTTGCCAATATTCCTACCATCGACCTGCCTGTTCTGATATGCCTACCATCGACCTGCCTGTTACCGATATACATACCATCGAGCTGCCTGTTACCTATATTCCTACCATCGACCTGCCTGTTCTGATATGCCACCATCGACCTGCCGGCTGCCCACAAGTCTGTTATTGCTCTTCTTGTTACCGATGTACCTACCATCGACCTGCCTGTTACCGAAATGCATACCATCGAACTGCCTGTTACCCACAAGTCTGTTATCGCACTGCTTTTTAGCGACCAGCCTGTTTCCTCCCTGGATCTACAGATCTGCCAGTTGTCATGCCGCCTATTAGTGTGCTTCCCGTTACCCGCACGACTGCAATGCCCTGCTCTGGGCTTTGTAGCGGCAAATCCTCAAGGTGAGTCAAGCCTCATTTTGTATCTGACTCTAGCTAATATGGTAAAACAGATTAATCTTTCAACAACAGTAGCATAGGAAGATCATAGAATAGTATTACAGGATGACTGAAACATGAGTATATAAGTTAGAACACCCTACTCATAACGTAAACCATATTTTTTTTTTTTTTTATTAGCATAAAGCCACGAAAACGCCACCAGTTTCTTAAAAGGTTTTATTCTTTAAAACTTTACTGCTGTTTCGACAAATACATGTTTGTCTTCTTCAGAAGTATGACACCTAAACAAAAATTCATGTTAAAATTGCACTGTGATAAAATATATACATACAGCTTTTATCTTTAAAATATGACATTATACATACGTTAAAATTACATAGGCGGAAGCATTATCACAAATCAGTCACTTTCGTGCGAAGTTGCACATCGTCACGGTTCTTCCTTTCGTGACGATGTGCAACTTCGCACGAAAGTGACTGATTTGTGATAATGCTTCCGCCTATGTAATTTTAACGTATGTATAATGTCATATTTTAAAGATAAAAGCTGTATGTATATATTTTATCACAGTGCAATTTTAACATGAATTTTTGTTTAGGTGTCATACTTCTGAAGAAGACAAACATGTATTTGTCGAAACTGCAGTAAAGTTTTTAAAAATTAAAACTTTTAAGCAACTGGTGGCGTTTTCTTGGCTTTATGCTAATAAAAATTTTTTTACCGTTGCTGACACGCAGCTATGATCAAGACCATATTTATTTATCTTCACTAACTTCTATCTATTTATCAAAAATCAATTACTTGGATACGGAATTTGCACGACAGTGAGCCATTATAATATGAAACAATAACTAGGGTGCAAGACGACATTCTGCGTTTCTTTTATCTTCATGATATTTGCAGAATAATGTTAAATAAGATCCTACTTTCTTCAATATGGCCAACAAAAGGGAATTGCCGATTACTTGCAGTGATATTGAAGTCACTTTCTCTATATGCTTTGGTTCCAGGATAGATAAAATACAGCGATAAATTGTCTTTCCCGTCTTTGATGTTCTTACTGTCGTCTAATACGAGAATTGCATCACTCATTTCGAATTTCCTTCAATTTCATAACATGCAGTAATTAAAATTGTTATTGTGAAAATGTATCCTGCGGCTGCAGTTTTTCTCTGTTTATGCCAATTGGGACCGAGTGTAATGGCTGAGTGATAACGCACCGGCCTCGCATTCTGGAGGATGCTGGTTAAAATCCTCGTCTAGGCATCTAAATTTAGGTTTTCTATGGTTTCTCCAAATCACTCCAGGCGAATCCCCGTGTACTACCTTCCAAATTCCATGTGCGAATTCCTTCCCGTTCCTTGTCACCAGTCCTATCCCACCTCTAATGACCTAGACGAGGCGTAAGTTCAAAAAAAAAAAAAAAAAAAAAAAAAAAATCGTTTCCTCGAAACGAATCTTAATCATCTATCTTTCTTTCCAAAAAGGCTTCTCTGGCAAATAACACCAGGTCATTTCCGAAATTTAACCAGTATATGTTTTTAAAGTCGCACTGTTTTGGTTGACTTTCAACATCATTCGTCAACCTTTTCGCACTAGAAGAAAACCTCTTCGCATAGAGTCCTTTGGTTTTATTTTTAATTGATTTTTGCTTTTAACTTTAAACCTCGCTGACCTCCCAGAAGGGCGTTGTCGAATCACATTGGTGTGCTTCTGGGATTAAAGTTCGAAAACGTTTTATAAAGTGCGGAAACAGTTGGAATGGCTATGATCTTGACTTCGTAAAATAAGCAGAATCAACGCAGTGCTTTTACGATTTTGTATTTTTCATCAAGATGTTACTACAATAAAGCTTGAAATACCTCACCCAACACAGCTAGGTAATGAGACTAAAATTGATAACGAAGCAATAATTAATACAACATGAAAGACTGGTAATTGATGTTATTTAACGAAAAGTGATAAAGAACTAATATGTTTTACTTCGGAACTAACTGTACAATTCTTTATTTCTACAACTCAGATTAAAGCATCTTCAACATTCTGAGGGACAGCCATATATATAATAGTTGTCAAATCTATTTAGAGAATTTAAACAAATTTCAAAGTAGTTACAAATATTGAATTGTAATACAGTTACAAATTTTTAATACGGTACCAAGTATCAGTCACTAAACAAAAAGTGTTTTCCTTATAGTGTGGAGGAACAGAAGAAAAAGAGGAAGCAAAAGAAGTAATCGGTCTGTTCTGCGTCAGCGCCAAGTACACTGCCCAGCCTGTTACCAAGCTGCAAGTCTCCACTGTCTTTTACTGTGCTGCTTGTTACGGGCCTCGTTATACCGCGCTGCCTGCTACAGATTATCGACTCCAGGCTTCGTAGAGGCTAATCCTCAAGGTAAGTCCCACGTCAGTAGTTATCAGCTGCACGACTAGACTGTAACTAATATGGTAACTCAGGTAAAGCTAATGACAACCGTAGCAAAGCAATATCATTGAATAGTATCATGAGGTGACTGAAACATAGCTACACCTGTTGCAACATCTTTTTCATAACATAAACCAGTTTTATTTGTCTTCGCTATTCAGTCAAAATGAACGTGGATTCGGAATTCGTACGGCATTAATTCAAGGTAATATGAATCAATAACCGGAGTTCTTCCTATCTCCATGATATTATCTTGCAGAGTAATGGGAATGAAGATCAGTACTGCCAACAAGCAGAATTGCGGATTACTTGCAGTAATATTGAAGTCACATTCTTTATGTACTTTGGTTCCAGGATAGATAAAATCCAGCGATAAGTGTCTTTCTCGTTTTTGATGTTCTTACTGCCTGCTAATACGAGAATTACAACACAAATTTCGAACTTCGTCCATTGTCATAATATGCGTACTTAAAATTATTATTGTAGAAATGTAAACTGGAGATGCATTTTTTGTTTTGTTTACACCAATGCCCGAAACATTTCAGAAAAGTATGGGAGGAATTATTATTTCCTCCTCATATTTATTCCAACTTCAGTTCTTAGCTCATTCGAAACGAATCTCAATCAAATTTCCTCCCCCCCCCCCCCCAAAAAAAAACTTCACTGGAAAATAATGCCAGTTTATTACCGAAATTTCGCCACGATTTACTTTAAGAGACGCATCGTTTTGGTACAGTATCCACGTCAACCATCAATCCCTTCGCACTAGGAGACAACCTTTTCATATATAGTAGTTTAGTTTTATTTTATTTTTGCTTATGGCTTTACGTCTCTTTGACGTCGAGGTGATTAGAGGCGGGAAAGCAACGTAGGAAAACAACTGGAATTCTGGATTCTGGATGGCCAGACGGGAAACTGATCAGAGTTCTCCCGAATGCGAGGACAGAGCGTTACCGCTCAACAACCACGCTCGGTCTTTGGCTTCAGCTTATGCCAAGTGACTACTATCTTCTATCAGTTTTGGGAAGTAGCCAACCACACTCCAACACAGAGCCAGGTCAAGAGGAAGAAGTGGAAATGTAATGGTCATACTATGAGCCAACGCGGACGAGCGGTTGCAGTACGGCTCCGGAATTGATATTCATAGCCCAAGGAAGCCTCGAATTACACGGTGGAGATCTGTAGACCGGAACTGACAGGACTGAAAAATGTTGGAGAGAGGCAAAGAGGTTGTAGGCAACAGGGTTACTCTTGTTGGGAATTCTATATTTCATTGGAAACATTTTGGTGTTAAATGATTCTATGAAATGTTCTGGTCTCTTAAGAATTTTTGCATCTCCCGTATGCTGTAGTTATAATGTGGAAGAAGGTTCTTACAAGTAGTAAATTACACTACGCTCTTCGTAATGGAACTAGGTTTGAGTGTTGGATCCCATATACCGGTGGTACTGATTGCTGTTTATAGGCGGCTACCTGCAACCACTAAAAATGGGTACACACTTGGCGAAAGCATACAAACGCATGCGGCCAAATGGATGCGACCGAATCTGTGCAGCGTTTGTTATAAATTAGCTTGCTGTCCACATTACAACGATGGAATGCGTTGTTTGTCATTCTTTCGTGTTCGCTGGTTTATGCGGTAAAATCAGTAACCGATATGATAAAAGAGCTGGAATGGGATTCATTCGAAGACTGGAGGAGGGTGAAGAGACTCATAGAAATGTAGAAGGCGTATATTGGTGATGAGGCGTGGAGAGATATTGGTGTAAGAATTAAAAATAATGTATGGAAGGGAAAACCACAATCTGGCTCTCGATTTCAGGTACAAGGGTATGGGAAGATTTTCTTTCGTAGGTAACGATATCAGGGATTGGATTAAGTTTTCTGGAGAGTTGATGATTAATTTACCAAAAACGTAGAAACAATTTAAAGTAGAAATTTGTAGAGGGAAAAGCAAGTGGATATAGGAAATGGGAAAACTGCCACCGGAGCAATTAAATTAGAAAATAAAATTAATGAAATACGAAAACGCAGGAGATTAAAACAACGGTGGTGAATGACTTCTTTGTTTGAAAGTAGAAATTTGTATAGGGGGACAAACTTGATAGATGATCTTACAGCTGAAATTGGGTACGGACTTTTTCAAAGTTTTTGCAGGATAAAGTCAACCTACTTTGTTACGTTATTGCAGTAGATTGGTTTGAAGATTTCAAAACGTCAGTATTTTCTCTATCCCTTGTTGCATATTTATCCATCAAAAATAACATGTCTTAAAGCAAACCATGTCGATTTAAATATGACATCAGCTACAGAGTCGCTTTTAAATGAATTATCATGTTTTTGGACGTTCTCATATGAAGGATCCCAATTGAGATTTTCATTTTCGTGTCTTTTGAGCCCCATTTCATAATTCACTAATTTCGTTTCAGGCATTATTTTTTTTTTTTTTTAATCATTATGAGTAGGGTTCCATGAACACTGGTGTTCTCCCTACAAAACAACAAAAGCATTCCTCTTGACTGACGTACACACTTTAACTAAGCTGAAATCGTGTGGTCCTCATTTTTCTTTGATGTACCGCCTACCGAGCGACACGGAGCGCAGGCAAACGAATGCGGTCGCAAGCGTACATTCGCCTTCGTTTTCAGGTACACACTGAGTGAACGTATGTGTGTACGTGTGTACCCACCCTTAGGCGAATGCTAGGATGTTTCTCAATCTATACATTCCGCATGAAATTTTATACTTATCACATAATTTACACCTTTCACAGACAGATGGCATCACGAATATTCATCATCTATGATAAATTCTCCATAGTCAACAAGCCTGGCTCATACTACAGTGGAGCCTACACCTCTCAACCTTATGATTCACAGTAGCTGCCTGTACAAACACGTAGCTGGCGTCTACATAGGATACAGTGCCTGTAACGACAGAAAAAAAGGATTTAATTAACGTTGTATTTGCAACTGAAACTTATTTGAAAAAGAATAATTGATAGAGATGTCAAAACCGAGAGATTCGAAATCTTTGTCTGTCCGTGCGCGCATCACGTAAGAAATACTGAACAACAAAACCATACAAAGCAATTTATTAAGTCATCAGCTAACAGACGTGGTACGCTTTCCGGATTAGTTTAAAATTCTTGATGAAAATGACGCCAAAGACATCATTTTTGTATGTTTTATCTCACTTTGCGCTTCACGGCACTCTTTGTTGTAGCTTCTGTCATCGGTTAACATGCAAATGGTTTTTTTTTTTTTTTTTTTTTTTTGTGTTTACTTCCAAATATTTCAATATCTTCGGCGAAAACAGCAAATCTATGAAATATTGTCTACGACGAAATTTGTAGAGAATTTTATGCTCTACAACTTTTCTGATAACTCAAAATAACATTTAGAGTAA
Source organism: Vandiemenella viatica (assembly GCA_031002005.1). Taxonomy (NCBI): domain Eukaryota; kingdom Metazoa; phylum Arthropoda; class Insecta; order Orthoptera; family Morabidae; genus Vandiemenella; species Vandiemenella viatica. The sequence continues at coordinate 109,329,549 of CM061914.1, read as the reverse complement.
AGGAAGTAAGATATTTGGAAAAAAAAAACGTTTATGTGACCTTTGACCATGAATATCTTGACTAGCGTACACGAGATTCTATGAGACTTTTGAGCCAACTTATAAAACATCAAAACAAAGGTTTATGCAAATTTTCAGCTTGCTATCTTTCATCCCGAGGTTTTCCCCTTGAGTGTGATTTTATATTTGTAATCCTATAACATTACTACAGTTTAGCATTCATCATCACGTTGAGAGCTTAGGATAATGTGGATTATTAAGCTTTTATCTGTATCTAACCTGAATTCAAATTTCGGTTTAGATTTCGTAGATTTGATATTCTGTAAACGAGATATTAAGTTCCCTCTGTCTTTTTTTTATATAAATTTCATGAAACTACAGTAATAACATAGCAGTTCTTCTAGTTATTAATATCTCCATTATTACACCAATATTAATGAACCTTAGCAAACATCTATAAATGCTTATTTCTCTTACAATTTCAGAGTCGCTTTGGACCTGCTTCTGTAGGACCCTCAAAGTATGCAGAGCGTATATTTATGGCGTGACTAAGCACAATTTGCTAGTACTTCCTAGACCAGCGTCTACAAATACTTGCTACACCGAGCTGTGAAAACACGTGCAAGAGCAAGGATCACTGAATACTGTCGTTTAAAGGTGTAAACAGATGGTAATCACTGTGTGAAGAATCTGAATATAGAAGATTCGAATGAGTATTATATATAGAGTGTCTATTATGAAACTGAATTCGAGGGGGCTCGACGCCATATATAAAATATTATGAATTTGTAATTTACAGGACAAGACTTTAATAAAACCATTTAAATAGTCACGACTATATTTTTATTAGTGATAAAACACTTTATTTTAGTTAGTGATTATTTTAAATTAATACTTCGGTCGCTTTTCCACGGCTAAAGCAGCAGAATCTTGGTCTCTTCTCACTGCAGAGCTTTTGTGGATACACTCTTGGGTCGCTCATGAATCTGCAGTGAGATCGAAATTGCAATCTCTAAGTGTAAATAGCATCAAATTTCTGAGTTTTTTTTAATTAATATCATTACCAGAAGTGGTACTTGTACGCCTTCACATGCAGACATTATCTAAGTGCATGCCAAACCATTGTCTGCAATATTCTTCGTTTGGGGTTCGAGGACAACCAGCATTCTTTCTTTTACATTTGCACCCATCTTCTACGAATTTCTTATGTCAAATAGATACGTAAATTTGTACACGACGATGTAGCACTTTATTGAGCTTAAGACGGAATGCACGCTTCATTTAGAAGGGATTCATTTTTATTTTTTGCATACTGAAGTAAACAAACCGACTTTACAATTATTATTATTAATTTAAGAGAGAAATCTTTTGGAATTCTACTCTTAAAGGGCAAAACTATCATTATTTCCATAACATACTGAAGTAAAAATTAGTAGACGACAAAATTAGGTTGGAAGAGGAAAGGAGAAAGAGGGTTGTGTAGGGAGGTGGCCACCGCAATTTTATCAATTATTGTTATTAAATGATGAAATAACGCCAATGTAACTTTTTTTTTGTAGCTTTCATGCCGTACGCGTTTCGCCTCTCATCGAGGCATCATCAGCGACGAATCTATTTTAAAATTTTTACATTGAATATTATTAACTTATACTATGATGTCTAACCTAATTCTAAATCTAAACATTTTCTAATTATTTACAACTTACTATTTACATTAGTGGTTTCCAGTTTCGTAACCACACATCTCTGCTTTTTCTCCAAAGCAAGTTTCCGCTAAAGCCATTTGTCTTGGCTCATGCATAATGGAGGGTAAACATTGCGTATATTACTACTCACTTGTTTACGGTGGCCATCTTGTTTTTATTATTATCCCGCAATGTCACCATTTTCACGTAATCAGACTACAGCGCCGTTGGTGGCAGCGAAAGGAATTAACCTTCCTCTAGGTAGTGATGAGTGACGCGTATTCGTATTTTTTATGTTTTTTGAGAAATGAAAAAGCAAAATCTGCTCCTCATTTTTGAATAGAAAAGAAGAAGGAGCTTATCAACAAGAAGTAGCAGTAGCAGTTTTTTTTCTTTTTTTTTCCTTTTGGCTTTACCCCTCGTCGAGGTCATTGGAGGCGGGGTGGAACTAGGGACAAGGCACTGGAAGGAATTCGCGCATGGACCTTCTAAAGGAAGCATCCCAGTTTTCGGCTGAAGTGATTTTGGGAAACAATGGTAAATCCAAATCTGGATGCCCGAACGGGTATTCGAACCGCCGTCCTTCCGAATGTGAGGCCAGAGCAAAGTAACAGCCGCAAACTATTAGCCTACGAATTGTCATGTGGCAATAAGTTAAAATATATGTCCCGTAAAAGATCTTCTCAATCTAATATGGAGCATTCTAATACAGATTCATTTATTTGTATCCTTGTAATAATGTTCCATGAACTGTCAGTGGGCAATGACATTGTAATCACAACCAAGAGAGAAGGAAATAATTCTGGAATTCGGTTAACATTTACACTAAGGTCAATACCTTCACGTAGTATGCACAAAGATTTAATTTTCACTTTACAGTTGCAAAAACAATTACACTGAAGTTACAAAATACGTGGCGTAGAAAGCATGGAGGACTATGGTACAAAGATGCTAATCTCTAGACGGAAGTAGCATCACGGAAGAAAGATGCCATGCAGCTTCGGGGCTTTCATCTATAGTCTAGTTACTCGTTCGAAAGTTTTTGAAGTTCTGTCGCATGATATGAATTGCGGCCGCATTTAGGCTTTGTGGTGATCATCGGTGGCGCCTTCCAGCTGTGGTGCGGGCACCCTCTTTGTGGTGCGGGTCCCTCTCTTTGTGAAGACACTCACAATATCACTTATCGAACATCCGACAACTCGTGCAGTTTCCGAAATTCTCGTGCCAAGTCTCCAGGCAATTACAATCTACCCTCGGTCAAACTCAGATAGATCGCGCACCTTCCCCGTTATAGCACGCTCACTGATACTACATGCACCGTGCGTGTGTCTGACTAGCAGTCATTCCTCGTCAGGTGACGCTGCTATCGCCTGAACGGGTTTATATCGATAGTATGTAGGTAGTCATAATGCTCTGACTGACAAGTACAAAACACCATCAGCTGGAACGTCTCTCGTGAGCTCGTGGACATGTCGGTTGGACCATAGAGGACTGGAAAAAGAGTCAATGGTCAGATGAGACATGAATCCAATTGTTAACAAAGGATAGTGTGGTTCTAATGTGGCGCAGACTCCAAGAAGGCAGAGTGCAACCTAGTAGTGGCTCCCTCACAGTGGCAGCTGTCTTTACATGGCACGGACTTGGACCTGTGAAGCCATTCATGATGTACACAGTGATAGTCTTTTCAGAACGACAATGCACCATGTCACCGGCCCAAAATAATTTAGGATTATTTTAAGGAACGATCCGGATAATTCCAGCGAATGAGTCGACCACATGGACAGCCAAACTGAGTCCAATGAACATGTCTGGGACATGATGGAAAGACTTTCTGCATCGGCAACACTTTCAAAATTATCGTTTGCTGCAGATGAAGTGTGGCTCATATTTCTTCAGCAAACTTCCAACAACTTGTTGAGTCAATAGCAATGCGGTTTACTTTATTTTGCTTGGCAAAAGAGAGTAGAATATGGTATTAAGAGGTATCACATGACTTTTGGGACTTCAGTGTCTATTTTAAAATATATCAGAAGATGGCGACGGAGACTCAGATTGCCGAAATATCGTGTGGAAACACCTTATTTACTCGGCTAGTCTCCCGAGAAGACTACATCCATTCTCAATACCAAGAAAGACTTTGTTCCTATATAATATAGTATTTCATGACATATATTTATGCAATGGCCACAGATTATTTACGAATGCTTTACCTTATATTATGTACCGTACGTCTCCCACATTTGACTTTTCGTGCCGTTTTTGATAACAGGATTTTCAAATCTTTTGAACAGTTAATTTCACGTTAATCTTGTTTGACAGTAATTTATAGTTAATTTTTTAATCTTGTTTAAGCGCGCTTTAGGAAAAAGCCCCCTACTAATTTCATTCACGTCAGGCATAAAATGCACAAATGCTTCATATGATTGACATATTACCTCAGTAGTTTGCGGTGTGCAGTGCAACCTGCATTTGGAAAGTCTTTTAGTGGTCACATAAAGATACAAAAAAACTTAAATGAAGTATATAGATAGATGCAACAGATATGATTATTGTCATTTAAGAATTTCATAACACAACAACTTTAATCTTTGTCTTCACATCCCCTTGTCCAGAGTACAATTAATGCTTACGCAGAAAATGTAATAGGTAAAAGAGAAACTAAATATAACTTTGATGTTTTGTCAGCAGGCTAACAAACTTTTTTTGTTATTTTAAAGTATAAATAATTTCTCGTTAAGCAGACTGGAGAAATACCATTAAGTGAAACCATTCTTGTGACGCTCTCTTAGCTTAGCTTCTGTCGACAATAATAACAACTGATGTGATGGTTGCTGTGTTCTAACTCTAACGTGTTTGCTTCTTACCAAGCCATTAGCCTTAAGTTCCGATAATAACAAAGACAATTCACAGAATAATCCAATCATCTGCGAATGCATGTTGTGCGAAGACATGTGTCAACTATAACTTTTTTTTCACTAGTAGCTCACAAGGTTTCTAGTTTAATCTAGTTCTGCTTCTGTTTAAAATTAAAATGATCTAACGCTGTAGTTAATTTATTCGCAGATGCTTATAAATTTTATTAAATAATGTGCATAATATAGAACGATGGCGTAAAGTGTGATGTCATAGCGCGACGTCATAGAGTGTCATCAGAGAGTGACAGATGACATCATAGATGACCAAGAGTTGCTGATTATATTTTTGGATAAGTCCTCCATTAACAGTTCAATGAAGATTCTGCATACTAAAACAAAGAAGAGCAAGCACAGTCCAGAGATTAATATCTGATGGGATATTATGTGCAGCGAAATTAATGATCTTTCCAGTTTTAGTGAATCAACAGTCCACAAAATTCTATGAGTGTATTAGACAAATTACAATACACTTCACAAAATTTATGTAAACACAAGGCATTTACATAACGATCAAACATAGATGACAATAAAAAACCATACTTAACTAATAGGTAACAATTATCTCAGAAAATGGATGGATGCAAAGGTTAGTGTTTTCTATTTTTATTTTTATCTGGCTACGTTTTACGTCTAATAATACACATAACAAAAATAAACATTGTCGGATATACCAATGATATGGATCCAGATAATATAAACCATACAACTATTGATATTTGGAGTGGTCATGTACTTATTTTAAGTGAATTATCCAGGAAGAGTGAATAAAATGGCATGCATACAATAAGAATAATTATTAGCTTATTCATGATTTCTAAAGCAAATATAACTTTCAGAAATCATCATGATTTGTTTACACACATTATAACTAATATATATTCAATAAACCTCAAATGTCTTGCTTTGAGATGTAGAAGCAATTAATTTCAATTGTAACTAACAAAGAATTAGGGAACTGATTACTGTCGCCTTTTAACTGAAAAGACCGCAACTTTTAGCAGTGCCTAGATACCTTCATTTTATTTCCATGCACCATCATTGTATTCCACATTTGTGAGTGTCATGGGTAGTAACTTTGCAGCAAGCTTCCTATAATAATGTGTTCAGGTGGGTTACACTTAGCTCCACATTCAAAAAAAATCTGGTGTTTCTTGTACCCATTAATCTTTAAAAATGTAAAAGAAAAAAAAAACACTTGCATTTTAATAATTTAGAATTGGTAATTGTATTAGATTGACCATAAGTGGATAAGATAATATTGGAATAATAAGTGCCAGTCAAAAATTAAGACTTGCATTAATATTAAATTCAACTAAGTCGTATTCGCGAACAGTCTCGTGTAAATTATAAATAGCATGCAAGAGCCCAAATTTTAAATTAAAGAATTTGAAAAAATAAACCTCAAATTCCATTCTAAAAGACGGAACTGCTTCCAACTTGCAACTATAAACACCAACGACCTGAATGAATAATAATAAAAAAATTAAGAATGCAAATAAATTCAAATATCTTGGGAAATCTGAACCTGGAACTTAAACTAGTAGAAAGCAAAACAACTTAATTGCAACAGGCACAACGAATCACCTGAACATTCAACATGAAAAAATCTCTCTGGATAATTCTGGTTTTGGACACAACTATTACAGCTCAGGCATTAGATGACCAGGGTTCGATCTAGGATGAAGTCAAAGATTTTTATTCAAATATGTAGATCTGAAACATTTCCCCAGGTTAAATCAGCCTGCTATACAGTGAGTACCATGGAGGAAACTTCGCAGGAAGGTAAAGAACGGCCAGGGCGTGGAGCTCTACCTCCATGAATCCTGTGAGAAGCAGCGGTAGCCCTAAGAACCATGTAAACTTTGCATTTTACTTCATTGTTGAACCGGAAGCAACCCACATCAATGAAACACAGTTAAAGCTCTACACCAGATCAGCAATAGGTTAATTTAATTTAATTTAATTGCAATGGAGCACAGGCTCCGGTGGCAATTTCCCTACACACCCATCTTCCCCCTATCCTGCACCTACCTACATTTGCCCTCTACAAATTTTATCTTTAAATTCTGTCAAAGTTTTCGGTAAATTATTCATCATTTCTCTTGGTAACTCATTCCAATCCCTGACACCCTAGCCTAAAAAAGAGAATCTTCCTACACCCTTGTGCCTGAAATCGAGTGCCAGCTTGTGGTCATGGTCATCTTTTCCCTTCCATGCACTACTTTTCATACCTATTGCAATATCTTTCCATGCCTCATAGCCAGTATATGCCCTGTACACTCCCATGACCCTCCTCATCCTCCTCCTATCTTGCAATGAATCCCATTTCAGCTCCTTTATCATATCCGTCACTGATTGCATTCTGCGATAATTTCCAGAAACAAATCTAGCAGCCCTTTTTTGCACCCTCTCCAACTCCTGTATTTGATACGTAAAATGAGGGTCCCATACTACACTACCATATTCGAGCAATGGTCTGACCAAAGTTTTGTAACCCAATTCCTTGACTTCTCTCGTACATCCCCTCATCACTCTCTCCAACAAGTGCAGAACTTTGAAACCTTTTCCTACCACCTGTCCAATGTGTCCTGCCCAGTTAAGTTTGTTATGAAAAGTAATTCCAAGATATTTACATTTCAAGTCTTCAGCAAGCAATTCTTTCCCCACCTTATATTCATAATTAACCTTTTGTTTTTTATTTGTGTATCTAATAAGCTGTCTCTTCTTTGCATTTATCTTCATTCCATGTTTACCAACCCAATTAGATATCCTGGTCAGATCACCCTGCAACTGTTTACAATCCTCTATCGTTTTGATTCTTTTATACAGCATTATGTGATCTGCAAACAATCTAATTTCAGATAGTAAACAATCAACACAATTATTCATTAGAATAATGAATGGCAATGGACCCAATAAGCAACCCTACAGTACTCCCATTTTTACTTCCTCTTGTTTTGATACCGCATTTCCTACACTAACTTTCTGTTTTCTACCTTTTAAAAAATTCTTCTACCCGGGAAATCACTTTCTCATCCACTTCAATAGTTTTTAACTTATTTACTACCATTTTATGACTCACTATGTCAAACGTTCTTGAAAGATCTAGTACTACACTATCAATTTGGCTTCGCCTCTCCATTTCATCTGAAATATCTTGCATATATCCCACCAACTGAGATTCGCATGAATATCCTTTCCTGAACCCATGTTGCCTGCTTGAAAACCACTTACATTCCTCACATATATTTCAGATGTGGTTGCATATCAATCTTTCCATTAATTTACCTACCACTGATGTCAAACTGATTGGCCTGTAATTCTCCACTCTATTTCTCACCCCTCCCTTATGTACCAGTACTACTATTGCACTTTTCCAGTCCTGTGGTAAACAGCAAGTGTCTAGACTCAATTTAAATAATATTTCAAGAAAAGGTACAATGTCACATCCGGCTACCTTTAAGATATCTGTAGTAATATTATCTTCACCAGCCCCTTTATTTTTATTTTTTCAGCTTTCTTATTTCCTTCATGTTTTCCTCAGGATGGATATAAAATTTTTTACTATCGTCATTTCTAATTGTGTTGTTGAGCTCGTTCTCTGAATTAGACCCTCCTGTTTCTGATTCATTGTCCCTAATGCTTTCACTGAACCAGTTACTTAAAATCTCTGCCTTTTTCAAATCATCAGTAACTTCTTCTCCATCCTTATCTATAAGTGTCTCTACACGCTCCCTTCCCCTCAGTTTCCTGATATAGCCATAGAAATTTCTAGATGCATCAGTCAATGTTCCTCCTGCACTGACAATACTCTTCATAAACCCATCTTTAGCCATTTTCTTTGCTGTTATTAAGTCCTTGTTTAGTTGTTTTAAATATTCCCTACTACCCTGCTGTCTCTTAACTCTGTTATGTTCTTTTCTTACCAACCTCTTTAACCTCCTCACTTCCCTATTATAGTACATAGGTTCTCTACTTCTCTTTATTTTCTGCTTTGGAATAAACTTTTCTTCCCCCTTTCTTATTATCTCCTTGAACTCTTCCCACCTTGACTCTACTGTACCTGAGCCTTTCTTCCATTTGCTGAATTGTTCTCTGAAATATCTCTTCAAATTTGAAACCTGTTCCTTTTTATATTTGTACCTATTTCCCCCTTCAATTTTGGCTGCTGGTTTACTGAATCCTCTAATACCAATCAGAACTGCTTCATGATCACTTATTCCTTCAGTTACTTGATACCTCAAAAGGTTTTCATCAGGCTTAATTAGAAATATATCCAAAATATTTGTTCTCCTAGTGTTTTGCTCAACCACTTTTGTAAATCCTCCTTCCCTTATTAAGAAATTTTGCAAATCTTTGTTCCCTTGTGTTATTTATCTTATTCCCTTCCCAGTTTAGACCTGGTAAATTTAAATCCCCGCTGATGATGATCATTCTATTCTCACCTCTGAAATCTGAGTATGAATTTAATTTCTCCCCAAGAGCCTCATCCTCTTCTGTCATTCTTCCACTGCGGTAAACAGCCAACACTATGATTTTTTCTTTTTATTACCCCAGAAATCTACCCCAAGTAACTCATGGTCTTGATCTATGAACGCCAGTGAACTGTGGTAGTTTTTGCTAACTAGTATGAAGACTCCTCCACCAATTGCTCCTCTATCTCTGCGATACACTCTGTAACCATCAGGAAAAACCTCACTGTCTAGTACTTCTTCTTTTAATGAACTCTCTACCACAATTATTACTTGTGGTTCGTGCATCTCTATTAAGTTTGCAAATTCGATTACTTTGTTCATTATACTTCTACAATTTACCATTAACACCCTTTACATTTTCAGAACTTATCTCCTCTTTCCCACTTTTACCGCAGTCAGTTATGGTTTCAGCCATTTCATCTATTTCTTTAATATCTGTGACTTTCCCCATCACGAATCTGCAAACAGTATCACTTTGATCATCTATTTCTGTCCCTTCACCAGCAGCCCCTAACCTAAAAAAGGCACAGTCCTGATCCCATCATCACTGGAAACGGGCTCCCTCACTGCTTTAGCTAACAACTCAGAAAGTACTTCCCTTCCCCCTTCTATTTAGGTGTAGGCCATGCATAGTGAAACCCCACCTACCAATTGTGTTCACAGGCACAACCCCCAACCCCAACCCCCAACACAGAACTAATGCCTTTCCCAAGTAGCACTTCCGTTTCCACATTAATCCGCCTCACAGCATAGTTCAATTGTGGCCGGTCATGGCGACTTAGGACCTGCGTGAGCTCCACCCTGGTATGCTGTGCCTCCTTCACCACCTTCCTCAGGTCACTCTCTATACCATAACTCGCGTTTCTATCAATACTATTTCCCGCACCTCCCACTATCACTACTCTATCATCCTTAGTGAAACTCCTACAAAGGGGACCTATATCCTCTATTACCTGGCCTAATGTTGCACTAGGTTTGAAAAATCTTGTGACCTGATATCCTGAACCTAACTGATCCTGCAGAAGAGGGCCTACACCTCTCCCATGGCTACTACCTAGCAGCAGAACCCTTTTCTTCCTATTCTTGCCCTGCACGCCCCTATTCCTAAAGGTCTGCTGCATCTTACCTACTCCTACTCCTACATCTACATGAGGCTCTTCTCCTCCTGACTCTGGCAACACGTCAAACCTATTTTTTCCCACAATTACTGAAGTGTCTGGCTTGTTCATCCTGTTAACCATGATTCTCCTACGACCTGTTAACTACAGAAGAAAAACAGAAGAATCATTAGGATGGTCACCAACAAAAACCAAATGAACACTGAAGATTGTTGCCAATGGAAGTCATATACCCAGACAGTGAATGAATAATAGTTGCAATGCGAAATAGGATAATAAATTTTTCTGCCACAAATCAAGATCACCTGAAAATAGGCTAGTCAAAGGGATTCATTGTTTGATAGGAGGAGGGTGAAGAGGGTCAGGGGAGTATGCAAGGTGTATATTGGTGATGAGGTGTGGAAAGATATTGGAGTAAGAATTAAAAGTAGGCCCCCTATTGCTTGGAAGGGAAAAGATGACCATGAACACAGTCAACAAGCTGGCACTCGATTTCAGGTGCAAGGATGTGGGAGGATTCTCTTTGGTAGGTAAGGGGTTCTGGAACTGGAATACATTGCAAAGAAAAATAAGGGATCATCCATAAACCACGTAGCTCCATTTTGGCGGGACCCTCCACCCCAAGTAGCCCGACGTGGCTTTTCTCTCTACCCCCTCCCTCCACGAAGCACGTAGCCTTTTTCCCTATTGATTCAAGAAGACATTTTGTTCTGTTTTCTCTTGTCAGACTATCGTAAATTACATACGGAGATAGTTAAATGATGGCCTCCCCCCCCCCCACACACACACACACACATACACATAGCCCAACGTAGGGTAAAAGTAGGTGGGTACAGACAGGTGGAAAACAGATGTGAAGGGAAATTGCCACTGGAGTGTGCACTCTATTGCAATTAAATTAAATTACAACTATTATATCATTCACCTACATTTTACAAAATAAAACTAATAATTTTTTACAGCAGTGTAGAATCATGCAAAAGATTTAAACAAATTTAAAACTGGGAAATAAAGATTATTCTGAAGGTCAGATGTAAGGGTAAAATCATTTCAATGAAATTAACGCTATAACTGACCAACTGAGGGCTACCAGCTCGGAAAGAATGAAATAGTTTTGGGTACAGACGATGAAACTGAAAGCCAAGTCTCCAGCTATTAGTCAAAAAACTTAAGTGTATATATAGACTTTTTAGTACTCTAATGTGAGCATAAAATTTGTAAATAAATATAATGATGAGACTATAAGCTAGCACGGTTAAAAACTAAATTAATCAATAAATTGTTGATATGTGATTGTAAGTATGGTTATTATTTTTTACATCCTTAAAAACTGAACTTTGATTTATCATGTAAAGTACACTAGGGCACTCCGTGGTTCGGATTCCGTGTAAAACTGTAAGTCTCCTATACCTGGTAGGATTACCAGGTTAGGTTAGGGTAGCCACCATAGAGACACATATGCGACAAATCGAAAATCTGTCAAACTGGCGGCCGAATTACCCTTCAGTGTCTCGCAGCCAACAATAACATACACCCTTTCTTTTTATTATGATACTAGCCCTTAAGCACATCAAAAATGACCAGTGAATGAGATGTTCTAGCAATTCATACCTTAAGGGTTATCTTAATAAATATAATGGTTGTTAAGTAATGCTCACAACTGTAATTTGTACATAACTCAGTTGTAATTTATACAGTGATACAAATTGAACTTCTACTGAATTGATGATGTCAGAATTAGGGAACCAACAGAATTAAAAAATATTAGGAATCCCAAACCCTTATGCTATAGCACATTATTTTGGTTTAATTCCTGGTCCAGGTCTCAGTCAACATGATGAATACGGAACTATAATAATAACTTCAGTAACTCGAAGCTTATGAAAGCAGCCTAAATTATTTAGGAAACTAAATCCATTGTGAATTATTCTGTAAATGTTGTGTCGTTGTCATTCTGGTCCTGTCTGCATTTCGACATAACCTCAACTTCTGCTAATATTGCTGTTCAAAATTCATAGATTCTGTTACCAGTGTACGAATACATTCTCTGTATTGCAATCTTAATTTTACCAACTGGAAATATTTACAGATTACTGATATACTGACATCAGTAATAAAAGCTAGTAATAATTAATATATTAATTTAAACACAGTACATGCTTTTATTTCATTGTTTCAGTAAATTAATTCTTGGAGTATATTACAACTGTGATGTAAAATATCTACATCAAATATAAATATCTCGTACGTCTGTTCTAGAATCTCGTATGTAACGCAGTATTTTAGCAATTTGTTTCTTCACTAAGTACAATTTTCGTCAAATAATGCTCATAATCTTGGAAACGATATTTCTTAGCTTACTGTAACAACAGTATCATGGTACAGAGAGTGTAAGAAAACTACATCGAACGAATTTTAATAAAGAAAAAGCAACTAATAATTTATATGTTGATTTTTACAAAACCTAGTGTGCTTCATTTAATAGTGAATGCTTAGCTAAACAGAACTGTTATTAAATAACGCACGTAGCCTCAAACACACGGATCATTGTTGGTTGGGCAACGAAGGCGAAAAATGTGACGTCGACGTCATACCATGGTGTGACATCACAGCATGACAGTAAGTTGTCCAAGACCAAAACTGGCATTTTATAGGTATAGATAAATTTTAGGTGGGAGTATTTTGTTTTTTGCATGCTGTTCGAAATGAGGATAATCGTCGTCGCATACATTTTATCATTTAGTTTGGAGATCGCCTGCATAAGGACAGGAATTAGCTCAATGCATTTTTCTGACCAAATGACAAAAAGCTTGTTTGCAATGCTTTTTTCTGTATTGGTGGAAAAGTAGGGTATTTTCTTATTGTTTCCTAAATATGAGATTTAGCTACTGCATATTAAAATATTTGTGTAATATTTATTCGATATGTAAATAAGTTTTATAAAGTTGTGTGGAAACCATTTCATTATAAATCTAGTTGGATACGGAAACTCATATTCTGCAGTGCCTGTCACTTCTAATATCGGAACTGTACATTTCTTCTGATCAAGAAAAATGTATGGTCTCTAAAGGAAAATCATTTTATTAAACTATATTTCTCAGTTATAAAATAACCTTTCAAACAAGGAAGAAAGGTTTCACTTCGACCAATAAACTATACTAATATTATAAAAGCAAAAGTTACTCTGTCTGTTACGTTTTCATGGCTAAATGGCTAGTCCGAGTGTGATGAAATTTGCCTTTAGGTAGGACTGTAGTATTTTTTGTATACATAATACCTATTGTCATGGAATTATGAAAAACTAACTGAACTGTGATAGACAGATGCATAGCATGTATACATCTCTGTAATTCATACAAATAGAGTGGGCTGCAAGCAGTGGATAAGGTGCATGCTTTCTAAGTTCCTCTGTGTGGGTTCTATTTCAAATCCCGCTGAGAGCAAAAATTTTTAAGAATTGTTTTTCATCATATGAGCCAAGCCTGGAAGATTCCGTCATAAGCATTACATGTTAAAATGTAGGTCCCATAAATTCAGGGGTGGAATGTGTGGCAAATCGTAGGTGGCCAAACAGTGCTGTAAGCGTATACTTTATTAACACTATCTCATTGGAACCACTGAAGAAAGCACGTGAAGGCTGACAATTTGATGACAACAGCGCAGTGGATTGCTCTGTGCACAACTGGCTATTGATGTGATGCCCTTCCTTTTCAATGATGGCTTCTAAAAGCTTCCGATATTATGTATACTATGTATTTCCAAAGCAGGAGATTATACTGATAAATAGTATGTACTTGGTTCATATGCCATGGTAAATAAAAAATTTCAAAAATAAATCTTGTTTATATTTGAGACACCTTGTATTATGGAGTTGTATGAGGTCCTGTACCGTTCACGTTTAGGGAGGAAAATAAATCAGGCTTTCCTAAACTTTTTCAAGTGTATCCAAATTCAAGAGCTGCTAATTTACCACAGCAATATTTCCAACTTGCGGGCCAGGATTGGTTGCTGGAAGAATTACTTGGGACACGGTGCAGAAAACCACTTAAATTTAGGAAATCTCAATTCAAGCAAGCATATGAGCCATTAAAAATGTATTTTAAGTTCGAGCCACACCCTATAAAAATGTGAAGGATCTGTGTTTGCAGGATGGCCACATTGGATGACAGAGAGAATATCAATGGAGATTCCAATATCAATGTGGAAGGAAGGGAAGCAATGTTAAGAGAGCAATTTGATGTTTTGGCAGTGATGAAAGGAGTACTTGATGTGCTGGTACTGTGATGCTATCACCGGTAGTTGAATGATACATGATAAGATTGAAGAGATTTTGTGCCCGAGTCTTGTACTGCAAACTCACATAACAGCTGGCAAGAGACCATCAGAATGCCAGAAATGTACAGTGTTCTAATTTTCAAATTTATGAAGGATCGGGACCCAGCGACCAAGCTAGGCTCATGACGACAGCATCAAGTGCAAGATGTATTCAAAATGGTAAAGTGAGCTTCATCTAAATTTAAAGTCTTAGAAATTCCAGTTTTGTAAGTGTCCAGAAATTAATTCCACTTCATGGTAAATGTAAAGTCGAATTATATTTCATTCATCGAATTCATTTATTAGCCTGGTATCAATATTTCTTGCTTTATTGCTTTTGATATTACATTTGTAGTATTTATTTGCAAGCCTTGTATCAATTAGTATGTTCCTGACAAATGTAAAGCAAACTGATATTTCATTCATGCTAATTTGTGTAACTTAGGAATTAATTATGTTTTATTTAACTTGAATGAATAAAGGATGAGAATTCAGCTTTATAGCCAAGAGGGCACAGAAACTGTAAATTGATGTGTAATAGATTATTAATTTTTAAATTTTATTTTTTCATAATGATAACAGTTAAAGTTAAAAAAATGGATTAATCTCTTAAGAAAGAAACAAAGAAGACACATTACAACTGTATTCAATGTTATACTATGGTTCTCTGTCAAATGCCTTACAGAGATCGAGAGCAATAGTTGACTCAACCTTCCTTACAGATTTTACCTGTACTATTGTGCACTATGCCTATTAAAATACACATGAATGGCCTCTCCTACTCCAGTCACCGATTTATAATTCACTTTCTTTCTAGACA
The DNA here is from genome assembly GCA_031002005.1 of Vandiemenella viatica. NCBI lineage: Eukaryota > Metazoa > Arthropoda > Insecta > Orthoptera > Morabidae > Vandiemenella > Vandiemenella viatica. The sequence goes on along the minus strand of CM061914.1, from coordinate 109,314,222 downwards.
TTCCTGACTTGTTTGGATATTAAGTTATCCACCTACTCTCATATCAGTAAGGTCAAACTAATGATTCTCTAAGTTTAAAACCTACCTTCTTTATCATATCTATACCGATTATACCGATAATATTTGCGGTAATTTTTGCAAATGCAGAAAATCAATTAAATATAGAAGAAAGACAGCATTGCAGATATTTATAAAAAAATAAATTACAAGAAAGTCAACTGAAAATGGTTGCAAGGCAAGTACCGAAGAAGAGAAAAAACAGAAATTATTGTTAGCTACCTTTTGGTAAAGGATATTTATACACGTGGCCTCAAATTGATGCAAGCCCCTGGTGAAAGGACCGAAAACATTTTATACAATCCCTATGTAAATGCAAGTTTACAAATGCTGATCAGATGCCACAAAACTGAAAATTTGGATAATTTTGGAAGAATAAAAGCAAATAAATTGATGATTACGCTGGTTTTATAAAAAACAAGGAGTACAAAAGAACTATGTCAAAATGTTCAAACTTTTCTTTAAAAAAAGTTTTTAGCAATGGCATAAGGGAGAATATATGAAGAAAATGAGTCCATAAGTGCCAAGTTATGCTCTTCAATATACTTAAATTGCATTAATACAAGTGGAAGCAAGTATCTCCTGAAAAGAAGATGAAGCAAGGTTTCTAAACTATTTTTAATTCTATAATTCAAAGTATATTATAGTTTTCTGGTGTTCTATTTACAAAAAAGAAAAAGGACGATGAATTGTATTCTGAAATATTTGGCAGTGAGGTATTTGTTTACAAATGGTGCTTTTTACAACGAACAACTATAGATAAATCTGAAACTTGCTGTAGTCAATAATTATGGAAGTTAGTCGTAATTGATAAGTGGAGGTAAAAAACCAAGACTGATATCGGAAATAATGAACAACTAATATAGTCAAAACAGATGCCTCGTTTGTAAAACTTAAGATATTATTATTAAAAACAAAAACAAACTGTTAAAACATAAGTAGTATTTAATTCTTCAGTGACTTGCGTAAACAATAAACATCTTTTAAATATATATATATAAAAATACAAGTTTGTATCAAAATGGTGCTCGTTTTTCAATACTTTGGTAACAAAATTCATTATGTGTGAGTGTAGACTTTCCCGGCGTAGTGATGAAATATAATCTTCACGGGTGTCCAGCCGGATGGTGTCAAAGTAACACGAAACGTCGTGTTACTTTGACACCATCTGGCTGAACACTCGTGAAGATTATATTTCAAAATTCATTATGACAAAACAGACAGCAGGCTATCTATTCTTCAGAAAATTTCTAGTGACGATACAGAGGTTCCTTCCACTGCTCTGGTTTTACAATTTGATTGTGGAAATAAAATGGGTCTGGGTAATACATGAGGTTTTGAATGACCATGTTCATCACAAACCACTTCTTCCAATGCAGTTCTACTTGGTCCTTCAATTCTTGGCTCCTTGAGTAACATAAACTTGTCACACATAGGCACCTTGAAACACTGGTCTCTTCTATGGTGTTAGACCCATGATGCTTGATTTAACTTTTATGTAAGATGATGCTGACTGTGCAATGTTGTCATTTTCAGATGGAAAAAGATAACAATCATATTTAAATCTTTATTGCCTGTGGTTCAAATAGAATTTCGATTAAACCACATTACACCTTACACTACATTTACAACAGTTGCAAATTTTAGTTCCGTTGGTGTAACAGAGAAAGACAGATAGTAATGCACAATATTTAATACAAAGAACACTGTTAACTCTCCTCTTTTTGTCTCTTTATTCCTCATCAATGTAGAGATCATTAAGAGTTAGGAACTAGAGACAGTGAATGAGAGGGAATTTGCCATGACTGGTTGAAGGAACCATCCTAGCATTCTCATTGAAATACAAAATATGGAATTCGAATCCATAACATCTTAAATACGGGGCTACAGATTACTACTAACCCACCACGCCTGGTCTGTTAATCCTGAAGTTTTCCACCGTACATACAGATTATCTCACAAATACTGAGTCATGCTTTGAGTGTGTAAAGTTTTGCAGTCTTCTTTTTCTCCTTCCAGAACAATCATTCAGTAGCAAGCAACTAGCTTTCACCATCTCTATACAGCATGTAAATGATACACTAAATATTTAAAGTTGAATTTACAAAAACAAACGCACATATATCTGTAGAAAACGAAATGACCACCCCACCTCTGAGATCCAAACCAACCCAAACAGCCAATAATCTGCATCTTCACAAAGCAAGTACTAAAACTTTTCTTTTTAAAAAATTATTTACTGGTAAATAGATTTGTCTCTTACATTTTTTTTCCATCCCAATGTCCTTGCAGTTTGTGGCTTCAACACGGGTGCATCTATTCTTACCAGAAATATCCTATTAATTACTCTTACATGGTACTATCAAATTTCTACTGGCCATACTTTCACTCTGCATCACCCAAAAACAAATGCCCCCTTGCATTTACTGGACCATTCCTCAATAGCTATCATTCCATGAAGAGGCCATCATACCATAAGATGATGAGTACTTAAAAAGACTGCTATAGACCACAGTGTGGTGTCAAGCAGTATGGTATGTATTGATTACACTAAATAAGCAGAGATTCAAAAGTTTCAAAGCTCATTGCCACTTTTTATTTTTCTGTGCATAATATGTAAATGAACCAAAGTAAATACTACTACAGGTAGCAGATAATTTTGTAGTGACTATGTATCAAATCAATATCTTACTCTTACTCTGAAATTGGTTTCATCGTCAGTAACAGAATAGTCAGAGGACCTATATGAAAATGTTGAGCTTCTTTCTGCTCCTTGGATTGAGTCCGAGAACTTCCACTACCAAAGAAAATTTAAAAATACTCAACAGGAACTATATATTTAAGATATTTTTATGTTAGCTTATGAGTGGGTTTCCTTAAAATTTATTCATTCCTAACTATCTAGAACATTTCAGTGTAAATATCTGAGGCTCCTGGCTCTACACCTTGTCGGCAATACCTTGATTAGAGGTAGTAAAAGCCTGGGGGACAATGAATGATAAAGAATTTACTAGGACTGTTTGAAAGAACCACTGTACTGATGTGATTTCGGAAAACCATGGAAATCCAAAATATGGACCATCAGATGCGAAATTGAACCCATAACCTCTTAAATAGAAAGCTACAGCATTACTAACAACCCACCACACCTACATATAGATTAGATAAAAATACTGAGTCATGCTTTGATTATGTAAAGTTTTGCAGTCTTCTAGTTCTCCTTACAGAACAATATTTCAGTTGCAAGCAACTAGCTTCACTGTCCCTATACAGCATGTAAATGATACACCAAATACTTGAAGTAAAATTTACAAAAGCAATCACACTTGTATCTGTAGAAAATGAAATGACCAGCCCACCTCAGCAAGCATTAAACTCTATCCCAAGTGGTCAATAATCTGCTAAGAACTAGCTACATCTTCACAAAGCAAGTACTAAATTTTTTTTGTTTTGATTTACTCATAAATAAATTACCACTTAAGTCTTTCCACATGAATGTCCCTGCTTGTGGCTTCAACACAGGTGCATCTTTTTTGACGAGAAAATTCCCAATTAATTCTCTTATATACAAATATAAAATTTCTACAGGCCATACTTTCACACTGTATCATACATAAACAAGTGTACCTTTGCAGTCACTGGGCTATTCCTCAGCAGCTATCATACCATGAAGATACCATACCATATGTCGGTGGCTACTCCAAAAGACAGCCATAGAACTGTCAGTATCATCAGACAGAATTAAATGCATTCAGCACACTAAATAAACAGGGATTCAAAAGTTTCAAACATCATTTTATATTTTTACTGTGCATAATTATAAATGAACCAAAATAAATATTAATATATTTTTCTCGGGCTTCCAGCCGTGTAAGGATATCACATTTGCGGGACATTTCGAAGGCGTCCATCTCTGCCTTCATTGTCAACCAATTAACTGTTTGTTTATTCAGCCGCTGCTACGGAAACGGTGGAAGACAAAAACCAACACAACGCGATTACGTCACATTGCCAAAACTGTTCATCTGAATGTTAAAGTTGCCGAATTCCCAACATGGCTGCGGTCAAGCGTGACTCAGGCTGGCCATACTACCCACTCTAACCGCCTCCCCGCTTCTTCCAAGCGTCCACTCTCTTACGCGTTTGACGATAGACTGAAACACCAAGCTTATGTAGGCCCCACCTATCTCACTTATATAGAAGTGTCTCACGTGAGACTGCCCTCTGACTAAGCGCCTACGCGTTCTTAAACAGTCCCTAATGTTTAATTTTATAACTTCTCTATCTGATGTTTAATTTAAAATGTGAAACTGAATGGGTTATTGGCGTTAACGGGTGTATTGGTTGATAGAAAGTTTTAATTTATTCTAGCTTTAATTCTCATGTCTGATAATATGACCAAATATGGTCATACCTTATAGTCTTACAACATCGTCAGCATTTTAGAACTTTTTTAAATCGGCTTTAGTTACAAACACGAAATTAGGCTCAAAATATTGGCCCCGATTTTAGCCTCTCAAAAATATAAACTTTATTTAGATCTGTCAGGAATTAATTAAATTATTGCAAAAACAGTGATTTCCTCAACAATCAGCTATAATTATTATTTATGTTTTTATATGTAGTTCTGAAAGTATACTGATTATTTAGCCGGAAAACTTACCAATGTGTAGCCTGAATTAAACTGCGTATTTTATAGGTTATTTCATCTCTGTAAGTGCTATTTCGCGGACACAATAAATTGTTCTATTATTTACACGTGTGCTATTACAGAGTGTTTTAGAAAATTCTTTAACATCGGTTCTATTACTTTAAACTGCATGAAATTAATATGTACGAAACTAGAAGAATGGATCTTTAAGCCAAACTACTTTTTAGCCCGGAATCTAAGTAGGCTTTTGAATAAGAAAATGTTAAAGTTGAGTGATCTATTTTATTTGTTCAGATAACATTTAAAAATACTTAAACGGCTGGAAACTACAGGATTTAGATGAATTTAATTCTCTTTAGCAGTGTTCTAATTTATTATATACTTTATATGGGATGTCAGTGTTTAAAATCAGTGAAAAAGCATATTTTATGTACGGTGCCTATGGCAAGTTACTTCGAAAGTGGATTAACAAACTACAGGTCAGTAAAATGTCTTTTATTGTTTATAGAAAATTAATTATGTGTATTTACTGGCATTTACATGTTCTTAGCTCTTTTGAAATGGTTTAATTTTATCGAAATTAATTCTGAAAGGCTCGAAAATTTAGTCGATTTACCGGCTTTCTGTTCTTTCCTAATATTTCATATTTTACAGATTAGAACTACCTGAAACCTATTTAAACTGGAAGATAAGATTATTTGCTGTGTTTTTATCTACCTTTTAAGTCCTGAACTTATTTAAAAGGTCTCAAATCGTTTATGGAAATAGCTTATGCAATTTGTTTACCTACTTCTTCAAATGGCTTTAAATCTTACTGAACTACATATTACTGTGATGTTATGGTTATGGTAGGTCTAGGCCTGTATATTATTAGTTCTTTACAACCTTTACTGTATTTAAATCTCTTCAGAAATACCAAAATCTGGTATATGCCAAACTTGAGGGTTAGATTTGATTTATACTGAAATTATTTATTTATCTCTGAAATAATTCTTAGTAATCATGATAAAAGGTTTATTTAGTTACTGTATTTACTTTTTATAACCATTTAATTCTTTTAAATCCGTTCAGAATATCTCTCTGACCAATGTTAGGATCTGTTATTGAAAGTTTATGTGAAATAACCTATTTCCTGCTGAAATATCATGGCTTTATGACAATTTATAGTTTATTTATGTTGTTTATGTATTATTTATTCACTTTACTGTACTCAAAGTGTTGTTAACTCGATTTTAACCATGGTATCGTGTATTAAAGTTAACCTTAAACTTGGCCGGATTCTCACGGAATATTGAAAATAGAACGAGGGATACCTTACAGTCCCATATGACAATAACTACTCCAAAAGACAGCCATAGAACTGTCAGTATCATCAGGCAGAATTTAATGCATTCAGCACACTAAATGAACAGGGATTCAAAAGTTTCAAACATCATTTTATTATTTTTACTGTGAATAATTTATAATGAACCAAAATAAATACTATTACAGAAAGCAGATAATTTTGTTGTAATTATGTATCAAATAAATATCTTACCGTAAAATTGTGTTGTTCATAAGTATCAGAATTGTCTGAGGAGCTAGGATAATGTTGAGCTTTTGTCTGTTGGTGAGACTCAGACTCCTAGAACATTTATTACCAATGAAAATATAAAAAGATTCAACAGGAACTATATAATTAAGATATTTTTATGTTAGGTTATGAGTGGATTTCCATAGATTTTATTAAAGCCTATATTAGTCTATGAAGAAAATTTCAATGTAAATATCTGAGGCACCTGGCTTTATGCCTTGTTGGCATTAACATAATTAGGGGCAGGAAAAACACTGGGGACAATGAACGAGAAAGAATTTGGCCATGGCCATTTGAATGACCCACCCTGGCATTCTCCTGACATGATTTGGGAAAAACCATGGAAATCCAAAATATGGATGGCCTAAAGTATTTCTTCTAAACCACCACACCTGGTCTGTTTATCCCCAAGTTGTCCACAGTACATACAGATTAGATCACATGTGATGAAGAACTAGTTGGCTCTTACACAAGGATCTCAAAACCAGGCGAACAGAAATCAGTTGTTGATATAATACTAGCGTCTACCCACCTCTCCCACACAGTCCTGTGGACAACCATAAAGGACACCAGTGGGTCAGACCACTTTCCTATTTATTTCTCCTACCAATATCATTACACAGAATACCAAGGAAGAAACCTCACATATAGATGGAACATCAAGCGCGCTGATTGCAGCACCTACAAAAAAGCAGCAAGCAACATATTCTCAAGCTTTGAGGAAACCAGTGATATGCAGCACGACTATGAGAACATATTAAACAGAATAGAACAAGTGGCTGTTGTGACAATTCCAGAAAATCATGCAGACAAACTAAATCGAAGAAGATCTACAGTTTGGTGGGATGTATAATGTACCAAGACAGTGCAAGAACGCATACAAGCTTTAAAAAATGTATCATCAACAGGCAACGGAGGAATACTTTATTCTATTAATTGAGACTCAGGCAAAGTTAAACGCTTCTTGGAAAGGAAGAAGTGGCAAAAGTGGATAGCATTTTTCGAAAAATTAAAACAAAACACTCCCCAAACACTGTTTGGAATGAGATAAGAAAATTCCATAAAGCTTTGAGTAACCACTCAACTCATATCACAATGCAAGAGGTATTAGAGAAGATACTGGAGATGATAACACCACCATCAGTAATCAACAAGATCTGCCTATGGGAAAATACATACAGTGAACAGATATTACAACCATTTAATCTGGTAGAATTTGAAATGGCTGTTAGTAATAGTAGGAACTGTTAGTAATAGTAGGAATACATCACCTGGACCAGACAACATTCATTACGGCATGCTCAAGTATCTACCATTAAAAGGCAAGTTAGCACTTCTAAAAGTAATGAACGACATTTGGATACAATGCATTCACATTGAATCTATGAAGACTATATGAATAGTCCATATCCTCAAAACAGGCAAGGACACATGACACCCAGCATCATATAGGACATTTTCTCTAATGTCTTGCATGTATAAAACCTTGGAGCATATGATTAGGCTCAGACTAGAGTGGCATGTGGAATACTATGTAAAACTTCCCCATTTTCAGTACGGTTTTCGCATAGGCCTTGGTACGCTTGATGCTCTCGCATACCTAGTTACTGAGGTACAAGAGAGTTTGACAGCCAACAACTACAAAGCCAGTGTGTTTACAGACCTGACTGGAGCATATGATAATGTAGTTCCAGAAATTCTAGTACAAAAGCTCTGTTTAATGAATTTGCCAGAAACATTTATGCTAAATCTTTAGAACATTTTGCAGAATAGAATCCTGATAATTTATTTATTTATTTATTTATTTTCAAATAGCCTACGGCTAATATATATACAAACAATTACAATTCATACATCATATTAAACATAAAACAGAAAAAAAAACAAATATAAACAGACTGTTATTTTCAATGAACTCCTTCATGAGAAAATATCACAATCTCTTTCCTCTAACCATTTACCCAGCTTTTCTCTAAAACTTGCAACAGTTTTGGTCCTTTTTATTTCATCAGGTAATTTGTTAAATATTTTTAAACCTTTGTGCAACATTGCTTTCTGTGCTTTACTACTTTTATTATAAGTCGAATGGAAATGATTTGCCTGCCTTGTCTTATAATTATGTACATCATTATTCTTTTGTACTAATCTAGTCACATATCTTGGTAATAAACAACTTTCCAATCTATATACAAAAGTCATTACATCTCTAATAATTTCCTTTTCAATATGTAAATATCCTAGGTCCTTAAGCATATTACTGACATTTTCAGTTCGTCTTTTATTTAGAACAGCCCTCATTCCCTTATTAAAAGTATTTTGCAGTTTCATAATTTCTCTTTTGCTTGCCATGATTAATACTGTGGAGCAGTATCTTATGTGAGGCAGCACAATTGCTTTAAACAATAGCTGTTTACCTGGTTTAGATAACACTTTTCTTAATTTGTATATTAAATTTACCTTTTTTGCTACTTTTTTATTTATATAATCTACATGATCTATAAACTTAAGCTTATTATCAATAACTACACCAAGGTATTTATAATTTTGAACCCACTTAATTTTAGTTCCATTAATCACAACAGAATGCTGTGCTTCTGCCTGTTCCCTAAACAACTTTTTCCCCATCACCATACATGTTGTTTTTGCCACATTCAGACTTAACAAATTTTTATTCAGCCATTCATTAACTAATTTTAACTCTTTATTAATTACCTGTATCATTTTTTCTAGATTATTTCCATAGTAATAAATTAGTGTGTCATCTGCAAACATGTGAATTTTACAATACTTCAGTATTTCTTCCAGATCATTTATATACAGTATAAATAATAGGGGGCCAAGTTTACTACCCTGGGGGACTCCATGTTTCACTTCTCTTTCTTCTGATAGAACCTTATTGAATCTAACCCTCTGATACCTCTTTGTTAAATAATTTTCTAACCATGCATAAACCTCCCCAGTGATATTATACATATTTTTTAATTTTTTTAACAGCAGTTCCCTGTTTACAGTTTCAAATGCTCGCCTAAAGTCCAAAAATACTGCTATTACTCCCTCTCCCTTATCAATTGCATCTAACCAATTTTCTACAACCAACTGAATTGCAGTCTCCGTGCTATGCTGTTCCCTAAATCCTGATTGGTATTCAGTTATGAGATCATTTTCCTTTGTAAAACTTAGTAAAGTCTCATAAGCTATTGTTTCAATAAGTTTTTCTATCAATGGCAAATTATTTATTGGCCTAAGATCTACACACTTAGAACTACCCTTTACTTTAGGAACTGGTGCAATAATAGATGTTTTTAATTGCTTTGGCAACACTCTTTGTTTCAGTGATTCATTAATTATACTAGTTACTGTACTCCCTACCAAAGGCCATACCCTTCTTAATACCTCACTGCTTATTCCATCAGAACCCACGATATTTCTTAATTTTTGAACTATAACACCAATTTTTTCCTCCGTCACTTCGTGAAATTTGCTAAGGTTATTATCAATCTTGGGTGTCATTACATATTCATCTATTTTGGGGATATTTTCTATTAACTCCTCAATACTTTCAATATAGAAGTCATTTAATTTATTTGCTATTTCATTCGAATTATATACATATTCTTTCCCAAATATTACATATTTTAATGCCCTGTCCTTGGTTTTATACAAAGTTTTTAAGCGTTTCCATAATTTAGTTGGTTCATTTTTATATCTTGTAAATTCTTCCTCATAAAACTGTTGTTTACTTTCCCTCCATAACTTTACAAAATTATTCCTATATTGTTTATACTCATTCCAAGCCTCATCCCTATCTACAGTTGCTTCTTCAATTTCTTTTAATAAGAGAAACTTTTTATAAGCTATATCCCTTTGAATCCTGACTTCTTTGATTTTAATTGAAAACCAAGGACATGGTAAATTCCTCACCAATAAATCTGAATTTCTAGCTTCTTGTATACTCTGGATTATGTTCTCTCTTATTTCAACATATTTTTCCCCTACATGTGTATTATCACAAATTTTACTGTTACCTATTTTATCACTAATTATTTTTATTAGTTTCTTATAGTCAATCCTACCCTTTACTAGTACATTGCCTCTCCCTTTAATATTATTTTTAAACATCCCTGTGATAATGATTAGATTATGATCTGATATTCTAGGTGTGTCCACTACCGTACATTTCAGATTTAAATTATCAGTAATTACAAGATCAATTAATGTTTCACTGTTGGGAGTGACCCTAGTCATTTTATTAACAATTTGTTTCATTCCAAGACCTGCTACTTGTGATGCTAGTTTTCTAGTATAAAATTCATCTTTTTTTGACCAATGGCATAATTGTCCCTCGGCATACAAGTTTTGATCTCCCACAAGGCTCAATCTTGGCATCACTCCTATTTATCATTTACTGTAGCGATATAGGTATAGCATAGGTATAGCACTGTCATGAGACACCTGATTTATACAATATGCAGATAACTTTTGCATCTACAAATCCTCCAGGAACCTTCAGCACACCTACCTCTGCCTTAGTCCAGATGTTGAACTAAGCTCAAGCCTTGGCTAAAGGACAACAGACACCAGATATCACCAGGACAATCCAGCAGTAATAACCTTTATCTGGCATAGAGGTAGTGGCAGCTGAAGACATAAGATCTGCAGCCAATATACATTCCCTTTTGTGAAATGTGTGAAATACCTAGGATTATAGTTAGATAACAAGCTAAGATGGAAGCGTCAGATATCTGAAACAGTTGGAAAATGTGAGAAAGCAATAAACATACTCGAGCTAGTAAAGGTGCTTGGTGGTGGTGGTGGGGGGAAAGGGGGCAGATACCAAAATCTCAATAGCCCTTTAAAAAAATATGTTTGATTATTTTGATTATGGATGTGAACTTTATAGCTCCGCATCTAATCAACTGTTGAACTGTCTGGATAACTGTCCGTTTCAGGCTCTTAGGGCAACTCCAACCAATGCACTCTGGTCAAATCCAAGTCACAAGTGCTCTCTCTCACAAGATTACCAAGCTATGGATGTTAACTATGAAACCATTATGATTGGGTGCGAGATAATAGAAAATCTGAGTTATTCAGATAATGCCTTAAGTATACCTTCTAAGCGATTATCTTAAGCTGCATGGGTCAAGTCATACATATTTACATCAGATGGGTCCAATACAGGAAACATGGTTGGGAGTGCCATTCTTGACAGCACTAACAGAGTGGAAAGGCTGTTTAAGCTACTGAGCAGAAACATCCTCATTTACAGCTGAAGCTGTTTGCGACACTTGAAGCATTGGAATGTGTGTTAGAGATGCGCATTCCAAATACTGTAATTCTTACAGATTGTAAATCAGTGCTTCAAAACCTGGGTAATGGAATTAAAAAGAGGGAGGTCTCCACATATTGGAGTTGTTGGCCAGCATAAATAAATAAGAAATGAAGGCTTCCTTTATCTGTGTTAAGGCACTGTCAGGCTTCCTGGTAATGAAAGTGTGGATTCTCTTGCAAAATTAGCTGCACAAACAGAAAACCTAGCAGAACTTCTGATAGGAAGTGACTTAATCTCACTATTTCACCACAAAATAACAGAGTCCTGGAATGAATATGTGGTAAATCCAGTGCACAACTCAAGGGAAGAGACTACAGGCAGATACAACCACAAATACTGACGACATAATGGCTTCAGAAAAAAATATGTCGCAAAAAAACTGTCATAGTTTCGAGATTAAAATTCAATCACGGCAGATTCGGAAGCCACTTGTACAAAATAAATTTAGCAAACTCCCCACTTTGTCAGTGTGATGGGGAGTCCAAGGCCAATACAAACAATCTATTCTTCAGGATACAAGAATTGCAAAGAAGAAACAGACACTTTCTGGAATGACCTAAACATTGGGACATAAGTTATCCAGTTTATGTAGGCCACCTCCTTTCTCTAGTAAATATCTCAATATACCAGAGGATGGTGCACTTCATAACAAGAAACCATATAGAAATATAACCAGGTAGAGCTCACTCTACTCATCAATACTGCAAACAGTTATTGTTCACAGAGCACCAGATGGTTACTGTTTTATTGTTAAAAAGTTTTATGGAAACGCTTCATAACATATTTAACTATTTACATGGATTATCAAAATCTTACTGTGAAAACTGTGATTATTAATGCTTTTGAAATGTTGTAACTTTTAAAGTGTCATTTACCTCGTCTTATAATTTGATGTCCTTAATGTTTATGTTGTTAATGCTATGTAAATTACTATTTCTCTTATATATAATTCGATAACTATTATGTGATCCTATAATATGAACAGTGACTTGCATGTATGTGTAAAGGGTATATGTAAATGTGGGCACATGTATGTATTTATATAAAGATAACAGCACTAAGTATAATGTATCTTAACTGTTTGGCCATCAAGCCAAGCGTCAATAAAATATTTTAGAAAAAAAAAAGACTCTCAATGAAGTAAACATCACCTCAGGCTAGTGGTGGTTCAATTTAGGTAGTGGGGATGGAGGCAAAGAGAGGATTAAAGAGGGTAAATATAAGTAAAAAATAATAATGATAATAATAATGGCCGGGTATTATCTAAAGTTCACACCAGTTGGTTGCCTTGCTGCCCAGTTTTTCTGGTAGGCAAGTTCCCACGTTCTGAGTTCAGAGGAGCTTGTAACAGCCCTAATACCTGAATTTTGAATAGCATTATACTGCATGAAATATTTGTAGTGAGCCAAAGTTTGCTTGAAAGTGATTTGATATGTTTATTTTGTAAATTCTTGTAAAAAAGTGTATATAGACTTTGTTTTAGGTAAGAAAATTATTTAAAGACCATTTAATATGTTTAAGAACCGAATGGTGCAAGAGAATTTATTAAAAGTTTGTAATTCCATGTATTAATGTAAGTTACGATGTCTACAGGACAATTTTCCACCATTTGAAAGGATTTCTGTAAATAATTTTGTATTTAAGTATCTCTAATTACCATTTCTGATCACTTTGTAATGTTATTAATTAATTTTGTATCAATTCCGATTGTTTTTAATATGTTTGATTGTTTGAGTGATTGTTAATGATCGAGAAATATCGGGCGGATGCCTTTGAAGAATTCTCGTAAATTCGATAGACTCTATATAAACAGATCGCCTGGACAGAGTGGTTGGTATTAATTCAGTGTTACAGAGACATTCATGCAAGTTTTCATTCAGTTTTCGATCTTTGGATTGTAACAACTATGCTTGTGAATGTCGCAGACTTGTTTTGATTGAAAATAAACGAGCATCAACATACATTGTTTTTTGGTGGACTTTTTTTAATTAATAAATGCAGTAATAAAACCAACCAAAGAACCTTAACATGGCGACCGTTGACATGACGAGAAGTTCTTAAACATCTGTGGGATGTTTATCTTCTAACAAGAATCTGCAGAAAATTGCGACGGAGTATCGGCGACAAGCGAATATAACCTGCGAGGAAATTTCGACCGGCTACGACACGGATTTGACGCCGAGTGGATCTTCTTCGGCCTAAGGCGGAGAATTTTCATCGGGAATCGGCTGTAATCTTCCGACGTCGAGTGGATTTCCTTCGGCCTCAAAATCGTCTTCCTACAGCGAATTGTGAAAAGTGTGGTTAAGTGTTTGAAGTCAGTGTGGTGCTTAAAGATCAATTAAGTGCTTCTAAGTGAAATTTAATGTGATACAAAAGTGAGGAATAACTGTAAGTAAGGCATTGAATATTCAAGTGATTTATTTTGCATGTTAATGTGTGGCAGATTGGAAAGATTTTAATTTTCCTTAATTTTGTTTTTTATGTTGATTTTGATAATTACTAAAAATGGCTGATAATCAGAACCTGCAAGCAATTCTAGAGTCTTTTGTAGCCAGATTCGATAGCAAATTTTCTGAAATTAAGTCTCAGTTTTCCGAAATTGATGACAAATTTGATAATAAATTTTCCAAATTGGATAACAAATTTTCTGAATTTGAAAATGAGTTAAATCTTGATGGTAAATTTTCTGAGATCAATTCTCAATTTTTTGAATTTAGAAGTGAGTTAAGGAATGATAATGACAGAAAATTTGCTGAAATCAATGACAAGTTTTCTCAACTGCAACAAAGCAATGATAAAACATTCTCTGATTTGACTAAATGTTTTGATGTTAAAATCGCAGAGCAATTTCAGGGTTTTAGCTCTCAATTCAAGGAGGATATTAACAATTTAGATTCTAAATTGGGGAAGGTAATAACAGAATGTAAGGAAAAATTTGAAAAGGTTACAGAAATTTGTGAACAGAATAAGACTGAATGTGTAAATTTGATTTATAAAGAAGTCAGTGAAAATTGTGATAAGATGAAGGAGGAATATGTTGCTTTGTTCCAAGCTAATGATGTTAAGGTTAATGAGTTGAGACAAGAGGTGGGATTAAATATTAATACATTGGTGCAGCAACAGGAACAGTTAGCGCATGGATTAGAAAGAAATGTAAATCAGTTGGAAAAAAGGGTCCTGGGCTACAGGTTCAGTTAAGTCAGATTCCCTTAGCAGGTAATCCAGTTATCAGTGCTGATATTAAGGAAGAATTTGAATTTTATGATGACAGTGGAAGACTTCACCCTATTGAGTTTATAGATAATTTTGAAAGATCAGACTATTTTAATTTGTTACCCGACAATAAGAAAATTGCACTTGTGGGTAAACATCTAAAATCTTATGCTAGGACATGGGGTGATAGACAAGCTAGGGAAGTGACTGACTACAAGCTGTTTAAAGAAAAGTTTTTGAAACATTTTTGGTCGACAAGCAGGCAAATTCAAGAAAAGAGGGAGTTGATGACTGGTAGGCCGTATAAACCTGGTAGGGAAACTCAACATGATTTTTTTCATAAATGTTGGATCCGTTGTAAGTATTTAGACCATCCTTATGGTGAGGAGGAATTTATTGATTTGATAGGAGCTAGGCTACCTCAGCAAACAAGAAATTTAATTGCCACTTTGGATGTAGTAAATGTGGATAGAGTTTCAGAATTGTTGAGACGCTTGGATGCCCAGGAGTCATTCAATGAACAACATTACCACCATCAATACCATAGGAGGGGCAGCAGGAGTCCCCCTAGAAGGGGTAATGGGTCAAGGGATGGTAGATCGAGGGGACGGGATCATAATAATTATGCAAGAAGGAACGATAATGGGGAAGTGAGAGAACAGAACCATCAATCTGAAAGGGAAAGGCAGCATGGGGGGCAGACAAACTAAAGACCACCCCTGTGATGGGCCCCGCAGTGGTGGACAAAAATGTGGGTCCAGGTACCAACTGATATAGCGTTAATACTATTTTCATGAATAATCCTCGAGAAGATTTATTGGAAGAGGTGGGGGTAGCAGCAAGTGAATTTCAGGATAAGGTTATGATAGATGTAATTAATGATGTTGATGATGTAAAGGTTGATAATAAGATAAAGCGGGAAGGGGACCACCATTGTACCTTATCACTAGAATCAGTGTGCGAAAGTAATAATTTTCATGTAGAAGATTTTCGAAATGGTCACTGCTTAATTACAAAAAGGGGTGCAGAATTTATAGTGCATACTACAGTGTGGCTATCAGAAACTTGTAAGGTCCAGAATGGCATAGTTGGGACTATGTGTGCTAGGATAGGTGGTAATGAAGTTTGTAGAAGTGCTGAAATCGAGGAGTTTCTCAAATATCTTGAAGATGAAGGTGATACAGTGGTGTGGATAGGAGACCCAGATGAGGAGGAGAATTGTAAGTCAAAGTATTTGTCTTCTGAAGAGAGAGAGGTTGAAAAGCCTTATGTACCAATCCCTAAGTTGGAAAAATGTCCTAATTTTGACCTAGCTGGTACGTTATTTAGCTCCTTATTTGGTGTAGATGATGACATTGAAGAAATGGGTGGGAGTAAGGATTTATTTGAACCAGTTTCTAATTTAGAAAATTGTACAGAATGTGACTTAGATGACACTATGTTTTGTACTCTCTTTGATGTGGAAGCTGATAGTGAAGTAGTAGTTGCTGAGAAAAATAATTATTTGGTGGATGAAGTCAGTAAGCCAGATGTTAAAACAGTTTTAGGTACTGATTCATATAATTTGGTAAGTTTAAGTAGTAATCAGATGATGAAGAGTGGGGTGGGGAGTAATGATGGACTAAACTGTAGTAGTGAGAATAATAAATTTGTATTACCAGTTGAGTCAACAGCATTGCTTTTAAGTGACAATCAATTTGCTAAGACAGAACCATTGTATGTCTCAGCTGTTGCGTGGTTGTACCAAAGTCTGTTGTCTGAGATGATTGGAAGTTTGTGTTTCTGTATGTATATAATGAAGCTTTGTGAGAATAGAAATGTAATATTAAATGTGTATACAAAAGTTGAAGAAAACTGGAAGGTTAGGAAAAAGTAACTTACATGGTTCTGGGTTTCCAGGGAAATCCTGAAACCCACTTATGAGAATTAATTGAAATGCATGGTTTGGGGAGGGGTCAATAGCCTGTAAAAATCTAATTTTGTAAATAAGTTTTTGAATTGATGCATGTAAATAGTTTGTGTGAGTACTTAAGTTCAGATGCAGATGTAAGCATTTCAATGTATAATTTGTGACAGTTTAGTGTAGAGACCTTTGATGTTTTCATGATGTTGTGACTTTCTACACTGTGATGACAAATTATCAGCTGTAAAATGTAAATAGACTGTTGTCATAAACAAGCAGACATCAAGTGTGTAATTTGGAGTGAAAAAATTGTAACTTAAAGTGATGGCATTGAACATTTGTTGTGTAAAAACAGTAAATGATAAAATGATTGGATCTGAGAAAAGACAATTATTGTAAACAAAATCAGTGTCATGGACTATGTGCAGATGTTGTATGTGATGAAGAATTGTATTTGTTCATTGTAAAAGTCATTATGGTTGATTGATTGTAATCTGTTCGTGTCTGCATTATGTGTACATTCAACCTGCTTAGATTCGTGACGGATTCAATCAATTTTATATGTGTAAAATTAAGTGAATCCTGGGGAGGGGTTGTAACAGCCCTAATACCTGAATTTTGAATAGCATTATACTGCATGAAATATTTGTAGTGAGCCAAAGTTTGCTTGAAAGTGATTTGATATGTTTATTTTGTAAATTCTTGTAAAAAAGTGTATATAGACTTTGTTTTAGGTAAGAAAATTATTTAAAGACCATTTAATATGTTTAAGAACCGAATGGTGCAAGAGAATTTATTAAAAGTTTGTAATTCCATGTATTAATGTAAGTTACGATGTCTACAGGACAATTTTCCACCATTTGAAAGGATTTCTGTAAATAATTTTGTATTTAAGTATCTCTAATTACCATTTCTGATCACTTTGTAATGTTATTAATTAATTTTGTATCAATTCCGATTGTTTTTAATATGTTTGATTGTTTGAGTGATTGTTAATGATCGAGAAATATCGGGCGGATGCCTTTGAAGAATTCTCGTAAATTCGATAGACTCTATATAAACAGATCGCCTGGACAGAGTGGTTGGTATTAATTCAGTGTTACAGAGACATTCATGCAAGTTTTCATTCAGTTTTCGATCTTTGGATTGTAACAACTATGCTTGTGAATGTCGCAGACTTGTTTTGATTGAAAATAAACGAGCATCAACATACATTGTTTTTTGGTGGACTTTTTTTAATTAATAAATGCAGTAATAAAACCAACCAAAGAACCTTAACAAGCTGTTGCTATTAGGGAGGACTCTGATAAGCATAGACCATGAAACAAGAGTTGAAATTATTTGAGTCATGGGTGATGGCATGGGCAGCAACAGGATGTTTTAGGTTCCATGTGAATAATGTCTGTCGGTGGCCATTTATTCTTACGGAAAGTGGATTTGTGGTCAAACCTATATGTGAAGCCAGGCAGTGGTTGAATGTTAACTGGCATATCATATGAGAGGATCCACAAGAGTTGTGTCGTATGATCGGAAAGCTTTCCCTGTGACAGGGTTGGTGACAGTGGTGGTGGATAGGTGTATGGCACACATCTTGCAATGGGGTCTACTGCATGGGAAAGAGCCTTGGAGCTGACTGTTGGTAAAAGGAAGACTATATAAGGTTAGAGGTTTTCTCAGCGTTGCAAATGAATAAAATTTTCTCGGGTAACTAGTCCACTTAGTCGATCAATTAAACACGATGTTTCAGCGGTCCCGATCTCTGCCACCATTATCAAGTGATTGCTGCCTGCTACATTGTAGAACCACTTATATATCACAGTGAAGACCATGCTATGTCATCCTTTTTCTGGTCGTCCAATGGCTAGTGACAGGAAACGGTTGGGTACTAGCGGGAAGCATTCCTATTGGCAAAAGTAATTAGCTGCTGGCAGGTTCTGTTTATTGATGGCATGCAAGAGAGATGCGTGCTTTCCAGACAACACGATGAATTAACTGCCTGGTCCAGATTGACAAGTCAGCAGTTAGCTGAGCACAGTATCGACACAGAACAAGGCTTTAATTTCAAGGCAACAAGAATTCTTGCACGTACGAGAGGTTATTGGGACAGTATTATCTTGGAAGCTATCAAAATCCGTATCTTGAAGTTCTCTATTAACAGAGATACTAGATTTCAGTTAAGTAACACCCCGAGCCCAGCAATCCAGAAAATGAGATTGCAGTACGACCTCTGGGGCATGTGTGAGGTGTTCCAGTCAAGGTATTATTCAAGGACATTGAGCTTTGGATAATGGGGAATGTTGGTGCATAATGAGGTTACATCTATGGTTACGATGATACAATCTGCTAGGAACTGTTGACAGGTGATTTAAGAAGTGGGGGGAGTCTCTGATATACACTAGGCAGAAATTAAAAGTCTAACACCCAGACAGAAATGTGATAAATGAAATTTGGCCCCATGTATCATCGTGCGAAGGGCAATTAGATGAATAAAAATTGAAAGTTATATATGTAATGAGAATTACAGGACTGTTTATCACGCAAAATTTCTATGTATTTTAGCACATAAGTGGTGAACAATATGGTGTAATATGACACTATTTTGTTAATTCTTGTTGACCAAGTATGCCAAGGCAAAGATTGACAACCCCTACACCCAAATTTCTAACTGTTAGAAAGTTCAGAGAATTTGCATGTTTGAACTGTGTGTATCATATCATGAAAGCTCCCGAAGGATTGCCCATGGTACGATATCATATACAGACTTGTTACACGGTGGATGAAAGAAGGATCTATTAATCTTAGAGCAGGAAAATGCTCATACAGAAGAACAACAGCATCTGAAGACCACCAAAATGCAAAAATCAGTGGGTAACTGCTGCTGGCAGGTGGGTGAATCCAGGTCAGATCCAAGCAGTGGTGACAGAGAGAGTCACATCCCAGACAATTGCAAACCAATTGCTTGGAGATGGGTTATGCTCCGATCCCTATGCAATAGGTTCCATTAATCTGATTTCATTGCCATCATCGTCTAACCTGATTTAATGCAAATGGACACATGAATGGTGTTCATACATGGAGAAACAGCTTAACCTGCTATGCTTTTGGAATGTCATACAGGTCCAACCACTTGTGTCATGCTTTGAGGAAATCAGTTTTTTCTGGAGGACAGAGTTGGTTATTATTGTTCAAGGCACAATAACAACCCACCAATATGTGTATGGGGTGATGCACTCTATTGTGATATCTTTCATGTCCACCATCCAAATCACATCTTCCAACAGGATAATGCCCATTCTCATATTGCGGCCATCACAACACAAGCCTTGCAAGGGGTTACAATCACAATTTCGACTGACCAATCCCCAGATTTGTCACCAACAGAGCTTGACTGGGATAGCAGAAACAGATACATTAGATCACATGGTCACCCAGCATAAACTATGCAACAACTGACCGCACAAGACATGCAAGTGTAGAGGGACATACTCCAAGAAGGTATTCAAACACTTATTGGTTCAATACCAGCAAGGATTCTTGAATGAGATAGTAATATGTCAGGATAATGAACAGAAAATTTAGTCATAGTGGACTTGCAACCATTAGGTTTAACATAATTTTTATTTGTACAAAACTGGAATAATAGTTTAAGTTAACCAAATAAGTATTTTCAGTGAGATTATCTATCAGACAAACACAGCAGTGTATTGTGCAGTGTTGTATCAAACACACAAGAAATGTTCACCTGGGGCAAGAAGAGAAATCATCTGTGGCCGAACACAGTGTCCGAGAAGGATATAAATTTAATTTTGAAGAAGCTAGATGTTTAGCCCAGATCAGAGATTTATGGGACAGCATTATAATAGACGTGGTAGAAAATAGAACCGCTGATTCTTTATTTAACAAGGTCACTGGTTACCCACTCAGTGTGGCCTGAAACCTGGGTATTAAAATGCTGAAACAGCTTCGTCTTGGTAATGAGCAGAAGAGTGGATGTGTCATCGCGCTGGGTTGGCTTTTGTCTTTCCCCAATTATGCAGCAGTGTGTAAACAAACAGTTACTCAGCGACTCCTATGGTTTAAATTGAAGGCTGAGATTGAAACCTTCAAAACGTACCAAAATTGTCCAATTTTTGTGTGGTGGAAACCCAAGAAGAGTTTGTTTATGCTTGTGGAGAACTCACAGCGTGCCTTACAATGAAAAATTCCCCTCCTCCTGGTGATCTTCCAGGGTCAACTCTATGTCTTGATACATGTAGTCAGTAACAGTTCACATGGCAGGCAAAAGGTACAGTAACATCTAAGCTTCTTCTCCTGATGAGACTACTCTCAAAACCATTTAGGTGATGAGAGACTTATTGAGTATGCCATCAGGACATGGTGCTTGTTTAATACTAAGGAATTTTTGATATCTTGCACATATGAATGATGAGATACAAGTATAGTGACACTTCTGTGTGAGCTATCAGCAATAAATAAGTACAAATGGGGCACATAGCAACCCATAACAATATTATGTGGCACCCTTTGCTGTACTTGCATTTGTGGATAGTGAGCACTTTCATTTGTAAATGATTGTATGTAAATATTTAGTGAAAGCAAAATATCTTTTAGATTTTAAAATGAAAAATGGTGATCATTTTTTTATTTTTATTTTATTTTTTTGCTTCTATCTTTGTTTATTTTTATAATATTTTAATGTGATCAGTTAATCAGTATTAAAGTCATTTCATAATCGGTGTAAATGCCTGCCATGCATTGTATAGGCCAGTGATTCCCAATTGGTGGTACACATAATCCAGGTTGTAACTGCGTAACAAAATTTTATTCTCAGAACTGTGAGTTGCATTTTATTTCTGTAGTCAGTTTGTGTGTTTATTTAAGCTAGAAAGCAGAGTTGTAAAGTTTTTAAGATAGTAAATTCAATTTCAACATTCTTCAGCATTCGCCTGGAACAATATTTCAAAAGTTCATATTTAAAGTATTTATTTTTTGCTAAATATTAAAGTTAAGAAATTTTTCATAATAAATAAAGTTAACTTTTACTTCAAGTTCTAGCTATTTGTAAAATTTCAGAGTAATTGAATTATTTTTACTGTTAAGGTCAAATTTTATGACGAAACTTTTTCTGACATTCAGTTTGATATCTGATGAGTCCGCCAGGAGCTACCTATGTGAATGAGGAAATGAATTCTTTCCCATGGTTCGTGAGAGAGCAGAGTCACCAGGAATCTTCAAGAAGCGGGGAGAGCGATGTGATATAGACTCATGCGTTCAGTTAGTCAAGCTCAGTTGTACAGAAACAGTCGACATGACACAACAATAGTCTCAGTCATCCAGGAACCATGCATGCAATAACATTTAGCCTAGAAGGCCTGCAAGTTGCATATCAAGCACTACTGTGCATGTTTTATTTTGGTATAATATAGATTCGTTAATTCAAGTCTTAATACAATGAAGTTTTGAAATAGCATTACGCCATGTGGGGCCTCAGGATTGTTTGAATTTACTAAACTGTGGCACAATGGGAGCATGTGAATCTCTTTTATTAGATTTCTTCAACTAAAAGTTTGAACTTTGAACTATGGGGTGTGGTCTGGCTTGAACGGTTAATCGAACTTGCAAAGTTTTCTTTTGTAACATTGTCTGATCCCCTGTATTGACTTTGACTAAAATCTGAAGAATATAGTTATTCAAATAACAATAAACTCGTTAACATCATTTAACTTTCACCTTTCCATAGCTTTTGGTTTAAATAAGCTATGTGGTGACCAGGTTATTATATTTAAGTCAGAACTGTAACATCCAAGGCTATTCACGGTCGGAGCTAAGATTTAAGCTTTATATATCCACCCAAGCATAAGCTAGCCTCTTACAAGGTGTATGTTAAGTTGTTTCCTGTAGTTGTGTGAATTATATTACTGTAATAAGTCTCAAAAAACTTGTTTCTTTTTTTATCATTTCAGCTATAAGGGATATTCGAGGTTGTGCTCTTTATTGGAGTGGTACTCTGGAAAAACTAATTGGAAAGGGCCATCTACTGCAGATCCTTAACAGTATTCAACTGCATCAAAAACACATCACACTGTAGCTTTATATACCATTCATTTCATGATTTCATTGAACTTTGAAATATAAAATTTACATTGTTAGTTTTACCCCTTCAGTTTAAGTGTTGTGTTCACTCCATTTCATATTATTGTTTAAATTACATTTAAGTTTTAACCTTAAACTACATACTGCTGAAACTAATAGTTTAAACTTGATAGTTATGTATAATTCTTTACATTTTTTTCAGTTTGATTCTAGTTGCCATTTTTGCATCATTCAAGTAGAATCCTATTGAAAACCATCACAGAAACCATTGTCTTGTGGCAGAGGGTGCATTGCACCCATCTGAAAGGGTAATAGTTTGGAAGGGATATACAGGATATTGCAGGAGGCACCCATGGTCTAATATGAGGAACCATTCCAGCATTTACCTGGAGTGATCTGGGAAAATGATGGAAAACCCAGATCAGGATGCTTTATCGAAAGATCCTCCTGTTGTATTTTAAGTTTACTCACCTGGTAAATCCTTTCTATTCCATTCCTTAATCGCTCGTAGGAAAAATGAGTACAGAAATGAATCAGTTCTGGCCCTGATTTCTTTTATTTTCGTGGTCATTCCAAGATATGAATGTTGCTGGTAGCAATATTTACTTGCTGTCATTCCAAAATACGTTGTTTTGAAAGTACAGATTGCAGTCGCACACTATACAAGAAACTCCAGTTGTTTCTGTACAAATTCTCTCATTACTCACTTCATCTGTTCATGCTGAAGAAAACCATTATTTTCCATGAAACATGAATATCTTAGAAACAAATGAGATGACAGAAAAAAAAAGGTAATGGAGCATTTGCCCACTGCTTCGCACATTTTGATCTTGGGGTGCGTAGATTCATTTTATCCCATCCCCCTTTTCTCCTAGTACCAAATTTTACTGTGGATAAGCAAGAAATACAATTGTTTTTCTTTTATATATTACATTAAGTTCAGTTTTTATATTGATGTTCAAAAGTTTTTTTTTTAATATAACAATTTATGAATTATAAGAAATTAGGTTACTGTTTCTTCTGGCTTTATGCCTTATCGACATCATGTTCATTAAGGAATGTGGGCAAGGTATGGGAAGGAAATTGACCACAAGGAATGGGAAGGAATTTTGTGACAGTCTTTTAAAGGAACCATTCCACATTTGCCTGGAATAATTTGGTTACTAATTGCTCATGAAGCCACATGAAAAAATTCTCAGTATTAATATGAAGAGGTAATTACTTTACTGCTAATCCATTTTAAGCTAGGACCATTAGCTTTCAAACAATAAAAACCCAACCCAAATCATTTAGGTGTGCAATTTAGTATCTCGGTAACAGTTAACGAAGGAAAAAAAAATTTATTCAATATGGAAAAAATATTAGTGTAATAAATTACAGGAACTGATTTTAGGTCAAATACAAAATTTCTCAGACAGTGAAAATTACATCAAAACTCTTTTGCCCAACACATAGTAACAAAACCTCTGGCCAATTGTATACTTACGAATCTTTGACATCAATCTGCCCATTTTATATAATCTGAACAGTAGGTAAAGAAAATGCAATAATTTTGTGTAATTGAAGGATATAGATTAGAGCTTTCTCCTCCGGAAAACGTATTGGTTTTTGTTGTTGACTTATAAATTATTGTTATTAATACTGGGTACAAATTATGTAATTAATCAACAATGTAAGTAGTATTTAATTTCTAACTGACTTCAAATAAGGAGGAGATGACTATACTTTCAAAATGGTCCCATATAAATTTCATTGAGTTAAAATGAATAATTTTTTTTTTAGGCCACTTAATTTCTGAATTGAAAGTTTGGAAAAATCCATCCTCAGCAGTTTGCTCTTCAAGGAGAAACTCATTTTCTTCCTGGAATGTTATGTGGCATACTAACAGGCTGTAATAATAAGCTTTTTTGTCACTGTTCAACATGAAGTATTGTGTGCTCAATACTGCTTATTTCTTATACTCATCCGTGTGTTGTCTCTCAGTCATACAAATCTTGTCTGCATAATGTCTTCACCCATTAACTCTTCATCACTAGTATCTTCCATCCATGTTGCGTTAGGTACAGTTCTAAAATGCACAGCAAATTCAGCAAGTCTTAAGTCTTCTAGATCTTCAGGTTATAATACATACCCGTCAAAAATGTTAATGGATGTGTTGTTACTGTCAAATCATAAAAGTCTGAAAGGTTCTATTGACTTACTACTGTTTACACAGTTAGTTTTCCATTAAGACACTGTTAGTATTAAATGGCATATACTGTATGCACATTCCAGTGGACTTATAAGGTATTAGATGATGCTGCAGACATTGGGCCACTAGATGCAGTGTAAGAAATGTATAAACAGTAGAATAAAAACTAGATGATTCAGTCAAAAACTGTCCCCCCCCCCCCCCTATTTCTTTAAAGAGAATCTGTTTCCTGTTTATATCACAAGTGGTGTAACTCCAAATAAAGCCCCCCAAATAAGAAAAGACATTTTAAAAGTTTTGAAAACTGCCAAAATAAGCTATAATAACTCTTTTATGATACATTGTTGCGAAAAAGAAAAACTTCAGAATATAGAAAACGAATTTTTTATTAAAATGCAGTAAAACATTCATATTCTTGACATATGATTCATGTGAGTTACACCACTTGGGCGTTAAGGGGCTCATATAATGAAGCTGTTCTGCCACGTAACATTTGTCCTTAGACTTAGCAATTTAAAAGAGCAACATTAATAATAAATTGCTTGTTCCTTCTGGTACAGGCTGCAATTCAACCTACCATTAATATTGTCGCTACAAAATCAAACTATATAGACACACCTAAACACATGAAATACATAGCGAACTAAATTTCGGGTAACAACGTTTGCTTCATCTCGTTTCATAGTTCACACTGAACAAATTATCACAATTAATTTCATCATACACTTTCAGTGTAAACTGAACTGGACTAAAGCATGCAGAATACGATACTCATTGTATCGCGATGTAAATTAGACTGCCAACACTTGTTTCCAATAAGGATAGCCTTTTATGTGCATATGCTGATTGTCTACACTATACCAACAAATATTTGAGAACGACATTATCCCGTCGAGAGCAATGAATGAATTTATAACGATAGGCCCTAATGTTGCATTTACCTCTCAGACACTTCAAGAACAATAATTACAATGTGATTTAATTATGAAATGTTATTCCAGGATGTTTCTTATCTTTTCTGTTTGTGCAACCGTATGCAACACAAATTGGCATTATAGAAGACTTCAGAATATTAGAAAATGAAGTATTCTTAGTAGCAGACACAGTGGAAACAGCCCAATGTTTTGTGGTTATTCCTATGGCTTCTGCACATGTGCAATAGGAGACGAGTTTTTATATGAGGTTTCACAGATTTAACCTAATTTCGTCTCCATATATTCATTCCTCCATGGTTTGACACACATATTTCGTTAAATTTCATGATTTAAATTTTGGGGAACTGGTTAGATAAATAGCCAAAGTCGAGAAACAAAACTTAATCCAAAAAATGTGACTTTTTTTGTCTTTTCCTAAAAGGAGTGAATACCTAAACTACAGTCCGATTCATGGCCCATAATTTTTCTGTAGGAATGATTTCATTTACTTGCTCTGGCCCATGGTACATATATGTAATTAACTATTGTACATACGCAGTTTTTGATCCAGATGATTAGCTCTAAAAATTTGAAAACACCTTCGAAATTGATGCGGTAGATTTTACGTGATACTGTTTCATACCCCTAATAAAAAAAGATTTGTAATAGTGTGGATATGAAGCATTCTAATACAAAATCATTTTATGTGTGTCCTTGTATGCATCATGGAGGTTCTTTCCTCCATGGTATGCAAGGAGGATATTCCTTCCTCCATGATGCTATGCATCATGCATGGCATGCATCATGGGCACAGATATAATAGAGAGAAAGAAACTATTGTGAATCTGATTAACATCTACACTAATGTCAATACCTTCTCCAGCGATTCTGTTGTCGTATGCAAATATTTAATTTTCGCTTTACAAGAAATTTGCAGTTGTAATAAACAATTGCACTGAAGTGCTGAAAGAGATGGTATAGGAACATATAAACATTCAGATGGAGGTAGAAACGCAGAACAAATATATAAATCTGCAGTGCAGTGTCGAGGTTTCGGTAATACTCTAGTTAGACAAGCGATAGGTTTTCTGTCACGATTGTATCCGTACAACATTAATTAACAGATTCTAAACATTGTAAAGGAATGACGAAAGTGGGTCATGCTGCACATTTTGATTATTAATAATGTATCTATATATTAATACACTAAGTGATAACTTCAGATTACTTTTTAAGAATATTATGTGCACAGAGAAGTGTGAGATTTGGCATAGTTAAAGTTTATATGGAGAAGAAGTGCAGAAAGCTAAAATCTCTATATATGATATGTGTTACAAAAGTTAAATTAAATAAAATAAAATCAATATAATATATATATATTTTAGTTGCAATGACACTTAGCGATTCTGCCAATGTCTGTGATCTTGGTCAACGGAAAAGAAAAAAATATAATAAGCATACTTA
This sequence comes from Vandiemenella viatica, assembly GCA_031002005.1. Taxonomy (NCBI): domain Eukaryota; kingdom Metazoa; phylum Arthropoda; class Insecta; order Orthoptera; family Morabidae; genus Vandiemenella; species Vandiemenella viatica. Next base: position 109,286,831 of record CM061914.1, on the reverse strand, counting down.
ATACATGTTACAAATAGACTATTAAAATAAAAAATTAATTCGCAAATGTGTGTGTGCGTGAAATAGGATAGGAGCCAACGTTCTGACGTGTATTCCCCATGGAGGAAGGAAATATATGGAGGAGAAGTGACGTTGAATCTGTGAAGCTGGCTCTAAACTCTCACGCATGCGCAGTGGCGGCAGCGGCGATATTGCGATCCCAAACAAATGCCAAGTTCACACTGTGTCCGATGCTCTGATTATTTTATTTTGTAATGTGTATAAGTGTTTCATAATGCCATCTTGTGTTGCATACGGTTGCACAAATAGGCCAGACAGGAAATAACCTGGAATATCATTTCATAAGTAAGTTGAATTCTAATTATCGTTGTTGAAGTGGGCAGTTGAAGTTGCAAACTTTGGAGCATGTCTATAAATATTTAGTCATAGCTCTCCATGGGATGACTTTGTTCTCAAATTTTTGTTGGTGTAGTGTAGAAAATCAGCATACCTTGCTATTTTGCACATAATAGACTAGCATTACTTTTTAACGAGTGCTGGAAATGAGATTTAAAGGAGTGATATTTACATCGCGATTCAGTGAATTTGGTATTGCGCTTTATTCGTCACGTTGCAGTTTATACTGACAGTGTATGATGAAATTAAATGTATTAACTTATGCACTGCAATCTAGGAATCTTGATGAAGCAAACGATGTTGTTACTGCAAATACAGTTTGCGATTCAAATACGCATGTGTTTTCTACATAGTTTGATTCTGTAGCGGCAATTTAATGGAGATTATGGTTAGGTCTAAATGCAGTCTGTACCAGAATGGTTTTGTTGTTCCATAAGGGACAAAGAATTTATCTATTACTGTTAGTAATTTCATGAGAACCAAGTTAGTGGCAAAACGTGTATCGCGATGGAAACTACTTCCAGCTATTCCCAATTAAGCTTACGATGTATGGTAAAAACATAACTAGGCTGCATTTCAACCTAACCACAAGTGGTAGTAAAAAAACTGAAATTTCCATTCTGCATGTCCACCATGTAATTCATTGTGGCTTTGGCAGAATTAATTTTTGGTCCAGGCCGCATATCAAACCAATCACAGTATATCCCGAAAACTAAACAAGATATCGAAAAATTTTATTCATTATTTTCGATTTTTTTCGTCGTGTTACATAAGAATCGATCATTTAATTTGACTTTTGCGGAAAAAAATTTCTGCATTTCAACTCAAGACACCTCACTTTTGATACAGTATATCTCGAGAACTAGGCGAGATATCGAAAATTTGTATTCTTTATTTTTTATTTGTCTCGTCTTATTAAATAAGAATCCATCATCAAATTTTACTTTGACCAATTTTTTCTTCTGAATTTCAACCAAAAACATTTCACATTTGAGACAGGATATCTCGAAAACTAAGCATGATAGCAAAAAAAATTATTCTTCATTTTTTATTTGTCTCATCGAGTTAAATAATAATAATCCATCGTCATATTGCGGCGTTACGTTTATCCTAGAGTCCCCTTGAGGTTTTTGTACATATACCCCGTGCCTGTGTGGGTTCGGCCTAGCCCCCCACTCCTCCTCCGCCCGGCTTCACTTCATTGCGTGGTGAAGGTCTCTTGCGTCGTCTCCATATATTTGTTTCCTCCATGGTATTCCCAGCATTGAGATACTCTGTCGTCTCTGGTGAAATGAAAGACTCTCCTAAAGCAGAGATTAATCTTTGAATTTATAAAAGGAACACTTCGAAAAGGAATGTAGACATTCTGCCAAATACTGCATGGTCTTTTATTATTTAAAAAGTTAAAATTTTGGTTAAGGGTCTTCTTATTTTTGAATTTCAGTCATTTCATTACGGATTTTTTGTTCCATTCAGATATTTGTACCTACTTCCATTATGCCTCGATATAGAACATTGATAGGTCGGAGAGGGAGAGAAAGAAAGAGAGAGAGACAAAAAAGAAGGAATACTTATTTGCGTAAAACTGAAAGTTATAATAGACCAAATTTAAACAGTGAACACACAAAATGACGAAATTATTTTGATGGATATATTTAAACGCGCACTAAATTTCCTTCCGCGAAATTTTTATAGGTTCGAATTTACAATGCAAAACATTTCGTATCAGAAGTCACTTCAGGTGAAAGGACTGCATTTACTTCATGCTGTCACAAGCTAAAGCATTTTTCCAGCCTTACGTCAAAATGAATATATTAAATCATATATATTATTTCTATAAGGTATTTTTTTGTCACAAGCCTATTTCTTCCTTCATACTTAACCGAAATCAATGAATGAGGTGTCATTTTAAAGCTTATGGTCTCCACTTTGGTTAAATCGTATTTTAAGCAAGAACGTTTTCGGAATTCGACCCTTAAAGGGCAAAATTGTAAATTTTTCTAAAATGCTGTTTTCTGTGTTACGAGTCAGTTATCTCCCTGGATACCTATCTGAAACCGTTTTATGAAGTATCATTTTAAAGATTAAGATCTCCGCTTTAGTGACGTCATATATTAAGCCAGAAAGTTTTCGGAATTCAACCCTTAAAGGGCAAAAGTATCAATATTATTGCAATGCGTTTTTGTGTCACGAGCGATTTATCTCCCTTAATATCTAGCCGATATAGATAAATGAGGTATCATATTAAAGAATAAGGTCTCCGCCATGGTAACATTATATTTTAAGAAAGGAATTTTTCGTAATTCGACCCTTATAGGGCAAAAATGTCACTTTTTCTAAAATGCGTTTTTTGTATCTCGAGCCATTTATCTCCCTGGATATCTAACCAAATTCGATAAATGAGGTAGGATTATGGGGCGTAATGTCTCAGCTTTGTGACATCATATTTTAAGAAAGAATGTTTTTGGAATTTAACACTTAAAGGGAAAAACTATAAATTTTTCTATAACACATTTTTGTGTCACGAGCGATTTATCTCCCTTAATATCTAACCGATATAGATAAATGAGATATCATATTAAAGAATAAGGTCTCCGCCGTGGTAACATTATAATTTGAGAAAGGAATAATTTTTCGTAATTCGATCCTTAAAGGGCAAAAACTTTAATTTTTCTAAAATGCGTTTTTTGTGCCTCGAGCCACTTATCTCCCTTGATAACTATCCAAAATCGATAAATCAAGTATGATTATGAAGAATAATGTCTCAGCTTTGGTGAAATCATATTTTAAGAAAGGCGTTTTTGGAATTCAACGCTTAAAGGGAAAAAGGATAAATGGTTCTACAACGCATTTTTGTGTCACGAGCTATTTTTCTCCCTTGATATCTAACCGATATAGATAAATGAGGTATATTATTAAAGACTGAGGTCTCCGCCATGGTAACATTATATTTTAAGAAACGAATTTTTCGTAATTCGACCGTTAAAGGGCAAAAATGTCAATATTTCAAAAATACGTTTTCTGTGTTTCGAGTCATTTATCTCACTGGATTTCTAACCAAAATCGATAAATGAAGTAGGAGTATGAAGAGTAATGACTAAGCTTTGGTGACATTATATTCAACCTCAGTATTCAACGCATTTTATTCGCGAAATTTTCGCACGGGTCGTCTAGTCATTGTATTATTGACTAAATTCAAATGAACCATCAATAAATGGATTTCATTTCCTATGGTTAGTTCAGAAGCTAACATTTAGGATACAGTCAGGCGTGCAGTGTGTCGTTTTGATTTTATAGGTATTGCAGGGAATTAAGCCAAACAACACAAGCTAATAACGTATTGGTACACGCTCGCAGCCAAGGACGCCAGTATATACAGTATATAATATATCTATGCTCGCAGCAAACGCAATAGAACAAATTCAAATACACAGACGGAAAAAAAAATCCCAACACCAAGAAAAAATTATTGTAGAGTAATGAAATTTGGACAATGCATTTGTCAAGTTAACATGTTTAATTGATTAAATTTTCAAGATCACAGGTTAATTTAAGCTCAAGAAAATGCATTTCAAATGTGAAATACTGTTAAATTAATAGCCGGTGTAACCTCCAGAATTTTGAATGCAAGCCTGCAAACGTGAATGCATTGTATCATACAGGTTTCGAATGTCACTTTGTGGTATGGAGTTCCATGCTTGTTGTACTTGTGCTGTCAATACTGGGACGGTCAGTGCTGGCTGTGGATGATGCTGGAGTTGTCGTCCAATGATATCCCATACGTGTTCAATTGGAGACAGATCTGGTGATCTCGCAGGCCAAGGTAACATGTCGACACTCTGTAGAGCACGTTGCGAGACAACAGCGGTATGAGGGCGAGCGTTATCCTGTTGAAAAACTCCCCCTTGAATGCTGTTCATGAATGGCAGCACTACAGGTTGAATTACCAGACTGACGTACAAATTTGCAGTCAGTGTGTTTGGTATAACCACAAGAGTGCTCCTGCTGTCATAGGAAATTGCTCCCCAGACCATGACTCCAGGTGTAGGTCCAGTGTGTCTAGGCCGCAGACAGTTTGGTTGCAGGCGTTCCCCTGGCCTCCTTCTGACCAACACTCGGCCATCACTGGCACCAAGGCAGAACCTGCTTTCATCAGAAAACACAACAGATCTCCACTCCGTCCTCCAATGAGCTCTGGCTTGACACCACTGGAGTCGCAAACGGCGATGGCTTGTAGTCAGTGGAATGCACGCTACAGGGCGCCTGGCTCGGAGCTGTCCTTGAAGTAACCGATTTCTAACAGTTCGTTGTGTCACTGTGGTACCAACTGCAGCTCGAATTTCTGTAGTGCTGCCATTCATGAACAGCATTCAAGGGGGAGTTTTTCAACAGGATAACGCTCGCCCTCATACCGCTGTTGTCTCGCAACGTGCTCTACAGAGTGTCGACATGTTACCTTGGCCTGCGAGATCACCAGATCTGTCTCCAATTGAACACGTATGGGATATCATTGGACGACAACTCCAGCATCATCCACAGCCAGCACTGACCGTCCCAGTATTGACAGCACAAGTACAACAAGCATGGAACTCCATACCACAAAGTGACATTCGAAACCTGTATGACACAATGCATTCACGTTTGCAGGCTTGCATTCAAAATTCTGGAGGTTACACCGGCTATTAATTTAACAGTATTTCACATTTGAAATGCATTTTCTTGAGCTTAAATTAACCTGTGATCTTGAAAATTTAATCAATTAAACATGTTAACTTGACAAATGCATTGTCCAAATTTCATTACTCTACAATAATTTTTTCTTGGTGTTGGGATTTTTTTTTCCGTCTGTGTACCTAGATCGCCATACATGAATCCAATCGAACATGGCTGAGACGTTATCGAAAGGTCATTTCGGGCACAAACGTCCTGCACTGACAGTACTTTCGACAGTATGGGCGGCTGTAGAGGAAGGATGACTGAATACTTTTTCAAGGAACTTCCGACAACTTTCTGAGTCAATGGTACATCGGTTTGCTGAATTTAGCTGGGAAAAAAGGGATCACTTATGAAACTAGGATGTATCATACAACGTTTGGCTTTCCAGTGTTCAGTAAAACAAAAAATGTATTTAACAAATGATATTTAGACAATTTTATTTATGAATGCTCTACCTTGCATCGAGTTCTTCTCTTACTTTTGACCTTATTGCCATTATTCACAACAGGATTCACCAATCTTCTGAAGATTTACTTTCGTGTTAACCTTTTTTGATAATAATTTGTAGCTACTTTTTTATTTAAAAAAAAATCTTGCTTAAGCGCAGTGTTAGCACTTTGTGTGATAGTAATCCACAAAATTTTATTTGCATCTTTTTTTTATGAACGGCTTACCCATGTCCGAGCGTAGGCGGTTACCATTGCAACGTCATGGAAAATGGTCTGGTGTGACTGTCCATTGTGTGACACTGCTGTTAAGTACTGTTGTAAGTGTGGATGACTGCTATAGTGTGTATAGTATTGTCTGTGTGGCGGATGCGAGGTGAAAGAAGTGGGAGGAAGAAACCCTGTGTCGTACCATTCAGGACTACTCTTCCGAAAGACACCCGACGGTCAAATCACCAACAACAGTTTCAATGCCCTTACTCCATACGCACTGAAGACAGGTTTAATATTGAACACAGGACTTTGATGCACAATCTGGTGGTTAGAAATTGAACAATACCATATCTCCCACCCTGCTGGCCAAGTCCTGCTGCCAAAATTTCATTCACCACAAGGATTCGAACCAGCTACTCCCAGGTAAGCGCTGGGTGACAGCAAGGTACCCCAGCCAACGGGGTGGGCTTACGCCATGCATACCTTAGTAGCTTCCGGTGTGCAATTGCAAACTCTTTTTGTGGTCACCTAAAGACACAAAAAAACACGTAATTGCGGTATACTTGTAGATGTAATAGAGATAACTGTTGTCATTTGGGAATTTCGTCTCGTTACAACTCTAATCTCTGCCTGCATCTCCTTACGAAGAATACAATTAGTGCTTATGCAGTGAACGTAACAGGTAAGAAAAGAAACTACACATAACCATGATGTCTTGTCAGCAGGCTAACAAACTTTATTTTTTCCTATTTAAAACATAATGTATTGTTTCGTGGAGTAGTCTGAAGTACACATTAAATCAGGTTATTTATTGTGAAGACCTATCATCTCTCAGCCTCTTTCAATAATAATAACGATTCTATGAGACTGTCACAATAACATCGCATTAGCGAAACACACATCGAGATAAGTTACTTAAAACTGAAGTAAAAAAAAAAAAAAAATAATATGAATATAAATATTTACTCTGCAATTAAGGCTATGAAATGATAGCACATGTATTTTTATACATATACAGCAATGAGATAGGCTTGCATCTTTGATGTTGTAGTTGATATACGGCCAAGTGTTAATTTAAAAAGTCTGTCTTTAAAATTGCTTAATAGTGCTACATGTTGTAATGTCCCTTGGTGACGGGAAATTTCTTGGGCATCGGCGAGAGCCAGGTGACTCATACCTGCGCTGAAAGACCGAACGATTTATGGCAGGCCGTAAGGTTAAAAGCTTTCCACATTCAATGAAATTCAAAGGACAGTATAGAGACTGTGCCGAAATGAGGATTTCCTGGTACAGTAGAAAGTTGAAACTAGAGAAACGATGCTTCGGAGAAAAAGTCAGGTAGCGGAACATCTCTGTTGGGAACCAGCGAATCAAAGTGTGTTACGAACTTTTAGAAATCATAAGTTTTTTATGTTGCATGAGGAGCGCCAATGGAGATCATGGACGACCCGCCAAACGCTGCGACTCACTGAAATTTCCCGCGTCTGCTAAAACTCCGGAGCCTGCAAGTTTTCAACGGGACGAACAAGCTGGAGAGACGACATTCTGTTTTGGCCAGTAAACAATCCGCACCGGCGCACCACGGGAGATTGCTGGTGAGGTGACTACCTGCGGGGAGCTAGCTCGCCAAGTGACGTTGTGCCCAGCTGATCAACAGGGTCCGTCTGATTTCTCCGCAACTCATCTGCTACGGTAAAGAACGCCGACGATGTATAGACACTCTTACGTCATTCAACCCTAGGCAACGCTCTGAGATGTGAATCATGCTCTAAATTGTTCAAAAGAAACTTTTAATGTTCAGTTCTGTTCAATAAACCAATCAATTTTATATTCAAAGAAAATAATAGGTGTTGTAGACCCTGCTTTCAATAAATTCCTTTCCAATCAATCAGTATATCATTTGAATAGATGAAGATTTGTGTTTTTTAATGGTATTTTAAAATTACAATTGCTTTGATTAAAAGTATTTCAGAATTGGAATGTCGCTTCACTCGTATAGAGAACACTTCCATTCTTGGCGCCTACCCGGGATTAATTTTACAAATTAACTTATTAATTAATGCATCTCATTATTTTATTCTAATTTTAATAACGTCAAAAAACTAGACGTTACAATGTATAAGAAGGTTTATTGAAAAACTTTATAAAGTTCTGTTCCAGACCGACATATGAAGAATGATAACCCACACCACAAGTGCAAAACGCGTCTCGGGAATAAATAAAATTCGCAACAACGGTTGTTTATAAACGGCATTTCATTTATAAAAATCTATTAATCAGCAAATGTGTAATATGGCCTGCAAAAAAAATCTGTATTTCTAATTTATATTTTTTGTTTTTCGGTTTTCCATGGTTACCAAAAATTGTCAGAATAGCTCCTTAAAAATTCCATGGCTGAGTTCCTTCTCGTTCTTGCCCCAGTTCTTTCCCGTCTCTAATGACCTCAAAGAGTCGTAAAACCATAAGGAAAATAAATAGTTAAATAAGTATATCTTAATAAACGACTGGTGAGTAATGAGATGGTACCAAAAATAAACAAACGATTTCATTCAATAAATTGTGAAAATGTGTATTTCTAATATGAAATTACATCGATTTAAAAAAAAAAATCTGTTCTATGTTACAAACCAACTGTAAACACCCTAGAACGAGCAGTGGTGACATGTTTACGGTACCTGTTTAGGCAAACCTGCGTTTCAATATACAAAGTTTTTTTAGGAAGAACGGATCTTAATCCGGGCAAATGCACAAACATTGTTTTCGGAAACTAAAAGTGCTGCACACGAATCTTCCAAATCTCGCACCATTTTATGGAAGCATTTCAGGAAACTCCCTTTACGAATCCAGTATATCTGACACCAATCGCATTGTCTTTACCAGCATTTTCACGTCACGAAACGAGTAAAAATCGAAGATGATAATATTATAAGATAGGTAGCTTCACGGAATGGAGGATCTCTCCACTTGTCTCGTCATTCTGACATTCTGAGTCAGAGAGGAAAGGAGAATTTTCCCTTAATTTTCACAGAGTGAAAGTCTCTCACTTTTATATTATTTGTAGATGACTGACATCAGTAACGGTGGGGAAAAAAATGTACACATGCGCAGAACTGCATATTACCTTCCGCAGTCTGGAGATGTAACTACATTTGACATTGTAACAGTAATACGAATTTAGTGATGTAAAATTGTGAGCTTATACGTAATACAATATAAAATGCCAACATCTTAAAATTAGAACGTGACATGAACCACATTAAAGGAGCACAGTTCCTACTCCTCATTATGACACATGTCGTGCAAGGAGGAAAATCGGGTAGCCGATAGTGAAGGCGTATGCCAGTTCTTCATGTCCTCTGTGAAGGTCAAAAAGGTTTACTTTTTTACCAATGCAATGTTTTAATACAAATTATTCCACGAGAACCAAACAATAAAGATGACTTTCCCTTAAAGAAATGCTTACGCGCTATGGATGGTTCTCTTAAATTTGTTAAGCAATATTTTTATAAATTTCTTGGCTGATATAGACGTCATATTTACTTTATGTGCAATAGCTTATACATTTAGTGAGTGACTTATGTTTAACTGGAGTCATTTTTAAACTAATTTTAATACAGGTCACGGATGACATACTGAAACGTCCGGGGTTAGTGTTGTCAATGATTCTGAAACGATTCACGATTCGGTAATAAAAAAATTAGCTTTCGGTAGTTTCTCAAAGCCACTGCAACTGCAACAGGTAAAAGTTTTACTTATGATGCGAGAACAGTAAGCAGAAAAACAGGACCGAGCGTGGTGGGTGACGCTCTGGCCTCGCATTCGGGAGGACGGTGTTTCGAATCCCCGTCCGGGCATCCAGATTTGGGTTTTCCATGGTTTCCCCATATCACTCCAGGTGAATGCCGGGATGCTTCCTTCAAAAGGCCATGGCCAAATTCCTTCCCGTACCTTATCCCCAGCCCCATCCCCAGTGGCGTAGCTAGGTCAACAAGGGCCCCGGTGCAAAAAATTTATTTTGGGCCCTCAGGCCAGATGGGCGACCTTTTTTTTGCTTTGTGTTTCTGGTAGTGGCCCCCTGAGCTGAGGATGGGGCCCTTGAGTTGTGCTTAGGGGCCCCTGAGCAGAGATTGGAGGCCCCCCTGAGCAGTGAGGGCCCTTAGTGAGAGGGACTTCCTGTGTCTCAGGGGGCCCCTTAGACGACTATAGAGCTAAAAAAAAGGTCGCCAGTTTGCCATGAAGGCTCGTGGGCCCTCTGATCCGCGCTTGGGGACCTCCAGAGGTACGCTTTGGGGCTCCCAGAAGTATGCTGGGGGCCCCCTGAGCGTAGGGGCCTCGGTGCACTGCACCGCCTAGCCCCATAGTAGCTACGCCCCTGCCCATCCCGCCTCTAATGACCTTGACGTCATAAATAAAATTTTTAAAAAAAAGTATCAACCGGACTGAAGCTTATGGAAAATAACTACTTTTTAAAATCATTTCTAGCTCGTTTCCATCTGTCGTTGTAAACTAACATGTCGAAGTGTACGCATTAATTGATGTGCTCAAATCCAGTGATTGCATAACAGAAAGAGCTATTTCAAATATGACCTAACAATGTTTCACACCGCAATGGTTCTTCACGCAATCAGCAGATTTTACAGCGTATCAATACTATTCACAGTTGTGGTGGCTTCTATAGTTCGTCGACTCCGTAGGTGTACATTGGTTTATGCCAATCTACGATGAAACTGCATATGTATCTCTCAACGCGGTATTAATCATTTCTACGTTTTTTCCAAGCGCAATTAACATTGCTCAGTCATTATCTAGATCAGCGGTTCCCAACCTTTATTGGTTCACGACCCACTTTTAAGTAAAAAAAATAAATTGCGACCCACATAATATGAGAGTCTATCTAAGATCACAATGTGAAATGTTGTATGACCTCGATACACTATCAACTATCCTATCCTGCGAAAAGGCAAATTTTAGTACAAAGGATATACTATCAACAAAAACATGGATTGATAATACATAAAACAACAAACATATTATAGAACGGGAGGCGGCTGCACAGACCATCACCTCATCTAGTTGACTGCTGAAATTCCACAATTAGAAGTAACACGATCAATATATTAAAATGCAACTGGTCTTCCAAGTCGCTTTTACTATTACAATTAATCCGCGATTCACTAAAATTGTTTGGCGGAGGGTGCATTGCACCTATCAGGAAAGGTACTGGTTTGGAAGGGATATACGGGATATGGCAGGTGGCGCCCATGGGCTATTGTGAGGAACCATCCCAGCATTCGCCTGGAGCGATCTAGGGAAACCATGGAACACCCAGATCAGGATGGCCGGAGTGCTTTATCGGAAGCTACTCCTGTCCGATTTTGTGTTTACTCGCCCGGTAAAACCTGCAGATCTGATTTTCGTGGTTTATTGGGAACTTTATAATTGTATTTTACTACAACCAAATGTATGAAAAATATAGAAGACTGGGAGCAGGAAAACACAATGGTAAACTTACCAGTCAACCACTAAAATGAGTTTTACAGGTGTTTCCCACCATATATGACTTGGCACATCAGCGCCATTTTAATTTGCAAATCAAGTTTTACTAATCCTGGAATTTCAGCTGTCAACTCGATGAGGCGATGCTTTGTACAGACGCGTCCCGCTTTTTTTTACAAAGATAATGAAAAATACGTTTAATTATTATAAAACACAACTTTACAATAAGTGAGATTTCTGGCACTGGTGTTTACCGATGAGCGCATCGATATCGGTGCTAACACTGGTTAATTTTAACCTTAAGTCACTTTCTACACATAGTTTATTTCTGTATTTTGTTTTTCAAAAACATTAAGATATATTTTGGTGGCAAAAACCTAGATTTTTCCGCGACCCACCAGTGGATCGCGACCCATAGGTTTGGAAACCGTTGATCTAGCTCCATTACTGTCATTTCAGGAAAAACTTAGTAAACAGTAAGAAACTAGGCTTGTACCCATTGTCACTTGATGTTTCAAAAGTCAGTCGAAATGTCTCCATTGAAAATTATTCGCTTTGGCAAAGAACTCTTGCTTGTGGCTTTACGCTTGGTCTACCTTGGTCTACGTCATTAAAGGCGGTAATGAACCGCGGCAATGATAAGGAAGTAATTCGACCACGACCTTTTCAAGGAAACATCCCGGCATTCGCCTTGAGTGATTTGGGGGAAACCATGGCAAAACCAAATCTGGATTGCTGGACGAGGATTCGAACCCACGTCTTCCGAATGCGAGGCCAGAGCGGTGTCAGTCACCCAGCGTGCCCGTTGGCAAAGAGCGCCCTCTCCTCTCTGTATACCTAAGCGGTTTTTTTATTCGTCGTCGCTAGATGGCTCTAGCATTTACAAATGTCGCCAATATATACATACGGAATAGTTGTTTGATATTGTCGAAAGATGTCGCCTAATGTTCATTCTAAAAGAGGTATACTCAGTATGTGATAAATGTAACTGAGTCAAGCTGTCACTAGATGGCTCGAGAAATAAGATATCGTGAAGCAGGTTTCCTGTATTTGGTGATTTCGGTAAACCAGTGGAGAAACGAGAAGTTGGACGTTAAAGAAGCACGTATTTTACAATCGAAGAAATGTTGCGGGACATTTTTCGACAGGTAGAGGATGATACCAGTGGCGTAGCTAGGGGGGGGCGGTGGGGGCTGTCCGCCCCGGGTGTCGCCCGTTTGGGGGTGACACCCGCATTTCAAAAATAGTAATCGAAATTAGTGTGATATATATATATATATATATATATATATATATATATATATTTTTAATATAGTTTTAATTTATTCTTTGGTGTCGAGACACGTCTACCTTTCATGTTTGAATATTTGTTTTTAAGTTTATCTATCACTTTCTCAAATGCGATAAAGGGCGCTGTGCTCTTTAATTACAGTAGAGTACAATGATTGGCAAGACCGCGCGCTTAAACAAAGAGAGCACCGCTCTGTAGCTCCAACAATCACAGAAACTCGTTGTGCTTGACGTTCATCACTGTTGTTTGGTCTGTTAGCAGCGGCGGTGGATAAAATGTAAGTTTTCTTGTATAAAGAGAGAAAGTTTTTAAAATTAAAGGATTAATTACATATATCTAAATTGTTAAAATCATGGTAATTAGACAGATAAATTGTAAATCGTTTAAATTATTTCAGGAAAAATGTTAGATTTTCCTTTGAAAATGAAAAAAAAAAAAGCAACCAAGCGTATGTCGGAATACGCGTAGTCTAGGAATCAAAACTGTTTGCTTATTTAGAATTCCATTAGCTTTGAAGCCAAGATTCACAAGTGGCTTGAAGTATTTTCTTCTGATTTTTTAATTTATCATCTGACAGATTCGTGATGTATAAATTGCGTACATTTCGCGTTATCCGATTTACATTCTGCGTACCTACCTATTGTCGACGGTGCACCTATACTCGACATGAAATCGTATCATTTTCGAATTTATGCAAATAAATTGATTCGGAAAACTGCATTAAACTAGCAATACTGTAAGGTTTCAAGTCAATCCGAGCGGGTCCATGTGTTCGTTGATAGTATCGTCTGTCGTTGGTAATCAATTTTTATAGAGCATGTGTTTAAAATAGTCGGAACCGCGTATCTTGCTAGCGAAAATCGTAACATTGGTAAACACCTTAAATTCTAGGTTCATTTAGGTTTGATATGCTTTCTACTAATGGAGAATATGTACATATCATCGCGATGAAATAAATAAGCGTATGATTCTCTAAGAATTTTCCATGATAAATTTACAGAAGATTTCTATTACGGGTAACCCCTCTGTCGAATACAGTTACCCTAAATTCCTTACGAGTTCCTTAAATCGACAGGAATGTCGAACTTCTGTTCCTGAACAAAAATGGAGCTTTAATCAGAAACTGAACGAACATCTGAGCCGTTTACAACATTTTTATTTGTACGCTACAGAGCGGCGCTACAAATCTAAAATTTACATGTGGAGACGATCTTCAGTATATACAATGTCATATTTAGTTGTCTATAGCTACATATTTCTTATGCGGGTAGTAAAATACTTCACTTGTTAAGTAACTTCATGTAAAGGACGGCAGTATATCACAATGGCATGTTCTTTCATTACCTGACCCGTTGTTTTTTTAATTACGTTTTTATTACATTTGTTTATGTTTTATTTTTTTTCTATTTTTATGAAGGAACTTAATGTAGAGTTGCTTCTCTGACTATACAGTATCCCCAGAGTCTCACAACTTGTTGGACCCGGATTTGCTCCAATGGGACCCCATCTGGGTCTGGAATTGCTTCTACTTGGATCAAGTCACTTCTGTCAACTTTCCTCTCGATATCCCTTGGTCCTGCAAATATGGAGGTTGCGAAGTTACTTAAATACAGCCTATGTTAACGTTTCATAACAAATGATTGGGTAGCTTTCGACTTTTTTAAATTTATAGCGGAGTCTTATGGTCGCCCTATAGTTACACTGGCGGAAATTAAAATCACAACACGCATACATGATGGTAGAATTTTAGGAAACTTTGAAGATATATCCAGGGAGATACCTAGAAGAAAGATAACAAATGGAAATGGATCAGACTAAGTTATTACCTTTAGATACAGTTGTCAGTGAGAAATGCGCCCAACTTGAGCACCAATTTTTTTAACTGCTTAATGTCTCTTAACAGTGAGGTCTTTAGAGACGGGAAAGGATGGGGGGGGGGCAAGGAATGGGAAGGAATTCGGCCATGGCGTCTTGAAGGAAGCATCCCGGCATTTGCCTGGGGTGATTAGGGAAACCATGGAAAACCCAAATCTAGATGCCCGGACGTGGATTCGAACCGCCGTCCTCCCGAATGCGAGGCCAGAACCCTAACCGTTACACCACCACTCTCGGTTGGAGCACCAATACATTCGTGGATCCTTGCCGGCATTGAGTTCGGATTTCTTCTTGGTGTATGTCTCACTACGCGTGCAAGTCTTATGCAGTCAGTTGTTACAGTTTGTGCTGGGTGACCATGTGATCTAATGGGTCTACTCCTGGTATCCTAGACATGCTCTATTGGGTACAAATCTGGGACCATGCTGTCCAAATTGTAATCGAAACTCCTTGCAAGGCTTGTGTGACGATGGCCGCAGTTTGAGGACGGGCATTATCTTGTTGGAAAATGCGATTTGGATGGTGAACATGAAGGGTATCACAATAAGATGTAGTACCACGTCCACATAGTCGTGGGCTGTCATTGTGTCATCAACAACAGCCGACTCAGTCATGCTGTCGAAACTGATTGCCGCCAAAAAATGACACCATTGGTTGCACTTGCGTGACGTTCTGAAATCACAGCAGGTAAGCCGTTTCTCCACTACACTGCAAACATGTCGTCGCTTATCACTTTGCCACAGACAGAATCGAGACTCGTCTCTAAACACAAATGTACGCCATCACATGTCCATTTTGTTTTGCATTACCGATTATGCCGCCCCCTGTCTAACTACAGCCAGTGGTGGATTTAGGAAATTTCCGAACCAGGTCAGAAAACTGTGAGATTGTCGCCCCTTCGAACATTATTTGCCGCCCCCATTGTTGCCATCCCGAGTGTCGGGTGTTGCCGCGCCCAGCCGAAGCAGCGGTTGAGCAAAAAAAAAAAAAAAGGGTCGCCTGTTACATAATACGCCGCAAATTTCGTCGCGGCGACAATGGAGTGGCAACTATCGCGGGGCGGCGACTGTCGATAACTCGTTTTGCCGCCCCCTCTTGATGTGCCGCCCGCGTGCGGTGCACGCCTTGCACGCCAGCTTACGGCGGCCCTGCAGCCACCCAACAATAAGGCGGTCTTCACTTGCTGTTCTCCATCTGTGTGGACCCATGCCTGCTCTAGGAGTATTAGAGCCTTCTTTCATCCACTGTGTAACAAGTCTGTATACTGACATTGCACTACAGCCAATCCTTCGGGAGATTTCACCCTTTAAAAACACGTCAATTCTCCGACCTCTCTCACAGTTAGTTATTTGGGTGTAGAGAGCTGTCACTCTTCGCCTTGGCATACTTAGACAACAAAGTGTCAAGTTACACCACAGTGTTCGCCATTTATACGCTAAAAAAATTGCAATTTATATCATAAATAGCACCGTGATTCTCATACTGGCGCCAGTATTGGCGGCTGTATTATCAAATACTGATATTGACAATACTATTGACCGTGTAAGGTATGCGTAGAAAGGTGAAACAACGTCTGTGCTAGCTGCGGCTAACAGGAAAAAAATAGTACGAAAATAGCTTTGTTCATGAAACCTTATTTAGTAAGAAACAGAAACGCATTTTCCAATGTACTATCACCGCAACATCGATCGACAACAAACAAACCAGGGCCACCAATAGATGAACCCAATAGGATTAAATCCAGCCCTCATCATCTACTCTCAGAAAAGATTCCCTACACTGAGATCATCAAGAAGACCATGGCTCTACCTGCAAGGCCGCCTGTGTTACTGATGCAATATACACATGATTAGAACTATCAGGCAAAAATTCCATAAATATCGTCGAATCCCATAGAGGCCTAACTGGTCAGAATCGCGTCAAGAATGAAACAATTAAGTCCTTTGTACTGAGTCACTGCAATCAGCAAATTTCAAAAGAGAATATTTTCGCTATTACCCACGAGTTAGTCACAAGAACTATTCCATCAACCACCATATTGTAATAGCCCTCAAACCTAAAATTAAATGTAATTGTATTTTACGAAGCAATTGTGGTAAGCTAGAGTTTGGTTGAATATGATCTGGTATGTTTGTTTTGCAATTCCCTGTAAATCAATGTATATAGACTTATGAAAAGAAATTATTTAGAGGCCATTTAATATGTTTAAGAAGAGAATTGTGCAAGAGAATTGCTTAAATGTTTGTAATTCCAAGTATTAATGCAAGTTACGATGTCTAAATGATAATGTGCTACAGTTTAAAAGATTTCTGTGAATAATTTTGTGTTTAAGTATCTTTAATTTCCATTTCTGACCGTTTTGTAATGATGTTAAATGATTATGTATTAATTCTGATTGTTTTTAATATGTTTCAATTGTTTAAGTATTGTTAATGTTCAAGAATTATCTGGCGGAAGCTTTTGAAGTGTTCTAGAAATTTCGGTAGAGTTTATATAAAGCGATCATCCAAGACAGAGGAGTTAGTTAGTTTTTCGGCAAAGTTTTCACTGACTAAATTATCTGTGGAAGAAGTATTATACACAATCTCTTGATTGTATCTATGCATGTAAACCCTGTCGTTTACGTCGAGTTTCTTTGAGAATAAAAACAAGTCTAAACTGAAATACATTGTAGACTACTTAATTAACGTATTAATTAAACGACCAACAATCTTATAATATGCTTCAATAGTCTCATCTCAATGTTCTCAACATGATTCTTACAGATATTCGCTAGCAAAATAATTCTAACAATGTTTCACATCGTCTCTGAAATTTTAGTGTTGCAATGAATATTTTGTACAAAACTGTTTTATAACCATAATTTTTTTTATATCTAACAGACTACTAAACGTTCACTTGCACATATTAGGTTCCTCCAGCTGATGCATTGTCAGTCGATAAGCAATCTGATTTCGTCCTGAAGTAATTCAAATATTAATATGTTCATTCTGAAATATATATATAAAAAAAACTTACGATCGTAACTAAATGCTCCTAGTGTTTTTCGGAACTCCCATGCTTGATGCAACTCCATTTAATGTTCCTTTTATTATTAGCGTTCTCTTCGCGCTCTGATAAGACTGGCATAGTGACTAAATCCTCTACAGAAAACGTAGCTGTGTCATAGCTCCTTTGAAAATGATGAAACATTTGTAGAAAAGTTCCCGGCTACGTTTTGCTTCATGTAAACAGAATAGTTGAACCCTCAGATTCTGCACGTTTCTTTCATGTAGTTGTGTAAACAGCAATGTCCGACGCTCGTTCTCGTCACGTTCGCTTCATGTCTCTGTATAAACTGACATTTTAACCGTAGCGGGGTTTGTGCCGCAGGATTTATGAGAAGCTTTGTACACTGTGTTGTTATTCCATACTCTACGGGTGAAGATGGCAGGCTAATAGCTTTCAGGATCAGTCCATGCATGTGCTTATTTTGGCTGTTAATGAAAATTAAATATTTGGACTTCAAAAAGGAAGTAATGAATCTTTACCTGCTTACCTTGCTTGTGTAACAAATAGTTTTTTAATTAATATTTTAAATTATGGAAGTATGTATTAATAATGAATTATTAATCAACTGTGAATTATGTCTATCTTTAATTCAAAAATAATATCGTAACGTATTCCGAAAGGATAACGATTTTTTCTGATATCTTTAAATTCTGTGTAATGACTTGGTTCATTTTTATTGACAGATAGTGCTCACCAATGATGAAGTTGTTGTGCGCAATAGTGCTGATAACTCAGGTACGTTAAATCATCATTTCTGCAGTCTTAGCTTTTAATGTTTATGTTCACATTTGATCTATATACATCCTGGTAAACCGTTATTTTCCACGTCACACATAGATTTAACCAATATCTGTACTATTATAAATCTTTAAGCAAGTTTCGTGTGTCTCTTTATTTGAACGGGAATCCCGCAAAAACTACCTCAGCATTTTGGACGAGGTTTTCAAATTTTTAGAGCTAATGTTCCGTAACAGAATCTGCGGAAATAGCTAATGATTCATATATACCGAGGGATGGACGAAATAATTATATATATTTCTAGCCATAAAATTAAGAGATACGGATCACACTGTAATTGAGATGTTCACTCGTTTCACAAAAAACTAAAAAAAAAAAAACACACTCACACTACTTAGGTTAGAATTCTGTTTAATATTTTGACTTCGAAAATTTAGTTTTCGGTTTTCTTGAATACAGTAAATAAATGGAATACCTGAATCAGATGTAATAATTGTTACTAATACGTCATTAACTTTAGAAAATGATGCATTTGAAGCGTTTGATCACAGATGAATATATTTATCTCTGGATTGTTATATTTTACATTTCTTTGGCCATATATTCCCGGTTTCATGTATTTCGATAAGTATTATTAAAAGTAAATCGTTACTCAAACCAGTACATAATATATTAACTCTTCAATAAGAGTAACAGAAGTGTAATATTTATGGTAAGTAATTTTGTGCTTAATATACAGGTAGATAGTACAGGGTTTTAACTACACCGTATCTCCGAAATTTGATAGTGATAAACAATTATATCATTTAGCGGTAGTTCTCGACATATCGCAAGTCAAAATCAGATATATATATATAGGCCTATATATACAGTTCCTTGTGCCTTTGGTGACGTTTTTAATCTGCTCCAGTCCGCATTTCAACCTAACCAAAAGAATAAATTCTACATGGCGATACAGCAATGTTTTATTCCGTGTGTTTTAGTACTCTTACAGTTCAAATTGAAATTGTATTTTGAAATTAATTCTTATAATTTATGTTAGGCATACTTTGAATCCAGAAATCCTGTAATTACAAAAAATGAAATTAGCAATGCATTTCATACGTTTAGTTATGTCTGTATCGCTTGATTTTGAAGCGGCAATATCAGTATAGATTGTGGTTAGCTCGAAATGCAGCCTGAACAAGAATGTTCTGGGAACAACAAAAGGCATGAGACATTCAATTACTGTTAATAATTAATAAGATGCTTTAATGAATGTAATGTTAGTGATGAAGTGTAATCACCAAAACAAACCAACCGCTGTGCATGTCCAGCCTATATTTCCGCGTGGCAATGCAACATTTTTTTCCCTGGTCCAGGCCGTATGTCAATCTAACCAATTCGATTTTAATATACGATGAAGAAAGATGGCTAGAAGTTCGGATGGATGCGTAGAAGTTATAAGCAAAAAATACATTTTATTACCTACTAATGTACTATACATATATGGCATACTAAAACTGGCCAGCAATTTTAGATTCGTTGTTGCAAATGCTATCATTGGCAGCAAAGATATTTTTATAAATGGCAGTTGAATGTACTGTCAAAACTATCGCAGTCGGTAACTTTCGTGTCGCCTTTATGTCGAAGGTACATTTTTTTGCATTAATAGGCAGTTTCTATCCTCCGGAAAATGTGTCTCAAATTTCTGACCAAGACGATTTTTTTTTTTTTACTTATGGCTTTACACTTCGTCGACGGCTAAGGTCATTAGAGGCGGGATGGAACTGGGGACAAGGAATGGAAAGGAATTCGGCCATGGCCTTTTTGAAGGAAGTATCCCGGTATTCGCCTGGAGTGATTTGGGGAAACCATGGAAAACCCAAATCTGGATGCCCGGACGGGGATTCAAACTCGCGTCCTCCCGAATGAGAGGCCAGAACGTTAACCGTTCACCCACCACTCTCGGTGACCAAGACGACAACTGATTCTCGGTACTTCCTAATTAGACCGTTACCAATAATCTTTCATGTAGATTTTATTTCTTGTTTTTCATATATTATATCGTGTTAAAATATAAGTAGAACAAAAAATTTCGAACTATAGTATGAAAACTGAATCTAAGGAGGTAATTAAAAGAAAGGAAAATCTTTAAATGAAATCTATATTTATTGCTTTTCGAAGTTAATATTTGATACTAAACTAAAAAAAACTCAGAGTATTTCTATACACAACAAGACCCGCTTGTGCGAAATAACGAGTAAATGCTAGTAAAATAATAATTTGATTAACATTCATTAATTTTGTCTTCATTTACTTATAACAGGTAAATGTTTCAAATAATAGACGTTAGTTCCTGCCTGAAGACATATGCACTGAACAAGGCAGGGCAGGATAGCCAGAAATTTGGTATTTTTGCGTACCAAGACAATACCAACCTGATACATAATATGCGAAGCTGAAAAATAAAAATTACACTATTTAGTCTCCAACTAACTATCTGTACAGCTTTAAGTCAGATCCGTACCTGACTAGGAATTGTTTTTCACTTTTTGGATACTATAAATAATATACATTCGGATGTGCGTTTCCTGCAACTAAAAATATATTATCTTTGCTACGCGAAGGATAGTTTCCGTGAATTCACTTGCAGTGTTTACGAAGTCTTAGAAGCATCTGCGCGTGTTACTGAATTATAGAATCGGGTCATACCCGACCGATTTTTTTTGTTTTTCACCCCGTGTCGTTTACTGTTGGAAGATTATTGAAAAAAGCAATTTGATTTAAACTAATTCAAAATACTAAATTATTATAAAGTATTCATGATTACAAAACTCAAAAAGGTTCTTATTACTCAGCAGTAATATGAGGTATATGTTTCTCTTGAGTCATACATAAAAATCTTCTCTTGTCCTCAATATCGGCAAGCAGATTAATTTTATCAAGTCTAGACCACTCAAATTCTTGGGCAGAGACAAATCCTTCCAAAATTCAACTTGAATCAGAAATTACATGACTGTGATCCAACCATAAATATAGCTTACATCTGCGGAATTGGAACTAAACCGTGGATCGCCGGTGATAATCAACTGATAGCATGTGTCTAGCTTGAGTGGTAATCAGTTGAGGAATATGATGGTCTTTGTCAACCAGTATTACGAATGGTTTTAAATTTTCTTGTGATTTGCCTAGTCAATGCACTACTCCAAGTGCTCCGTTCACCAAGCCCTTCTTTGCTGAAAGATTATTTCTGTGCGTCACAGGGTAATGTTTGCAGGCATTAAGAATAGGATCAAGTAAGTCGGCTACAGATGCTGGCTTCTACAGTATTTATTGAAGCTCATTGCTGTCAGCCTGAATTCTGTCTATCGGTACTGCCATTTGTCTGTATCTCTAATGATTGTATTCTCAGATTTTCGGAGTCAAAGTGGTGTACACAAATATTGAAGAATAACGTGCTTAATCACTATGCACGATTTTAACTCAATCTATTTTACTTTTTTTTATATTTCCTAAAAATCCGGTTTAGATCATTAACATTGTTTCCTGCAGACCAATGTGTAATATGCAAGTACGGTAGTTTTTGCAGCTTCTTGGGATCTGTTGAAAGGCTTTTGTTTTCATTTTTCTAGATGTTTCTCACAATGTTTTTAAAACATTTCCATACAAACTGATTCAAAATTTACAGTTTTTGTCCTTCTGCCATTCAGGGTCAAAGTAGAATACATAAAAGCTGAGGAATAATGTGATTAATCACTATACAAAATTTGAGCTCCTTCTATTTGACGGATTTATCAATATCCTCAGAAACCGATTTTGACCTTGCTCCTGACAGACGGCACCGGTTTTGTAATATATTAGTAGTTTTTGAAGCAACTTTAGATCTATTCAAAGGATTTTGTTCCTTATTTGAAGATGTTCATTCTCATCGTTTTTAAAAAGAAATTACGTACAAACTGAATAAATTTTTTCAGTTTTTGTCATTCTGCTAATGTCAGAGGTAATTCAGGGTAAAACTGGAATAAGAAAAATTTGAGGAATAACGTGCTTAATCACTACGAACATTTTAACTCAATCTATTTAACTTTCTTTCATATCCTCAAAAAACGGTTTTTAATTTTAGCCTATTCCACCCTGTAGTACATGTAGTTTTCAAGTCAGCAACATGGCTATATGCAAAGATATTCATGCGACTCTCAGTTAGTAGCCTGTCATGGAGGAAGGAAATATCTTTCCTGCATGTAGCCTACAGGCAAGATATTTCTGATGAAGTGGATAGGGGAGGTCAAATTGATAGTGTAGCATAAGATTTTTCAAAGGTTTTTAACAGAGTGAGCCATAAAAAGGTGCTAATTAACGTAAAAACTATTGGAGGTGATGAATAGGTTATTTGTTGGGTAGAAAAATTCTTAGAGGGTAGAAATCAAAAATTAGGGAAGGAAATGCAGTATCAAAAGAATTACGAGTGAACATAGGAGTTCCATAGGGCAGTGTTTTGGGATCATTGCTGTTAGTTATTCTAATGAATGATTGTGTTAATGGTTTATTATCACAAGTTAGATTGTTTGCAGATGACATAACGTTATATAATAGGATCAAAACGGCAGAAGACTATAAACAGTTGGTGGTTTATCTGTATAGACATTTAGCTGGGTGAGTCAACATGGGATGAAGATTAATGCAATGAAGAGTCAGATTATTAGGTACACAGATAATAAACTAAAGGTTGATTGTTGTGATTATAAAAGTGGGGTAGGAATAGATTATTGAGTACTCGAAATTAAATAGGCCTACCTTGGCGTAACATTTGATAGCAAACTTAACTGAACAGGAAATATTGGACAGGTAGTATGAAAAGGGTTCAAAAACCTTCACCTGTTGGAAATAGTGATGAGAGGATATGCTAGATTAGAAAGGGAATTGGATTACAAAACTTTGGTCAGACTTCTGCTTGAATATGATGGTGTAGTATGGGACCCACATTTTGGGTATCAAATACAGGATTTGGAGGGGGTGCAGAGAAGAACTGCTAGATTTGTCTTTGGAAATTACTACAGAACACAATCGGTAGCAAATATCATAAAGGATCTAAACTGGGATTCGTTGGAAGATAGAAGGAGGGTGAAGAGAGTCGTGGAAGTGTACAAGGCGTATGTTGGTGACTAGGCAAGGAAAGATATTGGTTGGAGGATTAAGAGAAGTGCTAGGAAGGGTAAAGATGACCAAGACCACAAGCTGGCACTTGATTTTAGGCAAAAGGGTGAGGGAAAACTTTCTTTCGTAGGGAAGGGTGTCAGGTATTGGAATAAGTTACCTTGAGAAATGGTGAATAATTTATCGAAAACACTTAATGAATTTAAAGTTCAAATTAATAGAGGGAAAAGTTGGTGCGAAGAGGCAAGGAGAAAGATGGGTGTGTAGGGAGATTGTCAACGGAGCGCCAATTGTCAACGGGTCCACCAATCAGTATTAATGTTTCGTCAAAGAGCTTAACGAATAAACTGTCTGATTTTGATGGGGTTGCGATTAATCTACAACCGTAGTCCGGAGGGAAAAAAAAAAACAAAGCACGAATTTTTTTGATTTGACATTTAAGAGCTCACAAAATTTTAGATTCTCTCGGTGTTATAGATGGTTATTTAGAACAAAACATATGCTGGTGACTTGGCCATTATGAATGTTATGTTTTATGTATTAGACCTATATAATTACGTTAAATGCGTTGCTTTATCTAATTATAAGTATACAAATATCAAGATTTTTTCTCGCACGACTTTCCGGTTTGACAAGTCTTACTTTTAGTATAAATCATATATTATGATCTTCATTTCGGGAATAGTTAGAAGATGCATAATGGCCAAGTCAACAGATTATTTTAAATTCTAATAAACGATCTATTACACCGAGAAAAACCATTCTGTTTCACGGAGTAAAGTGAATACACACTGTAAGGGGTAGACTTGGCTGAGAATAAGATCTCGTAACTTTTCGTCATTCCAAAATCACGAGACTTGGCCTTTTTTACAAGAATTGATTTTGTGTAATCTCATTTATTTTTGTACGTTGATCTCTTATTCTGAGTAGTCACTCAAAGTAACGATTCCAAATGATAATCGATGGATTACGACATTTCAGAGTTCAATGCGATAAAGTAGTGAT
>CM061914.1:108810832-109261468 GCA_031002005.1 Vandiemenella viatica | reverse complement strand
ATGCGATTGCGTTGTTATATTGTATATTGTATTGTGGTCTAGATGCGGTATGACTGTGGAGTGACGCTCTGTGTTGAAATGTGTCACATTTTTGTGTAAACATTATACTCTAATTGTATTGTTGTGATGTGTGTGAGATTGCATTGTTGAATGTCATATTATACTATGTTGCGGTATGGCTGCGGTATGTCTGTGCAGTGGTACCGAGTGTTGAAACATGAATGCCGTATCTTTGTGTGGTCAAATTATGTTTAATGGTATTGAATTGCTTATATATACTATAGATGTAATTGTGTCTTTATATTGTGTATGATACCATATCACAGTTTGGCGTTGGCTTTGGATGTGTTATCAATGGTGAAAATAAGTGTATTCCTATTTCAGTCTTATGCTGCTATTGATCACTGATGCAAGTATTATAATGATATGAGGCTGGCTGTAAGGACAATTTCCAAATGCCATTAAAAAAAAAAAAAAAAAAAAAAAAAAAACGAGACATAGAGGATGTCAGGCAGACTTCCTGAATACAAATCACAGCGACGAACTCACAAGGAAACAAACACCTGGAGACCGTAAACAGGAAACTTAACGGTATAGAACAGACTTGACGTGGTTTGCCTAAATTATGGGGTAAAAACGTAATGGGGGTTGGAAATGGGGAGAGGGTATGAATATTCGGAAACCATACGTATGCAGTATTTTTCTGTTTGTTTTAAAGTATATATGTACAAATTCTTATCTAAATCGGATAAAAAATGTGGTTTGCCTAAATTATGGGGTAAAAACGTAATGGGGGTGGAAAGGGGGAGAGGGGATGAATATTCGGAAACCATACGTAGGCAGTATTTTTCTGTTTGTTTTAAAGTATATATGTACAAATTCTTATCTAAATCGGATAATAAATGTGGTTTGCCTAAATTATGGGGTAAAAACGGAATGGGGTTGGAAATGGGGAGAGGGGATGAATATTCGGAAACCATACGTAGGCAGTATTTTTCTGTTTGTTTTAAAGTATAAGTGTACAAATTCCTATCTAAATCGGATAAAAAATGTGGTATTTGCCTAAATTATGGGGGTGTAAAGGGGGCGAGGGGATTAATATTAGGAAACCGTATGTAGGCAGTATTTTTGTGTTTGTTTTAAAGTATAAGTGTACATATTGCTATCTAAATCTGATAAAAAATGTGGTTTTTCCTAAATTATGGGGTGTTATGGGGAATAGGGGGTAACTTTTTTGAAATTTTTTTTCACAGGAACCTTCGCAGACGCACACTAGATAACTCTCCAAAGTTTCATTGCAATCTGATAAATGGTATAGGAATCCATAGAAGACGAACAAACAAACATTGATTTTTATATATAAGAAGAAGATTAGGGTAGAAAGCGATTTCATGTTAGAGGTAGGTAAGGAGGTAGGTATATGGAAATTTACGAGTTTCAGACTTTTCTTATAATATGTGGGTAAAATTTTACCTGTGTACCAAATTTCAGCTTTCTACGGCTACGAGAAGTGCCTTAGAATTTTAATGATCATCAGTCAGTCAGTCAGTCAGTCAGTCAGTGAGTGAGTGACAAAATCGCTGTAGTTTGAATCTTAATAACGACCGAACTAAGAACAGTAACGAAATAAAATTTAGTACGTTTGTTAATATTGCTTATATCTATGCACAACAGAAATTTGAGACATGTAGCGTAAATACGACCGAAGAAATTGAGGTTCAAAAATTACCCGAATCGCTTCGAGAAAAGGGTAGGCAGTGCCGCCGTTGACTCGACTTGGCGGGTGCACTGCCGTGCATCCAAATAATATTGACAACGACCACGGAAGTTTACGCAATCATTTAATAGACTTTTGCTGTTATTGACTTTGTGTGAAGTTTACAAACATAATTTATTATTCCAAAGTAAAAGCTTCAACTGTATAAGTGTTATCGTTTTGAATCTGAAATCCTCAAATATACGTAAAGAATTTATTTATTTTATTTTTTATTTTTGTTGTACCCTTCTTAAATACAAAATTTCAAGGCTTTGTTTTGTATTAATTAAATCTGCATCCTGTTACTTGTAATTGGTGTACAAATTATCGTTTACGGTGCATATCTTATATCTTTAAACGAGCAATTGTTGTATATATATATTTCGGATTTCGGAAACGGCTGTGACGATTTGGATGAAATTTGGTATTTAGATAATGTTTTGACTTTTAAGATTACCTGAATAGTTGTCTTCCCTACTACAAAGCGAGATTACAAAATATGAACAATTTTGTCACTCCGTATATCGAAAACGGCACTAGCGCCATCTCGTAGACAATTCAGGTACCAGAAAGCCTACAAATAGATTTTCTTTGATTCCAAAGAATAAGTAAACGAACAGTTCTTGTATACTGGCTGACCCGTGGAAATATTAGCACTGCAAGTTCAATTGTAAAACATTTAAAAAGAAAGATAATTAAAAATTTATCAATGGTTTTATCAGAGGTGATAACTTTACAGAAACTTCTTTGAAATTAATATTACCGGTACCAGTTATAAAGTAATCATCGTTTACTTTTTGACTATAAATAGTGGTTGTTAGTTAGCCATTAAATACTACCACCTTAATTATAAAACATCTTTCGATTTCTGTTCAATATACAAGATTTCGAGTAGAGTTTGATAATAAAGTGCATAATTAAATATTAATACATCTAGAAATTCCTGAAAAGCCGCGTGCGAGTGCACATACGAAAAAACGGGTTCTGATAAATAGAATCTTGCCTTTTGAATCGTCTGACCTTGTGCTTTATTGTTTATAACGAAGGTTACTTCTTATGGAAATTGTTTTATTATCATTTTGAAATGCTGATCAGAAGATGTGAGATTACTGCGAGGTATGAGCATAGTTTTATCGGAGTGAATAAATATAGCACAGATGATGTTCTATTGACGTCACAACCTGATGATGAATTCTCATAGTACTCGATGAAACATATCGAAAATAAATAATAAATTTTCTTGGTTTTCGAGATATAGCATGTCAAAAATCAGTTATAGGTATAGTTCCTTGTGCTTTTGGCGACGTTTCTTTTGGTCCAGGCCGTATTTCAACCTAACAAAAACCACTAGGTACAAAATAAAACATTGAAAGTACATTTCCACCATATAGACATAGTGCTTTTGGTGGATTTTTTTTATTTTTTATTTATTTATTTATTTATTTTATTTTTTTTATTTTTATTTTTTATTTTTTTTTAAAGCAATTTGCGAGGCCGTCTCGCAAATGGATCTAGCGATTTGGATGAAATTTCACATGTAGATAACGTTTTGATTTTCAAGTTTTTAACACGATTTTTTTTTTTAAAAAAAAAAAAGGAGCAACTTTTGTATTTGGTTTCTCGAAAACGGCTCTAACCTCATTACGTAGAAGGTTCAGGTACCAGTAAGCCTACTGATGTTAGTTAAACTTGTCTTTGGTTAACTGTGCACCTCAAAACGCCTAGGAAGCCTTCAAGCCTTATACTTTAATCAAACTTTACTCGAAATCTTGGATACTGAACAGAAATCGAGAGATACCGAGCGAAGATCGGTCACCCAGGTACTAACATTTAGAACATAGATGGCCAATTTTTCCAGCAGCCGGGCCAAATTTTAGAAGTAGTATTTTCTAGCGGGCCGCAAGCACTAGTTTCTTGAATAAAATACCTTAATATTTTTATGAAGGAAAAAAACAGTTAAAATGAAATATAAGTAATAGCTATGTACTGTTTGTATTTTTAATCCTTCATTAAATATTATTTAATGAAGTATTAAAAATACAATTATTTTAATGCGATTTTTGACTTTGTTTAGCAGAACTAAGTGCATCAATGTTGATGTCGAATGTTCTCCAAATGATCATCAGTGATTCGTGCTCTGTGTTATAACTTAATACTTTTCGTCCTACTGAATCAGCTTAACTGTGTGTTGTACTGTTTGATATCATCATTGAAAGTCAAAGTTGACGTATATAACGATCTTTCTTCGTGGACCGCGGTATGGGCATCCCTTGTTTAAAACGTTCAAAATTATTTTCTCTCTGATACAAAAATAAAGGAAAAATAGTTAAAGTCATACCTTTGCATGTCTTTTTTCCTTCTTGACACATTTCATCAATCATCACAACGACGAGGCACTACAAGAACGATGAACGCCTAGAGAAAAATATACATTATATTTCATTTTTACAATTTAATAAGAGTGGAATGTTACGAGAACAGCAACTTTCAAACGTGCACGGTGTATATCGGAATGTATTCTTCGTTACATAAACGAAGTAGTAAAATGGATGGTGATTTGTAATCACGTATTTCTATTTATAAAGCCACTTGCTCCAGTTATCATCATACTGTCGTAATTTTCAAATTTAAAAATAGTGAAATGCAGGTTCTTGTCTGCAGTAACAACTGCCAGTAGCAAAGCACGAATCACCAATTAGTGAAGTGCCGTAAGATTTACACCTCGGAACGGCTTCTGAACGGCTTTCTGTAAAACTTTTTTGAATGGCTTTTTTTGAATACTGAAATGTTTGTCCACTTATTGTTGCCGCTTTTGATTATTTAATTATTCAAGTAATTAATTACTAGTCTTTCGGATG
The DNA here is from genome assembly GCA_031002005.1 of Vandiemenella viatica. Taxonomy (NCBI): domain Eukaryota; kingdom Metazoa; phylum Arthropoda; class Insecta; order Orthoptera; family Morabidae; genus Vandiemenella; species Vandiemenella viatica. The sequence goes on along the minus strand of CM061914.1, from coordinate 109,256,854 downwards.
TTTCATTCATTTTCTATCATAAACTCCAAAAGTTGGATTTTGCATAGAGCAGGTTGTTTTTGGGAACAACAAAGGACCTCAGGTATAAAGGGATATAGAAGGAACAACAACAAATGTTCGGTGTCCTGCGCATCATGTAAGCTGCTAATTGGGAGATATTTGCTTGTCGTGATATGCTCCCAAAAATGTGGTGTGTTATGGGTGTTTGGCCCTTTGACCACCTCTAACACCGCAAGACGCACAGCTCTTGTTTATTTAATTGCCAATAACCAATTAATATCATGCTAGCAAACATGCCCATGATATTCAGGATTTCTTACAATAGATTCAAGTAGTGAAAACACAGTTACATTAATACTGAAATTTAGTTAGTACTCTTAAATCGCAATATCACGTTACAGACATTATAAATTTCTCATCATAACACTTTCTGATTATTCTCTTAACAAATATAACTCGCGGAGCTCACTCGCGAGCCTTCCCGCATTAGAATGCGACCACGACTCTTACTTGATCAAAGATACATTATTATTATTATTATTACTCCGAATAACCCTTTTGGAGGGTACGATAAATCAACTTTGGCTATGTTTCTTTGTATTTAATTTTCTTTGCATCCAAACTTCCTTCATTCTTTGAGAGTGTTGTTCCTTTTGTTCCTGGGTCCATTTCCTTCCCTTGATGTATTTCTGTCTCTCCTGAAAACCTGCCTTGTGAATTACTTCTCTAAAAAGTGTTCTGTTGTCTATTATATCTGCTTTCACTCCAGCATTTTTCATGTCCTTTTCAGTTTCAGTGAACCATGTGGGTTTGGATTTGTATTTGTTCAGTAAGGTGAAGATCTGTTTTGTTAGTCTATTACTATCCATTCTGTATATGTGCCAGTAAAATTTCAGTCAAAGATACATTATTATACAAGACTTACAAACTAAGATGCTCTGAGTACTTCGTTCATTACACATACTACAATCTGTGGAACCCTATTTACATTTCATTGAAATTATGTATATTAATTGTAATCAGAACATTATTATACACATAATATTAATACAAATTTAATTATTTACTAAGTAGAAAAATATTGTACAAAGAGGTTAGACATAAATGTCACACCTGCCCCCGCATCGAGGCATAATTATTTGGGTGTTGTAAACATCTGATTCATTTTCCGAGATGTACAGTACCATCATCTTAAACGGCATAATTTTTTATACTTTAATTGATCACCGATGGTGATTTTAAGGTTTAATCAAATTTGCTGTGAACGCATTATTATGTTGATATGCTGTGTGCATTTTGTTCAGGGTGGTTGTATTCTGTTAGGGTCAGTGACAGTTTGTCTTACATATAGTGAGTTTTTTAAATTTTCTTAACTGTTTCGTAATATGTTTTGATGCGTGCCTATTACACTAAACAAATAAATATTTGCTACAAAGTGCGGTTCTACTTTTCATTATATTACAAACATTCAACCTCAGTATTCATTGTATTTTATTCGCGAAATTTTCGCACGGGTCATCTAGTGTATATTATTTCTATCAGGTGTTTTTCTGTCGCAAGCCATTATCTCCCTTCATACTTAACCGAAATCAATGAATGAGGTGTTATATTAAAGCTTATGGTCGCCCCTTTGGTCACATCATATTTTAAGAAAGGAATTCTAAAATGCTGTTTTTGGTGTTATGAGTCATTTATCTCCCTGGATACCAATCCGAATTCGTTTAATGCAGTATCATTTTAAAGATTAAGATCTCCGCTTTGGTGGCATCATATATTAAGACAGGAATTTTTCGGAATTCGACCCTTAAAGGGCAAATTATTAGTATTTTTGCAAAGCGTTTTTGTGTCGCAAGCCATTTATCTCCCTTCCTATCTAACCGATATAGATAAATGAGGTATCATATTAAAGATTAATGTCTCCACCGTGGTAACATCTAGTTTTAAGAAAGGGATTTTTCGGAATTCCACCCTTAAAGGGCAAAATTTCAATATTTCTAAAATGATTTTTTGTGTTACAAGTCATTTATCTCCCTGGATACGTATCTGAAATTATTTAATGAAGTGTTATTTTAAAGATTATATCTCCTCTTTGGTGGCATCATATATTAAGACTGGAATTTTTCGGAATTCGACCCTTAAAGGGCAACAGTATTAAAATTTCTACAACGCGTTTTTGTGTCACAAGCTATTTATCTCCCTTCATATCTAACTGATATAGATAAATGAGGTATCATATTATAGATTAAAGTCTCCGCCCTTTTAACATTATATTTAAAGAAAGCAATTTTTCGTAATTTGACCATTAAAGGGCAAAAATGTCAATATTTCTAAAATTAGTTTTTTGTGTATCGAGCCTTTTATCTCCCTGGATATCTAACCGAAATCGATAAATGAAGTAGGATAATGAAAATTAATGTCTCAGCTTTGGTGACATCATATATTAAAGAATTTTTTTTTTTTTTTTTGAAATTCAACCCTTTAAGGGAAACAATATCAACGGTTCTACAACGCGTTTTTTATCACGAGCTATTTATCTTTCTTCATATCTATCCGATATACATAAATGAAGTATCATTTTAAAGATTAAGGTCTCCGCTGTGGTAACACTACATTTTAAGAAAGGAATTTTTAGTAATTCGACCCTTTATGGGCAAAAATGTCAGTTTTTTTAAAATGCGTTTTTTGTGTCTCCAACCATTTTTCTCCTTGCATATCTAACCGAAATCGATGAATGAAGTAGGATTGTAAAGAGTAATGTCTCCTCTTTGGTAAAATCATATATTAAGAAAGGATTTTTTTTTATATTCAACCATCAACCCATTTTTGTGCCACGAGTCATTTATCTCCATTAATATATAACCTAAATAGATAAATGAGGTACCATTCTAAAGAATAAGGTCTCCACTGAGGTAACATTTATTTTTTAAAAAAGGAATTTTCTGAATTGAACCCTTAAAGGGCAAAAATATCAGTGTTTCTAAATTGCGTTTTTTGTGTCCCCAGTCATTTATATCCATTGATAATTAAACCATGTTGAAAAACGAGGTATCATTTAAATGACAGAGACCTTCGCAACGTCTTCGGTTCCGTTACACCATATTTTAAAATTCTACCCTTAAAGGGAATAAGTATTAATATTTCTACATCGCATTTTTCTGTCACGAACCAATTATATCCCTTGATACCTACCCGAAATTGATAAATGAGGTATCATTTTAAAGACCAAGGTGTCCGCTTTTGTCGCAACATATTATAAAAAGGATTTTTTTAATTCAACACTTAAAGGGCAAAAATATTAATTTTATTCCTACAACGTTTTTTTTTTTTTTTTTTAAATTTCGAGTCATTTATCTGCTTCGATACCTAACTGAAATCGATAAATGACATATCGTTTTAGAGATTAAGGTCTCCAATTAGGCAAAATCATAAAATTAAGAAAGAATTTTTCGACATTTGATGCTTAAAGTGATTACGCGTATGAGACTGTTCAGAGCCAAGTCCCTAGATTGCAGCAACAGAATTCACAGAGATGTCAGTAAACTTTTTTTATATATATAAAGTAAGCAGCTTCTCGGATATTTTTTTCTTTGACGGAAACATTTTTGTTTTGCTTTACAATTCCATTGTAAACATTTTACTCGCACAGCAACACATATCACAGAGATGTTGATGCTGTCTGCATTTTGTTGGTTGTATTCTGTTAAGGTCAGTGACAGTTTGTCATACGTACACTGTGTTTTAAATTTTTCTGTTTCGTAATATGTTGTAAGTATTTTACACCTATTATACCAAACAAAATAAATATTTGTTACAAAATTGCGGTTCTAATTTTCATTATATTACAAGCATTCAACCTCACTATTCATCCTATTTTATTCGCGAAATTTTTGCACGGGTTGTCTAGTATATGTATATATAAAACATACTCAAAAAATTTACAGATCTGGGGCTGGAGGACTGAAAATCAGAAACCATTTAAATTAATTGTTTCGTCCTTTATGAAATTTTTTGTGTTTCAGAAAGGCCATTCTGGGTGGGAGTACAAATGCATACATTCTTTTGTCCTTTACGAAATTTTTTAAGTACTTCAGAAAGGCCATTGCTCCCCTTTTGTCTTCTAGCAAAACGCGAATGAAAATCAAAGATTAAATGGAAGGGTGTCACCCAACTTCTGTTTACCGGTAGTGGCCTGGTGAAAGTCCTATATTGTTCGCACATTTAGTAGCGGTCATACTCAGTCCTGTCACATTTAAAAAATGTAGTTTTTCTCTATAATTTGATGAGCAATAAAAATGTTTGCAAGGTGATTATATTGTGTAGAAATAACACACAGTTTTGTTTGTCAGACTTAATAGTTTCTAATTAATTACAATTTATCCGTTATTTCTTTCGCAAGAAAATTCTGTTTATGAATCGGCGACAGAATGCTTAGGTAAAATAGTAGTTATATATAATTTTTTTTTACTTCAAAAACAAAGGCCATTCCAGAATACCTCCTCGTTCCTTCCCTCCCAGCCTCTAATGACTACGAAACTTGTGAAGTGGAAAGCAATAAGAAAAAAAATTCCTCATTGAATTATAGTATAAAATCTATCGCAGCATCAGTAGTATCTTAGTCCTCATTTCCAATCCTATTGCAGTGGGTTTTCTTATTAACCCATGGGTAATATTTTTTATCTTTAAACCCTGTGCTGTTCTTTATACTTTCCAGGAGTTTTTGGATTTCTATTTCAAATAGATCTGTTCTACTGGGTAAACGGCTGGCTGCATGGAATAGTTAACTTCCTTGTAACCCTTAGTTTTACTAACTTCCATGCATGTGTAGAGGCGAGCAGTAGTAAAAGGATGATCAACATACTCGAGGAGGTGGATTGGGACCTCTTCAATACTGAAAACATTTTATATTTTCTCTTCAGTATTTAAAAAAAAATATTATTTTTTGTATATTTCATGGATGTTATAAACTGTATTTAAAATGTATGGGTGTGTTATACATAAGCGCCACATATAATGTATAATTTTGGTATAATTCATACATGTTATAAATTATACTTATCCTGTAATGTGTACGCGATATATAAGCTCATAATATAATGTATAATTTGGTGTATCTATTTGTCTACTTACATAATTGTAATATTTGTCACATTTTCTCTTTCAATAGAAGTAATAAAAAGTAAAAGTGAAGAAACATGCTTCCTTTTCAATTTCCCATTATTCTTTTTCATATTCCTTTAATTCTGCTGTTCAAAATAATAAAAATAATAAAAAAATGAATGTATTAAAATGGGAACCAAAGAGAAAAGCAAAATAAATAAATAAATAATAAAACAAATAATTAAAGTAGAAATAATAGCAATGAAGCATAAGTATTTCGAAATCCACGCGCTCTGGTGACGTCAGAGCATGTTTACGTACACCGTCACTAGGAGCGCTAACATTTTTCGCCAAGGATTTAATATGTTCTTGAGCAGTCTCTTTATATATTGTCTCTGCTCTTGGGTTTTTCAAAATGAAAAATGTATTCTTCAGGATTCCGTTATTTTCAGAAAAGTCTGGCTCGCAGGAACTCGACCATGATATAAATTGCTTGTTGCGCAAAAGTAACGATTAACATTAACATCAGCAAGGGATTGCCAGAAACAACTACTAAGTTTTGTTGTGATTAATGCGATAAATGTTTCATTACTCAGTGTGCAGGACGAGGTTTCCCATCAGAAATTTTGAACACATTTTTTTTTTTTCTACGCGCAGTTGCCTAATACCAAATTCGTAAATGTCCTTGCCAAAAATTGCTAGGTCCAGCTACAAATTGGTCTCAACAATTTGTAACATGTCGAATCATCTTTCAGGAACAATAAATTCGATCTCAATTTAATTCAGTTTCGCTATCTCACAGCAATATATCGGCTTTAGAGATTTAACCCCCCCCCCAAACTCTCCCCCCGGTAGTTACTCAAAGAACCAATAGATGGCACTATTTCAACTTATATTTCTTTGTTGTTATTTTTAGAAGATATTATTTCTCTAATTCGTCACTGGTTATGATAATTTGATGATGAACACCTCATCCGTCAGAAAATATTAAGCTTTTAAACCGTTAATATTCCTTTAAAACCGGTTCAGTTGCTTTTATGTTATGCAAAATTAAGTTGAAAAGAATATGATGTTGAGAAGGTTTTTAATTTCCTGTTACAGCTGCAAATGACGTATCCTCATGGGATATACTATAAGGCTACCTGTGCTTTATTCCAAGAATTTTTAGTTTTTCGGAGTATTAGCTCGTGACGCAAGATTTGAATATATCGCTATGGGGAAATGTTGCACCAGAAAACTTCAGTGTAAGGAATGCCTCCAATAGCATGTCGTAAGTTGCACCAAATGGGGAAATTCGAAAAACGTGTAAACAGAGGTCAGACACAGGGCGTGTATAATCGTTGCTGCAGAATTTTGAACGAGCGGGCTGAAGTCCTTACTGGAAGCTGTAACGTCTACTTTAGGGGACATTGATTTCTGGGTCATACTGTTTCATCAATAACAAAATTATCAAGTTTGAATATCTAAAAATAATAATTAATTTTCAGCTAACCACACGAAATATTATTGGAATCAATAGGAGAACTGAAAATTGGATGTACAATTTATTACAACTGATCATTGTGAAATTATAGCAAACATGAAGTTTGTTTTTATTCTGATATAAACAATTACATATCATTGAATATAAGTCAAACAGTTAGAGCAAAATCTCAGGGTCAAATACTAGGTGGAACGATTGCATTAGTCCGTCGTGATCGTAGATTTTACCGTTGTTCACGGGCCAGGTCAGCACCCAGGCACGAATTAGCGCCACATGGGGTCGTCCAGCTTTCTCGTACCAGCACTACGTGGTGGCAGCCTCCAAGCCCCAGCTCGTCCAGTGGTCAGACCTCGGCGAAAGTCACTTGCGGCTGTAGCAGATGAGAATCCCAACCAGAGTGTGTCTTCCCTACGTTTTTACGCTAGGAGCAAGACTCTGTACATCTTGTAATGCGATGTCTGGTCCGGACGTTGATGAATCACAGCACTCCGCGCCAAAGGACCCGCAATTCATTGAACCCCAGAACATTACAAGAAAAAACACCAACACGTCAATAAATTGAGGCGGCTTCTCAATCGGCTGGATCGTCTTCCACCCCTCTCAGAAAACGCTTCTTTACTAGGTAAACGGTAATAAGGTATGTTTTAGCTCGCCGGCACCAGTTTTCGGCTGGTATTTTCCGAAACGTGAGAAAATAGACAGCCGGCCTTAGTTATTTATAGTGGCTATAAATCCCCTCTATGTCCAAGTAGTCTAGAACGTTTTCAGCCCCCCCCCCCCCCCATGGTGGGTGTAAATCTGGACGCTTTTGTTCCGTCACGTATCTGTTAGGCACGACGCAACGTCAACATTCACACATACCGTGGGAACACATGGTGCCTAATAACGCTGTACTTTTTAATTCATTACAAAGTGAAAATCGGCTTGTATGGTAGATGAACAGATTTTACATTTCAGAGTTTTTTTTAAAAAATTAATTAATCAAATTGCAATGGAGCCCACGCTCCGGTGGTAATTTCCCTAAACACCCATCTTTCCCCTTTTCTGCGCCCACCTATATTTCCCCTCTACAAATTTTAACTTTAAATTCTTTCAACTTTTTTGGTAAAATGTTCATCATTTCTCTTGGTAACTTATTCCAATCCCTGACTACCCTTACCTAAAAAAAGAGAATCTTCCTACACCTTTGTGCCTCAAATCGAGTTCCAGCTTGTGGTCATGATCATCTTTTCCCTTCCAATTATTACACCAATATCTTTCCACGCCTCATCACCAACATACGCCTTGTACACTCCCATGACCCTCTTCACTCTCCTCCTGTCTTCCACTGATCATTTCTGTTACTGATTGCGTTCTGCGATAATTTACAGAGACAAATCTAGCATCTCTTCTTTGCACCCTCTCCTGTATTTGATAGTCAAAATGTGCGTCCCATAGTACACTACCATATTCAAGCAATGGTCATACCAAAGTTTTGTAACCCAGTTCCTTTACTTCTCTTGTACATCCTCTCATAACTCTCTACAACAAGTGCAGAATTTTGAAACCTTTTCCTACTATCTGTCCAATATGCTCTGCCAATTCTTTCCCCACCTTATAATCATAATCAACCTTTAGTTTTTATTTGTGTATCTAATAAGCAGACTCTTCTTTGCATTTATCTTCATCCCATATTTACCAACCCAACTACATATCCTGTCCAGATCACCTTGCAACTTTTTACAATCCTCAACCGTTTGGATCCTTTTATATAGCGTTATATCATTTGTAAACAATCTAGTTTGTAATAGTAAACAATCAACACAAATATTCATTAGAATAATGAATAGCAATGGTCTCAATACGCTACTCTGTGGCACTCCCATTTTTACCTCAACTTCTTTTGATACTGCATTTCCTACCTCAACTTTCTGTTTTCTACATTTCACAAATTCTTCTACCCAGCAAATTACTTTATGATCCACTCCAATAGTTTTTACATTATTTACCACTATTTTATGCCTCACTCTGTCAAAAGCCTTTGAAAGATCTAGTGCTACCCTACCAATTTGACCTCCCTTTCCATTTCATCCGAAATATTCCGCATATATCCCACCAACTGAGATTCGCATGAATATCATTGCCTAAAGCCACGTTACCTACTAGAAAACCACTTACGCTCCTCACATATATTTCTGATGTGGTTGCATATCAATCTCTCCATTAATTTACCTACCACTGATGTCAAACTGATTGGTCTATAATTTTCCACTCTATTTCTCACCCCTCCTTTATGTACCGGCACTACTATCGCACTTTTCCAGTGCTCTGGTAAGAAGCAAGTATCCAGACTTAATTTAAATAATATTTCAAGGTAAGGTACAATTTCACATCTGCCTAGCTTTAAGATATATGTAGTAATATTATCAACACCAGGCCCTTTATGTTTTTTTCAGATTTCTTATCTCCTTCATGATATCCTCAGGATGAATTTCAAATTTTATACTCTGCTCATTTCTAACCTCGTTATCTGATTTAGAACCTCATGTTTCTGATTTGTAATCCCTAATGCTCTCACTAAACAAGTTTCTAAACTCCGTAACTTCTTGTCCATCCTTATCTAGAAGCTTCTCAACATTCTCCCTTTCCATCAGTTATCTAACATAGCCACAGAAATTTCTAGATGAATCAGTCAACGTTTCCCCTTTACTGACAATACTCTTCATAAACACATCTTTAGTCATCTTCTTAGCTATTATCAAGTCCTTGTTTAGTTGTTTTAAATATTCCCTAGTTCCCTGCTGTCTCTTAACTCTGTTATGTTCTCTTCTTACCAACCTCTTTAACCTGCTCACCTCCCTGTTAAAGTTCACATGTTCTCTACTTCTCTTTATTTTCTGTTTTGGAATAAATTTTTCTTCCACCTTTCTTATTATCTCCTTGAACTCTTCCCACCTTGACTCTACTGTACTTGTGCCTTCCTTCCATTTGCTGAAACGTTCTGTGAAATATCTCTTCAAATTTGAAATCTGTGCCTTTTTACAATTGTACCTGTTTCCTCCTTCAATTTTGGTTGCTGGTTCACTGAATCCTCTACTATCCATCAGAACTGCTTCATGATCACTTATTCCTTCCGTTACTTGACACCCCACAAGGTTATTATCGGGCTTTGTTAGGAATATATCCAAAATATTTTGTCCCCTAGTGTTCTTTCTCTACCATCAGGGAATCGGTCAATAAAAGGAAGCGTATCACAAGTAGGTGAAGTGAGGCTAAGTATTAATTTTGTTTTGTTGGTTAGTCTTTCAAAATTCATAAGGTTTCAGAATATTATCTGAAACCCAGTATTAATTTTCATGTAGTGTTGCGTAAAGGGACAATTAACTCTGTCAGTGATTATATGCTATTCACCAAAGCCTTAACATAGATTTAATTTGTCCTTTTTCACTTCAGAAGGATAAGTCAGCGTGGGGAAGAAAATTTAATGTGGTCAGATTTCGTAACATATACTATAAAAGATTTAAATTGTTCGTTATCTCTGTAGGATTAGCAGCTGTGAAATGTGCGAAATAATTCCCAAAAACTATGGACTGGTATTCTGTCCGCGGGATCGTGTTGATACTATCATGAGTATCGGGCTTCAATTTCTCTTTGGGCGCGATGGGGAGAAATGTGTTAGCATTACGGATTACAGTAACGCGTTTCAAGTGACGCTATACGCGTTAAGAGCGAATGCGCCGCAACGTTCTGCGAATGCTTATTGTTAAGTCGATGCTAGCTTAACGTCATGCGCATGCGCAGTTAACGAAACTTCGATGCAAGCAGCTACGATAATGCAAGCATGCATATAAACTACAATATGCATTAGTATAAAGATGTGCATATAAATATATACAAATATTTTAAAAGTTTGCAATAGCAACTATAACTGTTATAATTGTAAGCAAGACCCAATGTAATGGTATAGAATTAATTAGACAATAAGTTAAAGTGTAACAAAATGACATGCCATATTCTTTGCATGAAAATGTTTCTTATAAATTTCTTGAAACTATGTATTCAAAATTTAAAAAAATTATATGTAGGGCCTAATTAAGTCACTGGATATTATGCTGTATAAATAAAGGATAAATAAGAATAAAAAAAAATTCTACGATATTATCCGCTACCTTTTAAGCTCATGTTAAATAGTGAGCATTCGCTACATCGTTCCGGGTTAGTTCGCGTTAAGCTTTTCGTTTTTTTGTACATGTATGTACAAGTGTAAATATACAGATTTTATGAGTATACCTAAATTGTATAAAAAATGTAAAGCTTAAATCACGTGACGACGGCAGACGGTATATTCACATCCTGAGAAGTAACTGTTATTACACACTGGTATATGCACTAGTATATTTAGTTGAATTCTTTAGTTAATTTTTGTTTATTTATATTCGTTCGATGTAGATCGTTTTCATTATATTCTTTGATCGACGATACAGTAAGAAAAGAAATGTGGACCCACGTTTATATCGCTATACTGAGATTGTATCAATGCGCGTATGATAAAAGCTTTCATTTTCCTGCAGAAATATTGACGTTCGTCTTTACGCTGAGGAAATGGGTTATTTTAGCTTATGAAAAATTATTTTAGTTACGAGCCATAAATCTGCGTTTAACATATCATTTTTAACTTGCTTAGAAGCTAGTTATCAACGAAAATTGATTGTAAGAATCGTTATCAGTTAATTTTGTCAAATATCTTCTTCGATATAACAGCTATAGCTGCAAAATACAGACTAAGGCTCAATGCAGTACTCTATAATCTAACGAAGTAAGCTTTCACTTATTAAAAATTTTCAATTTTTACGAAAATTAACTCGGAAAAATTCTTATTTACTGTACAAAAGCAATTAAGCTAGAATCATTCGTGTTCTGGAGTGCAGAAGAAACGCCGAAAACATAAAAAAAAATAATACACAGAAATTTAACTTCTTATGCGTGTACACACTGGTTCACGCGACAGTTTATTTTTCTTATGGCTTTTACGCCTCGTCGACGTTGAGATCATTAGAGGCGGGATTGAGGACAAAGAACGGGAAGCGTTTTTAACGAACCATCCTGGAGTGATTTCGGGAAACCATGAAAACCGAAATCAGGATTGTTAGATGGCAGTTCGAACCCACGTCCTCCCGAACGTAAGGCTCGCCCACCACGCTCGGTAGTCGGTAATGCTGAGGTGAGAGCAGAGTTTAATATACTTGTATAGAAGTTGATGGGGTTAGGAGGGGAGGGAATCTGGAAGGCATGTAGGACATTGGAAAAACTGAAGTCGATCTGAAACACTTAATGGTTGGAAGAAAGTCTCGGGAATCATTACAAAACTCAATTGAACCCATGATTCAAAATAAACTTCTGACAGATTTTTATTTTTTTTTTTTTTATTCAAGGTTCATAAATGAAATGTTGTATTTCCCTCTTTCTGAGTAATGAACAGTTGCAGAGAAATGATTGGCAGCTCCAGTGGGAACCTCGGCTGAAATTATGAATTTTGTATATTTATTTCCGTCTGAATTAATAGTAGATAAGTTCTGCAGGTCGACAGAAAGTTTCCGAAGCAAACTTTTTTACTTAATGATTGAGGAACATGCTTGTGATACGCCGATGTCGCTGGGTAGATCGAGGCCAAGATGATCAATCAAACACCGCATTCGAAAATTATAGTATTTTTTTAAAACTAATATACACGCTTTTGTAACAACGTGAACTAAAAGATTAAAAATAATCTTTAAGTATAAAAATTTGGCTCAGCAGCGCAAGGATATCCCATAATTCAGCATAATTTTTTTTAATAAGCATAAAATCACTGATTAAAAAATTAACTTTAATGTAAAAAAGTAGACCTAAAGTTTAATTTTTATCGCTAGCTGTTCATAAAGGCAGAGTCATTACGAATAAGTAGCGAGCACCCCACGCTTTTATACATTTAAAAAAATTGTTAGTGACTATATTCTGATTTTATGCTTATTCATAAAGTTATATTGAATTGTGAGACATCCTAGCGCTTTAGACGAAAATTTTTATACTTAAAAGTTATTTTTAACCGTTTAGCTCAGATTGATACAAAACCGAATATTTTAGTTTTTTAAAACTATGATTTTATTTTTAACTTTTTAGTTCACATTGCTACTAAAGCGTGTTTTTTTATTTATTTTTAAACTATAATTTCATAAAATTCCATAAAATTCATAAAATGTCATAAAATTCCAAACAATTCGGACATGTGGAAGTGTGTTAAAATTCAATTGCAAGATTTCATCACGTTCAAACACGTTTTTGTTATTACTGCCAAAGTGATGAGAATATAAGGACATATCTATGCAATTATTGTACTGTCATCGATTTTTGATATGTGTGAAAATTTTTAAACGATTTGGACGTCAGGAAGTAGGTGAAGATTGAAATGAAAAATTCCATTGCATTCAACATTATTTCTGTTGTTACTGTCAATATAATGAGAAACATAGCTATGAAATTATTGTATTGTCACCGGTTCTTAATACGTTTGCAAAACATCTGGAAGTAGGTGAAAATTTAAGTGTAAGTTTCTGTTACATTCATATATACCTACATACGAGACACAGGTCAAGCTAATATAAAGCGTGTAATAAGTGACCAAACTATTAAGAAAGGAAGCTATATAATTTTTCTGTAGTTCGTATAAAATCGCCACAACATCGTCTTCTGTCAGACCGTTGTTGATTTTCCTGTCAGTTTATCGCTGATATTTGATGTTTTGTTTTGTTGTTGTTTTAGCTCTTGTAGTTGTTGTAATAGTTCTTGATACTGAACTACATCGAAGATCAGCTTCTCCTGCCAGCGGATATTCCTCTTCATGATACCGGTGTAAGGGTCGTAGGGCTCGAACCAAAGGCTCCTTCGATAGAGATTGTCCTTCGACGACACGGCGCAGGAGAGTTGATCGTCCGAGACGTTTTGATCGATTTGTAGGAAGCGAAGAATTGGTCTCAGTCGGGAACCGAGGTCCGGACTGTCTACCAGTTCCTCGTAGCGGATCACCATCACCTCGCCTTCGAACTTCAGCAGCCAGTCGAGGTAGGTGGATCGCCACAATGATAGCTGCCCCTTGAAGAATGACTGCCAGTCTGTGGGAAGCATGATAGCCATTAGAAAGATACTTGACTCCTACCGTAACCATATGACGGTTTCGAACAGTACTAGACCTAGAAGTGAACAACAAATTTCAGTTTAGTTTAAATAGTATTATCAACTAATATTCTAAAACAAAAAAGGGTCTTCGTAAAGATAATGAAGGATAAATTTGTACGATCGAAATTTTCACGGTGTTACGTATAAATAAAATCTTCTCGGGCTCCCAGCCGCGAATAAAAGACACACATGTTGGTCGTTTCGAAGGAGTCTATCTCAGCCCTCATTTTTAACCATTAGTTAACAGGGAAACTAGTTATCAACTTAGTGCGGCCTGTAATCCGGCTATTAAAATGCTGAAAAAGTTTCGCCTCGTTAACAAGCAGAAGAGTTGAAGACGTCTTCACTCTGGGTTGGCTTTTGTCTTTCACCGTTGCCGCGGCAGCGTGTAATATCAGTGACATCTATGGTTGAAAATGAGAGCTGAGATTGACGTCTCCGAAATGTCTCAGAAGTGTGACTTTTTTATGCGACAGGAAGCCCGAGAAGAGTTGATTTAAGGATAATTTTTTTAATATATTTTTGGCAACACTATCTTAACCGTGGCGTCGTGATTTGATGATGGACTCTTATGTAACTAGTCGTAACAAATCGAAAGTAAAGAACAACATTTTTTGCTGTCTCGCTTAGTTTTCGAGATAACAAAACTAAAAAATCACTTGTAGGTATAGTTCCTTGTGCTTTTTCTTAACTTTTTTTTCTTCTAGTCCAGGCCGTATTTCAACCTAATCATAACTGCAAGGAAGAAAAAATATCTGTTGTTCATGTCCAGCGTGTAGTTTATTGTGTGGCTTTCGTAATTTTTTTCTGGTCCAGGCCGGATGCTAATCTAACCAAATCAAATTTCGATACGATATCTCGAGAACTAAACAAGATATTAAAAAAAACGTATTCTTTTCTTTCGAGATGTCGAGTTACATAAGAATCCATCATCAAATTTCGCTTTGGCGAAATTTTTCTTCTGGTCCGGACGCATTTCAACCTAGTTCCCTCAATTTTGGAATGCGATAGCTCAAGAACTAAGCGAGATATCAAATAATGTTATTATTTACTTTCAATTTTCCCATAGATATACTTAAACATCCATCATCAAATTGAGGTGCCACGGTTAACTTAGAATCCCATCATTTTTGTTGCGGGAGCATTGGGGGTCGACTGAATTGAGATTTACTAATCACTGACTACTTCATCCGAGCGGATCTTCGTGTCCTCAGTAATCCGAATGCCATTTATTTTGTTTGTAATTCCAAATTTTCGTTATACTTTTGGGTAGTTTTATGTTTGGAGTAGTAAATTGGTCAACATATTCCTTGTATTCTAACGAACTATATTTGAAATAGAACGAACCCATACTTGGGGAGCGTCAATAAACAACGTGGTTGGTCTGGAGGGGTGGGGGGGGGGTGGCGGAGGGGTTGGCTGAAAAACCGCTGGGACTATGTAGGGGATTTGGGAGGGGGTTCCGAGCCAAGCCACGTAGCTTTTGCATCCATATTATTTGTCACTGTTAAAATAAGGTACAGAATATTTCCGCCATTTAATTATCTCCGTATGTAATATAGTTTGAGAAGATAAAACAATACAAAATATCATCTGGAACGAAAAGGGAAAATAGCTGCGTGCCACGCGGGGAAAGGGGGGGGGGGGTTAGAGGTACGTGGGGGAGAAAGGGGGTTAACAGGCGGCCAAAATGGAGCTACGTAGTTTATGGACGCTCCCTTGTGTATCGCACTTACAAGGGACATCTCTGACCTCGAATGCTCGGAACCCCACGAAAACATGCTTAGAATAACAAGCGATCATAAACAAAACAGTGGTGTGTGTCATTTCCAAGCAAAAAACGTTGCATTCTACCTCAAGTAATATTTTAATAGAGAGAAACAAAGTAACAAGATGTCAATACCATATACGTAATTCAATGACTTCAGTGCATCATTACATTTTCCATCAACAGTGCCAAAAATTCTCTGCTTAAAGTACTTAATATAGCGCAAAACACGCATATACAGCACTATCACATGCCTTATAGTGCTTGTATTAGTCCTCAAAGTGCAGGTGCGGGATTTCGATGAAGTGGTTAAAACAAAGTGGAAGAGAACAATGTGCACACTTCACTAAAACCACGTTATCACATTCCAAATCACTTTCGAATTCACCGAGATGGTGGTGTAACGGTTAGCGTTCTGGCCTCGCATTCGGGAGGACGGCGGTTAGAATCCCCGTCCGGGCATCCAGATTTGGGTTTTCCATGGTTTCCCAAATCACTCCAGGCGAATGCCGGGGTGCTTCCTTCAAAAGGCCATGACCGAATTCCTTTCACTTCCTTGCCCCCCCCATCCTTTCCTGTCTCTAAAGACCTCGCTGTTAAGAGACGTTAAACAGTTTAAAAAAAAAAAAAAAAAAAAAAAAAACTTTCGCATTCGTGAAGTCCAATTTCAAAAGCAACACTAATTACAGTTTCAAATTATGATGTTGGTATGTCAATGTCATAACCTGGCTTTCGCCAAGCATATTGCAACATCGGCTTATACGTAGGTGTAGAAAATTGATTGTAAGTCACAGAATGAAGTTTCATGATGAAATAACGATCGTGTATCTTCACTTCTGGTTTGTTACATTGTAGTCTTAGAAAATTAGTAATCCTTCTGATATGGAACTTATATTGCAGAAAGAAGTAAACATCAAGTGGTTGGAAATATTTTATTGTGTTCGGGGTAATATCTTCAGCATACCATCTTTGTTTGGAAAAGTTGCATCTAGAAGGGTACGATCAGTATGACCTGACCAGGAATCACACAAAAGGCTCTTTTCATAGCTCCTTAATAACCTTAGCCGTTGGATATGACACACGGGGTGAGAAATAGAGTTGAGAATTACAGGCCAATCAGTTTGACATCAGTGGTAGGTAAATTAATGGAAAGATTGATATGCAACCACATCAGAAATATATGTGAGGAACGTAAGTGGTTTTCAAGCAGGATATTCATGCGAATCTCAGTTGGTGGGATATATGCAAGATATTTCAGATGAAATGGACAAGGGAGGCAAAATTGATAGTGTAGCCCTAGATCTGTCTAAGGCGTTTGACAGAGTAAGCCATAAAATGGTAGTAAATAAGGTAAAAACCATTGGAGTGGATAAGAAAGTCATTTGCTGGGTAGAAGAATTTTTAAAAGGTATAAAACAGAAAGTTAGGGTAGGAAATGTAATATCAAAAGAAGTGGAAGTAAAAATGGGTGTGCCACAGGGTAGCGTATTGGGACCATTGCTATTCATTATTCTAATGAATAATTGTGTTGATTGTTTACTATCTGAAATTAGATTGTTTGCAGATGACATAATGCTGTATAAAAGAATCAAAACGATAGAGGATTGTAAACAGTTGCAGGGTGATCTGGACAGGATATCTAATTGGATTGGTAAACATGGAATGAAGATAAATGCAAAGAAGAGTCAGCTTATTAGATACACAAATAAAAAACAAAAGGTTAATTATGAATATAAGGTGGGGAAATAATTGCTTGCTGAAGACTTAAATGTAAATATCTTGGGATTACTTTTGATAACAAACTTAACTGGGCAGGACACATTGGACAGGTGGTAGGAAAAGGTTTCGAAGTTCTGCACTTGTTGGAGAGAGTGATGAGGTGATGTACGAGAGAAGTCAAGGAATTGTGTTACAAAACTTTGGTCAGACCATTGCTCGAATATGGTAGTGTAGTATGGGACCCACATTTTGAGTATCAAATACAGGAGTTGGAGAGGGTGCAAAAAAGGGCTGCTAGATTTGTTTCTGGAAATTATCGCAGAATGCAATCAGTGACGGATATGATAAAGGAGCTGGAATGGGATTCATTGCAAGACAGGAGGAGGATGAGGAGGGTCATGGGAGTGTACAGGGCATATACTGGCGATGAGGCATGGAAAGATATTGCAATAGGTATGAAAAGTAGTGCATGGAAGGGAAAAGATGACCATGAGCACAAGCTGGCACTCGATTTCAGGCACAAGGGTGTGGGAAGATTCTCTTTTTTAGGTAAGGGTGTCAGGGATTGGAATGAGTTACCAAGAGAAATGATGAATAATTTACCGAAAACTTTGAAAGAATTTAAAGATAAAATTTGTAGAGGGCAAATGTAGGTAGGTGCAGGATAGGGGGAAGATGGGTGTGTAGGGAAATATCCACCGGAGCCTGTGCTCCATTGCAATTAAATTAAATTAAATGTTTTAGTGCGGTTCTGTGCGTTCAAAGTTATAGGTGTCCCTTGTTATACCTTGTTCGCTCTCAACTGGCGTATCAAGGTCATGATCCCCTCTCCCCGCGCCTCTCCTCACCACCCCCTCTCGTTGACTTCCCCTCCAAGCAGACCGACATTGTCGTTTGTCGCAATATTGTGTTTATACTTACATATCGTTTAAAAACGCTTTAAATGAAATGGCGTCAGATAGTTGTTCTATTAGGTGACAGTCAAAAAAAATAATTTTAGATGTGTATATTTTTTTAAGATGCTAAAAACCTCTGAAGAAAAAGTTAATACACTTTTTATAAACTGCAAAAAAAAAGACAGCAGAGGCATACGGCGTATCGTTACGAACAGTGCAGCGTGTATGTAGCGAAGCCTAACTGAATGTTCTAGGGCCATCTTTTTCTTCTCCAAACAAAATCATTCACTTCCGGAAAGTTATCATTCGACATTCCGTACTTGAATTTTACGATCGAGGCGAATATCCTACCATAAGAAAATTGAGGGAAATATTGACAGAGACAATTAACTACACTAGAGCCATCACTTCTCCGCATAAATTACTAAAAACATTCGACTTCAGACACAGAAAATGTAATAACGGTACACGTTTTCGGATGGAAAGACAGGCATTATTGCAGCAGGGGCCTCATTTTAAAGAAAAATGCTTGTTTTAAGGAAAGAACATCCTCTTCGATCTATCACCTACCTTGACGAGACGTGGGTAAATCAAAATCACGTAAGGCAACACTAAACTAAATGGTGGATTCAGGGTTCCTGTAGGTAAATGCTCTCGATTTTTCGTTTATCCATGAGTTGCTAACCTAGCAACTCATGGATAAGTTGAAGGGGTTGTTTCAGTGTTTAAGTCTATAAGTTCTGGCGACTATCACCAAGAAAATCAATAGTGAAGTGTTCAGCGAATATTTTTTTAACTTGTTTACGAGTCTGCAAGAAGGATGTGTCCTCGTAATAGATAATACAAGTTGTCATTCAAAACTCAACGAAAAAATCTAGTCGCATTTCAAAATTTATATGACATGTTTCGAGAATTAGCTTCCACTGGGAAATACATTTAAAAATTGGATTTAATTCTATAAATGTATTGAGCTACTTTTAATATAATAACTGGAAACAGTAAATTTTATTCATTGATATCATATAAATAATTTTTGTCTTTTTTAGCTAATGAAATAGAAGTTGGTAAACACGCAATTTATACGACACACGATTCACTAATTTCACTCATGACAAATAATTTAAATCTACGATTTTACTAAAGAAAACACCACAATAGATGCAACATATTGTACCATGTACGTTTTGAGGGTGTTTGCGCAAGCGCGGCAGCTGTTTCCTTTTCGTCTGTAGTGGCTGGGGCAGCGGAGTGGGGATAGGTCAGGGTGACCTTGACGCGCCTCTCTTAACTGAACATAGTACAGCCCTTCAGGGCGCTACAATGTTCCGGTTGCACAGAAAACATACTTTCATTCACACTTGCTGATGTTGCAACAAACAGTAGCGGTCAGACTGCCGCAGCCGGCCTTTCCGGTGCTTCATGCGGCAAGATGAAACTATCATTGAAGAGCTTAAAAAAAAAAAATACATTTACTCACGTTCGCTAGAGTATCGTTCACGGTTGACGGAGTCGATGTACCCGCACTCCCGAGTGTTAAACTCGGATATGATGGCTGGTCCCGGCTTCCTGACCAGCACGATGGCACGACGGAAGTTCGATCTCGTCCAATAGTCCCAGTCGTGCGTCGCCGCAACTAGCACCGACCCGTTCGTTTGTTTTCTCATTTTTCCCAGCCGCCGGTGGCGCTTTCTGGCCGGCTTTGTATATATACCTGCGAAGCAAAAACCAGCTAACACATTTTTGCATCAGTTAATTTCGAAGGGTGCTCCTTCGCCAATAAACGAATGGAAACTCGTATTAACTATCGATATCTAGAGTTGAGTTTGTAACGGACATACATCAAGCTGACTAAATAACCAGATAATTAATATATATTATAAACCTAAGTGTACAATGTGCTTGGCGCTAAAACTAAATAATGAGTCCCGTTACGATCAATGGAGTTATATATTTATTTATTATTATTTCCATTTACATTTGGCATGGTAGCCCTCTATCCCTTATCCATGAAGAAGGTTCCAATTTTTATCTGAAGGGCGTTGTGACATTACAGTTACCTTCCGCCGCTTCAAAGTAGTATCTCTGGAGCGGAGAGCTACATTATTTTCTAGTCAGTCGCCCGCTAGTAATGGTTGCGCGCGGATTGTCACAGACGGCGAATCGCGTACCGCGGCTCACTTATTGTAGGCATTAGCCGATATAGGTTCTGTATAATGTGTTTTCCTATACTGAACTGTGTGTAAGAAGAAGTTTATATCTCAAATAAGAACTGTGGTTATAAAATTGAGTGTTTGAACAGTGTATAAATGAACAGTGAAAGCCGAGTTGTGTTGATGTATGATTTAGCGGGAAGAAGATACGAACTGTAATTTTCCTTTTACCACAAGAATTCTGCAATCTTTCGGATAAGAAGTTTCGATAGCTATACTTTGAAATTTGATGGTGTCCAAACCGTTCGCATGTGCTTGATGTGTTTTTCGTAATAAACTTGCTATGAACATAATTGCTCTCCTTGATGTTGCTTAATGACTTTTATGGATTATTCTCCTGATTACTTCAGGGGACGGTTTTGGTTTCACTGTCTGGCGACCGGGTACTCGAACTATAATTAATTCTTACTAAATAAATGTCTTAAACTACTTGAAGTATCATACCATAACTTAAAATTAATATTCCATCAACCAAGGACAGACTTCTTACAGCGTGTTGTTGAAGATATAAGGGATGGAAGTTTCGCCCTCTAGAACAGCGAGGAAAACGAAAACTGTCGAAGAGCGCAAGGTACGTTTACGTTGCCACGATCGAAACAAAAGAACAGCGAAAAACGAAACAGTCGAAGAGCGCGAGGCACGTTTATGTTCTCAGCGAACGTGAATGATTACCGTGAGAAGTAGAGGAAACGAAGAACAACGAAATGAAAGAATGAAAAGAATCAAGCATTGCGACACAATCTTATAATAGAACACTCGCGAACGCAACCCGCCCATGAAAATATCACCCTACAAGAAGCGCGGACGAGGACAAGTAAACAGTATAACCTGACAAGTTCCAGTACGTCCTGACAAAACAATATAACAAAAGCAACCACGTCGTAATCAGAAAAAATGGATAACATCTACCAATTTCGCAAAACGAAAAAATTAAGTGGAGAAACACTAGGATTCTGTTCCATGAATGGAAAAATTCGGTTATCACCACTGGAAGTATCTCAACAGGAATTTCTACATTACATGACAGGGGAAACTCCAGAATCGAAACACATAGTTTTAATTCTCAGTACACCCCTGATCTCTACTGAACTGCCATTCCAATGTAAAGACTGCAATTTTCAATCAAATTAGCCTATATTTTTACAATTAACAAAGCGCAAGGACAAATTTTAAAACATTTCAGCATCAACCTCAAAGACTCCTGCTTCTCTCACGGTTGCTATCGAGTAGGAAATTCTAAAAATTTGTGCATATATACCCTGGATAACAAAATGGAAAATGTTGTTTACAAACAAGTATGCAAAACTTAGAATATGTTTTCAATAAAAAAATTACCTCTTACATTTTAAAGTTTATCCTTTTATTCCAAGTACCTAACAATGTAAAATCAACTCCCTGAGCGAAGCCGGGTACCTCAGCTAGTTATTAATATAATTTAATTAGAGGTATGTTTTTATAAATAATTATGATAATAGCACTGTTTTGAGTTCGGTGGCAGGATAGAGAATATATAAGAAAACGAGGGAAACGAAAAAATGGAGCGACAGGTATGTACAAGATTGATGCGAGTATGGGTTTTTGATGGGAAAGCAATATTAAGATGTGAATAAATGACAAAATATACAAACATATGGATGATGGTTTAGGAGAATCGTAGTTGTATCAAGAAATGGTTAATGGTGTAGAAGATATTGTTGAATAAACGTTGAATTTGATGAAGGAAAACACGGACATCATTTGCACAAAGATATCTGATTAAATATGTTCCATTAGAAGTTTGGATTGCTAAAAGCTGACAGTGCAAAAGGTTGATTACATTACGATAATACAAGCTACGGAAAACTAGAAGTAACGCGAAACAATTATAATAGTAGTAAAGCACGGTTGTTTGCAGTAAAAGTATGTGTAGTATCGAATCGTTGAAGAATAGCTAACGGTCGAAATGGATTCCTAATTGTAAATTGGAGACCCGTTACATAATATGTTCCAAAAAGTTCTACAAACACGAAATGTGGAAATGTTTTTCACTCCGTCGATTCAGTTGAGCGATTTTAACAGTGATTGAGGCTATCTTTATATCCAGTAATCACTTAGCAAGGTAAGAGGGTTTTCTTAAATGATTTTACAGAAAACTTCATTAAATTATCGTTTATGCTAGTAAACAGAATTGTTACAACTATACAGTAAAAATGGACCTTGTGCTACAGAGGGAAATTGGTGTAATGAACGAGAAGAAAACAAATACAAGATTTCTATTGAGGTCAAATTTACGGGGTGGTGTAATACTGATATACAGTGTTATGTGGCAATGCTAGCGATCGGCATCTTAACTTGATTTCTTTGGAAAACTGTATTTGTCTGCGTAGTTGTGCGATTTTTTCAGCCACTCTGTAAGATTTTTCTTCTTCACCAACTTTTCGCAAGATTTTGGAGTCGGAAGCCATTTGATGAGTTTTATTCAATATAGGCATGTTCAAATTTGGAGCTTTGGTTCTACGACCGCATGCCAACCATCCATCCATGATGATATGTCGCGGACATAGGCTGCATGTCAGTCCTTAGCGCCAGGGAATCCAATTGCTAATGCCTGAATCTCTTTTTGAAGCTGGCTAGGGTGTATTTATCATAAGCTGAGTTTTGTTGGCCTGAATTAAGGAGTTTGTCTGATGTGTATCTGAAAACTTATACTTACTTAATCCTAATGGAGTTTTTTTTTTGGGGGGGGGGGGGTCATAATTAATACCCAACGTTAGTAATTCCTATTTCTACTGATGAATAATGGAGGGTTGGTAGTTATGAGTTTACTCACTAGGGACCTATTTACATTTATTGGAGGTGGGGAGGGCTGGGTGGACAGAAGGGAAATTGCCTATTTATTGTCTGTTTAGGATGTCTTGGTGTAGATTTTTCTATTGGTCGATTCCTATTGCTGCAATATCTGGATGTGGCGAGTTCTCGCAACGAAAAGAATAATTTATCAGAAGCTCCTTGCTGACGCCAGGTTTTTACACCATTTCGTACTATAGTACCAACGGGGGAAGTAAAGTGTTGCCATCTGTCTGGAAACGTGTAACTATGTTCTTTGTATGATAAGTGTGTTTTTTGTATGTGAAATGTGTAGTTTAGGAGGTAGAGATTGGGGACCGTCCGAAATTCACGTTGATGGATGTGGAATAAATCACCTAAAAATCTGCCAGGTCGGTCGGTATAAGGCTGGGCCCGTACCCGGTCACGTTGTATTTTCCCGATCAAATGTGCGGCTCTGCAGCGCACTGCGCCACTTTGGCGGGTCGATTTAGCCACTCTGCACGCTCTTTTAAATCGAAACTGGCTAACAAGACCGCCTATGTGATTTTATTCTTTCTGTAAAAATATCAATCCGCTGGTGGTAAAACGTTCAAGCAAAGTATATCACAACACTAATAATGCATTACCAAATTATTCAGTATCAATATATTAAACTGATAGGATAAGGAACTATACACAGTAAGTTCCTGAATTCGTAGTACAAATGGGAATTATAGGTTTACTGCATGTCATGTAATTTAATATTAAAGATACTAGCAAACTGTAGGTTCCCAGGAAAGGAACTGGCCGTCCTAACTCTGACACAATGGCTCAGATGCCTAATTCGAGATAATCCAACCATCCTTCGGGTTGTGACTAAGTTAGGTTTTTTTACTAGCGCCTAGTTCGAAATATGACTTTCAAAAGTTTTTAAAATGCGATTATAAAGTGCACCTGAAAATTATTGAACCAGCTGAGAATCTGTGGCAGAGGTTCCCAAATGTTTTTGTTCTGCAGACCCCTTTTCGAATTATTTCTGCCGCAGTCTCCATACCTGCCGAACAATTTTTATAATCTTTATAAACTGAAATGTGCTCTTCACAGCTGAAGCAGTGCTGCTTACTTTGTTAGGGTTAAAAAAAAAAAAAAAAAAAAAAAAAAAAACTTTTGGGACTTTTATAAAAAAATACTTACAATTTGTATTCAAATACTCATTGATACGATCAATTTAAAAGTCCTTTTATTTTTATTACGAAAACTAGAGCTCAATCTCATTATGAATACATTGGTGGAATCAACCAGTTTTATGTTTGTAATTAAATCAAATGCAAGTAGCTCAAAATTTTAAAAATATTCATTAATTATGATATAAAATTAAATTTTAAAAAATTCAACACATGAGCAAATGAACATTTGGACTTAGGACGAAACAAATCAGAAATTCAATTGTAAAATGAATCACAGCCAATTTTACAATTGAAGAAATACCGTTGCTGTTGATGCTGCCATGCTCAGGATTTTGAAATCAGAAATAAGTAAAATTCTTAAAATTTTCATAATATAAAACGTTAAGGTTCAAAACATAAAAACACATAAATAATGCAATTAATGGGAGGAATGAACCTGCCTCAGTCTATGTGTGAGGCGCGGTAAGAGAATTGGCGTCCTTGATGTCAGATTTGGGAATCCAGGTGTTGACTTACAATTAGTAGCGCTAAGGTGAATGATTTTTCATTTAACGAGAAGACGATGGAACTAATATGCCTTACGGTTGGGGCAAAGTAATTTTTTCCAAGAGAAAACCGAAGGAGGGAACAAAGAGTGCTACAGAAGCAAACAGAGATTTTTTAGACATTTCATGGATATTTGGAACTCTGGTGCTGTGGAAGACGACAAGGAGGCAATAATGTTATCAGATAGAGGGCTTAACATAGCGTCAATTCACATTACTTGAGGTGTACATGGTCTGGATTACCAAATAACATACACTTGCATAACCTAATAATAGGTAAGTAATAACATTGTTCCTGGTAAGTGCTATTATATTGCTAGCTCAACTACAGCTCCCTTCATGATAATACATCTGATTTTTTTAATTACTATATCATTAACATCATTCACCGAGCATCGTGGGTGAGCGGTTAACGCTCTGGCCTCGCAGTCTGGAGGACGCCGGATCGAATACCTGACTGGAAATCCAGATTTTGGTGTTCCATGGTTTCACCAAATCACTCCAGGCGAATGCCGGGATGCTTCCTTAAAAGGCCATGGCCGAATTCCTTTCAATTCCTTTTCCCCAGTCCCATTCCGCCTCTAATGACCTCGACGTCGACGAGGCGTAAGCCATAAGTAAAAAAGAGAAACATCATACAATACTAATAAATTCATTTCTAAATAGCGTCTAGTCCAATGATTATATGTAATTAGAGCTTTTTAAACATTAATAATATGCATACTGAATAAACAAGTTATCGACCCGTGGCCATACGATAGTCACTAGGCACTATACTAGCTAACATGTTCACAAAATTCCTGTAGTACGGGGAGCCGGGCGGGCAGTAGTACAGAACTGCGTTTGCCTAATTTGCATAACAATATGCGTGCGTGGCTGGATGATTGACATGTTTAATGACCTTCTTGATAGAAATTCCCACACCTGAGTGTGAAAAGTCAATTTAACACTACTAACTTAAGCAACCATTCATCATCAGTGCAATGTGCAAGAGTCAATGTCTATTGAAATGTTAAATTATATAAAATCCCAACCAATATTAAATGATTTGCCTTCTGATTGGTGAGATGTTCGAGGACTCACCTGTTGCTTGTTGCAGGAGGTAACGAAGCCACGTGCTGCCGCTGCTGGGATAGGCTGCAAGAGCGACGACTGGTTGTGGCGGGTCGAGGTAGCCCAGGGGACGGCACCATTTGAGGGGTGCCCTCACTAAAGCCTCTCCCATGGCTCCCGGTCCCTTACACCCTTCCGCTACTTTGCGGCTGCTGTCTCTGGTATCCTGAAACCACAAACACGGCAGATCCATTCAGTACTATGGGGAACCTATAACGGCACTTTAACGAAATTGTATTTTAAGAATTATTTGTGGCAAGCTGGGAGTTGAGTGAATATTTTTTATATATTTTCTGGCAATTAATTGCGAATCTGTGGAAATGAAATTCTTTAATGGAAAGAAACTATCTAACTACTATTTAAAATGTTCAGGGACAGTAGTATGCAAGAAAAATTAGTTAAAAATTTGTATTTCTAAGTAATGAAGTGGACTGCGATGTTTATAGGACAATTTGCTACAGTTTGTACTGATTTGTGTGGATAATTACTTACTTACTTACTTCCTCTTCATGGATAGGCCAAAAGCCTGTTCCGACCTCATTCTTCCGACCATCTCTTCCTAGGTCTTCCAATGTCCCTTCTGCCTGTGGGATGGTACTCCAGGGCAAGCTTAGGAAATCTGTCCTTTCTCATCCGTAGGACGTGGTTCTTCCAGTTATACCTTTTTTGGGTAATTCTATCATTTAGCGGGGAGATATTCAGTTGTTCCCTTATTTCCTCGTTCCTCCTCCTATCATTTAGGGAATACCCTTTTACTGACCTTAAAAATTTCGTTTCCGATGATTGAATTTTGCTTTTGTATTGCGTTTAATTTACCCATGTTTCGCTGCCATATAGCATAGTCGGTACGGCCATTGTTTTATAAAACTTGAGTTGAGTCTCCTCTCGTGCTTTACCTTTCAGTGTTCGTCGAATAATTATGTGGATAATTTTGTGTGTAAATATCTTTAATTTTCATTTCTGTGCATTTCATAATGATTGTGAATGATTTTGTATTAATTATGATCGTTTTAATGTGATTTTAATTCTTTAAGTATTGTTAGAATTCCAGAAACGCCGGACGAAAATATTAGAATTATTCTAGAATTTTCTGTAAAGCTTATATTAGCGATCGGTATAGACGAGTTTCGGTATTCAAAGCATGTAGGAAAGAAATTTCCTTCATGATTCAAAGTGTTCAGAGTATGGAGTAGTCTTTGAAAGTTAGTTGAGTTATAATCGCTGGTGCATTTGTTTACGTTTGCACCTAGTATGTTTTGAGTCTGATGTCTTAAAGGAAAATAAACAAATTGACTAGAATAACTCGCAAATTCCTTGACACGTAAGCTCGGGTCGTTGCGACCTTTATTATGGTGTTAGTTCGTTTGAGCGCCGATAAAATTTACATCTGAAATTAATGAAAAAGATGTGGTGGTGCACTTTTCCTGTTCTCCTGACTACTTGCCAAAGTCCTGGGCTAAATCTCAAACTTCACCGAAGTGCGAGTACAGTCATGGTATACTACAATGTTGATAGTGATTTGTTTATTGGGATGAGACACTATCTTGGTGGCCTCAGGCGTAATTCTACCTGAATGGGTCTACGCCGGGATTCAATCTCTCTTCTTTTATTTTCAGTTGCTTAAAACACACAGAGCAAATATGTTACACATATCAACACTCATGACAGTCATGTACACATGCTAATTTCGTATCTGCGTGAATATAACCATTCTGGTCTGTTAATAAATTCAATATAGTGTGCACCTATTTTTCAATAATCGTATTAAGTAATATTTCATGTGTCTAACTTATGACTCATGATCACTTATGATATTCAACCATGTTAACAAATTTATGATCACAACAGTATGATCGAGAAGTCGCTTTCCTCGATAGGAAACACTTCAATATAAAGCAGCCAGATAATGTAATGATATCTCTATTCATTACCTGCTGGATTTACATGCAGTACTACACAAGTGCTACATTCCACTATTTGCCATTGACATAATATATTTGGATACAGGCTACTAAATATAACATCGTACTTACCGAAAACTGCCGATTGACACCACGAGCCAATTTTACGGTCCGAGGGCCAAAACTTATTTTAAATTTTTTTTATTGTTGTGAACGGCATGCAAGGATTGTTCAGCAGATGTTTGAACTCAATTTTAGTGAGGAACCTATATTCGACATCAATCTTGATTTAAGGAGCACTCAAGTATTTAGGTGCCTATATTCCACACGAAGGCTATCCATAGTAAAAATATTCTTCTCGTTTTGTGTATCAAATACGTTGTTAGAGGGCGTCCAAAAAAGAGCAGCTAGATTTTTTTTTAGGACATTATCGCAGGACCAAGTCATTATCTGAATTCGGAGTCATTGTAAGACAGGAGGATGGTGAAGAGAGTGTAGAAGGCATATTTTGGGGATGGGACTTTGTAGGATATTGGTCAAAGAATTGGGAATCGTGCATGGTAGGCAAGAATAACTATGACCACGCTGGAACTCGATTTCATGCATAGAGGAGTGGGAAAATTTTCTTTTGTGGGTGAGAGTCTCAGGGATTGGAACAAATTACCAAGTTATTAATGATTTACCAAAAACCTTGAAGTAATTTAAAATTAAAACTCAATCGCATATGTAGATGGAGGTGAAGTTTAATACTAAAAAAATATAAGTTAATTTTAAAAAATAATAAAAAGGGGAGGCGATAGTTAGATGACTAGGGAAATTACCACTGGAGCATGAACTCAATCGCAATTAAATGAATAAATAACAATAATAAACTACGAAATCATAAGCTTATTTAATTCATCACGGTCACATTTGCATACGTTCGTTACAAAGTAGTGCTAACTTACATTAACTGAGCATTGAAGTATTTTCCGACGTCACGATTACGCTAACGAGATACGAGCTTCTAAGTACAGTCAGCACACGATCTACAACAACTGTTCACCATCGACAGACGGGACCATCTCCATTCACGTGGATCCGCTGGGATTGACGAGTAAAGTCGACAGTGTTGCTGGTTGTATTCACGTTTTCTGGATCATCATATTGCCTTAAATACGAACTTGTTGCATTTTCATGTCATCTACGGGTAGTCTTACCTTATTTACTCTCGAGAAGCCGGGTAAGTGTCGACCAATTTCGACGGAAGACAGGAAAACGAAGCTCGCAGTTAAGAGCGACACCACGCAAAGCAATGCGCACAATCGACCTCGTCGAAAGTGCATGTGAGGGCGAAGTTTAGTAACCTGCGGCAAATAAATCAGGCGACACATTCAGAATAAAGTACAATATTATTTTCGAAACAAAGGTTGTGATTAAAGACTAATGACCCTGTGGACAAAAACGGCGCTTCGGCGATCAACAACTCTGCCACCATCATGAAGTATTAACACTGGTAACAAATATATTGATCACGGAAACATCTGTATTCGCAGCAAGCTTAAAGTTCTGATCATTGTTTAACAGAAATATCTGTACCTATACAATTATGTAATTACGTGATGGTGCTCTGTCTGTTTGCTCCGGCAACATGCAAAAAATTCTGAGCAGATTTTGATTTGGTTTTCACAGATTGAAAGCTTAGAATCTGACTTAAAATCTGCGACCTGGATTATGACTATATGTAACCTGGAGCTCGGAAAATCAGTCCTTAACCTCAAAACCTTTAGCGCCATATTTAATATCTTTCTGTAAGTTGTCAAGGAGAAGTCTTCGGTTCAGACGTGGGAATAGTTTGCCACAGTCAGTATCTCACACCGGGATAGCGTGCTTGCTTAGCGTTGCAATAGTCAACGTTTCGAGTCCCTGCCTCGGGCATAGGTGGTTTTTATTAAGTGTTGTGTCCGCATCACGTTGACTTTAGTTTGAGTAGCAAATATATGTATTTATGCTATAGGAAATCAACATTTAAGATTTGAAAAGAATCAAAATACTACACAGTTGTTGCTGGGTGAATGGCTATAAGACTGACTGGCACATATTTTTTTTTTTTTAAAGTGCCTCACACTAGTGCTGTTTGTACTGATCAGTATTCACTTATGTGAAATCAAGAGCCATCATCATTAGTGTTATGCCCTAAGGCAGGATTTCACTTGCTAGCTCTCCATACTATACTGTCTTCTGCTCTCCGGGTAATTTCCATTTCCTTGATGTTATCTGTGATCTTTTAACTCATGCCGCAAACTAGTCCTTCCAAGGCGTTTTAACAAGCACTCTCCTCTCAACAAGTATTCCATCCATTTCTTCTTCCTTTCTCTTATGGTTTACTGTTGTTTACTCCTCTCACCAACCCTTTACAGCACTTTTACATTACTCATCCAGCTCATCCTCTTCATTCTTCTCTACATTCACATCTCAAACGCTTCTATCTTTTATTCATACTTTTGTTTCAATGTCCACGTCTCTGCCCGATACAGTGTCACACACCGTACGAAACACCTGCCAAGTCTTTTCTTTTTTGTTTTATCTGATTTTCCGGAAAATAGAGAGTAAAAAATAGTAAATTAAATATTGCTGAGCGAAAATCAAATGGTTAGCTATTGGTTAAAAAGAAAATAGCTACTCCCGCTAAGGCGTCGCCTAGTCTGATTTTTTTTTTTTTTTTTTTTTTTTCTGTTTGGTTCTGTTCGCTGTTTGTAGCATTAAAAATTTATTTTTACAGTACAGGGTGTTTAAAAAAAGACTTTACAACATGGAAATTCATATAAATTTTATGAAACAAGGTACAGAGCTGGTTTTGGTGTTGTTTTACCTTAAACTAAAGATATTTTATGTAGCTTCCGCTGGTTATTCTGCAGACATCCCATCGGTAGTCGATTTCTTCCCAGACTCGCACTAGTATTTCAGGTGTAACTTGCTCAGCAGCAGCGTAAATTCTTGCTCTAAGTTCAGGTAGAGTGGCCGGCAAAGGAGGTACGTACTCCATATCTTTTATGAAACCCCAGAAGAAAAAATCCAGCGGTGTCAGGTCTGGGGAACGGGGGGGGGGGGGGCATGCAATTGGAGCATCACGGCCAATCCATTGACCTGGAAAGCCGTCATGAGAAAATCCCGGACGTCAGTCAGATAGTGTGGTCGTGCGCCATCTTGCATAAAGAAAACATTTCGTTCTCGGTCATCCTCATCGATCTGTGGTGTCAAAAATTGTTGCAACATATCAAGGTACACTATCCTGTTGATGGTTCTCTCTTGGGAAAAAAAGGGGCCGTACATTTTCCTCTTGCTCAACGCACAAAAAACGTTCACTTTAGGGCTATCACGAACATGTTGCAATGTTTCAAATGGATTTTCACTGCCCCAAATCCTACAGTTATGTGTGTTAACCTTGCCACTTAAGTGAAAAGTGGACGTCAGAAAAGATTATGTTGTCCAAGAAATGTTCATCATCATCCACTCGATTTAACATATCCACACAGAAGATCCTACGTGCAATCTTATCAGTGTCTTTAATTGCTTGTAAAAGCGAATATCGGTATGGTTTCAAATGCAAACGTTTTCTCAACACACGTGAAACCGTCGAATGTGGAACTTGCAGCTCACGAGATGCACGCCGGGTCGATTTCGTAGGGCTGTTGACAAAACTTTTTATCTCTTGCTCAACGACCTCGTCAGATGTGCTTGGACGACCTGAGGATTATTTATGTTTTACTGAGCACCCTGTTCCTACAAAACATCTATGCCACTCATAAATTGTAGGCCTACTAGGAGGCTCTTTAGCGTACTCGGTACGAAAATTACGCTGAACTGCTTTCGCAGACGTCGATTCTTCAAACCAAAACATACAGCTAGCACGCTCGGGTCCAGTGAAGGCAGCCATCTTTAACGCTTGTGCGGCGCGATTAGGCACTAGCGGACTACGCGAGTCAAAACTTGAAGTGTTTTCCTTTAAAACAACACCAAAACCAGCTCTGTACCTTGTTTCATAAAATTTATATGAATTTTCAAAGTTATAAAGTCCTTTTTTAAACACCCTGTACTGTAAAAATAAATTTTTAATGCTACAAACAGCGAACAGAACCAAACAGCAAAACAAAAACAAAAAAAAAAAAAAAAAACTTCAGACTAGGCGACGCCTTAGCGGACGTAGCTATTTTCTTTTTAACCAATAGCTAACCATTTGATTTTCGCTCAGCAATATTTAATTTACTATTTTTTACTCTCGATTTTCCGGAAAATCAGATAAAACAAAGAAGAAAAGACTTGGCAGGTGTTTCGTACGGTGTGTGACACTGTATGTGGCAGAGACGTGGACACTGAAACAAAAGTATGAATAAAAGATAGAAACGTTTGAGATATGAATGTAGAGGATGAGCTGGATGAGTAATATAGAAGTGCTGGAAAGGGTAGGTGAGAGGAGTAAACAACACTAAACCATAAGAGAAAGGAAGAAGAAATGGATGGAATGCTTGTTGAGAGGAGAGTGCTTGTCAACGGATGCCATGGAAGGACTAGTTTGCGGCATGAGTTACAAGATCACAGATAACATCAAGGAAATGGAAATTACTTGGAGAGCAGAAGACAGTAGAGCAAGGAGAGCTAGCAAGTGTAATCCTGCCTTAGGGCATAACACTAATGATGATGGCTCTTGATTTCACATAAGTGAATACTAATCAGTACAAACAGCACTAGTGTGAGGCAC
This sequence comes from Vandiemenella viatica, assembly GCA_031002005.1. Taxonomy (NCBI): domain Eukaryota; kingdom Metazoa; phylum Arthropoda; class Insecta; order Orthoptera; family Morabidae; genus Vandiemenella; species Vandiemenella viatica. Next base: position 109,224,219 of record CM061914.1, on the reverse strand, counting down.
TTTAAAAAAAAATTGTGCCAGTCAGTCTTATAGCCATTCACCCAGCAACAACTGTGTAGTATTTTGATTCTTTTCAAGCCTTAAATGTTGATTTCCCATAGCATAAATACATATATTTGCTACTCAAACTAAAGTCAACGTGATGCGGACACAACACTTAATTAAAACCACCTATGCCTGAGGCAGGGACTCGAAACGTCGACTATTGCAACGCTAAGCAAGCACACTATACTTATGAATTTTCAAAGTTGTAAAGTCCTTTTTGAAACACCCTGTATTTAGCATATTTTTCTTTTTCACAGTATTAGAATTCGATAAAAGCGAATTTTATTTATATTTCTATACTCCGTTTCTCCGCCGATAATTTTAAACTATACCAGACATTTTTTGTTCCAGCACACAAAAGCTACTAAACACATGTTGATAGTGTTTTCTCAGTTTAAAAGTTTGAATTAAAATCAGAGGTACGTATTATCTTGTTGCGTCACCTGGTGCCAAAACAGAAAATTTAAATCTGTCCTGAACACTAGAATTTTTTGTGCATAATGTGGCATTACTTGAAAACTGCTCAACAAGTTTTGACGTGGTTTTCACCGTTTAAAGATTAACTGCTGGCTTAAAATTTGAGATTTATATAATTCCGTTACCTTAAATGGAACGGAAAAGATAATTAGTATTTGACCAAAACAGTAATGAAGGAATACAACGTGATCCTAATGCCATCTATTAGTTCTTTATCTTATATTCAGTCTCTAAGCCCATTAGATGGCTGTAGTGCAGTGAATCCGACGAATCAGTTTTATGTATCCAGTAGCGGATCCAAGATTTTGGTTTGGGAGGGAGCTCGAGTGGATTTCGGTTGGGGGGGGGGGGGAAGCTTGAGTCGGGTAAGAGCAGAGGCTTTATTGACATGCCGTCCTTAATAGATCATCAAAACAAAACAATAAACAAAAAATTTCAAAAATTATAATGTCGAGGGTGGACAAGGACGTATCCAGGATCAGAACCAGAAAGGGGGGGCAAGATTTGAGCTAGGGGGGGGGGCAACTCATATTGGTTTCGAGGAAGTGGGGTAGGGCAATGAAACATAACGATTTCTTACAAAATGAAACTCAAACCTATTGAGGAAACTATTTTTATTATTGATTGATTTAGCAATCCAACCACTTAATCTAAGGAATTACTGTGTAGTAAATTAAGATCGTAACTGAGTTATAGTTAATGTAAACATTAATCGTCTCGGATTCTTAGAAAATTTTTCAATAACTTTGTTTCTAAATATCTCACAGTGTTCTTTCACGAAATTAAGCTACTAAATTAAGATCGTAACTGAGTTATAGTTAATGTAAACATTAATCGTCTCGGATTCTTAGAAAATTTTTCAATAACTTTGTTTCTAAATATCTCACAGTGTTCTTTCACGAAATTAAGCTACTAAATTAAGATCGTAACTGAGTTATAGTTAATGTAAACATTAATCGTCTCGGATTCTTAGAAAATTTTTCAATAACTTTGTTTCTAAATATCTCACAGTGTTCTTTCACGAAATTAAGCTACTAAATTAAGATCGTAACTGAGTTATAGTTAATGTAAACATTAATCGTCTCGGATTCTTAGAAAATTTTTCAATAACTTTGTTTCTAAATATCTCACAGTGTTCTTTCACGAAATTAAGCTACTAAATTAAGATCGTAACTGAGTTATAGTTAATGTAAACATTAATCGTCTCGGATTCTTAGAAAATTTTTCAATAACTTTGTTTCTAAATATCTCACAGTGTTCTTTCACGAAATTTCGAAGCACACTCATCAGGCATAACCCAGTCAATCTTTCCTCTCACTAAGTGCTCCTGAGCCAGTTCTTCAATCGTCGAAGCGTACTGAAGGCAACTTAATTATTTTTTTTTTTGGGGGGGGGGTGAAGTCCCGTCCTGCCCCTCGCTGGATACGTCCATGGGAGTGGACCTAAATACTGGATCTCTGGAGTCGCCACTGGTTGTATCCATTTACAGTGTTCTCAGAGAAATACAAATTGCTGAGAACAAATTTAAAATTGGACCTAGCATTTTATGTAAGGACTTGGAGAGTAAATTACGCTGGTGAAAAAAATTTCATTAATGCCGTTTATTGTTCACACGATTTACCATTTAATAAATTAATCATTATAATTTACAAGATGACAAAAGAAAAAATCGATAGTCATTTCAATCAATGCGTACGGGCATTATTGGTAGTGTTACATTGTCATTACTTTAAACTTTTCACCCACTGTATCAACACCAGTAAAGAAAAGTGCGTTAGCACTGATCAATAATACCAGAAGCTTAATAACAGGGAGTGGAAGGTGCTTTAAAAAATATTTCATTTTCACGACTGTAAATTCTTAAAGGTAGTGGCTAATATTGAGGACAACAAAGAGGAACAGAATGTTACCGCTTTAACTATGGAATTATTTAACTGTCGAGGAGTCCCTTCCTCCTGTATGATTCGCAGTAGATGTGTAGACATAGAGAAAATATCTGATTTGGACTATTTTAATCATATAGGACAGTGTCAGATCTAGAAATTTTCCGAGCCTGGCCAATAGCTTTGAGAACTCGAAATGTAGTTCCGATGCATTTAATGTCCGTATTGTTTGATTTTGTAGCGGCAATATTAACGGAGATAGTGGTTAGGTTGAAATGCAGTCTGGACCATAATGTTCTTGTTACAACATAAGGCAAGAGGAATTTAGTTATTATTATTAGGGCGAGCGAGGCGAACCCTTACACTAGGAGACAATTTGTACACATTTTGAAAAAACTGCTGCACCTGTAAATGTGAAACTGAGCATACTAATTCAAAGTCAATTCTAGACGTGCCATCAATAATTATTTTTGTGAAAAAAATAAAGACAAATAAATTGCAATAATTTTTGTTATTTTTATTCCTTCATGCTGACTGGGAGAGGTCTTCAGTGTGGAAATTGCTATCGTAGAACGAACAAGTCTGGTAAATAAAACGTCACCTCTGTTTTCTTTCCCTAAAGCAGTTCTGCCTGGTGGGCATACGTTTAAGAGAAATCAGGGATTAAACAATGTAAAAATTGTGTTTAAATGACTTATACCTGCACGGAAGACGTTTGTTAATAACATTGGTATAGCCATGCATGTTAAGCCGGTGTGTTCTTGAGCGAAGGGGGTCCTAAATTCGATCCCACGACCCGCGAATATATATATATATTGTTGCTATTCGATCTTGTAGCATTACAAATTTGTTTTGAAGTAAATTCTCCAAATTATTTATTTTCCTTTCTATGATGTAAATCATAAAATCATTTGAAACAAAAATTACGTGCACGCCAGGAACATTTTTAAACGATATTCTTCCACAGCCACATACTTATTTATTATTGATTTAGGAAAGCAGATTTCGTTAACACTTTTAAATTCATAATTTCAATTCAAAATTCGTTATTAATACGGATCAAATTGGATGTGCCTATGAATAATCGCATTCTGGAATTCAAAGGCACGAAGACTGTGCTCGTGCTCATTCGTACATGGCGCAATATGGTTTGACACTATCTCGAGAATTGTTACAATACATATTCTTTTGTGCTCAGGAACCAAGCAATCAGTTTTTTCCAAGGATGCGGCCCTATGAGCCGAAATGTTACTGTGACCTGTTCAAAATCGGAAAAACTGACGAGAGAATTGTATGAAAATTTTTCGGAGTTGATCATTAACCCACACGTTGTAAATGAATAATTTTCGTTGTTGGTTGATTCGTGTATTGGTCACGTTGATGCGGCGGTTTGAGATCAATTCTCAAATGAAAATGTTACTTGCACAGTAAAAGTGATACCACCCAAATGTACGCATTAATGTCGGCCATGTGATGTGAGTTTCTATCGTCAGGTAAAAATACTAATAAAAAGGCTTCATAAATTTTGAATTGTTTTAGCGCAACATTTTCTATATCAGCATTCCGTGACGCCACAATCTGTTGATAAATTCTAGTAGAACTCAACGAAACAAATAAAAAATAAAGATATATTTTTTTTTTTTCAGGCTTGGTTTTCGAGATATAGGACATTAAAAATCAGTTATAGGTATAGTTCACTGTATTATTGGTGGCCTTTCTTCTGGTCCAGGCCATATTTCAACCTAACAACAACCACTAGGAAGAAAATAAAACACCTATAGAGAATTTCCACCGTGTACATATATCGAGTGATTACGTTGATTTTATTTTTTTTCTGGTCCAGGCCGGATTTCATCCTAACCTCCACAGTTTTGAGATACTAGGCGAGATATATATATATGTAAAATATTCTTTATTTTCGATTTTTCTCGTCGAGTTACATATGAATTCATCATCAAGTTTTGCTAGGGCGAAGTTTTACTCCCGTCCAGACCGCATTTCAACCTAACCACGTCAATTTTGAGATACAATATCTCTAAAATCAAGCGAGATATCAAAAAATTTTGTTCTTTACTTTCAATTTGTCTCGTCCAGTTAAATAAGAATACATCATCAAATTGCGGCGCTACGCTTATCGTAGAATCCCCCAAATTAGTGTAGCATGAATTATCACAATTAATTTCATCATACACCTTCAATATAAACTGAAACTGTTTAGATCTCTCTGTTACCAATATAGCGAGATACATTTTACAGTTTCGAGTAATTTTTGTGAATTACCAATGGACGTTCATGTATCGTATTGATCACTATAATACCTGCTTGATGAAACCAGTCGATATGTCTTGTCGGTGTAAAAGCAAACGCTTACCGGTATCAGCTTGACGATACCCAAGAGCCTCCGAAACACGAATACTACTGGTACCATGAAGCGTCCAGCTGGAACGTCATGTGAATTATGCAGACCTGGCGTTTTCTCAGCTGAATTCATTACAGGAGTTTCCGTCATCGTCACCGCCGTCAACATCGACCAGCTCTAGCTGCCATGCAACAGAACAACAATTCGTCGAGTCCAGCTGGACAACACTACAATTCACGGACTGTCAGGACAGTATCACAAACACCGCCAATCAACAGCTTCAGTAGTGCCTCTACTATCAAAAGGATACAAGGAATATGAAAAGATTAAACCACTCGTATTAAAAAGCCGCATTATTCCAGGCTTCCTGTATCCATACGAATTTCAGTTCCTGAAACTACAAATATATTATCTACCAGAAAATATCATCCGGAGTAACAACATCAATACAGCAATTTCACACTTCTTGAACAAAACTTGGCCCAACTACATCCATATTTACAGCGACGGCTCTAAAACTACGGAAGGTGCAGGATACGCTTATTATTGCCCACATACTAACGAGTACGGACAAACATTACTAACTGCAGAGACGTCAATTTACACAGCGGAAACCATAGCTATGTGCGCAGCTATCAAGTACGGGCTAGACAAGCACTTTCCAAGAATCTTAATACTTACTGACGCTAAGAGCGCTCTCCAGAAATTACAGAACCCAGTATGGAGTAACAAAATGCATCAATACCTGTATGAAATAATAAGATTAGCTTCAGAAGCTTCTTCAGTTGGCATACAAGTACATTTTCTCTGGATTAAAGGTCATATAGGAATAATTCACAATGAAATCGTCGACCAGCTAGCGAAACAGAGCATCAACGAAGGGCACTTTGCAGGCATTCAGCTACCTTGGAGGGATTTCATCCCTCTAGTCTCTAGGAAGGCCTACCTCAGTTGGAATGAAGACTGGTACCGGACGCAGCTACTAAGAGGAAAACACTACTCAACAGTACAACCTACAATACTGAAGACACCGTGGTTCGCAGAGCACAATATTGCAAGAAGACACGCAACAACCATTATTAGAATGAGACCTAGGACATGGTTGTTATCCTCACCACTTATGCCGCCTTCATACACAGACGGAAAAAAAAATCCCAACACCAAGAAAGACTTAGATAAACGAAATTTGGTAGGCGTGTTTATACATCTGAAAGATGACATCGATTCAAATTTCACGCTTCGCGCATAAGTGTGGCGCTAGTAGCGCTACTCAGAGCTTGCAAATCAGGTTTGCTTTAAATACGCGCTGTAAAGTTTGTGAACGTTATTTACCGCTGAGATTTGACATAGTGAGTTGATGTTAGCCAAGAATGCCTTTAAGAAGACGAAGAAGCCATTATCAACAGCTCACCGAGTTTGAACGAGGTCGTGTAATAGGGCTACGAGAAGGTGGATTTTCTTTTCGCGATATTGCAGAAAGACTTGGCCGGAATGTATCCACTGTGCATGATTGTTGGGTGCAGTGGTCAAGGGATGGTACTGCCTCAAGAAGACCGGGTTCCGGGAGGCCACGTGGCACTACTGAGAGGGAAGACCGCCGTATTCGGCGTACAGCTGTGGCGCATCGTAATGCGTCTGCGGCAGAAATTCGAGCTGCAGTTGGTACCACAGTGACACAACGAACTGTTAGAAATCGGTTACTTCAAGGACAGCTCCGAGCCAGGCGCCCTGTAGCGTGCATTCCACTGACTACAAGCCATCGCCGTTTGCGACTCCAGTGGTGTCAAGCCAGAGCTCATTGGAGGACGGAGTGGAGATCTGTTGTGTTTTCTGATGAAAGCAGGTTCTGCCTTGGTGCCAGTGATGGCCGAGTGTTGGTCAGAAGGAGGCCAGGGGAACGCCTGCAACCAAACTGTCTGCGGCCTAGACACACTGGACCTACACCTGGAGTCATGGTCTGGGGAGCAATTTCCTATGACAGCAGGAGCACTCTTGTGGTTATACCAAACACACTGACTGCAAATTTGTACGTCAGTCTGGTAATTCAACCTGTAGTGCTGCCATTCATGAACAGCATTCAAGGGGGAGTTTTTCAACAGGATAACGCTCGCCCTCATACCGCTGTTGTCTCGCAACGTGCTCTACAGAGTGTCGACATGTTACCTTGGCCTGCGAGATCACCAGATCTGTCTCCAATTGAACACGTATGGGATATCATTGGACGACAACTCCAGCATCATCCACAGCCAGCACTGACCGTCCCAGTATTGACAGCACAAGTACAACAAGCATGGAACTCCATACCACAAAGTGACATTCGAAACCTGTATGACACAATGCATTCACGTTTGCAGGCTTGCATTCAAAATTCTGGAGGTTACACCGGCTATTAATTTAACAGTATTTCACATTTGAAATGCATTTTCTTGAGCTTAAATTAACCTGTGATCTTGAAAATTTAATCAATTAAACATGTTAACTTGACAAATGCATTGTCCAAATTTCATTACTCTACAATAATTTTTTCTTGGTGTTGGGATTTTTTTTTCCGTCTGTGTATATTAGAAACACCTATATGCACCTTAGACCAAGAGATTTCCGACCTCAATCACATCATACTCTCCTGTTCACGGTTTCAATCACAACGAAAATGTTTCTACAGGCGCCTCGAATAGCTTTCAGTCAAATTCCCTGCGAGTGTTACCACCATTCTTCAATCAAGAAATGTCCAAATCTACAAGGCAATATTTCGCTTCCTTCAAGACACAGATCTGAAGATTTGAAGCCTCCAATACTCTGTAAGAAGAAAATAACAAACAAAAATTAATGTATAATGCTGGCTAAATGGTCTCAGACCAAAGGGCAAATAAATAAATAAATAATAATAACAGCTTCAGTAGTAACCCAACACCAGCGCCTTGCGGAATGTGCTGCCTACGTCTTCTTCTCAGATTCGTCGTCATCCGAGAACCCCACAAGATTTACTATCGTTATAGCATCTTGGGGACGGAATGTAAACTTCGAAGTGCTGCACTTGTATATGAGGATGCATCCACTGATACCACTAGCAACGCGATAGATGGCCACTTCGTGGAGAAGAAATGTAACAAATAAATGGAAATACCATCTGTATATAAACTGAGCCGTTGTTTCAGTACATACCCACACATTCCGGGGCAGCTCTATCATAACAGTGGAGCCGCAATTTAATGGTGGATTATTACGTAACTCAACGAGACAAATATAAAAATTTGATATCTCGGGGACTACACCACATTGGTAACCTTCGAGAAACTGGTACTAACCTGTTGAAATTTACATCAGTCGCTTCGTCATCATGTTCTCTTCATGTTTTGCGTTCATACATCGCTAGAAATTTAATTAAAAATTCCGAAATATGAAAGGCTGAGCAACTGCAAAATGTCATAAGCACAGCAAAAATAACATAAAAATTATCGGTACAGGGATCATTTCAACCTAAACAGTTTCGTTTTGTCATAGAAACCGTGGTTAGGTTGAAATACGGCTTGGACCAAGTGGAAAAAATTTGGGGAAATTTTCGTTATGCGGCATATCACGGAAATGGCTTATTTGTTTATAATAGAAGCAATCGATTATCAGTGGTTGCTCGTTGCTATGTAAGATGGCGGGTATCACCTTATTATAACTCGGATAAATATTGTCTATTTGCCAATTTTGTGTGACTTTTTACAACGGAGATGAGTTGAAAAGGCAAGAAAACATTTTAAGAGACTGTCATTGATTTTTTTCAATGTTGGCATCATGTTATATTTCAGCATTTTTAATTAATTTCCTGGCAACTTTTCCGCATAGTATGAACGCAAAACGTGAAGAGGACATGTTGACGAAGCGACTGATGTAAATTTCAACAGGTTAGTACCAGTTTCTCGAAGGTTATCAAAGTGGTGCAGTCCCCGATATATCACTTAGTTCTAGAGGTACCGACAATCAAATATCAGATCTAGGTATAGTTCCTTGTGCCTTTGGCGACGTTTCACCTCTGGTTTATGCCACGTTTCAACATAGCCACAACAGCTCCATGTCCACCGTGTAGTTTCTTGTGGCTTTGCGAATTTTGTATCTGGTACCAGTCGCATTTCAACCTAACCACCTCAATGTTGAGATAGTATATTTCGAGAACTAAGCGAGATATCGAAGATATTTTTTCATTACTTTTGATTTGTCTCGTCAAGTTACATAAAATTCATCATCAAATTGCGGCGCCACGGTTATCGTAGAATCCACATCGCTATCTACAATTGGAACTATTTATGAGCGACTGAATAGAAAGTAACATAACGCCATTGATATGAAAGAAAATTAAAAATGACTCCTATATGCGTTTTAAACCATTTTAACCCTCCTCAGGCCGCATTGAGAACGATAATTGTGATACTACTTCCAACCGCAGGAAGTACTAACGCTAATAAGAGCACCATAAATTATCATCAAAAGCTAAATTCCTCGTGCATTATGCTGTAACGTTAAGCCAGGTTTTATTCCGGTTCAGGCTAAATTTCAACCTCAACATAATATCCGGTAATATACACTGACCAGCCAATACATTATGACCACCTACTTATTAGTTTGTTGGTCCATCTTTGGAGCGCAATACAGCAGCGATTCGGAGTGGCAAGGATTCGAAAAATCCTTGTTAGGTTTCCGGAGTTGTCTGGCACCAGATGTCTGCGCACGGATCAAGCTATTCCTTTAAATTACAGGTCGGTGGTTTGTGGGCGCGGCGCCTGGCAAATAACATCTCGGAAACGGCGAGGCTGGTCGGCTATTCGTGTGCTACTGTAGTAAGTAACTATGCAGAGTGGTTGAAGGACGGTGAAACCACGACCGGGAGACAAGGTGGTGAACGTCCGCGCCCCATCTCAGAACGTGGATTTGGAGGCTTGCCCGCTCTGTAAAGCGGGGTAGTTGGCGATCTGTGGCAGATCTGACAGCAGAGTGTGCTCCGAAACACATGTGGTACAGAGATCGCAACCACTTGTGGCGAAGGTCATTCATTGACCGTTTCACAATATGCATCAGCAACGCAATGGTAACTGTGAAAGAGTTTTGTATAGTCAATCCACCTAATTCAAAGCTCTGAGAATTAAACTAATGCTCTAATTCGAACCTGTGCGATCAGTGATTTTTGTTGCACCTTTGGCAAGATAAAAAAATCAGTTCAAGTCATTCTCAAATAAATCATTCAATTTCATTATTAAATAAATTAAATCATATCATAAACACATGTTTCATTGTGTACTATCAACAAATATATCATTTGACTTGATAATGAATTATGAATCATAACAATTTTAAATCTCGCTATAATTTTGATGATCAGAACTGTAGGATTGTTTGTCTCGCATAGGGAACACTTCAGATTTCTGATAGTTTCCTTCGCATTTCAAACACTAGACTACGAAAAATGGGATATCCTTGGTCATATCTGCTACCATCACAGTTGAATTAACCTTTATAAAACCATCTCCTACATCCATTAAAAATCTCCTACTCACTGCTTTGCATACACGCACCTCATTTTCCAATTAACAATTAAAAAAATAGTAATTCGAAGATACAGTTCCACTCATAAGGCTATTGTTAGAAGTATCAGAGATACTAAACAGGCTGGTTTAAATGACGTGTTAACGACTCTCTCTGAATTTTTCATATCCTTGGTAACTTCTTTGTATATTCATCCAAAATTATCTGAATACTCTATCTTCCCCTCAATTCACTGGTAACATTATTCCTTATATTCTCGGTGAGCGTATCTTTATTTTCTTTATTTTTTTCTATTAATTACTAGTTGTGTTCTCTTTTTATATACACATCCGCATTACAGAATGAAGCTTTCACGCTTTTCTTTGTTTTGTTGTGGAATAAACATTGCTTTCCCCATCCTCATCATCTCTTTTAACTGTTCCACTTCCTTTCCACTCTATTGTGGCCCAACTTATTCATATCAAGCTTTTCCATGAAATTTCTATTCAATTCTGTACTCTCCGCCCTTTTATAACTGTACCTATTACCTGTTTGAATTAAATGTTCTGATTGACTGAAACCATGCATACTCATTAAAACCATATTTCTCGTAGGATTCGCGGAGGTATAGTTCCGGATTCCTATTATAACCATTGACCAAGAATGGATGTTACGGGGTCAGCGCCACGCTACGGCCATTCTTTACCTTCCCGCGAAGTTTCCTCTACGGTACTCATTGGATTGCAGGCTGAGTGGGCCTGGGGAGCTGTTCCGGACGTTCAGCTTCAAAGAAAAATCCTTGGCTGCGTCGGGGAACGAACTCAGGTTGTCCGGGCCGTAGTTAGCCGCTCTGCCGCCTGAGCTACGTGGCCATCCACTTGGCCTTTTTTTCTTTTTTTTTTTTTTTTTAGTAAATTATAATTAATTTTAAAGAGAGGCGAGTAAAGAACATAAAAAGCTTAGATAGCCTACTTAAAGGTGGCCGCAAGTAGGAGCTGCCAGTTGCTTAAGATAAGTAAGAGCTAACTGATGGACGGTGTGGTGCACTAACTTTAACAACTGGCAATTCCTACTTTTGCATAGGCAATACAAACTTTTTTATGTTCTTTGCATGTCTCTCTTTGAAATGAATTATAATTTAATTTAAAATACTTGCGGTCATATTTTGACAGGTACACCGGCAGAATCGTAGTCTGCTACTAATAATTATTCATAAAACTCTATTTCAATCAAATAACAGATGGATGTAGAAGTCATGCAGCTGGATATTGGACTATTACCATGGCAACAAACCGGAAGGGGAAAATTTGACCCAAAACACGCTGGAGAGTTCCCGTAGGATAAGACCGGGCATTGTGTAAAGCGTGGGTGTAAAGGCATTCTTTCCGGTACATCAACCATCTCTCCAACATCCTAAGGTAAAGAGTTATAAGGCACTCGCGATGGGAGGAGCAAGCTAGTTACGTCTCAGTAATTGAGCAGTCGTCAGGCAGAGCCAGTATTTTTTTTTTTTCTTCTTTTTTAACTGCTTAACGTCTCTTAACAGCGACGTTTTTAGAGAAGGGAAATGATGGCTGGCAAGGAATGGGAAGCAATTCGGCCATGGCCTTTTGAAGGAAGCATCCCAGCATTTGCCTGGAGTGATTTGGGAAACCATGGAAAGCCCAAATCTGGATGCTCGGACGAGGATTCGAACCGGCGTCCTCCCGAATGCGAGGCCAGAACGCTAACCATTACAACACCACTCTCGGTGGAGTCTGTAATTACAAGACAGACAGCCATGATATAAATACCATTAAAAGCGAGGCAGTACAGTTAGTGTAGTACCAAATTAAACTGATAATAGTTTCAAGGGAACACGCTTTGTGAGAAGAACACAATATGTAGATACAAAATCTGCTAACACCGCAGTAAATAATTCGTAACTGATGATACAGCGGAAAGTGAAAAACAATTACGGACAGTAAAACGTAAAGAAACACTTGCCTTGGTACTTATTTATTAACAATTAATAAGCAACTCCAGAAAAAGTGGCCTGCAACAACATTGTAACTGCTACATATTTCGTTGTTTTTTTCTTTTTTCTAACCAGGTCTTTAGTTCTGTAAACGTTCTGCACTTAATGTGGAGAATGTTTACATTTTAATCAAAGTCGCTGAAATTAATACAGTATAGTGTTTCAGAAACTCTTAACTGAGTGTTGGAGAGTATCGTGGATTATGACGTTTTGAAGCAATAACAGAGAGGTGCAAAATTGGGAAGGTGAAGGTAGATGCTGAAAATGTCACAGTGATAGTTGATGAACTATACAAGTATAATGAACAAAATAATAGAATTTAAACACCTAATAGAGATACACAACCCAGAAGTAGATAATATGGGTAGACTCTTGGTTAAAAGAAGGAATACTAGACAATATTTTCCCTGATGGTTATGGAAGGTACCGCAGAGATAAAGGAGCAACTGGGGGAGGGATATTCATTTAGTTAGGAAAGACTGCTATACTTAATTTGTCTTCATACGTCATGATCATGAGTGACTTGGGGCAGAGTTTCGGGGGTAATCAAAAAGAAAAACATTCGGAGTGTTGAACTGCTCACCGTAGTGAAAGAAAGAATGACGAACATTAAGCACTTGTGAAGAAAATTCACATTAAGAGTTCAGAAGTGAGCGCAGAATGTTCATCTTGGTGGGGATCTAAATTTACTAGGTGCCAACTGGGTAAGGAACTGAGATAAACATTAATAGGAAACGGTGAGTTGCAAATACCTTACTAAGAGAAGGAGGCTCTACACAAGTGAGAGCAGAACACAAGAGGACCAAACATGTTGGATGTCTTCCTAATAAACCCCAATGATAATTTTGGGAGGTTTCAAGTAACTGAAGGAATAAGTGATCATGAAGCAGTTCTGATGGATATTAGAGTATTCAGTAAACCGGTGGCCTGAACTGAAAGGGGAAAAAGGTAAAGTTATAAATAGACATTTCAGGGAAAATTTCAACATATAGAAGGATGAGACAGGTAAAGTGGAGTCAAAATGGAAAGACTTCAAGAGATAATAAAAAAGGGTGACGAAACATTTATTCCAAAAAATAAAATAAAGTACAGAACCTGCTTGTTATTACAGGGAGATGAGGAGGTTAAAGCGGTTGGTAAAAAGAGAACATAACAGAGTTAAGAGACAGCAAGGCAGTAAGGAATACTTGAAAGGAATTAATAATGGCAAAGAAGGTGGTTAAAGATGGGTTTATGAAGAATATTATTGGTGCAGGGAGACCACTGACTAATGAATCTAAAAATTTCTATCGCTATTTTAGAAAATTGAGGGGAAGAGAAGGTATTGAGACGATTTTAGATAAGGATGGAGAAAAAGTTGTCGAGGGTTTGAAAAAAGCAGAGATTTTAAGTAACTGGTTTAGTGAGACCATTGACAACTATGATTCAAGAATGAGAGAGTGAAGGTCAGATAAAGACAATTAGAAATGATCAGGTAAAAAAAAATTAAATTCATCTTGAGGATATCATGAAGGAACTAAGAAAGCATCTATAAGGGGCGGTGTTGATAATATTATTAGGAAAGAATCGAAGATGCAGGATGTGACATTGTACCTTATTTTGAAAGGTTATTTATATTGAGTCTGGATATTTGTTGGTTATCAGAGAACTGGAAACGTGAATTAGTAGTACCGGTCCATAAGTGAGGGGTGACAAATAGGGTCAAGCACTATAGGTCAATCAGTTAGACAACAATGGTAGATGCAACCAAATCAGAAAAATCTGTCAGAACCGTAAGTGGTTTTCAATTCACAAGGTATTCATACGAATATCAGTTAGTAGGCTATTTATGATCAAATGCACAGGGGAGGTCAAAGTGACAGTGTAGCACAATATCTTTTAATGGCTTTTGACAGAGTGAGCCATAAAATGGTGGTAAGTGAGGTAAAAACTACTGTATTGGATGAGCAAGTGATTTGCTGATAGAAGAATTCTTAAAAGGTAGAAAGTAGTATCAAAAGAAGTGGAAGAGAACTTGGGAGTCACATAGGGTAGCGTATTGGGAGTATTGTTATTCGTCATTCTAATGAATGATTCTGTTGTTGGATTTACTATCAGATGTTAGGTTGTTTTGCAGATGAGATAATGCTATATAAGAGGATCAAATCGGTAGAATGTGAATTATTGCAGGGTGATCAGGACAGGATATATCTAGCTGGGTTGGTTTACATGGGACGAAGATAAACGCATAGAAGAGTCATCTTATTAGGTACACCGATAAAAAAACTAAAGGTTGATTAGGATTATAAAGTGAGGAAATAACTGATTATTGACGACTTGAAGTGAAAATAACGTGGCATAACATTTGATAAAAAAAACTTAATTGGGCAGGTCACATTGGACAGGTAGTAGAAAAAGGTTTCAGAGTTCTTCAATTGGAAAGAGTGATGAGAGGGTATACAAGAGAAGTAAGAGAATTTGGTTACAATACTTTGGTCAAACCATTACTTGAATATTGTGGTGTAGTACTGGACCCAAGAGTTGGAGGGGAGTACAAAGAAGGGTTACCTGATTTGTCTTTGGAAAATACTGCAGAACACAATCACTAACTGATATGACAGCGGAGCTGGAGTGCGATTCATTGGAGGATACAAGGAGGGTGAAGAGAGCTGTTGTATTGGTGATGAATGATGATGCATGGAAATAAATTGGTATGAGAATTGAGATAGTTATGTGGAAGGAAAAAGATGGCCATCACCAGATGGCACTCTATTTCAGGCATAGAAATATGGGCATAGAAATAGGGAAGGGGGTTATGGATTGGAATAAATTACCAAGGTAAATGATGAATAATTTGCCAAAAACACTAAAAAGATTTAAAGGTAAACTTAGTAGAAGGCAAAAGTAGGTGGGAAAGGAGGAAAAATAGGTGTGTAGGGAAATTTCGAGCAGAGCAACAGCCCCGTCGAGATTAAATTAAATAATTAATTAAAACCTGGACCAAAAATTTTAATTTAGGGTACTAATCATGTTTAGTCAAATGCTTGGTTTAAGATCTCTATTATTGTTCATTTTTAGCTGCCTGGATTTGCTATGAATTTCATCAAACAACACGGCAACAGAGTTTCTGCGTGAACCACGACTGACGCCTCTGTTACTGTCGCTATTCTAATCCTGCGAAAACGTAATTGGCACCATTAGTTAGTGCCTTTGTGAACTGTGTAGTATTGGAGCCGCAACCTGAGGTCTGTCGCAGTATCCGCTTGGGTGACTGCGGGCTACGGCATTAAAAACGCAATGAGGAAGGGCGGTACCTCACTGGTACAGTATTGCGAAACTTTAACTAGCGACAGTCGCATACGGTATATTATGAAACTGAAAGCTGCGTTACTTTCATAGCCTGAAGGGTTGACGTCATTTCTTCGAGAGTCCAAAATTGTCACCAATGACCTCAATTAATCGTGATAGTTGGTAATTAAATTACTAGTATCATCCACAACGCACCAAACTTAGCACAAATTTATTAGAATTTAGCAAACAACAAACAAATTCTTACATTTTGTTGCATTCATTTCATTAGTTAGTAATGTCAAGAGGAGAGAACTGAGATTAAAATACTTGTATTGAATTTTATGGGGTAATGTGGGAGACAAACAAGACTGTGGAAAAGTGGAAAAATGATGCAGAACTAAAGAACGTAACAGTCTGAAATAACTGTGTTGGTCAGGATAACGTCCCTTGCGTTATTACAAAAATCCCCTACGCTCACGATCAGGAATGAATTTCAATGTTTTTTTTTTTTTTTTTTTTTTTTTTGGAGACGCTTAAGATGCTAGCAGAAACGTCACCTGAAACTATAAATTATGAAAGTAGAATTTCGTCATATTTAAAATTGGATAAATTGTGCAAGATCAACAGCAAATCTGCGAAGCAAAATTTTTTAAATAATGATTGGAGATAGTATCACGTGTTATCTGCGAAAAGGAACATGTTTGATATACGCTGGCTTCGCTGGGTAGATCAAGGCTGAGATGATCAGTGAATCCAGAAGTAACCAAACTGTTAAGAAAGACCATTACACTACTGATTCAGGTGTAGATAAAAGCAATTTAATTTTACTATGTTTCGTATAATATCGCCACAACACCGTCAATCAGCCTTCAGTTTGTCGCTGGCTTGTGAGCTGTAGGTTTGTTCTTGCGGTTGTCGTAGTTGTTCCAGCAGTAGTGTTTGGTTGACGAGAATAGAGATATCCCTCTCTTGCGAGCGGATATCACTTTTCATGTAATCATTGTAAGGGTCGAAAGGCTCAAACCAAAGGTTCCTTCGATAGAGATCATCCTTCCGCGACACGGCGCAGGACAGTTGATCGTCAGTGACGTTGTGATCGAGGTGAAGGAAGCGGAGAATGGGCCTCAGCTGGTGTTTCAGGTCCAGACTGTCGACCAGATCTTCGTAGCGGACCACCATCATCTCACCATCGAACCTCAACAGCCAGTCCAGGTAGGTGAACCGCCACAACGATAACTGCGTACTGACGAACATGTGCCAGTCTGTGGAAAGCATGATTATCGTCAGAGAGATACTTCACTCCGACTCTAACGATCTGATAATTTGGATTTGTCTTAGCAGTCAAGAACAAGTTTCAGTTTGATTTAAATAGTATTATAGATGTTATAAAAAAGAAGCATCTTACATAAACAAGTGGAGGATAAATTTATTTCTCTTAATTGTTGCGGGAGCCTTGAGGCACGTCCAAACCATACCATCACCAGATAAACAATTCCTATAAAATAGGCCAAGTCTCATGCTCGTGTATGAGATCTTCTTCCGAGCTAAGTATACGCTTTACGGTGTGTATTGACTTCATTTTGTGAAACAGAATGGTTTCTATCGGTGTTACAGATTTGGAATAACCGGCTATTAGGTAGGTGGTCATAATATTCTGGCTGATCAATGTATACATGGCTTTGCGGGTGTTGATAAGTCAATTTGTGTATTTTTTAGTGGCGGTATATATATTCTAGAATCACCCCTTTGAACTGCCTTTGTTTTCTGTGTTGCCTGTTCTGAATTCCATTTCTATTCCAATTCCTTGAAGATGTTGCTAATGCGATGAGTTATTTTGTTTACAAATTTCATTGTGTACTAATGAATGTTATCCAGCTGTGTGCTGTTTTTTGTAGTATGGAAGTTTGTGTGTTTGTTGTGTTTTCTTGTAACTATGTTTTTTAATTACACTGTTAAATTTTTCGATTCTATAAGTAGAAGTTTTTATTTTGATTTATTACTCTAGGTCAGTGGTTCCCAATTAGTGGTACGCGTACCTCCAGGGTACGTGAGGTTGCTCCCGGGTGTACGCGAGGTTCTCTCTTGACTGAGGTATTCAATAAGACAATTGGAAAAAAAAATTACGCAAACATTACTACCGCCAAAATATATTTTAAGACAGTCAAACGGTGTGTGTGTGAATTACATTTCTGTAATGCTGTGGATGTACGAAGAACTAGACTGGAATGAACGCAGAGGCAAATGTAGCTATAAGGGGGTACGCGAGGTTCAGCTCTTTCCTGAAGTGGTACTCGGGAAAAATATTTGGGAACCACTGCTCTAGGTTCTTAGATCCTTGTTGGGGAAGGACCTCTGGTCATGTTTAACACAAATGTACTCTTGCCGAAAAATAATCATAGTAAAAAAACTATTATACATTACAAAAAAAAAAAAAAAAAAAAAAAAAAAAAAAAAAAAAAAAACCAAGAGACAGAAATCAAACCTCAAAATTAAACACTGAATATTTGGAAAATTTTTATTTAATTCTTTTGTTCAAATTCTTTGATGGAGTAGGAGTTACCAATAAAATACTCTGCCAGTTTTCTTTAAATATATATTGTCACAGCCATCCTGATCTGGGTTTTCCATGGTTTTCCCAGATCACTCCACGCGAATGCGAGGATGGTTCCTCACAATAGCCCATGGGCGCCTCCTGCCATATCCCTTATAACCCTTCCAAACCATAACCCTATTCGATAGGTGCAAAGCACCCTCCGCCACACAGTTTTAGTGAATCGCGGAGTAATAATAATAAAATAAGAAAAAGTTTCAAGTGTTTCTGACGTAGCAGTAGTGACGGATAGTCAAACAGCCAATAAGATAATTTTCGATCGAGATACTAGTGTTTGTTACAAATGTTAATAGGAGCAGAATGAATGAGAGGTGAAGATTGTTTTCTGAAGGTACCGATATTGAACGAGAGGTTTCTTTGTTGCGGAATGTGTAACGAGAGAGAACTGCTGCTGTTATAAATGTTGTTAAGTGCCGACCTATGAGAATGAAGAATGACTCCAATGGCTTCGACACCAAGCTTTCCTGAGGAAAGAGCACGGTGGAGAAAGGGATTCTGTTCCGCGGCCCCTGACAACTGTGGCCAAGGTCAACAAGTTTTCAGCGGGGGTGCGGAACCCTAAAGTGCAGAGCCGATGGCTCATCGGATAGACTCCATAAGTCAACGGTAATATATGCATTGTACGTGTTGGACATTAGAAACATGCTTATCAAAACTCAGTGCGCCACCCAGAAATCTCACTTACTCCTAAATTAGTTAGTTGTCGTAAACATTAACGTTTACTTCAAATTATTGTCCGTTTTGTTGCAATTTTGTTTACTGAAAAGTTTACATATTGCTTGTTAGTGAATTCAGTTCATAGTAAAATATTGTAAGCCCAAAATTCATTCAACCAATCTGCACAATCCCGCATATAATATTACATGCATTTGGCAGCTTTATGTAGTTAGCGCAAAATCATCTTTTATCAGTATCTAGCTGATACCAGCGACTTCGTACGCGTGGATTAAGAATTTCTTTGCCAGAATTGAATATAGAAATTTGTTAGTAGCGAAGGATTGGTCTTAAACAACACCGAGTTGGCATAATATGACCGGAAAGCCATCACTATATCATTCTACCATCGAACCTGTCTCTTGAAGAGAATCAATTTCCAATATATTTAAAAACAGAAAAACAAAGGAATGTGAGGAAATGTATGTGTGTGTGTGGAGGGGGGGGGGGGTGTTGTTGTTAACTGAGGGCAGCTTTATTTCAGCTTAGACTTTTCTTCTTTCTTCAGCATGAGCATCCGATTCTTGGGTTCTAATAACTTTAGCTGCTCGTGCTCTGCTAGAGCCATAACTTGGGCCAGTTTACGCCAGCAAGACATGTCAAAAAAGAAGGCAAAATAAACTGGTGCCAGAAACATTTAAGCAGACACAAAGTAAAAGGACAGAGAAAATCGACATCTATACTAAATAATACGTTTTTTCTCTAAACGAAATTTAGTAATAAATTATCCACTAACATAATGCGCGAGAAGCATAGCTTGAGCAAGCGACGTAACATTACAAACACATACATCCATCTCTCTGTCACTGTCTCTGTCTCAAAATTTCGTGACTACAACTGTTAACCATACCGAAACAAAATGTCCTGTGCCCTCCCTACAGACTTTCTTGTCAAATTCCGTCAATATCGGTATAGGCATTTCATTGTTAAAACGTAACAAAAAACAGAGACTTACTTCCGCTTTTATAATATTGTTAGTGCAAATCACACACACACTGCGAATCACCCCTGAGGGATCCAGCATTGCAAGACTACCTACGATTTTCCTCACATTGCACCCTTAACATTGTGTTATCTAGAGTTTAACATTCAATCCGAATAACCGATGGTCCAGGCGTGACTCTTACGATCAAAAACAATTTTTAAAAATCTTATCCTCCACGGAGATTTGAACCGGAGACCACGACCCAAACATTAGTAAGCAAGCGCTTTAATCACTGAGCTACATGACCACGACACCGAAAAGCAGTACAGAGACCTTCATATCCAACGCGTCTGTCTATCGTCGTTCAGTAATTTTTCGAAATTATAAGACAACATGTGTTATTTATACAGATAATTGTTCAACTAAATGTAGACAGTATTTTTCACCTTGTTTCAAAGGATAAGTGTGCAAAGTTTCATCGAAATCGGATGAAAACTGTGGATTTGTATGAAAAACAAACAAACCAACAAACAAACAAAATAATAACATACATTGATTCATCTTTATATAGACGGCGCCCAGGATTGTATGGCCAAAAAGTGACGTGCTACAAGCAAGTCATTACACACTTGGTGATGTTGCCACACACAGTAGCGGTCAGACAAGGTACAACCAACGTGCTCGCTGCTGCACACTTCATGTGGCAGTATCAGACAAATCCTAGAGTGCGGAGAAAACATGCGTTTACTCACATTGGCCAAAGTAGCGGTCAATGGTGACGACCTCGATGTTCCCGCATTCCAGCGTGTTAAACTCGGATATGATGGCTGGTCCCGGCTTCCTGACCAGCACGATGGCACGACGGAATCGTGACCTCGCCAAGTCTCCAAAATCATGCGTCGTCCAAACCAGCACCGACTCGTTCATCCTGCACGATGCGTCTAAACAGTTGTTCAGCGGCCTCCACTCGTCGTCGTCTTCCGACCCAGTGTATATACCTGCGAATCAGAAAATCAACTATCATATTTTTGTATGAGTTAATTTCGGATGGTGGGCTCCACCAATAACCGGGTACCAAACTTATCAGCATTGAGTTCATTAAACCGAGCATTGGTGGTGTAACGGCTAGCGTTCTGGCCTCGCATTCGGGAGGACGGCGGTTCGAATCCCCATCCGGGCATCCAGATTTGGGTTTTCCATGGTTTCCAAAATCACTCCAGGCAAATGCCGGGATGCTTCCTTCAAAAGGCCATGGCCGAATTCCTTCCCATTCCTTGCACCCCATCCTTTCCCGTCTCTAAAGACCTTGCTGTTAGAGAGACGTAAAGCAGATAAAAAAAAATGAGTTCATTAACTCAGTGTGAACAAACGTTCGAAGGATGTTTGCATAATATGTAGGATTGCCAAGTTGCCTCTACTAGTTCTACAGTATGTACTTACAGTGTTGACTGAAATAAGAAACCATTACGTATAGACTTGTCGAACTCACTAGCTACCTGTTTCATTACGTTGATTCAGTTGCTTTGTTTTAATAGTGATTGAGGCCACACAAATATTTCCAGTAATCACTTAAATAAGTTAGTGGCTTTGCCTCAATGATTTTCCAGAAAACGCCGCTAAATTCTCGATTTTTGCAACATTAGCATTTTAAGACACGGCTAGCAGTAACTATGCAGTAAAAGTGAACATTGTATTACAGAGGGAAAAAGAAAAAAGGATCGAAAAGAAAACGAGTTCGAAGGGGTTAGATAACGACTGATATACAATTTTGATTTATTATGCAAACGATCGACAATTTTTCGTTATTTAATTTTTTTATTTTTTTATTTTTTTTTTCGAATCTGAATATGCCTGCGTAGTTGTAGGAATGTTTCAGCAATTCTGTATTTTCCTTTAATACGCAACTGGCTAGTCAGAACACATAACTTATCAAATTCTTTGGAAAAAATATAAATCCAAGGGGGAAATATTCAGTTAGTTAAGTGTTACATTTTTTTAACTGCTTTACGTCTCTTTTTAACATCGAGGTCTTTTAGAGACGGGAAAGGATGGGGGGCAAGGATGGAGGCAAGGAATGGGAAGGAATTCGGCCATGGCCTTTTGAAGGAAGCATCCCGGCATTTGCCTTGAGTGATTTGGGAAACCATGGAAAACCCAAATCTGGATGCACGGACGGGGATTCGAACCGCCGTCCTCCCGAATGCGAGGCGAGAACGCTAACCGTTACACCGCCCCTCTCGGTTTAAGTGTTACACTGCACCAATATTACTATATTATTTAGTAACGTTGTAACAAACGAATTACTTAATGCACATTGCAGAGGAAGTTCCTGGTTTAATAGTTCAAATAATAATGTTATCTGGCTCTAATTTACGTATTATAGGTTCACAGAATGTCCTGTAATTCAATTCTTAAGATACGTGGAACAATATACTTTGTGCCAAATATAAATATAAAACTTTTATGAAATGGGAGAAAATGTACTGGAACACAACAGCGGTAAGTTATTGCACTGTTGAGTGTCTACGGATTTAGCGCATTTGGGTACCCAGTTCACTTCCAGTTAGTGAATAATTCCTAACTAAACAAGACAATGGCGGAATTTATAAGCATTTCAACAAGTGGAAAGCAATTCTCTCCTAAAGAAAAGCGGGGAAGGGAGCTAAGAATGCTGCTGGGTTAGAGACTTTTTTAGAGATTTTTTTTTGGTTATTTAGAACTTCGGTTCAAAGGTAGACGACTTGGGGCAGGATTCTCCTGGGAAAGATTGCTTCAATACGCTTCATTTGGAATTACTTGAGTTGCATATGACCTGATTTATCTAATAAATTGTACTCGGTTAACCTAACTTCATTCAACGTAATGTCACTGGTGCTGGAAAGGGTTCTTTATTTGAAGTTACTTAAATTCACCAATACCGAGGATATTTCAATGATCAGCTCTGTCACTGACAAATGATAGGAGTTGTACAGAGGATTAACGGGACCTACTGTTTGGAGTAGCACTGAAATGACAACCTCGATTCGATCTTGAGCATTCGCGACAGGGTCTTCAAGGCGAAATAAGCTGCTTAGCGGTTAACTAACATCGTATGATTATTAACACGAATCCGTATGGATAAACTGTTTCTCAATTATCGTCACAACCTTATACAGGGTGTCCAGAAAAGGACTCCCTGATTTCAAAATTAAATATCTCGAAAACAAAGATCGATAGAGGAATGCAGTAAACGGTATGTTTATCGTAACAGCTGTAAGAAGTGCATACATCAGTATTAAATAATAGTTACAAAAGCTGCTAACAGATGGCGCTGTAATCGCCATACGTAATGCCTAAATAGTGATCCGAAGCTCAGGGCGATCAGTTCCACCACTGAAACGTGCCAATGGTGAACATTTTGAAAACATTGTGATGTGATTGTTTGCAAAGATTGTTTTCATACGATTGTTTCACTTATGTATGCTGATATGAGCGTACAGCGCCATCTGTTAGCAGCTTTTGTAACTATTATTTCACACTGCTGTATACACTTCTTACAGCTGTCACAATAAACATACCGTTTACTGCATTCCTCTGTCGATCTTTGTTTTCGAGATATTTAATTTTGAAATCAGAGAGTCCTTTTCTGGACACCCTGTACAATAACCAGCATTCGTCCGACTGGACTTACGTGTGTGGATGAATATAAAATGTATTTGGTATGGTTTAAAACTGACGGTAGAAAAAAGGAATGTATAGAAGTAAATGAAATATGAGGTGTACCATGTAGTGTGAAAAGATATCAGACAATCACAGTACAGTTACCTGGAGGGTATTTGGGGACCAGCGGGATACAATAGAGCCCCCAGTTTTGTCCAGTTTGTTCAGTGCCATTGATTGTGTGACTGTCTGCGCCGCCTTACTGCCCAGTCAAATTTCTCTCTCTCTGTACTCATGCTCACTCTTGCTATGGCAACTGGTAAAGAAACTAATTAACTGAAGAGAAAACGTTAGTTGGGAATATATGTTTGGACGATGTTTATGAACTGTTTAAGAGCATGCGATGGAAAGCAGTTGTGACAAGAAAAAATGATTTAAGTGTAGAACTGTTGTTTTCTGAACGACGTATATGATCTTGTTTAGTTGAATTACATGTTGCAATTTCTAATATCGATCTTTGGATCCAAGTACTTGAATATAACAGACTCTGCTTGAATAGAATAGCGTGGATTATCACGTATCAATTCAGTATTTATATATATATATACAGGGTGTCCAGTAAAGGACTCCCTGATTTCAAAATTAAATATCTCGCAAACAAAGATCGATAGAGGAATGCAGTAAACGGTATGCTTATTGTGACAGCTGTAAGAAGTGTATACAGCAGTGTGAAATAATAGTTACAAAAGCTGCTAACAGATGGCGCTGTACGCTCATATCAGCATACATAAGTGAAATAATCGTATGAAAACAATCTTTGAAAACAATCTTTGAAAACAATCACATCACAATGTTTTCAAAATGTTCACCATTGGCACGTTTCAATGGTGGAACTGATCGCCCTGAGCTTCGGATCACTATTTAGGCATTACGAATGGCGATTACAGCGCCATCTGTTAGCAGCTTTTGTAACTACTATTTAATACTGCTGTATACACTTCTTACAGAGTTCACGTTTAGCTACGGTCGCATACGGATCTAGTCTAGCAGCTACGAGAGTGCTTCCTTGTTTACGTGTGTGTCGGTAGTGAAGTGAGTCTACAGCGGAGCGAGTGGCCATAGCGCCAAGTGAGTGTATCGGTGACAACAAGTTATATTGAGACACAACATCCGAACCAAAAAGTAGTTGTTAAAACAAGTGTAAAGGAATTTAAGTGCACGTCAGAACAGCTACAGCTCGTCGTCAGCGGCGCAGCGTGTAAAGGAGTCACAATGGCGGAATCTAGTGGTGGCGTGACAGCCAAAACAACTGGCGATAAGCAAGATTTATTTATCTACCAATCAGAACAAGAGATGTCGGAGACTACAAAAAAGAAGATGGAAGAATCTACCTTGGATAGTGAAGAAGAAGGGAAATATTACCTCAGAAAGAAGCGTAAAGCCTCGGAGAGAAGAGGTGTACCTAAGGTAAATAAAGAAGAACCAACGACGTCAGAAACATTCCTTAACTCTAATAAGGAACAGATTACAAAGCAGATGACAACATCGCAGCAGCCACCACACCACACCCCAGAAATAGCGGGTAAGACAAAAAGTGACCAACTTAACCCCGTGACCACAAGCGAAGGCGGGGATAATGACAAGCCAACTTCTCCACATCAACGTATCAGACTATATGGCCGTCAATCACAAGCACCTTATGTAGTCACAATTGAGCCAAAGATGAATGGCATTATGCCTCACCCAATTCAACTAGGCAAAATATTTTATAACAAAGTTAATGGACTGCAGAGGATGAACCAACAGGGTAAAAACCGGATGATGCTGGAATTCGCAAAGGCGGAGGCAGCAAACAGCTTCGTGGAAAACATCGACTTCTTACAATCACTGGGATTAAAAGCATATATCCCTGCCAGCAGGGTCGAATGCAAAGGTGTAATTAAATTGTTCCCACAGACCTCAACGAAGAAGAACTACTTAGAAACATTAAATCAACTGCTCCATTAGTAGGGGTAAGACGATTTATCAAAAAAATACGGCTGGATGGAAAAGTTGAAACAAAACCTCTACAAACGGTTTCTACTTACATTCGAAAGCCAATTTTTTACCGGATGAAGTGGAGATCTTCTACCTAAGATTTAAGGTGACACCATATGTCTACCCGTGACTCAATGTTTCAAATTCCAAAGATATGGGCACATATCTACCAATTGCAGAAGCAAAGAGAGATGCCCCAAATGTGGTGAGGAACATAATGCTTCCAATTGTCATAATGAGACTACCAAATGTGTCAACTGTGGGGGTGAGCACAAGGCGACTGACAAGGCGTGTCCAATTAGAAAACAACAAGAGGAGCTGAAGCAGAAACAGGCGCTTGGTAGCAAAATAGTAATGGGAGGAGGATACGAACACAAGCCAACCGACTTCCCCCCCCTTACAGTCTAAATTCTACAGCGCAGCAGCAACTGAAGAAAAGACAATTACTAACAGGGAATTACCTCAAATAAGGACAGTGTCAGAAAGAATAGAAACAAATGCGGTCCAGATGGCGGAGCCAACCTCCTAAGGAACTGAATATTGAATGTATTAGCACCATAGTGAAAATTGTGATCAAAACCATCATGCAACAGTTAAAAGGAAATCTACCCAAGGAAATTATACAAAAAAATCAGGAAGAAGCCACCAGCAACATCATGCAAGAAATTAAGGAAATGGAGCGAGTGATACTACAATGGAGATAGGTAACATAACTGATAATGGATAGAAAGTCGAAATTCACAACACTACAATGGAATGCAGAAGCCTGCTACCTAAATGGAATGACCTACAGAGAGCAATAGAAGAGCACGCCCCACACGTTATACTGATTACCGAAACATGGTTACGTAGGGACACTAATGTAAAGCACAGAAACTACTATATCTACAGAAGAGATAGGGGCAATGGTTTCGGTGGAGTTGCTATCTTTGTGAGAAATGATGTTACTAGCGACATCAGAAACATAGTGGAGCCCAGTAATGGCATAAGAGGTTCTCTCAGTTGACCTGAAACAAAGAGCGCCCCTGGAGAATGTGACTGTAATATACAAGCCGCCTCAAATCAACACTAGGGAAGAAGGACTGGGATGCTATATTCAACCAGTTACCACCTAAAAGTCTGGTGGGAGGGGACTTCAATGCACACCACCCGATGTGGCAGGCAGAACAGACGGACCCTCAGGGCGAAGAACTCGCGTCAGCCATAACGTCGTCTTCACTTACTGTGCTGAACAACAAACACGGAACGAGACTCGGGACTCCACACCAAAGAAACTCGTCACCCCGACATTTCTCTGATATCGGCATGCATGATGACCAGTACCAAGTGGGAGATACTACAGGATACATTAGGAAGTGACCATCTGGTACTAAAAGATATCATTGGATTCCACTATGGGCCCGAAGACTATTCCAGCAAAGAGGCGCTGGAATTGTAACAAAGCCAATTGGATCCAATATCAAGAAAGAATCGACTCGCGAATGGCGCATTCATACTCAGATTCAAATGACCCACAACAACGATACAATGACCTGGAACACATAATAATTAAATCTGCAGAAGAAAGCATCCCAGAATATAAAGTAAGTGAAAGAAACAAGATCATTAGAAAACCTTGGTGGACTTCTGAATGCTCCAGAGTAACTGCAAGGCGACGTCTGGCAACAAAAAGGTACAGAAAAGACCCTACGATCCAGAACTTCATGCTACTCAGACAGACAACAGCAGAGGCTAGAAATACCATTAGAAAAACGAAGAGAGAAGGATGGAGGGCCTTCTGTTCTGCAATCAAATACGGCACTTCGTCGCAGGAAATGTGGGCGAAAATAAGATGGTTCAACGGAAAGCGGCCCTCACCCAACAACATATATACAGATGACAGCCTGGCGGAACAATTCTTAGAACTGACAGCACCAGCATATGTACCGAAGGACATAGAACAAAACGCATATCATGAGTCCAATGAAAATATCAACCAAAACGAAGACCCATTCTTCACTATGCCTGAACTTGAATGTGCCCTCAAGAAGAGTGATACAGCTCCAGGAGAAGATAGGATCACGTACTCAATGATAAACAACCTACCTCAAACAGCCAAACAAAAAATCTTAAATATCTTTAACGACATGATGAACAAATCATACGTCCCTGAACAGTGGAGAAACATTGTAATTGTTCCTGTCTTAAAACCGAATAGGAACAGGAGCGACTCAACTTCTTATCGGCCTATATCTCTAATGCCTTGCTTGGCTAAACTAATGTGCACGATGATCAAGAATAGGATGGAATGGCACATAGAACACCATCGAAGGCTCGATCGCCGCACTATGGGATTCCGTAAAGGATTCAGCACAATAGACACTGTTAGCACGCTTGTTACCGATATCCAGCTGAACTTTGTCAGAAATAATTACCTTCTAGCAGCATTCTTAGACATAAAAGACGCTTATAACAATGTCCAGATTGACATCTTACGGGAAGCAATGGAAGAGATAGAGCTACCCAATAAATTGATAAGGTGGTGTTGTAACTATCTTTCACGCAGAGTGAATATTATTCACACAGCAGAAGGAAAGAAGATCGTCCGACATGTCTACCAGGGCATTCCACAGGGTGATCCAATGAGCCCGACCCTTTTCAACATCTACTCGACCAAGGTGTGCAATGGTCTACCAGTGATGGTCAACTACCTCAAATATGCAGACGACTTCGTTATATATATGTCACATCCAGATAAAGAAAAAGCTAGACTGAACCTAGAATTGGCAGTAAGAACAATCCGGGAAAAGCTAAGACAGAGAGGACTTGATCTAACACTCCAAAAGTGCAAAATATGCATCTTCACTCACAGGCACTATCAAGAAAATGACTTTAGAATAACGATAGATGGCTTACGTATAGATCTGGTGAAAGAGGTAAAATTCCTCGGAATATGGCTGGATTCCAAACTCACGTGGCGAAAACACATAACAGAACTGAGGACTTCCTCCCTAGCACGACTAAATCTCCTGAAAGCCCTTGCTTCCTTGAGTTGGGGAGCTGATCCTCGGCTATTGCGCAATATATACTTCAGTATTGTGAGAAGCAGACTCGACTATGGAGGGGTGCTCTACGACAACGCATGCAGAACCCTACTGAAAAAACTGGACACCATTCAAGCAGCGGCACTAAGAATAATTGGTGGATTTATCAAGACCACCCCGATAGAGGCTATGGAAGCCGAAACAGTAATCCCTCCACTAGACTCACGAAGAAAGAAGATAGGGTTAAATTTTTGGCTAAAGGCATGCTCTGAAAAAGAGCACATTCTGTTGAAGAAAATACAGATATTGGCACACGAGATTCAAAGAAAACCAACAGATCTCCACAAGACGCCAAGACTAGTAAACTACTGGCATTTAACAAATCAATGGAATATACACACAACAGAAATAAATGACTTTTTCTCTGAGGACGAACCATGGCAAAAAATGAACTTATCCGATCGTGTTTATCCAACCCTCACAGTCAATCTGACAGAGAGGAAACAACGCATTCCGGAAGAAGCTAGACAAAAGACGATCGAATTACTAAACACCAGATGGAAGGGCTGGTCCCAAATATTCACAGACGGATCAAAGGCAGGGGAGGAGGCCTGTGCAGCGCCTATGTTGACCCGGCGGGCGACATCGTCGAAGCATTCCGCTTACCAGATCAATTTTCTAGCTTCTCGGCTGAACTACTTGCCATTCTTAAAGCCTTGCAATATATCCAAAAGACAGACAAAAAGAACGTGGTCATCTGCTCCGATTCAAGAAGCGCTTTACAGACAATCCTGGGGATCCCCAAAGGCAAGAGCAAAAATTATCTGGCATACGAAGTAGCTAGAGAAATAGAGAAACTGACAACAAAGGACTTAGATGTAAGGCTACAATGGGTTCCAAGCCACGTGGGCTTACATGGAAATGAAAGGGCTGACAGGGCAGCAAAAGCACAACTAGCAGCCATTGGAAAACTGGACATGGCCACTCCATACACAGATCTTAGACACTGTGCATCCAACCTGATAAGACACGAATGGGAAGAAAAATGGCATAATAACAAAGGAACAAAAGGAATATGGCATCGGGCTATAAGCAATAACATCAATAAGAAGCCATGGTTTGCAACAAAAGATTTAAGCAGGAAAAAGATTACACTGATCAACAGACTACGCACGGGTCACGCCCTATTAAACGACAAAAAGTACGTCATGAAAATCGTTCAGTCGCCGAATTGTATCAGGTGTGATGAAGTAGAAGATATATACCATTACATTCTTAGATGTGATCAATACAATGAAATTAGAAAAGAACTAATAAGAAAATCCCTCAAAATTGCAGACATAACAGCCCTTATGGCCAATCTTTCAGATCCTGATACAAAAGTGATCAATACCATATATAAGTACGTCGTAAAAACAAAAAGTCTAATATAAAATTAAAATAAAACCTTGTACCCCTACCCTTTGCTCCTGGCGAAATTAGCCAAAGGCTAAATGCCATAAAAAAAAAAAATACACTTCTTACAGCTGTCACGATAAACATACCGTTTACTGCATTCCTCTAGATCTTTGTTTTCGAGATATTTAATTTTGAAATCAGGGAGTCCTTTTCTGGACACCCTGTATATATATATAATTGATCCAGTCCCCTACTATTTTGCTGTTGTTATAAGTGAAAGCAGTCAGTCTTCAGCAAAGAAGTCCGATAGTAAATAATAAATAAGTTAGCAGAGAATTATCAAAGGTGGAGAAGACGGAAGGTTACAGTGGCCGTTTACCTGTTGCTTGCTGCAGGAGGTAACGAAGCCACGTACTGCCGCTGCTTGGGAAGGCTACCAGTGCGACGGCTGGTTGCGGCGGGTTGAGGTAGCGCAGGGGTCGGCACCACTCGAGTGGCGCCTTGGCGATAGCCTTTCCCATGGCTCCCGGTCCCTTACACCCGTCCGGGGCGAGGATGTAGCTTTTGGTGTCCTGAAACCACGCATGCAGTTAAACCCATCAGCACTGTATAGGAACCCCAAGACGTGTTCCAAGATAAACTTTTTGACCAGGATTCATCGTGAATCCCTTGACATGTTAACTGATGTCATTGTGATGTCATGTTAATTGGTTAGAGCTCCGATGCAGGGAGGGGAGAAAACTGCATCTGAAATGGCAGGTAGGGAATTAGCACGTTTCCTATTCACCAGACTGTGCACCAGCGCCCTGGGTTAAGAATCAAACATCACTACAATGAGTTTAAAGTGATGGTGTACTGCACTGTTGATAGTGATTTGTTGACGGAATGAGTATATTCTCACACGAATCTGACAATCACGCAATCAAGGTTTCTTATTACAATTGGTAATTTGCGACTTCTTGACAACGTCAGTTAGTCCGTAAATAGCTGAGTGGAGGAATTCTTAAAAGGAAGGTGGATAATGAATTATCAAAAGAGGTAGAAGTAAATGTAAGAGTGCCTCAGGGTAGTGTATTGGGACCAGTGCTGTTCATTATTCTAGTGAATGATTGTATTGATGGGTTCAATGCCGGCGCTAGGATTCTTGGGCCCCGGGTAAGTGTTCTCTGTCCCCCCCCCCCAACCCCGATTTTTTTTTTACTTTAAACTTTGATTTTTTGGATACAGGCAGGAAATTTTAATCCAGAAAATCAATTAACACCTTTTTATAAAAGGTTTTTTCTGTTTGGTTTCTATTAGGCACCCTCGCCGGAGGGCCCCTTTGGGGGACCGGGTCCGGGTACTTTTGCCCCGCTTACCCCTCCCTAACGCCGGCCCTGGATGGGTTGAAGTTAGATTGTTTGCAGATGAGATAATGTTATACAAAGTGATTAAAACAGTATATGACTGTGATCAGCAACAGGAGGATGTGAACAGGATATAAATCTGTATAATTAAACATAGAACGAAAATAAATGGCAAGGAGATTCAGTTAATAAGGTACACGGGTAAAAAAGTTAATTTTTGTTATGATTATAGGGTAGGGAAGGAATAGCTTGTCGAAGATGCTAATTTTTTAGTGTAATCTCAATTGGACACATTGGTCAGGTGTAGGAAGAGGTTTCAAAGTCCTTCATTTACTGGAGAGGGTGATGAGGGGTCTAGGGAAGTGAGGGAATTGGGTGACAAAACCTTGGTCAGATCACTGTTTGAATATGATGGAGAAGTGTGGGACTCACACTATGGGTATCAAATTCAATATTTGGAAGAGGTACAAAAGAGATCAACAAGATTTGTTTGCGGAAGTTACCGCAGATAGTAATTAGTAGCTGATATGCTGAAGGAGCTGGGTTGGGAGTCGTTGGAAGACTGGAGAAAAGAGCGTATGATTTATTCAAGCTTTATAAAGCGATAATGCATGGGCAGATATTGGTAGAAGGATTAGGAATTCTACATGGAATGGAAGAAATGACCATAATCATAAGATGGCAATTGAATTCAGGCGAAAGGGAATAAGAAAATTTTATTTTGTAGGTAAGGGAATCAGGAACTGTAAAAAATTAACAAGGGAAATAATGGACAGTTTACCAAGAACAGTGAAGGAATTTAAAGTTGCAATACCCATAGCTAGGAGAAAAAAAATAAAGCTTGAGAAGGTGGTAGTGTAGGGACTTTGTTACTGGAGCGTGTGTACTTGACCGTAATAGAAATTAAATTAAATTAACGGGAAAGTATCGTAAATGGTCTTGATAATTGGACAAGAAAGGCATTTGCTTTGAGTGAGCTCCTCTCTGCCGTGGAATAACCTAAATTTTCAATGAAATTACAAGAGATATAATGTGTGATCTAGCACGTATGTTATGGTTGGTTGGCTGAGAAAAGACGTTGATGAGTTGCGGAGATTGATACACAGTAAATGTGAATGCTATTTTCAATTGCCAGCCGGAAATACTGGGCCATGGGGAGCTATAAAACAACCGTGTTGCTATGGTTCACGTATTGGCGCAATGATACCATAAAAATGTTGTTTGAGTAGCGAAATACAGATTGAAGCACGTTTTTCAGATAAATTACGTCAATTGACTTGGTGGTGATATTTCGCCATTGCTTCATCAACTAACCAATCAACCACGCATCAATTACTAAATTAATGGATGTTTGCTGTAGTAATGTAACCCGTTTCCCGATTTTACGATTTCTCTAACAAAAAATGCACTTCCAAGCGCTCCTCAGATTGACAGATGGTATCATCACGGATTGAACAATAAACCTGATTTTATGCACGGTTTTCGTCGTGCTTCCTTAAATTCGAACTTGAAACAAATTAATGTTGCACTGCCGAAACTACATTCTGTTACCTTATTTACTCTTGAGAAGTTGGGTAGACGTAGATGACTGGTAGCGAAGGACAGGAAAATGACGACCACAGAGAAGAGCAACAGCAAGTAGAGCAATAAGCAATAGCGGCTTCGTCTGAAGTGTATCCAAGATCCATGTTTGCCAACCTGCGAGAAACAGAACCGGTAGCATGTAAGACTGCAATTTTTCTAGGCGTTGTATATAGATAAAATTCTCTTGAGTAACTAGTCAAGTAAGTCCATTAATAAACGTTTCGGTGGTGACAGACTCTGCCGCCATTTTCAAGTGACTGCTGTCGGCCCCAGCCATAAGCATCAGCTGTCCACTTTTTTTATGTGAGCAGAGTACTATGGAGCCGTTGTCTTTCATACTCCAAGTATCTCCAGATGAGTCATTTCTTCACAGTTGGTTTGTTGTGTTGTTAGTTATTGTTGTTTTACTTCATTTCTAGAGATGGTTGGCTTGATATTTCTTAGTCTCAGAGATGGTCAGCGTCGCTTTCAGATGTGACATGACTAATTCGCGGTTGGATGGGAACTCTTGTGTTGACAGATAGCGTTAGTAGCTCGAGGAGGGAGTTGAGATTATCTGACCCGTGGAGTGTGGCGTTGCTGGTGTCTATGTCTCTACTGAGAAACTGACGTCAGTCTTTGTGAGGTGCAGTGGGGTGTGTGTTGCGTTGCGCTGTCTTCTTCTTGGTGTTCTGTTGATGAGTTGCTAGGGCCGCCACGTGCTATGTCGGGGTAATCAGGTTGTGTGTGGAAGCCAGTTGGAGAACCCTTGGCTTGCTGCGGGCTGCATATGAAGAACACATCTCAAGGACGGGTAACGATTCCGTAGTTGCTGCTTACGAGAGATGCAACCCCCACACCAAGCAACGTGCCTGGCTCCGTAGTTGCAGATGGATGTTGAAGCTTCTTATATATCGCGCGGAGTAACCATTCGCCATCACGCAGAGGCAGCAATCACTTGGCAATAACCGCCAAAATGTCGCTTTATCAATGGACTGACTTGGAAAGTTACCGGACAGAATTTTATCTAAAACGGGTAGCACAATTAGCTTCAAGTGCAATCTTGATATCGAATGCATGTATTATACCCGTCATCTAAGCCAGAGCAGGAAATTAAAATCTATTCCGAACACCAAACATTTTGAGTATAATACAGTATAACGTAAAAATATCTGAGCTAATTATGACGGATTTTTCACAATTTTAAAGTTTAGTTTACGGCCTAAAATTTGAGATTTATATCATTACGTTACCTTAAAGAGAATTAATAATAATTGATCAAAATACTGCCGAAGAAATATGACGCGATCCATTGGTTTTTTATCCGATATACAGTCCATACACGAAATGGATATCCGTAGTGTAATGAAGCCTCCGAATTAGTTATTGATAACGAATTTATTTACTCTCAGACAAGATTAACGTGATGCAAATTGCTAAGTGGACACAGCATTTTGTGCAAATCTGTATGGACTGACAGGAATCTGAATCCACGTGCTCCTGAATTAGAGGCCAGATCTTTACTGCTCATTCACCACATTCGGTTATAGGCTTACAACGTCATGAATTTTGGGTATTTCTGTCTTCAGTCCAATGCAATTCTACAACAAGCACTCGATAGAAATAGTTCGCACATAAAGTTAATAAATTCTGACTAGAACACTGGGCAGTTCTATCATTACCGTAGCGCCAAAATCTGATGATGAATTCTTGTAGAACTCGACGAAAAAAATCGAAAATAAAGAATAAAATTTTTTGATATCTCGCTTGGTTTTAGAGATATAGCATGTTAAAAATCAGTCATAGGTATAGTTCCTTCTTTTTTCTTCTGGTCCAGGCCGTATTTCAACCTATCAAGAATCACTAGGAAGAAAATAAAACACCTATAGTGTATTTCCACCGTGTAGGTATGGTGGTTTTGGTGGAAAAAAATTTCTGGTCCAGGCCGGATCTCACCCTAACCTCCTCACTTTTGAGGTACAATATCTCGAAAACTAAGCGAGATATCAAAAAACTTTATTCTTTATTTTCCATTTATCTCGTCGAGTTACGTACGAATTAATCATCAAATTTGGCTATACCAAAATTTTTCTTCTGGTCCAGGCTGTATTTCAACCTAATTACGTCAACTTTGAGATACGATATCTCGAGAACTAAGCGAGATATCAAAAAACTTTTATCCTTACTTTCAATTTGTCTTGTCGAGTTCTACAGGAATTCATCATCAGATTTTGGCACCACGGTAATGATAGAATCCCCGAACACTGGAATACCATACAGAATGGAAGCGATATTAACGAGACATTTACGTCGAAAATAATTCATACGATCTAGCATATACGGTGAATCGTCAACATGCTTATGTGTTCGCTGTTGATTTGTCGACTGTTTAGGTCTCTCTGTAAGGAATAAGCCTATGGCGAGATGGAGTTTGCCGTTTCAGTAATTTAATTGAATTACCAATGAACGTTAATGTATCGTATTGGCCACTATAATATCTCATTGCTCATACAAACAATTGCATACATGTAGGCGGTGTGCAATAACGAAACATCAAATGCTTACCGGTATCATCTTGACGATAGCAACTAGCCTCCGAAATGCGAAAACTACTGGAATCCTGAGGCATCCAGCTGGAACATCAAGTGAATTATATTGAAAACCCGGCGTGTTCTCAGCTGAATACATTGGAGGAGTTTCCGCCACTGTTATTGCAATCAGCATCGACTATCGACCAGTTCCAGTTACCACGCAACAGAACAACAATACGTCGAGTTCAGCTGGACAAAATTGCGCGTCCATCCAGCATAACGAAAAGGTAGACCAACTGGCGAAGGAAAGTACAACGGAGCAACATTATACGCGGCTGCCTCACGCCGACTTTATAACAATCATTAGGAAAGAGCATTTTCACAAATGGACTTCAACACAAACAGTTAAAGTATTATTCATCAATCCAACCCCATATACCTTTTAAACCCTGGTTTGATTACTTTAAATTGGGCAAAAGATTTAAAACATACTTAATACGCATGCGACTTGGACACGGTTGCTACCCTAAACATCTTCACAAAATCGGCGTAGCACACTCGCCTTTTTGCCAGGCAGATCAAGAATAAATAGCAGATATCAATCATATCATACTAGCATGCTCTCTTTAACAGACTCCACAGAACAAATTATACAACAGTCTGGTCAAGTTCAAAATCCCACTTCCAACATCGGTAGATATCCTGTTGAGAGAGGAAAGACACGATGTGTGTCGGGCGTTAGCTCGTTATTTAAGAGAGGCAGATATATTTCTTTAATAAATCACCTATTAAAAACTGTATACATCCTGTTATCACTGACTGACTTTATATTAATGTAACAGGTTAAGCAAAAATTGTAAAAATTAATGTAAAAATTGAAGCTGACCGAAGGCCATCATTAATAAAATAAAATTAGGTTTGAGAACCTCACTTTCCTGAGGTTTTTCTTCGAAATGCTCCATGTATAGCTTGGCGACTACGGGAGAAAGTGGCGATCCCATGGCAACGCCGTCCACTTTCTCGTAGTATTCCCCTAAATAAGTGAAATACGCGGACATCAGCACATGTCTGAAAAGTTCCACAATGGCTGGTTCAAATTTTTGGCGTATCAGCTCCAGCGTGTCCTTCAACAGGACGCGGGTGAATAATGAAACGACGTCGAAGCTCACCATTATGTCAGAGTCCTTCAGTTTCATGGTCTTGAGAAAAATCCGTGGAATTCTTGACACGGTGGTCGCAATGGCCAACCGAAGGACTCAAAAGACTGGTCAGATATTTTGCCAGAGGATAAGTCGGAACACCAATATTACTGACGATTGTTCGTAGTGGTACGCTTTCTTTGTGTATCTTCGGCAGACCGTATAGCCGAGGTGGTCTGGCAGCACAAGATCTGAGTTTCTTGTTGATCTCTGCAGAAAATTCGGCTTTCTTCAATAAAGCCGTAGTCTTCCTCTCAATCCTGCTGGTAGGATCGTTGTCTAGACGGCGATAGGATGGATCATCAAGGACGTTCCTCATCTTCCCCTCGTACTGTTCTGCCGTAAGCAGTACCGTAGCATTTCCTTTGTCCGTCGATAAGACAACAACTTCGTTGTTGTGACGCAAGGCACGAAGCGCTTCCCACTCCTCCCTAGTTATGTTGGATTTAGGGAGTTTTGCTTTATACAAGACTCGGCAGATCTCTCTGCGGATCGCCAGAGCGTTCACCACTTTTGCATTTTAAACATACCTGTAAGAAAATGATTATACTGATTTTCTCAAAAAATTAAGAAATTTTAAGAAAAAAATTACATTGTTTTAGTTGACTCAGACATCCTATGGTAAATTTTTTAAAAAAGAAACAGGGTTAAAAAAGTCTTAATTTGTAGAAATGGCATAGAATAAACTGAACAATGTCACATGTTTCGAAAAAAAAAATCATTATTGCGGAAATGGCGAGACTTATACTATAATAAAAGTTTATCATATACATGTATCCTATCTGCGGTTGCAGGATTATCGTTTCATTGGTGGACACCCTGTATATATCCATTACAATTAGAGAAAAATTACGAAGTAATAGATCAAAATAATAGTCTGTGGTTTTCACAGTGCTGTTTTGTAGAGCACAAAGGAACCTATCATATGTTACTATCAGATTTTATTTAGTAATTTATCCTTTGGAAATCACGTTGGATGATAATTTTTTTCCAAAATGTCGTTATTTGACACTCTTAATTATATAACTGAAATGTATTGTCTGACACAAAATGAAATCTGCTGCGGTGAAAACAGGAAGTTTGGGTTTCGTGAAGGCAACGTCTAAAATTTTATTTTTCACTCGATATCCATATTTTTGGTGTTGTCGTGAAGCAATTTAAATATCAATTATGCTCCGGAGAAGGTATATTCATAGTTGATTAACATTTTATTATTATTGAGTCTAATAAATGTATATGTATATTACTTGTAATTTTAACCGAGCGTAGTGGGTGAGCGGTAATGCTCTGCCATCCCATTCGGGAGAACGTGTATTCGATTACCCGTCCCGGCATTCAGATTTTTGTTTCCCATGATTCACCTAACTAACTCAAGGCGATGGTTCCTTCGAAAGGCCATGGCCGAAATCCTACCCCTTCGTTTCCCAGACCTTAACAGCCGCTAATGACCCCGACGAAGCGTAAAGCCAAAAAAATATATAAAATTTCGACTTTTTATAAAACGGGAGAATGCCATTGATTTGATATGATTTACTTTGGATTAGAAATGAAATGGCATACATTTAAATCCACTTAAATCTATTCATGTACATTATATTTAGATTATTACCATGGAGCTTGTGATTTTTTGTTGTTCTGTTCATATTTTGAAGAAAATTTTCACTATAGCATCCTGATATTAAAAAGAAATAAATTCTCTGACTGTAATTATCTTCAACACATTAAATTATCACAGTTGCCTCCCCATGAAAAAGTTACATTTAGGAAAAAAAAGCGTTAAACCCTAAATATTATAATAGATCAGCCTTATTATTAAGAACATGTTTTTGATTTAACAGTAACCATGAATACATAGATAGACCTCTATTTTCAAAGCAGCACCTCCACTAATTTAAGTGATGAGCCGCCACTGAATATAACGCTACAGAATTAAATATACAGAAGACAAAGAAAACAACATATTTTTTAAAAAATAATAAAGTAATATACAACTCACATATTGCCTCTCAAATGAAGGAGTTGGAAATGGTGAAATAAAAAGTACTGCTAGATTTGTGTCTGGAAATTATCGCAGAACGCAATCAGTAACAAATATGATAAAAGAGTTGGAATGGGATTCATTGGAAGACAGGAGGAGAGTAAAGAGGGTCATGTGAGTGTCAAGGCGTATATTGGTGATAGGTATGGAAAGATATTGGTGTAAGAATGAAAAGTAATGCACGGAAGGGAAAAGATGACCATGACCGCAAGCTGGCAGTCGATTTCAGGCACAGGGTGTAGGATCATTCTCTTTTTTTAGGTAAGGGTGTCAGGGATTGGAATAACTTACCAAAAATATTGAAAGAATTTACGCCGTTGGCAGTAAACTGCTCGGGTCGGTCAGTCGCGAGGCATTCACAGTTTTGTAAGTTTAGATAACAGCTAACCTGATAAAGGCAACAAAGATAGTTGCCGAAACGTTGTATAAAGTATTAAATAAACAAATTAAAACCTGAGAATTATTCATCTTCTCTAACATAATATTTTAAAACTCAAAATTTACTTATTTATGACTTTTGCATTTTTCGTCGATCATCAGAAATACCTATTTTCGAATCACATTACTCTTAATTGGGGCAGATATATGATCACAGTTCTCGCAGCCGTCTGGCTGCTGTTGGTCTCTGTATGCTGGAAACATATTTCCGCAGCAGTAACCAGTAGTGTATTTTAAACATTTTTGCATGTCTGAAACAACTGGCTACTATAGTGGGCGTCACGAACGATGGCGGCCCAGTTTAGCGAGGGTATGCACATGTACGTCATCACTCTGCCAGTAGCCAATCACATTCAGTAACAATCCAGACCCTGTCGTGTTAACACGAGTGTTGAATGCGATATTTTTGTGAGTTGTACAGTTGTAAATCAGTGAGCATTGCAATAATTCATATTCTAAATAATGAAATCACATCAGGAATATGCAGTGCTAAATAAGGAAATACATAAACACGAAACAAGGAATAGGAATAATTTTCATTTAGAGTGGCACAAGAAAGCTCTATACCAAAATAGTGTACTCTACCAGCCTAAAATTCTGTACAACTCTCTTCCTGAAAACATAAAACAAATATCAACTTTACATAATTTTAAATATAAGCTAAAAAAAATTTTATTAGTCAATAGCTTCTATAGTGTCAATGAATATATGAACCATCGAGAAATGAACAAACATGATTAAATTATTTTGTATTGTAACTTGTAAAACATTGAAATATAACTTCAGTTGAACATATGTATTTTATATGCTGCTTGTATTGACTGTGCAATTTTAAATATGATAATTATAATAATGATATGTAATCCCGTATTGTGTGAAAAAATTATATTGTAATGCTTATTGTAATTACTGATGACTTGTCCTATATCATAAATTATGACTTCATGGATCAAATAAAATTCAATTCAATTCAACAACGTAAACGTAAGGTTCTGCATAGTCAAAGCAGAAAGCAAGATTTTAAAATATATAAGCATTTTAAGCGCGAAGCATACGCGAGAAGGGCCAACCTGCGACGTTGCCAAAACTCAAGAGAGATCTGCTAAAGCATGTGATACTAGCCTTAGAACTGTACTTCAAATAGTTAAACGCAGCAAAGTCGGATATTCTATGTCAACCCTATTTCTCTCTCTCTCTGTGTGTGCGACCCGTTTCGTTCGTGACGCGCACTATATCTGCCAATCACAGGAAGTTCTGAGTTTTTATCCGGAATACGCTAAGCAGAGATTAAATTAATTTTGATGTTGCAGGACATGAAAAAATTATTAAATTACATATTAATATATTTACTAGAAACGTTTGCGTGGTCTCAGCTCCTATCTTACTGTTTCTACGACCCCAATGAATCGCTAAGCAAAACGCTGTTCTGTAATGCCTAAGCAAATGAAAAATCAACAGAATTCTAAAATAAATGTCAAAAAACATAATTCAAATACAAACATCAACATTTTTCAACCTTCAGGTTGCTTCACCACATAAATTTTGTCACACTCAACAATGAACTGTCTTTAAGCGTCCAATTGATCTTGAATATCAGCCATAATTACACTGAATATAGTCTGCCTCACTAAATTTCAAGAATATCATACGTGAATCGACTAAACACATTTTATATTGGACTGCCATTTAACATTTAATACAGGGAAACAACGACATCTCACAGCAATATAGACTGACTTCAAATATCATACAATTTACCACTGCCAATATATTTTTATGGAATAATTCTCTGTCAACTATAGCAGAACTTTAGGGTAGGAAATGCAGCATCAAAAGAAGTAGGAGTGAACATGGGAGTCCAACAGGGTAGTGTATCGGGACCATTATTATTCATTATTCTAATGAATGAGTGTATTAATGGTTCACTGTCAGAAGTTGGATTGTTTGTGGATAACAATGTTATATCAAAGGAACAAAACAATAGATAACTGCAGGGTGATATGGACAGGATATCTAGCTGGGTGAGTCAACATGGGATGAAGATAAATACAAAGAAGAGTCAGCTTATTATGTACACAGATAAATAAAACTAAAGGTTGATTATGATTATAAAGTGGGGAAGGAGCTACTTATTGAAGACTCTAAATGTAAATACCTTGGCATAACGTTTGATAGCAGATTTAACTGAGCAGGACACACTGGACAGGTAGTTAGAAAAAGGTTCAAAATCCTTCACCTGTTGGAAAGAGTGATGAGGGGATGCACTAGAGAAGTAAGGGAATTGGGGTACAACACTTTGGTCAGACCACTGCTGGAATATGGTAGTGTAGTATGGGACCCACATGTTGTGTATCAAATACAGGAGTTGGAGAGGATGCAGAGAAGGGCTACCAGATTTGTCTTTGGAAATTACTGCAAAACACAATCTGTAACTAATATGATATAGGAGCTGGAGTGGAATTCATTGGAGGATAGAAGGAGGGCGAAGAGAGTCATGGGAGTTTACAAGGCCTATATTGGTGATGAGGCGTGGAAAAAGATTGGTGGGAAAATTAAGAGAGATGCATGGAAGGGAAAAGATGACCATGATCACAAGCTGGCATTTGATTTCAGGCACTAGGGTGAAGGAAGATTCTCATTTCTAGGTAAGGGTGTCAGGTATTGGAATAAATTGCCAAGAGAAGTGATGAATAATGTACCCAAAACACTGAAAGAATTTAAATTTAAACGTAGTATAGGGCAAAACTAGGTTGTAAGAGGAAAAGAGAAAGACGGGTGTGTAGGGAGATTGCCACCGGAGCATGCGCTCCAGCGCATTTTTATAAATTATTATTATTTCTAGATAGAATAAATTAGTTTCAAGCACGTTTCTTAATATAAAATTAGTCATTTATTATTGAATAAATTATTAATAAATGGGTAAATATAATTTTTCCTGATCAAAATTCAATTTTATTTGAATTCTCATGCATGGTTAAAGTTTACAATAGACTTTTGCCTTGAAATCAACATCTATTCCTGAACTTAATTTATTCTTAGTTGCCACAGAGTGAATGCTCTACACACCCATTTTTGTCCTCTACAAATTTCAACTTTAAATTCTTTCAACATTTTTAGTAAATTGTTCATCATTTATCTTGGTAACTTATTCCAATCCCTGACACCCTTACCTAAAAAATAGAAACTTCCTACACCCTTATGCCTGAAATCGAGTGCCAGCTTGTGGCCATGGTCATCTTTTCCCTTCCATGCATTATTTTTGATACTTACACCAATATCTTTCCATACCTCATCACAAATATACGCCTTGTACACTCCCATGACCCTCTTCACCCTCCTCCTGTCTTGTTCCATTCATTCTAGCTCTAATATCATATCTGTTACCGATTGTGTGCTGCAGTAATTTCAAGAGACAATTATAGCGGCCCTCCTTTGGTATGACCAAAGTTTGACAATCGAATCCCTCACTTCTCTAGTATGTCTGCTCATCACCCTCTTAAATAAACGAAGGATTTGAAATCATTTCCTACATACCACCCGCACAATGTCTCCCATCTATTCAAGTTTATTAACAAATGTAATGCTGAGAAATTTACTTATCCAGTATTCAACAAGCAATTCCTTCGCAGACCTGCAATCAACCGTTAGATCTTTTTATTTGTGTACCCAGCAAGCCATGTCTTCACTGCGTTTAATTTCACCTCATGTTGACTGTTGAAGTACCCAGCTAGATATCCTGAACACCCTGCGGCTATTTAGTCTTCCTATTTTGTTCCTATTATGTAGGGTTATTTTGTCTGCAAACAACCTAATTCATGCCTGTAAACCATCAACGCAATCATTCATTAGAATAACAAATAGCAATGGTTCCAATATGTTACCCTGTGGCACTCCCATTCTCACTTCTTTTGATACTATTAATGCTTTGCTTACATATATCACAGTGTTATAGTTAATCTAGCAGCATCATAATGTGAAGTAATCTCCATAAAAACCCTTATTTACTGCTATTACTCCCTTATCTGTTACCGATTGTGCTCTGCTTTGGTCTGACAAAAGTTTCACTTCTCTGCTATATCCCATCAACCTCTTAAATAAACGAAGGATTTGAAAACCTTTTGTACATACCACATGCCCAATGTCTCCTTTCTGTTCAAGTATATTAACTTGGATGTTTCAAGTTTTCTAATGCTATTCTGTCTTTTAACTTTGATGTGTTACATTCTTACCAACTTTTCACCTTTCTATCACGATATGTGTGATGGATACTTTGTGTTAACGTCAAGGTAATTAGTTGTGGGGGAGAATATGGGAACGGAGGATAGGAAGGAATTCGGCAAAAGCC
Source organism: Vandiemenella viatica (assembly GCA_031002005.1). Taxonomy (NCBI): domain Eukaryota; kingdom Metazoa; phylum Arthropoda; class Insecta; order Orthoptera; family Morabidae; genus Vandiemenella; species Vandiemenella viatica. The sequence continues at coordinate 109,180,856 of CM061914.1, read as the reverse complement.
TTTTGATGGAACCATCCAGGCATTCACCTGGAGTAATTTAAGGAAACTATAGGAAGAAATTCCTTAAATTTTACAAGTGGATCAAAGCTTTTTGTGGCGGGAAAGTTCGCACTTCGGGAATAATACAAAGAAAATTGAGGCATTTGAAATGTGGTGTTATAAGAATACATTAAAAATGTAAAGGAATCATTTTGGAAATACAGTAACACCTTTTTACTTCAGACTGCAATTTACATATGTTGTTTGAGGAATACTTGTACTAATTTTTGAGACCTTATTTACTTCTCTTCGATTTTAATTTCTATCTGTGACATAAGCCTTCAGGCAAGGGAAAACAATACAATTATACTTTGTAAATACTACTTTTCTCCCCACAATTTTTAACTCATCACAAAACGGTTAAGACATTCTTAACCGCTAAAATTTTCTTGATTTTCTGCAGCTAATTATATATTTCCACCTATTTTTCTCAAGATTTTGATTTTCTTTGCTAAAAACATACTTAGGATTTACTTAACTACTCACACTTTTATTCAGGATGCACCTACCTGTTGACAACAACTTGTGATATTAAAAATTGGAATAGCTCAACTCTTTCATCAAAAACTTGAAAGGAGTGCTCATCTCAAATAAAGAGTGATCTATGGCACATATTTCTTTCATCTCAAAATTATTATAATTTCTCACCCCACTTGTTGGTACGTAAAAGTAATAAGCTATTTTCTCAGATTTTAATCTTGACTAAGTTCTCAAAATTTAAACACCGTCCAGATTGCTGGGATAGTTTTAGTGCGATGTCATTTCGAACTCCCGGACACAAGCAGATTTATAATCATATACAAGAAACAGGATGGTGGGCGACATTCTGAGACAGGCAGAACTGATTAGACAACAAATGTAGGACTGCTCCAAACTGGTCTAGAGACTGGCAACATGAAAACGAACAAGATATGACTTTATTTATAACAACTTTCAATACAATCAATATATAAAATTATTACAATCACATTTTAACGATACAAAATAATTTACACAAAATATTTAAAAATTCATTTAAACAGGTTCAAACGCAGAAAAAGAAATACAATAAATATACAAAATTTACACTGAAATACATAAGCAGATGTCTAATAAAGCCTTCTGACTGATATCAAAACTAAGTGTTTTGTGTGGACAACTGTCCAGCTTTCGGGAATGTTTTCGACTCAGTCAGAAAACAGCTGACTGAGCTAACTTTTGACCTTGTTGGTGTAGTGCACTGAAGTGGGAGTCACTGCCGCAGCTGACTTACGAACAGGAGTCACGAGAATGTTTGTGTTTTTCTTGAGGGTGCAGTAAATGTCGGAGCTTTTCTCTTGCAGACGTGCCGACCTCCTTCTGGCCGAGAGGACTGTGACGTCCGTCTGTCGCCGAGCCGCACCCAAGGCAGTGGCAACCCGTTCAGATTCGCTCGGTTAGGAAAATCTGGCTCCCGCACTATTTTTCTCGAGTCGGTCGACGGTCTGTTGGAGTTTGTTGAGTCTCTCAGTTACCTTGTCCATTCGTTCAGTTACCTTGTCCATTCGTTCAGTTACCTTTTCGTTGAGAAGTTTAATTCCTGCTAACAAATCCTTGAGACAGCAACAACTGTGTGACGTTCTGGCGGTATTCTGCAACATTTTACGAGGTTGAAAGACGCTTGGCTCCCCGTGAAGCTCGTCTTCGACGTCATCAAGAGGCTGAAGAGAAAACAAATAGTTAGTAAATAAGCAAACAAATACTGTAACACTGAATCCTCTACTATATAATACAATAAATGTTAGCTATCATAACACACTGGGGCAATTTTGTTGTGTTAAACATGTATTTTTTGTATTGAGATGAAATTGAACCATGGCTGAATAAAATAAGTGACATATGTTTAGCTCTCTTCTACCAACAGATACTACAGCTGAATTGCTGGTAGAGCTTATCAGGGCCGCATCTAAGCACAGGCTACCAAGGCTGTAGCCTAGGGGCCCGCACCACAAAGGGGGGCACCACATCAAAAGAGGGAGGCCTGCACCAAAAGATGGGGGCCCTCACCAATAGGGGCCCACACGAAAAGATGGCAGCCCGCACTAATAGGAGGCCCACAACAAATGATGGGGGCCCACACCAATAGGGGCCCACAACAAAAGGTGGGGGCCCACACCAATAGGGGGGCCCACACTAAAAGGAGGGGGACCCACATCACAGCCATATGGGGCCAAGATGGGCCTCCGCCTAGGCCAGTAGTAGAATTAAAATTGCCAACAGGTTCCCGCACCACATGTATAGCCTAGGGGCCCACAAAGCCTAAATGCGGCCCTGGAGCTTATGAACAAAATGCACCTAGAAGGCTAATCTCTGGGACTCCTTTTATAAATGCTGATCCTCCAAACTCATATCCAATCTCTGAGGAAGAACCTTCTGGCATAAAACTGAACTGGGTAAAATGGAGAACCCTCAGCCATATATGAACACGGGTGGCCTGAGTAAAGTCTAATGTGTATAAAGGGGGTCTGACAACAGACGAGCTATCTGAATGGCGAAAACAGCGAACGATTGGATCACCTCTATGCTTGCAAGCAGAGCCAGTTTACAACAATACTAGAAGAGTTACGGACAGGAAGAGATATTGACAACTTTTTCCAACACTGGGAAAAACAATTTTGATATCTGGAAACAAAAAAGTAAGTAAGGAATCATGAACACAAGCTGTACATCTACAACAATACAAGTGATGCCTACACTGCACTGTCATAAACATAATTAACCATTGTCGCTGCATGCAATCTGCTGCACAACTGCTGAATGCTAGGCAACCTGATTAATTACCATGACCACAACATTATACAGCCGGCCTCAGTAGCGTCGGGGCTAGAGTACTGGCCCCGCGTGCCGGGGTCACCAGTTCGAGTCAATACTCAATGATTTCTAAATATAAAAAAGAAATAAAAATATCTGAAAATATGTGGATTCAAACCCAAATTCGCAAAATGGGAAACAGGCGCCTTACCAAATACACCACGGTAAAGCTTTCAATAATCAGTTTAAAATATTAATATTTAAAGATTATTACGATATTTTTGCATGCATATATCTTGAAAAATAAGGCTCATTTTGATTGTAACGCGGACATCTGGAGTAAATACCCTTTATCATATACTCAGGGGATCAAAATCCATTCTTAACAAGTCTGATGGTTTCCAAGTGAGCGACGTTCAAACGGTGACATTTCAATTGACAAAATAGTTACACCAACCGAGTCTCTGAGTGTGTGAAAGACACCAAAACATGGATAGAAGCCTGGCTAAGGAGCTCCAGAAGTTGATTTTGGATGTACGAGGTCTGTCCCAAAAGTACCCAACCTTGCTTCATATTTCCCCGCTGGTGTTATTCTGCGTCATCAGGCTGGTGGCATCCTTCGAAGTAGTCCACATTTGACTGAAGACTACATTCCCAACAACCTTTCCACTTTTAGAAGCAGTCTTGGAACTCATTAGTTTTGAGTGTTTTTTTGTCGTCAAACCGGTGTCCTTTGAGCTGCATTTTTGATGCTATGTCAGGACAGCACGGAGACTGACGGAGTTGTACAATTTTGAGCTTTGTCAAATACTGCTGCATGAGGTTCGATGCATGTGTTAGCATGTTATTGTGATAAACAAGCCAGTAACTTCCTGAACAAAGCTGATGCCATTTTGTTCTAACTGTATTATGCAATATTTTCATTAATATTCTTTGTTGATCATTTGACTTTAGAAGCATATTAGTGGCATACAACACCCTCATGATCGAAAAATAATAATAATATTTAAAAAAATCTGCAACGACTTGATATTGCTCTGACATTGGCGCGCTTTTTTCAGTCATGGTTCAGTTGCTCTTGTGCAGAATTAGTTAGGCGAGACAGGTAGATGTGGAAACGGAAGTGCTGCTTGGGAAAGGCATTAGTTCCGTCTTGGGAGTTGTACCTGTGAACACCACTGGTACGTTCGGTTTCACTAGGCATGGTCTACAACTAAATGGTAGAGGCAAGGGGGTACTTTCTGAGTTGTAAGCTAAAGCTGTAAGGGAGCCCATTTCCAGTGATGATGGGGTCATGACTGCCTTTTTTAGGTTAGGGGCTGCTGGCGAAGGGAAGGAAATAGATGAGCAAAGTGATACTGATTGCAGATTCACGATGCGATAAATCACAGATGTGAAAGAAATAGATGAAGTTGCTGAAACAATAACTGACTGGGTTAAAACTGGGAAAGAGGAAGTAAACGCTGAAATTATAAAGCCAGTAATAAGGATGTTATTGGTGAACTGTAGAAGTATAATGAACAAAGTAATCATATTCGCAAACTTCAAAGGTTTTTCCGGATGGTTACAGAGTGTACCGCAGAAATAGAGGAGCAATTGGTGGAGGAGTTTTCATACTAGTTAACAAAAACTACCACAGTTCACTGGTGTTCATAGATCATGACCATGATTTACTTGGATTAGATTTCTGAGGTAATAAAAAAGAAAAAAAAATCAGGGTGTTGGCTGCTTACCACAGTCGAAGAATGGCTGATGAAGATGAGGCTCTAGGGAGAAATTAAATTCATACTCAGATGACAGAATATTTTGAATGTATTCCTAATAAAACCCAATGATAACCCTGTGGGGTGTCAAGTAACTGAAGGAATAAGTGATTAAGAAGTTTTTATGGATATTAGAGGATTCAGTGAACCGGCTGCCAAAATTCAAGGGGGAAATAGGTACAATTATATAAAGGCACAGATTTCAAACTTGGTGCAATAGTAGTGCTGGTACAATAAGGAGTGGATTAGAAATAGAGTTGAAAATTATAGGCCAATTAGCTTGACGTCAGTGGTAGGTAAATTAAGAGTTTGTATTCATCCACATCAGAAATATATTATGTTTTCAAGTAGGTAACATAGCTTTAGGCAAAGATATTCATCCAAATCTCAGTTGGTGGGATATATCCAAGATATTTCGGATGAAATGAACAAGAGAGGCCAAATTGATAGTGTAGCACTAGATCTTTCAAAGACTTTTGACAGAGTGACCCATAAAATGGTAGTAAATAAGGTAATAATTACTGTTGGGGGTGACAAAGTGATTTGTTAGGTAGAAGAATTCTTAAAAGACAGAAAACAAAAAGTTAGGATAGGAAATGCAGTATCAAAAGAAGTGGAGGTAAAAATAGAAGTGCCATAGGGTAGCGTATTGGGACCATTGCTATTCATTATTCTAATGAATAATTGTGTTGATTGTTTGCAATCAGAAATTAGATTGTTTGCAGATGACAAAGCTATATAAAAGGTTCAAAATAGTGGAAGACTATAAATAGCTCCAGGGTGATCTGGACAAAATATCTAGCTGGATTGGTAAACTTGGGATGGAGATAAATGCAAAGAAGGGCCAGTTTAAGACACGCAGATAAAAAATTAAATGGTGATTATGATTATATGGAGGGGGAAGAATTGCTTGTAGAAGATTGAAATGTAAACATCTTGGCTTTACATTTGATAACAAGCTTAACTGGACAGGACACATTGGACAGATAGTAGGAAAAGATTTCAAAATTCAGTACTTATTGGAGACAGTGATGAGGGGATGTACGAGACAAGTAAAGGAATTGGGTTACAAAACTTTGGTCAGACCATTGCTTGAATATGGTAGTGTTGTATGGGACCCACATTTTGAGTATCAAATACAGGAGTTGGAGAGGATGCAAAAAAGGGCTGCTAGATTTGTTTCTGGAAATTATCACAGAACGCAATCAGTAACAGGTATGATAAAAAGAGCTGGAATGGGATTCATTGTAAGACAGGAGGAGGGTGAAGAGGTTCATGGGAGTGTACAAGACATATATTGGTGATGAGGCATGGAAAGATATTGGCGTAAGAATTAAAAGTAATTCATGGAAGGGAAAAGATGACCATGACCACAAGCTGGCACTCGATTTCAGGCACAAGGGTGTAGGAAGATTCTCTGTTTTAGGCAAGGGGTTTAGAGATTGGAATAAGTTACCAAGAGAAATGGTGAATAATTAACCCAAAAACATTGAAATTGTAGAGAGACAATGTAGGTGAGTGCAGGAAAGGGGAAAAATGGATGCGTAGGGAAATTTGCCACCATTGCAATTAAAATCAATTAAATTGTGACAGCTTCCACTGCGAAGACTGTCATTTTGCTTTGGGCTAATAACCATAAACCCACAATTTATCACGAGTTATAATCTTTTTAAGAAGATTTTCATCATTATTGACCATTTCCAAATTGACCTGAGCAATTTCGAGGTAAAGGTTTTTCTGCTCTACCATTAGCAATTTCAGAATGAGTTTCACACACATGCGAACCATTTGGAAATTTTCAGATAAAATCTTCCAAACACTAGTTTTTGGTATTCCAAGTTCATATTCCTGTATTCGCACAGTCAACCGATGATCTTCATTGATCGCAAGTCTCATACAATCGATGTTATCTAGTGGGTTTGTCACTGAGGGCCGCCCAGAGTGTCAGTTACTATCAACAGATGTGTGGCCATCTTTGAACCGCTTATACCACTCTTTTTTTTATCTCATACACTCGTCCCAAAATGGCATTTTGATGGTCTCCACACAACTCTTTTCAAGTTTAAAGCAAAATTTAATACAAATTCATCGTTCCGATCTCTGTCATTTTTTACGACAGCAAAATGTGACAATCGTACAAAACACTTTGTAAACAAGTGTACACTGCACGCGAACTAAGGAGTCCAGGCAACAACTGTAACATCTATGGAGTTCATGAAGGTTTACAGTTGACCCTCAAACCCGGCATGTGGTGCTAAAATTGTCAGGAGCGAAGATATGAAGGAAGGTCAGATACTTTTGGGACAGACCTCGTAGTTTCAATTCTATAAAGGCTATTTAGACAAGTAAGCATAACAAGCAACTGGAAGTGTGGTCAAGTCATATCAGCCAATCTGCTTATTAAACATGAGGAGGAAGGTACAGCAACTTTTCATATGTAAATATTACACACACATAAAAGAACATATTTTGATAGGAGAATAACCACCACTGAACATTACTACAGTGTCAAAACATGGAATAACGCCTACAGACAGCAAGCACTGAAATTATTGGGCTCAAATCCCTTCTTAAACAATAGAGGAATATAATAAGATCTGTCATAACTTGGATCTCCCCATCCACAATGACATGGAAACCCAATTTCAGAGACTTCAGAGAAGTCCAAGAGTAAAATCTGCATAACAAATTATATCTAACAATTTTAATGGGAGAGGAGCACGGAGATAGTGGATAGCCCCACCAGAATGGCACTCCCTGTTCAACAATCAACGGGCACTAAAGGGACTCGACCTTCCCCGAAAGACCTGGGCAGCCCTCAACAGTCAAGTCTGGCCATGGCAGAACTGCTTCATCTCTTCACATGTGGGGAATGAGAGATTCCCTGAATTGTGACTGTGGTGAGGAAAAACAAACCATACGTCATGTGACCTTTCATTGTCCAATTCGAGCCTTCAGGGAATCACTGAAAGACTTCACAGATGTCTCAAATGAAGCTTTACATTGGCTGTACTTGTTGATTTTGAATTTTAACTATAATTTAATGTTACATTTTATTAGTGTAAAACAACTGTGTGTAATTGTAATATTGTTTATGTGCTATGGCGATAAGATTAGGAGCCCTGTTTTCTTTTCTAGAGTTCTTTGGTATCATTGCAACTGTATCACGATTCTTCACCACATCTAGAACAAGTGGAAATTATATAATATGTAGTAAATATCCTTAATGGCATTAATTTGAAAGTAAACTAGGGAGGGTCTTCAGAATTGACAAACATGTGAAAAAAATAATCTTATTTACATGGCCCCTGTCGTCGTTAAATTGGTTTTTATTTTAACTTAGTTTTTATTTTACGAAGATTACAAGATGAAGTCAGATCTTGTTACTTGTAAAGATGATCTAGCCTCATTTTCAGTCACTGCATAGTCCAGAATTTTGCGAACAGAGTGAGAGAAATCCATACAAATGAGAATTTGCAGTCACATTACAGAAAGCACCATCAAATATACCAGGTGTGTAAATGTGAAACCGGAATTTGCCGATAGATGGCTCTAGATATTAATGCAGTTACCGTCAGATCACGTCATTGTTGCCGGTTTCTTTTTTTGGCAGCTGACGGAAATTTTCAACTCACAATACAAGTAGCAGTAAATATCCAGATGTGAACCTCTCTAAATTTGAAGTTCACTTTGATGATGTATTTCGTGAGCCTATGCGACTGAACATAAATAAGGGTGCTGGACCCGACCAGATACCTAACATCTTATTAAGAAATTGTGCTGCTGGACTCAGTGAGCCAATCACTCACATCTTCAATAAGTCTCTTGAAACAGGAAGTTTTCCCTCGACGTGGAAAATAGGATATATTAAACCCATACATAAATCAGGTGCAAAATCCGACATCAGCAAATATAGACCAATTTGCATTCAATCCTCACTGGCAAAGCTTCTAGAGAAAATTGTCCTGCCACAGCTTACTTTTGCATTTAAAAATGTCGTAACCTCAAGACAGCATGGATTCTTTGGCAGAAGATCTACAACAACTAATCTCTACCTGTATGTTAACTTCATACTTAATGCTTTGAATAAAGGTCAGGATGTGCACTCTATGTATACTGATTTTAGCAAGGCCTTTGACATGGTGAACCATGATATTCTGATAAATAAATTAAGTCGTTATGGTATAAGATCCAAGGCCTTGGATTGGCTTCGCTCGTACTTATCTGACAGACATCTACAAGTGCGAATTAATGGCCATTTGTCGAATGAGTACACTGTTATGTCTGGTGTGCCACAAGGTTCCCATCTAGGACCTATTCTATTCAGCATCTTCATAAATGACATTGGTGAAAAGTTTATGTCTGATTATTTGCTCTATGCTGATATGAAGATCTTCAGAGCTATTTACAGTGCTCATGACATTGATATATTACAACAAGATATCTCCGAGTTAGAGGTATGGTGTCAGTTAAATAAGTTACACCTTAATATAGAAAAATGTGCTGTCATGGTGTTTTCTCGACGTCTCAACCAGCTACCTGTTAATTACTCTATATGTGGTCAAAACGTGGGAAGAGTCAATTCAGTTAAAGACTTGGGAGTGATAATCGATGACAGGCTTACCTTCTCAGAGCACATTAATTACATAACTCAGCGAGCATTTCGTGTCCTGGGTTTCATATGTAGAGCTGGTAAAGAATTCAAAAACGTTAATACATTGTTTCGACTTTTCTCTGCCTATATCAAACCGTTACTTGATTATGGTAGTATTGTATGGTCACCCTTTACAGACCAGCAAATTAGCCGTGTCAAAAAAGTTCAACGCAAGTTTTGTAAGTTTCTGTTGCACTATTTTCATGGAAGATGTGTGTGATGTATATCAACATTATAAGATTAACAGCTTGCAAAGTCAGAGGCAGTTGACTGACCTATGCTTCTTCTATAGAGTCATCAATGGACTTATTGATTCACCAGATATACTCGAACAATTCCAATTTAATTGCTCTAGGGTAGACCTACGAACAAGAAGACTGCTGGATGCTGTTAACAAAAATTATGCTGCTTCTGGGCCGTACCATAGGATAGTAAACCTGGTTAACCTATATGCAACCAATGTCAACTTCTTTGGAGGTTCTTATACTGGACTGATCTCCAACATTAAAAGACTTTTGTGAATCACTTATTCATTATGTGGCTTGTATGTTGATGATAAATTTTATTTCAATATGTACAAAGCCGATTGGCGTTTAAATAAATAAATAATGTTGAACATGTCGAGCTTTTAGCCTACAAACTACGATTTGAGGACGTCATTGATTTTTCTGTTACCATTTAAAGAAAACTGCTGCAGAATCACATCGAATGCTTGTCGAAGCTTACGATGTGCATGCTATCGGTAAATCGCAGTGATTTGAGTAGTTTAAAAAATTCAAAAGTGGTGATTTTGATGCGAGAAACAAAGACCTCCAAAGAAGTTTGAGAACAGCAAGTTGCAAGCATTGTTCGATGAGGACGATGCTGAAATGCAACAACTCGCAGATCAATTGATGTAACACAGCAAGCTGTCTCCATATGTTTAAAAGCGGTGGGAAAGATCCAGAAGATGGGAAAATGGGTTCCACATGAACTGACTGACAGACAGCAAGAAAAACGAAAAACCACTTGTGAAATGCTGCTTGCCAGGTATAAAAGAAAGTTATTTCTCCATCAAATTGTGACAGGTGATGAAAAGTGGATATAATTCGAGAACCCTAAGCGTAAAAGATCATGGGTAAGTCCAGGTTAACCATCAACTTCAAGGCCAAATCACTATGGGAAGAAGACAATGCTTTGTGTTTGGTGAGATCTAAATGGTGTGATCTATTACAATACTTAAAACCCGGTGATGCTGAACTTTATTGGCAGCAAATAATCAATTTGAATCAAGCATTGCAGGAAAAATGACCAAAATACCAGAAAAGACAACACAAAGTGATTTTGCTTCATGACAATCACCATAACATACTGTAAAAACCTGTCAAGGAAATGATTGAGGCGCTTAGTTGGGAGATACTGACGCACGAGGTTTACTCGCCTGACTTATCTCTGTCCGATTACTATCTCTTTACATCGATGGGACATGCACTCGCTGAGCAGCGCTTCAATTATTATGAAAACGTACGAAAACGGCTCGATGACTAGTTTGTGTAAAAAGAACAAATTTTTTTGACGTGGCATTGTTAAATTACCAGAGAGATGGGAAAAATGTACATATAGCAATGGACGTTATTTCAAATAATGTACTTTGTATCATTTTTATATAAGAAACATGTATTTTTTATGAAAAACTTCATTTTCATATTAACACACCTGGTTCATAAACAATGGTGAACAATGGAATAGATCAGAAGTTTGCTAGTGGGGGCTGATAGCATTTTAGCATGACAGCAAATAAATAATCCAAGGCATCTTATAACCTAATAGTAAAGTTCATGGAGCCACAGTTCTCCTCTATCACAGCCAAAGAAATTAAACCAGCAAAACTATCACGTAACAGAGACCTCCAAATGCGAGATTGTGTCAGATTTTTTTTTTTTTACTTCTTTCTTTGCGCCTTGTCGTCATTGAGGTCATTAGAGGCGGGACAGGATTGGGGGACAAGGAACGGGAAGGTATTCGGCCATGGCCTTTTTGAAGGAAGCATCCCGGCTTCCATCTGGAGCGATTTGGGGAAACAATGGAAAACCAAAATCTGCATGCCCGGACGGGAATTCGAACCGGTGTCCTCCCGAACACGAGGCTGGAGCGTTAACCGCTCACCCGCCATGCTAGGTGATCATCATTGTTATTGTTGGGGACCATCTCCAGTTTCCCGGATGTGGTTTATGATCCTTGGTTGTTGTATATTATCATTTTCCACTGTCTCCTATCCAGAAAAGTTTCTTGATCCGTGATATATTGCCAGTTCCAGCCTTTAGGTGATGTGAATTTCAATTCTGAATAATTTCCATTCCAAATAATGTGATGCCATTGGCAAACATTTCAACCCCAAGAAGTAACTTGTAATTAAATGGGTACTAATTTGAGAAACTTTGAGCTTAACAACAATTCAACAAAATAAACACTCCCACAGTAGGCACTACAAAAAAACACATTGTGCGGCAAATTGAAAATTGTGTCAATTGGCACCTGAACAATCCTTTGGCACTCTTTATCAACAATGCTATATGATAATTTATACTGCTAGGACCACGAGCTTACACTGATTGAAACTCCGCCATAATCCAACCAAAAGATCTTGCGTGAATCCCGTTCAACTAAAAATAGCTAATAATTAGCAAGTCCTTATTTCTTAATTTCTCAGTTTTTCCCAAAACCTAAAACACCCAATTTTACATCTAGCACCATCAGCTTCCCACTGTCCAAGACACCATATAAATTTGCCCAGTAGTTTTGTCAGGAATGGAATAAACAAACAAAGACACACTTTCTTCTTTAGTTCACAGCTTCTCGACATCACATGTAAATGAATCACTTCTCATGTGCAAATTCAAATGTTTACTGCTTAGGGCATAATTAAGTCTAAATAACACCTAGTTACTGTTATATGATAAGTACAGATTTTAGTTGAAGCACCAAATGGCAACCACTATACATAACTAATTTCTCTTTTTTTCTTTTTCTGTTTTACTTATGGCTTTATTCCTCGTTGACGTCAAGGTCATTAGAGGTGGGAAAGGACTTGGGGCAAGGAACGGGAAGGAATTCAGCCAAGGCCTTTTGAAGGAAGCATCCCGACATTCATCTGGAGTGATTGGGGGAGTCCATCGAAAACCCAATCACCTCGATAGCTATTGGTCGGAGAACAGTAACACGTGTCAGCCTTTGCTCGCAAATTAACAGCCACCAGAGATATCATTGAAGAAATTCATCGTTATGTCCACAATCTAATAGCTAAGCAACTGTTACCAAATTAATTGCCATAATACATTCATTAAGTTCACTTTTGCTAGCAGTACATAGTTAAAAGAATATCGATAAACCTTACGACTGAAAAAACGTGAAACGCCTTTTCAGTAACATGTTGGAAATGAAAGCAAAAAAACAACTCTGCTGTAACCATGAATACTGACCTAGTCTAAATTTCAATTTTATTAAAACTTTCCCTAATGTTGCTTCACCAAAGTTTATACATTATGATTTATTTACTTTTTACATATTTTACTGACCACTTTCGTTAATGGTCTTTGTTCAAGTTCACTGTACGTGAGTTATTAGGTTGTTTAAAATGGACATAAGACCAATTTGTATTACCGAATTGAGTATTTTGGCAATTCATTTCTTCCGAGTTGCTCAATTGTTTAATAATCTGGAATCTGTATTACATTCTATGGCCATTACAAACACTATGACCAAAGTTAACATTATGATTACCCAGTCTCGATAAAATAAAAACAACGTGATGCTTCCAAAGCAAACATGAATTCTTTAAATATTACAGAGTGAACTTTAAGTATCAAATACAAGTTAAGATTGTATTTCAGTAAGTTCGAGTCTAAGACCTTTGAAACAATTATACAATAGCGCTACCGTCCCTGTCCGTGTTGAATACCTACATCTATTAATAGGCCTGTTTCAGAGTTTTTCAAGCTCGAGAGATTTTATTCACGGTAAGGGTGAAACACAGGTCAAGTTCGTGTTTGATCACATCAGGTCAACCTGTCATAATCTTTGACCCTAAGAACCGGAACTATTCTAGACCCGTGACGTAACACACAAAAAAACGGTCATGGGCTTAAACTAGTTATTAATAAATGCCATTACAATAAGAACACTAGAACTGAATCTCCAATTGACCTGTTGAATCATAACAGCCAAAATGGCACACAATTCAAATCTTGCACTATTATTGAAACACCTGTTAAAAAATATGACATATTTGTGTTGGTATTGATTCTTCCCATCAAAGCAGTGTTATTACATTTTTTGTAGCCACTGATTTACCACTGTATTGCTTTCAAAGACATAAAATACTATGACATAATATATAACACTAAACTAATAAGCAAATAAATGTAATACTAACTGTTGACATTCGACTTCCTCAGAGGCCTGAGGGCTGCGATGGTTTTTTGTTTCAGCAGATCATTTGTGGCACTACTGCTCAGCACCTTGAAGGTCCTCTGGTAATTAGTTTGTACAGCACCCTAAACAAGGAAATAAAATGAATCAATAAATATGGTAAATTGAATTATTGGTTAATTATATTAAAGGATATTTGTGGAAGTGTGTTTGAAGCCATTGTATATACAGAATAACTGTGGAATACTTGGAGCAATTTACACCAGACTTGGTACATACAAGCTCCAAGCATCCGGAAAGCTTTTTAAGAAGAAATTATGCTATAATTTTGAATACCTTAAAAATATTGAAATTTCCAAACATTTACAGCAGAAATAGGTGTATTAGCGCTTCTTTTGGGATCTTTGGGGTGTCCATTAATTATGCGATGTATTTTTCCAGAACTCCATAGCCCCTCCCCCCTTTTGATTGGATTTGGTCAGAACCCTCCCCCCCAAGATAACATGTGATTTTGATGGAACCTCCCCCCCCCCCCCCCCGTTGTTGATCAGCCTCAGTTTATTTAGACTTTTTTTTAGCTCTCCTGGTTCCAACAGTGCTATCTGCAGCATTTGTAGACCTTATAACTCCCACCCCTCCCCTCCTACTACAGTTGGTATCCATGTCGTTTGTGGGATTTTTTTTAGCTCAATTGTCCTGGAAGAATTTCAAAAGCTCACATAAGATTTCCATCAAGCCACACCCCCCACCCCCATATTTAACCTCACGCCCCCAAGGAATTTGACCATGCCCTTTTGGAGGAACTGTCCTGCCATTAACTATAGTGATTTTGGGAAACCCTGGAAAGCTGAAATTGAAATCTGAATGGCTTGTCGAGGATTTGAACCCCTGTTCTCCCAAATGTGAGGCCAGAGCATTACCGCTCACCATCCAGATTCGGTAACTACAATCTATAGAGTAAGTAGCAACTTGACGAGACAAAGGTAACGTGTGGAATATGCAAGACAGTTGTGGGGAACTTACAACACTCACCTTATTACGTACTGTAGTGAGTCTGCGTGCAGTTTGGAATCTTGTACTGGCTTGTGATGCCTGGAATATTTACACATGTTGGTAAGAAAAACTAACCAAAAATCAAATAAAAAATTATAATAATTGAAGACCTGAGTTAAATGAATAATTGTGTTGATTGTTTACTATCAGAAATTAGATTGTTTGCAGATGACGTAATGCTATATAAAAGGATCAAAACGGTAGAGGACTGTAAACAGCTGCAGGGTGATCTGGACAAGATATCTAGTTGGGTTGATAAACATGGAATAAAGATAAATGCAAAGAAGAGTCAGCTTATTAGATACACAAATAAAACAAGGTAAAGGTTGATTATGATTATAAGTTGGGGAAAGAATTGCTGTTGAAGACTTGAAGTGTAAATATCTTGGCATTACATTTGATAACAAGCTTAACAGGGCAGCACATATTGGACAGGTAGTACGAAAAGGTTTCAAAATTCTGCACCTGTTGGAGAGAGTGATGAGGGGATGTACGAGATAAGTAAAGGAATTGAGTTACAAAACTTTGTTCAGACCATTGCTCGAATATGGTAGTGTAGTATGGGACCCACATTACGGGAGTTGAGGGGGTTCCAACCGGCTGCTAGATTTGTTTCTAGAAATTACCACAGAATTCAATCAGTAACAGATATGATAAAAGAGCTGGAATGGGATTCACTGGAAGACAGGAGGGGGATGAAGGGTGTCATGGGAGTGTACAAGGCACATATTCATGACGAAGCATGGAAAGATATTGGTGTAGGAATAAAAAGTAGTACATGGAAGGGAAAAGATGACCATGACCACAAGCTGGGATTCGATTTCAGGCACAAGGGTGTAGGAAGATTCTCTTTCTGGGTAAGGGTATCATTGATTGCAATAAGTTACCAAGAAAAATGATGATTAATTTACCAAAAACGTTGAAAGAATTTGAGACCAAAATTTGTAGAGGGCAAATGTAGGTGGATGCAGGAAAGGAAGAAGATGGGTGTGCAGGAAAATTGCCAACAGGGCGTGCGCTCTATCGCAATTTAATTAAATATTAATATTATTACACAGCCAGCTGAACAGAGTTCTAAGGTATTACATACTATAAAACAAGTAAAATAAACATTCTTCCCAAAACCCTCTCTCTCTCTCTCCCAGAACTTGTTTCAGCAGGCCTCCTAACCTCAGCCAACTCCTAGTCCACAAACACAACAGTCTTCCTCATCCCAACAGTCAGCCCCAAGGCTCTTTCCCATGTAATAGACCCTACTGTAAGATGTGCGACTTACACCATGCTTCCACCACTTTCACCAACCCTGTCACAGGGGAAAGCTTTCCGAGCATAGTGATAGGTGTCTTGTTTTTAAAACGAAATAACTAGTCCAAGAAGATTCATATTCAAGTCACTTTATTTTCCTTTAAGATTCGAACTCCAAAGATAATGGGTGCACATGTAGACAAATACTTCACCAAAACTCAACTAACTTTCTAATACTGCTCAATACTGAATACTACTTTTACTACTGAAAGCTTGTCTCTGCTGCCGCTTTACAGAAAATTCCAGAATATTTCAAAGACTTCTGACCATTGTTTCTGGGATTCTAACAATACTTGAACAATGAAAATTATATTAAAAAAATCAGAATTAATACAAAATCATTATTAAAGGCACAGAAATGAAAATTAAAGATATTTACAAACAAAATTATCCACATAAATCAGTCCAAAATGTCGCAAATTGTCCTCTAAACATCGTAGTTCACCTCAATACCTGGAATTACAAACTTTTAATCAATGTTTCACGCATAGTACTGTCCTTGAACATATTAAATAGTGTGTACACACTTTCTTTCCATAAAACCAAGTCAATTTACACAAATTCACAATTGTAAAAACCACATTTAGTGAACTCCCAGCTTGCTACAAATAATTCTTAAAATACAATGTAACTGAAGGGCTAGGTAACGCCACCTGTGAAACCTCCCATGTAATTTACCAGTTAACGTGCAACCACTGCCTGGCTTCATATATACTGTAGGTTTGACCACAAATCCACTCTCTATAAGAATGAATGGCCACCGACAGAGTTCACACAGAACACAAAGCACCCAGTTGCTGCCCATGCCATAACCCACGACTTGAATAATTTCAACTCTGGTTTCACAGTCCGTCCTATCAGAGTCCTCCCTAATAGCAGCAGTTAAGGTGGGAAGTTGCCTACCAGTACAAACTAAGCACAAGGCAACCTCCAGATAATACCCGGTCATTTATTATTTTTTATATTATCCTCTCTTTTCCACCATCCTCTCTACCTAAATTGAACCACCACTAACCTGAGGTGATGTTCAACTTCATAGAGACTTTTTTATTTTATTTTTCTTATTTATATTGTGTTATATTATTTTACTCTTCACACCGACCAGAGATCAGTTCTGATATTTATCTATGCTCGGGTATTAGCTCTGAATCTACTTTTCCTCTGAATATACCCCAACCATTTTCCTGGCCAACAGTCTATCTGTGAGACAGTCTCCCCCCCCCCCCCCAATAATGTTCTACTGCTGACAAAGGGCTAGACCCAATAATTTCTATATTGTGTGTGTATTTTCTGTGTGTTTGCGTCCCACATCCATCATCTAAACTTAAGTGATGGCTCATTTCCCTATCCCAATTTGATATCCAAATAAAATAAACATTAATTTTTACAACTGAATTTTGCAACAGGCATATTACATACAATTAATTCTATTTGAAAGCATTTCCTTCATTGCACTATATAACAGTGAAAACCACATCAAATTTCATCCAATAATTCTCAAGATTATCATGGTAATACAGATGAACTTACTATAGATTCATTTTTTTACGAATGGCTTTACGCTTCATTGGCGTCATTAGAGGGTTGGGTTGGGACTGGGGCAAGGAACGGGAAGGAATTCAGCCATATCCTTTTGAAGGAACCATCTCGGCATTCGCCTGGAATGATTTGGTGAAGCCATGGAAAACCCAAATCTGGATGCCCAGACAGGGATTCGAACCGGCGTCGTCCCGAATGCGACATAGATTCACCAACCCTTAAATTTTGGTTGTTTTTGGAGTTCAAAGCAGTCACAAATTAAAATGCCTGGAGAAAACACTAAGATGATAATAGGAAAAAGCTAATAGAACAAAATATTAAATAAACAAATATTCTAAAATACAATAGATGTAATGGAGTGTCACTAGTGAGACACATGCCAGCAGAAGTATACATACGTGTTCCGTTGGCTCTTTCTGGCAGAACAGCGATCTCCCAGCTACCGTGCCAAAATTCATCTGCAACACAACAAAACATGTCATCGGAGCTGAAGTTCATATCTGCGTTGTTCAGAGATTCATGATACCAGAAGGGCTAGCCATGCATCAGATGGTACATGTTAGACAAATAAGCTGCACATTGAAATAGATCCACAAATTAATTTTTAAAAAATTGAACCACATAAAGAGACGTACATGTAATTGAACACAAGCTGCACCAACAATGTTCTTGGAAAAATTTGTAACAATAACAGATTTCTAGTTAGTTGGCTTACATCATGTATTACTGTAGTATTAATTTATGCCAATGAAAGAAACTCTTAGTGGTTTCGTGTAGTTCAGCGTTACCCAAGTCTATAGTGTAATACAATCTGCAATTGACATGCCAGCTAAATAGAATACCAACCAACCAATAGATAAGAGGAATGAAAAAGCCAGCTCTAATACTAAGTTAAAATTTTAGATTGTTTCTTATTGAAGAAATGCACAAAGTAGTTACATGACAATATAGGTTTATATAAATGATGAACTTGAGCAGCAGGTAACGCGTTACTAAGGTGCGGACCTTAATGAGAAGTCTTATTATTTTCCTGCCTACTTTTTTAAGCTGTAATGCTGAATTAAACACTAAATAAACATTTATAATTGCATTTAAATATATTTAGTATAGCATATAAATGCATATTCAGGCCATTTTCCTAGCTTTGGTCATATTATGATAGTACTTACAGCCATATTTTGAAGAAAAATGTGGTAATTTTTTTAATAGTACCGGGAATTCATTAGAAGTTATAAATGATAAGAAATTGTCCAGAGAACTGTATACACTTTTTTTTTTTACTTACAGCTTTACACCTCGTCAATGTCAAAGTCATTAGAGGCGAGATGGGACTGGGGACAAGGAAAGGGAAGGAATTTGGCCATGGCCTACTGAAGGAAACATCCTCGCATTCACCTGGAATGATCTGGGGAAACCATGTAAAACCTAAATCTGGATGCCCAGATAGGGATTCGAAGCCATGTCCTCCCAAATGCAAGGCCAGAGCGTTAAACGCTCACCCACCACGGTCGGTATCTGTACTCCTATTATACATTGGAGGAAAAAACGAAACTAATTTTCAGTGAATGAGTCAGAATTCACCAGAAAAGAATTAGTTATACATTATTGTCACTCTCTAAGGCCCTTCTCACACGACGCTACTGAAAAGAAACCAGTTACGAACTAGGATCATCAGTCAGTTTCTTTCCAGTCACAGCACTGGTATTTGTATGGAGGCTCTCACACATGGTGATCAGTTGGAAACCAGTCCGTGACGCGTTCGTGATTGGTTCGAAGCGACGCGGCATGCCGGTTGCCGCATTGATAGTTTTCAACTAGTTTCTCAACAAGCATGGCGGATCAGACAATAAATTTAAAACTAGTTGCTGAAATAGAAAAATATCCGTGTTTGTATAACTACACTCTAGGTGAATATTAACGAAAAGACATCACAGAGAAAGCATGGAACGAATTTGGACAGGAAGTGAATTTGTCAGGTATGTAAATTTATTTTTAAATAAATAATAATGAAAAATATTTTATGTAAGCACTTCAGATTTATTTTTCTTATTTTAAATTATATATAATTCCATTGCCAAGGTACTGCTCCTTGTGAAGTAACAAAGTAATTGGCTAAATAATTTCTGGTGTCATATGCTGATGAGCGGGAACCTATTTTGTTGTTGTTGTTTTAGGGCACGTCGACAGCGGGGTCATTAGCGCCCTAGCAATTACCAGCCTAAACTGTGGCTTAAGAAAGTACTAAAGTACTGTCTGCATGGTCGACTGTAAAGGGAACCTATTTTGATTTGTTGTGATGACAGTATTATGTGTGGTGTTGAAGTTACATTTTTTTCGAGTATACTCTGACTGTACGGGACTCCTTCCCCACTCCTAACATAGTTATGCAGTATACATGCTGATTTTACTATATTAATTATCTTTTGTGGGTCATGACAGTGTATGGGACTGTTAAAACCTTGAAACTTTTCCGCCATCATGCCAAATGTGCATTCTATAGTTTTTCTTCCTCTATAAATAAACACTCTTTTTGTGTTGTCAAGCGTTCTTTGTGGGTAAGGCCTCATTAAATATTTTGTAGGAGGGAACGCTTCATCGCCAACGAAATAGAATGGGAAATCATTGACACTTTCATCACTTGGTAGCCTTGAAGGCAAAGGCAAATCTAAATTGTTATTTTCAATCAAGTTTTTGATCGATGACACGTGAAATATACCACCGTCACTATTTCTTCCTGCATAGCCCATTTCAGTTAACGTGAACAGCCCATCAGCATCACAACATGCCATTAGTACAATGGAATGTTAAGATTTGTAGTTAAAATTACTTGCTCCTGAATTTGGTAACTTTTCTATTCGAATGTGTTTAACATCGACAGGACCCAAGCAATTTGGCAAATTCCACAGTAAGTTGAATCGTTCTGATATCCTCTTGCATTGATTCACATCTGGAATTGGCATGTAGGTTTCTCGTCGTACATCCCATATAATGATTGTAGTTTCTGCAACGATCAGTGAAACTGTGTTGTTCCCACTTGGAAAATATAATACAAGGCTGACAAACGTCGATCCAGATGCTAAGTACCTGTAAAAAGATGAAACAATAATTTAAGTATCTGTAAAAATATTCACAAAATAATTTATACTATTTGTTGTAGGTAATTAATGCAAGGAAAAATGGAGAAATCTCCGTGCTGTTTTCGTACGCCACATGAAGCCTGCTGTAAGTGGATCGGCTGCTAAGTAAAAAAAAAAAGTACTATTTAGCAGAGGCAATGCAATTTGCTGTCCCCTATATTAAAACACTGCAGCACTATATTTCTGACAATTTACCCAGAGAACAAGAGGAGCAGGAACTAGATGTAGTAACAGTTCCACTTGAAGTCCAGTCTCCAAGTGAAACATTTTGTCTGCTACCGTCTCCCGTCACTTCAGTCACCCGAACTATACGTTTCATCATCAAACCATCCTCAAAACCGTGTGGCAAAAAAGAACAAAAGACCCCAACCAGATGAGTGTTAAAAGACATTTGTGGAATACATCAAAGCCAAAAAAAAAAAATTGCAAAGGAACGATCCCCAAAAGGAAGCTAATAAAATGTTTTTGTTAAGTTTGCTTCCTGACCTCGGCCAGATGGATCAAATCTGATTGAGAAGCTTTAAAAGAAAAATTATGGACTTAATTGACGAAACATTGGACAATACGACGCCACAACAGGATACGAATTACTACCAAAAATTCTGCCAAGAAATCAATAATGAGGAAGTCACAAATTAATTTATTTTTTGATGAATATTTGTTTTATGTGTTTAAATAAAATTTGATGGTAATAAAACTTACCAGAGTGTTATTAAAATCCTCTCTTCTGCGCTGACATTCTCGCATTGGAGTATTTTGCTTGTTAATAGAAGGAGAAAGCATCTTCAATAAATTTAAATATGCTTTTTTCAACATTCTATAAAATGCCAAAAATTTTGCATCATTTTGCTGTAGTTCTTTTGCAGCAACAAATGCTCTGAAATTGATATTTTTTTCAATATAGGGATGAACTCAATACATGCGTTTCTTTAATGTCCTTTTCCTTCTTTGAATAATATAATATAACATAAAATCCTCATCTGAATCGGAAGACATCGTCGCCTCGCTCAAATTACACGTGTGACTGAAGTTCCAGAGATTTCAGTAGCGTCGTGTGCAAACATTGGTCACTAACCAGTTTGTGAACGGTTCAGTTTCCGTTGAGTAGTGCCGTGTGAGAATGGCCTAAACGTTAATGTTCCGCCCGCCTTTTAATCTCAACAATGCAGCAGCCTGTATCGATCTGTGTCAATGTCTCAATGCTACCAATACTTTCGAAAATAATCCCCAGTCATTGTTATATTTACACAGGCTCAGTGAGTGCCACCATGCCAAAAACAAAATTTTCTGAGAGAACAAATTTAGGAGTTGGGCAACGTAAAGGAATTTGGAGAGGAGTATTTTAGTACAGACGAAAGAGTTCTTTTCCGTAAATTATGTGACTTCAGTGAAACGATTTAAAATTTAATATTACAATGGTGTAGCAAGTGCACCAAAGCAAATTATGCTTTCTACATGAAAGTGACTTTACTAGATAAGATATATGATGTAGAATTGGGCAGGTTTTGATGTATAGTAAATTTAAATGTTTGGTCATATTTTGTGATTATTAGGTCATATTTACCCGTTTTTAAGGTTATATTTGCCTGCATATTTCTCTTTTTTTTCTTTTTTTTTTTGTTATAAAGGTCTGAATCGTACTCATTACTAACAATATATATTATCTTGATTTATCTCCCTGAAGCACAAAAATTGGATCACAAAGTCCAGGACAACAGGTAAAATTCACAGACTTCCTATGCCAGCTGCTGCTTTCCACAGATTAACAGAGGTGGAGCTCCACATTCCCATTACAAACTTCGGCACTATACGGGATGTGACGGAATCATTGACACACACCAGCCAGTCTTTTTCTCACAGAATGTTGTCTACAGTACTCACTGAGTGGCAGGCTGAGTGGGCCTGGGCAGCCGCGGAGTACATTCAACTTCGAAGAAAATCCTTCGCTTCATCAGGAATCAAACCCCAACTGTCCATGTCACAGTCAGACTCTGGAAGGCCGGTCATCCACTGGCACCGACTCTTTGGCTGAGACAGGTAAAGGCATTGCCACGCGTCCACTGGACATGACCTGCTATACGGCCGCGTGACAGACTGATCCCATTTCAATGGGATCAGTCGGACGTAATTGGATGAATGGCAAATGCCAGTTGCGCTCTTAATAAACAAGTCTTCATTTTTTATCTTTTAGTTGATCTTGTTTTCTATTTTTTTCAAACTATCATACACTGTGGTGGTACCAAGTCACTATAAATATTTTAATAAAAATATCCACAGAAAGAAGAATTATCACAAGTGCGCCTATGCAGCTATAATAATTATTTTATTAGAAATTTGTACAGTAAAGACAATTATTTGAATTTCGTATTGGAATATTCTCAAACGATTAAGAGGTATCACTCTTGTCGGTATCACATTAGGCATAGGCTATATAGGCTGCAGCCTATTAGCCCGCATCACAAAAACAAAATTTGCTTGTTTCTTATAATTCTTCTTTTTGTACCTTGTTTCCCCCCCCCCTTGTATGTTCATTTATTTCTAAATTGATATATTGACTTTACCGAAATTGGCAACGTGGACGTAACTCTGAACTTCGAATTCATTTTCTTCAATAATTGTTCAGAGCGATGTTAATAAATTGTATTGAATATCTTAATGATTTTAAATTGTTTCCATTTTATCTCAACAATTGTATAATCTTCAAGATACAATATAGTAAAATTTCTACAGTTATATGATAAATTTAAAATGCTTATTTCACAATTTTGGTTAAAAAATAGCTGTAAAATACGAGGTTGAATTTCAAAAAATTTGTGGGTAAGGGCGCGCATTACAGGTTCAGCCCAAGGGTCTACACATCCTAAATACAGCCCTCACCCTCGTAATATAACGCGAGGACGAGGTTTTACGAAATGTAAGTCCTTTACATTTCATAAAAACACCCGTTCGCTTGGCATTCAAGCAACAATGAGGATCAGCAATATGTGTCGAAGTTATTCAGCTGCAGTGGATGAGATTAATTGTACGAACTGGTCAGCCTTCAAATTGGACATTACTCGAACGAAATTGGGTTCCAGTGGACGCCTGGCCTAATGCCTGATGGCCGCCTACCTCCAACATAAAATCGGTCTGTTGTCTAAGCAAATGGAAATTTTCATGTAAGCAATGTAAACATCATTAGAAATGAATATATGAAATGGATTCTTACCCTTCTCGCATTATTCCCTTTAGGGGGGATCAGAAAACTTGTAGGCGCCTTTCTCTGCATCTGCACTGTAAAAAAAAAATTCATAACATTAGGCGTATATAAATGTACAAAAAAAAAAAAAAAAAAGTTCTAGATTACAAGTCCACTGCAACAGCTATATTGTTGGTACAAGGACTAAATCACCCTAAACTGTTTTGTTTTCTTCCTGGCACTGTGTTTAGGTTGAAATGCAGATAAATGACACAATTGGTCTAGACTCCTCACAGGACAGTAACCAAAGCCTAAAAGGTTTGGTTTTCTTCTGTGTGGTTGTGTTTAGATGGAAGGGAGCCTGGACCTGAAGGAAAATTTTTGTAAAAAATCATTGGGATAATTGTTTGATAGCCAAGTCATTTTCCATGCGGTGGAAAGTTGTTGTAGTGATATCATGATCTACAACTAAATCAAACTTTCTAAAAATGCAATTTTTGCTGTGCTCTGTGGTTCATAGACAATTCTGCAGATCAGCTAACACAAGTCTGGAATGTACCAATTACTCATAAAACACATTTTACCAACATCGTTCAATTTAAACTGACAACCCGCAGCCAATTTTTTTTTTCTTATGGCTTTACATCTCATCAACGTCGAGTTCATTAGAGGTGGGATGGGACTGGGGACAAAGAATGGGAAGGAATTCAGCCATGGCCTTTTGAAGGAAGCATCCGGCATTCACCTGTAGTGATTTGTGGAAACCGTGGAAAACCCAAATCTGGATGCCCGGAGCAGGTATATAAATGCGAGACCAGAGCGTTAACCACTCACCAACCACACTCGGTAAATTACAGTTATGGGATATGTTGTGCATTAGGCGACGTCCACTTTTATAGTGCTGACCATACAAAATCATAGTTACTCTGAATGCCGCTAGGAAGAATAACCATTGACTGAATCATCAAGGAAGCCGTGAGAGAGACATTATTTGCATTAAATTTTTAATGTAACATGATCCATCAGTTTGCAGGTAATTCTGAAAGCAAGGTTAACGACAGCCCAAAATTAAAAAAATAAAATAAAATAATTTGAACCATTGTGTGTGGCAAATGAACCCAGTATAACGTAACTGTATACACACATTGCGAGGATGCCGCTATAAATTGCCCAATCTGTAGCTGTTACTGTGGTCCAGGCTTCATTACACCATAAATCTATATATATAAAGATGTATGTATGTATGTATGTATGTATGTATGTTTGTTTGTTTGTTTGTTTGTTCTTCATACAAATCCACAATTTTCATCCGATTTCGATGAAAGTATGCACACTTATCCTTTGAAACAAGGAGAAAAGTACTGTCTACATTTGGTTGAAAAATTTTCTGTATAAATAATACATGTCTTATAATTTCGAAAAATTACTGAATGGTGATAGACAGACGCGTAGGATGTGTAGGTCTCTGCACTGTCTTTCCATATAGCAGTATGGTAGCTCAGTGGTTAAAGCACTTGCTTACTGTTGTTTGTATTGTGGTCTCCAGTTCAAATCTCCGTGCAGGCAAAGATTTTTAAAAATTGTTTTTGATCGTAAGAGTCACGCCTGGACCATCGGTTATTCGGATTGAATGTTAAACTGTAGATATCACAAATTTAATGGTGCAATGCGGGCAAATCATAGGTAGCCTTGTAATGCTGTAGGTGCACACTTTTTTACGTTATAATGATTCCTCAGGGGTTGTTCGCAGTCAGTGTGTGCGTGATCTGTAGTAATAATACTATAAATGCAGAAGTAAGAGTCTGTCTTTTTGTTATGTTTTGATGACTAAATGGCTATATCGATATTGATGGAATTTGACAAGAAAATCTGTAGGAAGGGCATAGGACATTTTTTCCGGTATGATTAACTGTTGTAGTCACGAAATTTTGAGAACTTATCAAATGGTGACAGAAATATGTTGGAAATTCATTCTCTTCAAGAGACAGGTTCGACGGTAGAATGATATAGTGATGGCTTTCCTGTCATATTATGCTGACTCGGCATTGTTTGGGACCAATACTTCGTTACCAACAACTTTCTATATTCAATTCTGGCAAAGAAATTTTTAATCCACATGTACGAAGTTACAGGTATCAGCTAATAGAAAATAATAATGTGTACCGTCATGCGTGCAGAATCAACCCTGGACCATAGTGCAACCTAAATGTACATTCTGTAATACACTATCTTATATTGTCACATACACTACATTCTTTGTTTGAGGCAAATATTAGTTCGAAGACAAGAAAAGCACCAGGATGGTACTGTTAGGTTTGTGTGCATGGCGTATGTGTGGAAAGCCAGAAAGAACGAAGCATGAACAATGTAATGGTTGTCAATGTTTCATGTTGGCATACGGCCTTAGACAAGAGGGGGGGCTGATTCTGCAAAAGATGGCAACACCGTTGAACGACGCCGGGGAGAATTGGCATGGGAAAAATGTATATCTAGCAATGGATAATATTTCAAATAAGGAACTTTGCACCATTTTTTATACAATAAAGGTGTACTTTTATGAAAAAAATCCAGTTTTATATTTACGCACTTGGTATTGTGCAGTGCAAGTGATATTGGCTGCGTCGGTGGAAGTGTTCTGAGGAGGCAATGGTTCAATATTAACAAGTGATGCTACAGTGTGGAACATGGTAATGCTCCAAGCATTTTTTGTTTTGTTCAGTGGACATTGCATTTCTATTGGTTTTGAATACAACCTGAAGTAGCACCGTAGTCAACACTACACAAATTTGTTCTAACTGAGACTAGTTGGTGTAACTGAGAAAAACACTTCTCTGTTGACACTCATGTTTCAGTAAATGCCCTTTTTTTGTTAATGGAGAACATTTTTGGAATTTTATTTGTTTTATAATAATACGAGTTTTGTCATCTTTTAACGTTAATATGAGAGTAAAATAAATGTCCGAGTTCAGTGTTTTTAACCAATAAACTTTTTATTGCATTTCATTTTCAAATAACTAAAGTCATATTTCTGAAAGCATCCTTGATAAGGATAGTTATAAATAATAAATATTCAAAGAAGTTTTCATCAATAAAATTCAAAAGAATAATAATAGAATACTGGTAGGTATTTCAGTATCTCTGGTAAAATTTAAATGTTTATGTTTTTAAATTTAAAAGAAAATTGATTTAATGCATTAATAATGACTATCTCAAGTGTACCTTGACGATTCAGTCTACGGCTATGCTTCCTAGCAGCATTCAGAGTAATTACGTAGGTGTACAGTCAGCGCTATAAAAGTAGACGTCGCTTAAAGCACAACACAGCCTGTTGATGTCTTCCACAGGTGTAGTATTTCTTAAAACCCTTATGCCAGATGCAAGGAAGGTATTGACTCTGTCAGGTGCAGACATGCAAAGTTTATTTCACAAGATGGAAGACGATGGAGCTGGCTGTTGAAATTTCATGTTCTTATAAGACAATAACATACAATATAATAATATAACAGAATAATATACATAAGAATGGAAGGGGTAGTAGAAGAGATAGTAGGTGAAGATCAGTTTGGGTTTAGGAAAAATAGCGGAACAAGATTAATACTTGAAGGGCGAATTAAGAAAAACAATGATACTTCTATAGCGTTTGTTGATTTACAAAAAGCTTTTGATAATGTTAGTTGGGACAAGATGTTCAAAATTTTAAAGAAGTCAGGTCTAAAATATCAAGATAGAAGAATATTTTACAAACTATATAAGAATCAAGTTCGCATTCCGGAGGACGGCGGTTCGAATCCCCGTCCGGGCATCCGGATTTGGGTTTTCCATGGTTTCCCAAATCAGTCCAAGCAAATGCAGGGATGCTTCCTTCAAAAGGCCATGGCAGAATCCCTTCCCATTCCTGCCCCCTCACCATCCTTTCCCGTCTCTAAAGACCTTGAGAGATGTTAAGCAGTTAAAAAAAAAAAAAAAAAAAAAAGAATCAAGTGGCTATAATAAAAGTAGAGAACCAGAAGAAGCAATAAAGGAATTAAAGGAAAATTTTTCATGTGGCTTAAGTGTTCAGGGAGAAAAAATCAGCATGCTTCGATTGGTTGATGACATTGTCTGGTTAGTACAGGGCGTTCGCCGGGAAACGCAACCCACTATTAGCGCTACAAGGAAGAAACTGCTCCCGGCGAGCGAGCGGTCAGCTTCCGGCATTGTTCGACCGTCGGCCGCGGACTATTTCATAATAATTACGCTTCATAAACTTCATAAACTTGTATGTGCTAAGCATTTAAATGTGACGTAATTCATTAGCTTACCTTATAAAAGATGCTGGAAGTGTTGACCCTCTTGTGTAATTTCATTTCACATCTTCTGAACATATTTCGAGACACACGCTGCCCTAACTGACTTAATGATTTTTTGGGTGACTGTTCTAGTCGAAAAGCGATATCGTCAATTTTCTCCTCTGTGAGAATACGGTTGACCGACAGTCTCTTTTTGTTAAAAAATGAACCCGTTTCTCTTACTTTTTTAACCAGACACAGAATTGTTGATTTAGCTGGCAGTAAAGCGCCAGGAAATTCGCGACGTAATTTACTGTGACACTTTTTAAACGACTTCTTCTTCACATATGTATCGTAGAGAAATATTCTTTGTTGCAAACTGTAACGTACCATAATTTTACTCACACTCAAACACGGTACAGATTAATAAGAGTATGAAGCCCCAAACCAGCCAAACCGCAAAGAAACGTTTATTCACAACACTGATTAATAAGAGACTGAAGTCACAAACTAGCTACAATGCAAAGAAACCGTTCTTAACAATGTAAGGGTCACTGCACTGCACTGTTAGGGCAGTGGAGGTGTTAAACAGTGCGGTGATACACGGTGCCGTGTGGCGGGAACTGCTGGCTCCACTGACCGAGCAAGTTGCCGACGGCAACAGACTGGGAGGGTAGCGTTTTCCGGCGAATGCCCTGTAGAACAGGCTGAGGATATTGAGAAGTTACTGAACGGCATTAAAAAAATACTGAAGGAAGATTTTGGACTGAAATCAAAGCAAGACAAAAGTGATGACATGTAGCAGAAATAATACCAATACCAGTAGATTAAATATAAAAATAGGATCGGATGCAATAGAAGTGAGTTCTGCTACTTGGGAAGCAAAATTAAAACCGATGGCCGAAGCAGGAATGATGTTAAAAGCAGAGTAGCACTAGCAAAAACAGCCATTGTGAAAAAGAGAAATCTTTTAGTTTCAAACATTGATCTAGGAATTAGACAGAACGCAGCACTTTATGGTAACAAAACATAGACTTTAGGAAAACCAGTAAGAAAGAAGCATTTGAAATGTGGTTCTACAGAAGAGCGCTGTAAATTAAGTGGACAGACAAAGTACAAAATGAACAAGTTTTGGAAATGATTGGTGAAGAAAGAAGTTTGTGGAAGAAACTTACAGAAAGAAGGGACAGGCTGGTAGGTCATATTTTTAGACATGCTGGATTGGTTAATTTGTTAGTGGAGGGAACAGAACTGAAGAGGAAGAGAGAGATTAGAATATATGAAGCAGATAATTGAGGACGTGGGTTGTAAGGGATATGGTGAGACGAAGAGGTTAGCACAAAATAGGAAGGGATGAGGATTGCATCAAACCAGTCGAAAGATTGATAACAGCAACAAAAAAAAAAACAACACAATCTGGTAGTACTCCTGTGGAGACTTCATCGCAATCCTACGCTGGGAAAATCTGTTCTAACAATATATATGAGAACAGAGACTTACAATGCATGTAATTTCATAGAAGTCTTTATGGCATAATGGCAAATACCACTTTCTATGAAAAATTCAGTAGTACTCCCACAAAGACCTGCATATCTAGAGTACAATATTTGCAGTTATGTTACTTGATCCATCCGGTCTACTTTTACAGCAGCCGTGAAAGCTGACTGTACACCAGCGATGTACAGTACTTACTCCAATGCCACCAGGTAGCATTACCATCGACTGAACTATCAAGTAAGCCGTGAGAGAAGTAGTTTTTCAAGTTTTTTTTTGTAATGAAGAGTGTTTATTTTCAATTTTTTAATTTATGTTGTAATGAAGCCTGTACCACAGTAACAATGACAGATTGGGTGTTTTATAAGGACATCCATGTATCGAGTGTGTACAGTTAGGTTGTATTGTGGTCCAGGCCTCATTATCCATACACAACAGTTCAGATTCTGCATTAAAAAAATAACTAAAAAATACAAAAAAATGCAGTTTTAGCAAATAATCACATGCCAGCAATCAAAAAGTATTTATTACTACTTTTTTTTTCAAATGCTCTCCTGTTGTATATATTTCTCTTTAAAAAAAAGTAACTACTATTGTCATGGCCACAAAGAAAATTGATTAAATTCATTCATAATGTCTGTGGTTGTTTACATCATACAGCACTGGTGTACAGTCAGCTTTCACAGCCGCTGTAAAAATAGACCAGACGGATCGAGTAACATAGCCATACTTGCAATTTGATGCATTAAAGGTGTTCTGGAAATAGATATCAGACATGTTTTGGCTACAGCATAATCACTGGGACTCAACGAATTGTCGTTCTGGTCTGTAAAAATGCAAACCATCTGATGAGCATTGTGTGTGCTCAAAACCGGTAATGGTTAAATAAACATAATAACAAATTGTGACTGGTTGCTGCTTTCAATATCAACCCAAACAAAAAATTAAACACTAAACCAAAACAACTTCAAACTGTAAGAGGATGTTTGTTGTCTCATTTACATTCACATATGTGATGTCCAATGATAATAGGTATTACATTGTCAAGAAACACATCAGGCGTGTTGTTATGTCAGAGATTTTAATATTCTATGGCATTTATCAAAGTAGGTTGTGGTAATATTAACGTAGCTTATGTTTAGGTTAAACGTACGGCACTATCCTTCTTTCAGTATTAGGTCGAACAAATTTATTTTTTAGTAGTTGAAATGCAGCCTGTACCAAAATGGTGTTTCTTGTTGTTAAAGCAAAATTTGCTAGAAATTTGGATTTATTAAACATTTAAATTATCATTGTTTTCACGCAGAATCATTAGTTGCGTCTGTGGATAGGGTGCCATGTAGTCTGGACCAAAATGAACGTACATGCTTCCTTTTGTAGCTTAATGGACTTGAAACTTTGTTTTTATCATAAAGTTAAGTTGGTTTGGTTTTCATCGTTGTTGGTCATTGATGCATTTTGTTGCACATATTAGTATCACTGCAAGTAGCATATGATAAATGGTGTCCTCTCTTTGCTTAGTGTATAATGTTACAGCAAGTTCTTTTTTTAATTACTATTTTGCATGAAGTTGTTGCATTATACTCTATCCTGATGGGAGTAATATAAACAAATTAATAAATAATATACTCGAAGGAACGATAGCATTATTATTATAAATTGCTATATGCCTTCTCCCAGTCACTCACTGCCTTATGTTATAGCACTTTTCGAGTGAAGTTTGTGAGGATGGATATATTTTACAGCTCCACGAGCAACATATATTAAATAATATCACCCAAGGAACGGGTGCAACAGTTTTCAGACCAAAATGACAATTCCTTGACGAGTCCCAGTGATTGCGCTATCACCAATTTTTTCCCTCCAAATTCCTATACAAGCCCTTCTCTTTAAAGTCATTCAGATAATAAAAATACAGAAAGGTATAAAGGAGAAAGGAACACAGTATTGTCAGTGAATAGCAAAGCAAATTAATTAAAAAGAAAGAAATCTACTTTCAAGGTTAGTACGTACGCTGCAGTGCTTCGAAATCCAGTTTTGGAGGAAATTCTGGAATTTTAGTCTCCTCAATAGTCCCAGATGCATCCATATTTATAGAATGCTGAAAATAAACACACAAGTTGCTAATATTAGATATACGTGGAAAGATTATTGCTGAATACAACAATCATCTTCTGTTCACTATTAAATAAGTAGATAGTAATAAACACAAGTTGCTAATATGGGATACACAAAAAAAGTTTATTGCTGAATACAACAATCGCTGCAGTGCAAAGTGCGACCAGTAGAAAAAAACTGTTATTTCAGGACGGAAATGCGACTAACACTCTCCCTAAGCATTAATATTCAACAAAAAGTGTACCCAAATCCGACAAAACAGGTGGCACAGAAGTAACGTAACGCAAATCATCAGGTTACGTGCAGTATTAGCCAATTACCCTGGATTTGCTCTTCCGTATGCAGTACAAATGTTGATTTTCAAGGAGCTGTATTAGTGGAGGGTGTGGTTAGGTTGAAATGCAGCCTGGACCCGAATGAAGACTAATATTCCATGGTGTATAGTTTACTATGAGTGAAAAAAGGTTGCTGCCATACTGAATTCTGCCTATAATGTCATTACAGGCGACTATTGCCGCTAATTCAGTAATATGCATAACAGCGTTTTATTTTTAGGTTGAATGGCAGCCTGGACCAGAATAAATGCTAATATTCCAAGTTGCATGGTAATTTTGAATGAAGAAGACAGCAGCCATACCAAATTCTGACTACAATTAAGTCACAGGCAGCACAAGACGTCTATTATTACCAGTTTAGTAAAGTGACGACACATAGGACAGGTGGTAGGAAAATGTTTCAAAGTTCTGCACTTGTTGGAGAGAGTGATGAGGGGATGTACGAGAGAAGTCAAGGAATTGGGTTACAAAACTTTGGTCAGACCATTGCTCGAATATGGTAGTGTAGTATGGGACCCTCATTTTACGTATCAAATACAGGAGTTGGAGAGGGTGCAAAAAAGGGCTGCTAGATTTGTTTCTGGAAATTATCGCAGAATGCAATCAGTGACAGATATGATAAAGGAGCTGGAATGGGATTCATTGAAAGGCAGGAGGAGAATGAGGAGGGTCATGGGAGTGTACAGGGCATATACTGGCGATGAGGCATGGAAAGATATTGCAATAGGTATGAAAAGTAGTTCATGGAAGGGAAAAGATGACCATGACCACAAGTTGGCACTCGATTTCAGGCACAAGGGTGTAGGAAGATTCTATTTTTTAGGTAAGGGTGTCAGGGATTGGAATGAGTTACCAAGAGAAATGATGAATAATTTACCGAAAACTTTGAAAGAATTTAAAGATAAAATTTGTAGAGGGCAAATGTAGGTAGGTGCAGGATAGGGGGACGATGAGTATGTAGGGAAATTGCCACCGGAGCCTGTGCTCCATTGCAATTGAATTAAATATGAGTAACTATATGTTTTGGCATGGATTACACCTTTGTTTTTTCGGGTACACCTTTTTTTTAATAATAAATACCAAGGAAGCAGTTAACTGTATTTTCAACCTGAATTAACAGTTTATATTTCTACTGGTCGTACTTAGTACAGTAACCACTACAATCACTATAAACTACAACAGTAAAGTAATATCCTTATCTAGGCCTAGTTTCATTTGCAGTTCTCCCCATTCATACTTCAAATTGTCTTCTGGTAATGTGTCAATACGTCGGAACCTACAAAATTTGTCCTATTGGTCTGAAATTTAGTACACACATTCCTTAGGCGATAATATTTGATTAAAAGTGTATAATGTAAGCTTGGAAATAAGGTAAAATCACTTCAAATGTGGGTAGATGCACACATGTTATTACGCAAGAAATACACGTTATTACATGTCGATATTTATTCTGTTTTTCTTACTCTTAATTCTTGGTCCAGGTTGCATTTCACCCTAACCACAACTGCTATTAGTAAAAAATTAAACGAACTTAAATGCTTTGTATCAAACATTCATTACATCCCTGTAGGGTATGCTGCCATGTAATATATCTTAGCACTCAAAAAACAATATGTCAGCCCGCACAGAGAAATTGTAACTGTTACATGATTTTCTACTTATTACGTATCTGCAATTTGCATGTGGAAAGCAGTTTTTACTCAATAATGAAGACTTAAAAACATGTGGAATAACTATCAACAGCTATTAACATGTATTTCTTGAGTAATAACATGTATGCATTTATCAACATTTCAAGTGATTTTTTTCATATCTACATATTCGAAGCTTCGTAATACACTTCAAGTCAAATATTATCACCTAAGGAATGTGTGTACCAAATTTCATACCGATAGGAAAATATCTGCAGGTTGTGACGTATTAATGTGGAGCCTGTCTTCTTCCCACTGTTATTAACCTTCAAATTTTATGATCTTAATTCAGACTGTCACAAACCCTTCATCACTTGCATCTCTCCCAGTAAGCACATTTATGAAGTTATCTAAAATACCGTGCATTTGCATTTATGACCCAATCCCATGTCTCTTAACAGTGGTAAAGGTCAGAATAAAATAAATTAGGTTTTTTGAAGTAATAAAGTTAATTAAAGGTAACTGAAGATAAAATATATGACAAATGATACACACGCATTATCGGGACAAGTGCTAGCTTACGTAGGCTACATACACAGACGGAAAAAAAATCCCAACACCAAGAAAAAATTATTGTAGAGTAATGAAATTTGGACAATGCATTTGTCAAGTTAACATGTTTAATTGATTAAATTTTCAAGATCACAGGTTAATTTAAGCTCAAGAAAATGCATTTCAAATGTGAAATACTGTTAAATTAATAGCCGGCGTAACCTCCAGAATTTTGAATGCAAGCCTGCAAACGTGAATGCATTGTGTCATACAGGTTTCGAATGTCACTTTGTGGTATGGAGTTCCATGCTTGTTGTACTTGTGCTGTCAATACTGGGACGGTCAGTGCTGGCTGTGGATGATGCTGGAGTTGTCGTCCAATGATATCCCATACGTGTTCAATTGGAGACAGATCTGGTGATCTCGCAGGCCAAGGTAACATGTCGACACTCTGTAGAGCACGTTGCGAGACAACAGCGGTATGAGGGCGAGCGTTATCCTGTTGAAAAACTCCCCCTTGAATGCTGTTCATGAATGGCAGCACTACAGGTTGAATTACCAGACTGACGTACAAATTTGCAGTCAGTGTGTTTGGTATAACCACAAGAGTGCTCCTGCTGTCATAGGAAATTGCTCCCCAGACCATGACTCCAGGTGTAGGTCCAGTGTGTCTAGGCCGCAGACAGTTTGGTTGCAGGCGTTCCCCTGGCCTCCTTCTGACCAACACTCGGCCATCACTGGCACCAAGGCAGGCAGAACCATGGAGGAAGGAATTATATGGAGGAGAAGTGAGGTTAAATCGGTGAAGCAAGCACTAAACTCTCCCGCATGGTGGCAGCACCGGCAGCGACCATATGGCGCTTCCCAACAATTAAGGTGTTCACATTGTGGTAGATGCAGTGATTATTTCATTTAGTATTGTGTATAAGTGTTTAAAAATGCCAACTTGTGTTGCGTACGGTTGCACAAATAGGCGAGACAGGAAAGAACCTAAAATATCATTTCATATGTAAGTTGAATTGTAATTATCGTTGTTGAAGTGAGCGGTAGACACCGCAAACTTTTCAGCACGTCTATAAATATTTAGTCATAGCTCTCAATGGGATGACTTTGTTCGCAAATTTTTCTTAGTGTAGTGTAGAAAATCAGCAAACTTGCTATTTTGCACATAATAGACTAGCATTATTTTTTAACGAGTGTTTAAAATGAGATTTAAAGGGGCGTGTTTTACTTCGCGATTCAGTGAATTTACTATTACGATTTCTTTCGTCGCGTTGCTGATTATACTGACAATGGATGATGAAATTAACTGTTATGTGAGAAGCTGTGAGTTTTATTAATTTTTTAAATAGCTATTTCAGGCCATTGACTTAGGTTATTTTTAAAGCTTCATATAAGACTTGTTTCTGTTTGTAAATACGTCTATACCTATTTTTACCGATTTTGAAATCTTTCTCATCTATTTATGTCGAAACAGGTTCATGCAGAAATAAAAATGGGCTTCATAAATAAAGAAGTTATTGGCCTTTGAACAAAATCAGTTTGGGGAATGTGTTTCTAATTTAGTCTCTTTTTTTTTGTACAAAACTTCCCCCCCCCCCCTCCGTATCTAAATCTAACTGAGAGATAATTTTTTTACAATTGTCCTAATAAGTAGGGCTGTGAAATTAGACAACACATCTTGATCAAGAGAATGTTCATTAAGGTGACTGAATAAACATTTTATTTCTGGTACCAGCCTACAAAATGTCTGGGTTGCTCATCCCTATAGTGGGTCCTCTTACTTTTTTCTGGTCTAGGACACATTTCAGACTAACCACAAGTGGTAGTAATAAAACTGAAATATCCATTCTGCATGTCAACCATGTAATCATTGTGGCTTTGACAGAATTAATTTTTGGTCCAGCCTGCATCCAAACCTAAACCCCTCAATTTGGATGTTGTATATCCCCCAAACTAAGCAAGATATCGAAAACATTTATTCCTTATTATCGAGTTTTTTCGTCGTGTTACATAAGAATCCATCATTAAATTTGACTTTTGCGAAATTTTTCTTCTGCATTTCAACTCAAGACACCTCACTTTTGAGACAGTATATCTCGAGAACTAGGTGAAATATCGAAAAATTTTACTCTTTATTTTTTATTTGTCTCGTCTTTTTAAATAAAAATTCATCATAAAATTTGACTTTGAATAATATTTTCTTCTGAATTTCAACCAAAACCATTTCACATTTGAGACAGAATATCTTGAAAACTAAGCAGGATATCAAAAATTTTTATTCTTCATTTTTTATTTGTCTCATCGAGTTACATAATAATCCATCACCAGATTGCGGCGTCACGTTTATCCTAGAGTCCCCTTGAGGTGTTTGTACATATTCCCCGTGTTTGTTGGGAAGCGGTCAAGCCCCCACCACTCCGGCCATGCTCCCCCACTCCTCCGCCGGCCTGCTTCACTCCCATGCGTGGTAAAGGTGTCTTGCGTCGTCTCCATATTATTCCTTCCTCCATAGGCAGAACCTGCTTTCATCAGAAAACACAACAGATCTCCACTCCGTCCTCCAATGAGCTCTGGCTTGACACCACTGGAGTCGCAAACGGCGATGGCTTGTAGTCAGTGGAATGCACGCTACAGGGCGCCTGGCTGGGAGCTGTCCTTGAAGTAACCGATTTCTAACAGTTCGTTGTGTCACTGTGGTACCAACTGCAGCTCGAATTTCTGCCGCAGACGCAGTACGATGCGCCACAGCTGTACGCCGAATACGGCGGTCTTCCCTCTCAGTAGTGCCACGTGGCCTCCCGGAACCCGGTCTTCTTGAGGCAGTACCATCCCTTGACCACTGCACCCAACAATCATGCACAGTGGATACATTCCGGCCAAGTCTTTCTGCAATATCGCGAAAAGAAAATCCACCTTCTCGTAGCCCTATTACACGACCTCGTTCAAACTCGGTGAGCTGTTGATAATGGCTTCTTCGTCTTCTTAAAGGCATTCTTGGCTAACATCAACTCACTATGTCAAATCTCAGCGGTAAATAACGTTCACAAACTTTACAGCGCGTATTTAAAGCAAACCTGATTTGCAAGCTCTGAGTAGCGCTACTAGCGCCACACTTATGCGCGAAGCGCGAAATTTGAATCGATGTCATCTTTCAGATGTATAAACACGCCTACCAAATTTCGTTTATCTAACACAAGTCTTTCTTGGTGTTGGGATTTTTTTTTCCGTCTGTGTATCTGAGCTACGATGAAACAATGTCACAAAACACTGCATTGTGATCTTAAAAGCTCCTGAAACTTCAGTGTGGGGACACCATAAAGCAGTTCCTTTTGTAAAAAAAAAAAAAAAAAAAATCGAAGGTTGTTAAAAAAAGAGAAGGGCTGAAAAATGCAATAGCTCCATCAGAAATACACAATAAAACCTGTTTTTTTTTCATTATGACAGATCAATCAATAAAAGAATCATAGGAAGCAGTTAATCCAAATTTCAACAAGTCAGTACCAGTTTTTGGCTGGTGGAGAATATCCATCATCATCATTAGTTTTCTGCCCTCGGGCAGGTTTTCACTTGGCTGCTCTCCATGATCTTCTGCCTTTCTCTAAAGAACCATGTAGTTGCCGTCTTCCTTGATGTTGTCTATAATTTGGTATCTCTTTCTTCCTCTTATTCTCCACCCACAGACTAAACCTTCCAAGACGTCTTTTATCAGGCACTCCACTCTCAACAAGTGTCCCATCCAGTTTTTTTCTTTCTCTCCTTTATTACTCGGCGAATTTTTCTGCTTTCACTGACCCTGTCCAGCACTTCCGCATTGCTTATTTTATCCACCCAGTTTATCTTCTCCATCCTCCTCCACTTCTCAAATGCTTCTAACCGCTTTTCATCCTCTCGTCTCAGTGTCCATGTCTCCCACGCATAAAGAGCCACACTCCATACAAAACATTTACAGAATCTTTTCCTAAGTGTTTTGTCTATTTTTCCAGTTAGTATCCTCCTTTTCCTATTAAACGCTTCCTTCGCTAAGGCAATGCGAGATTTTATCTCCTGATGGCACCTCAAATCTTCGGTGATCATACGGTTTCACAATATATGTTTTTACGACTGTACGTGAACGCGACGTCACGATGACGTCACGTTAACAGTCGCGAGGCAGCGGTATCCCCATATACAATTAAACCGATCATACTCCCAAGATATTTGAACGATCTTACTTGCCTGATATCAGCTTTTCCTAACTTAATATTTATTATATTCCTTCCTTTTCCAATCACCATACTCTTAGTTTTTGCTGCATTTATTTTCATTCCAAACTCTTGGCAAGCTTCATCTAGACCAGTGGTTCCCAATTAGTGGTAAGCGTACCCCCAGGGGTAAGTGAGGTTTCTTCAGGGGGTACGCGCGGTAGTCTCTTGGCTAAGGTGATCAATAAAATAATTGAAAAAATCCACTTTTATCAGCCAAAAGAAACATTACTATCACCCAAATATATTTTAAGATAAACTGTATTTGTGTCAATTATATTATTGTAATCCTGTGGTTGTGAGAAGCACTCTACTGGGATGAACCAATTCATTTATTTATCATTTCAGCTGTAAGGGGTACGCGCGGTTGAGCTCCTTCTTGCAGTGGTACTCGGGAAAAAATAATTGGGAACCACTGATCTAGACCTTTCACCATCCCACCCAAATCGTATTAAAAAAATACTGAAATCTTAACACCTGACCCTGCAATGCGTAATATTTACCCAGTGTCAATACTACTTACTGAAACAAACTGCTCGTCAAAAACGTTTATCAAGACCAAGTGACGTACCTCCAAACACTACCAGAAAACACTACTGTCTCTATCTAAATATTCGTATTTTAGACAATTCTGCACCGCATACTATTGGTAAAATTCAAACAACATACCGCCACACAAAGATACTATACACAGTCGAGCAGAGACACAGTCGAGTGAACAAGATCAGAGACATTACCTAACATCAATATTGTCAATAATATCAAAATCATTTAGCAACAGATATTTTAAGGTCACCGTCGGACATAAGACAAGTAAGTCATTTACAATAAAAAATGGATTACCTCAAGGGTCAGTACTAGCTCCATTGCTCTTCAACTTGTACACCAGTGACATGCCAGAAACAACCGGCAATAAATTCTGCTACGCTGACGACTTAGCTATCGCCGTCCAAACTGCCACATTAGAGGAAGGTGAGAGCATTCTGTCTAATGACTTAGAAACCTTGAACACATATTATAGAAAGTGGAGACTTTGTCCGAACCCAATGAAAACAGAAGTATGCGCATTCCACTTGAGCAATAGAATAGCACATCAGCAGCTCAAAGTGAACTTCTGCCACCAGAGGGTGAAACATAATTTCCATCCTAAGTATCTTGGCATCACCTTAGACCGCTCCTTAACATTCAAAAAACACCTCGAAAACACAAGTCAGAAACTGAAAACACGAAACAACATCATGAAGAAGCTAGCTGGTACTTCATGGGGAGCTGATGCGAACACACTACGAACAACCACTCTCACCATGGTTTACCCTGTTGCTGAGTACTGTGCTCCAGTGTGGCAACGTAGTACTCATACTAAAAAAATTTACGTCCACCTGAATGAGTGTATGAGAGTAATAACTGGCACCCTAAAATCCACCCCAGTCCCCTGGTTGCACCTGATCAGCAAAATACCACCTCCAGAGATAAGACGCCAAGAAGCAACGGCACGTGAGTGGATAAAACTACACCATCCTGATCATCCACAGGATCTCCCAATCCACGAGGTTCTAAATAACTTACCACCCACTCATCTTAAATCAAGAAATCCGGTACGGCAAGATGTATTTGACTTTGATATCATGGAAACATGGCGACAAAGCTGGAACTCCACATCTGTAAAACATTCAGATATTAAAGATCCTACAACTGGACTTCCAGGATTCCATCTAAATAGAGACCAGTGGGTCAAACTAAATCGCCTAAGAACTGGCCATGCGAAATGCAACGCCATGCTGTATAAGTGGGGGCCTCAGGATTCTCCTGCATGTGACTGCGGTGCTCCTTCCCAGAGTGTGGAGCATATTATCAGGGAATGCCCTCTACGGAAGTATGATGGACCATATGAACATGTTTTTGGAGCTACAAGTTCCTTCTTAGAATGGCTGGAAGAATTAGACATCAGCTTGTGAACGCTACCAACGTTCTTGTCATTGTATATATTTATTATTGTATAAGTTGCTTGCCATACGACAAATAAAATATCAAAATCATGATCAAAATATCAAACCACAAAGCAACAAGGCACTGATATCAAATTATAAATATTAATTACTTAAACGAGCAAAGGAAAAGTGCAAATCACATAGAAACAAAAAATCGAATTAAATTGCTGATACAATAAAAAACCTCATTACAAACTGATATGTCCATATATGCTATGACTGGTGTATGTATTATTTTGTAATGGAAATGTTTAATGTACCCATGGAGGAAGGAAATATATGGAGGAGAAGTGACGTTAAATAGGTGAAGCAGGCTCGCGCATGCGCAGTGGCGGCAGCGGCGATATTGCGCTTCCAAACAATTGGGATGTTCACTTTGTGTTAGATGTAGTGATTATTTCATTTTGTAATGTGTATAAGTGTTTTATAATGCCATCTTGTGTTGCGTACGGTTGCACAAATAGGCCAGACAGGAAAGAACCTGAAATATCATTTCATAAGTAAGTTGAATTCTAATTATCGTTGTTGAAGTGAGCTGTAGAAGTTGCAAATTTCGCTGCCTGTCTATAAATATTTAGTCATAGCTCTCAATGGGATGACTTTGTTCTCAAATTTTTGTTGGTGTAGTGTAGAAAATCAGCATACCTTGCTATTTTGAACATAATAGACTTGCATTACTTTTTAACGAGTGTTGAAAATCAGATTTAAGGGGGTGTGTTTTACATCGCGATTCAGTGAGTTTAGTATTGCGCTTTCTTTCGTCACGTTGCAGTTTATACTGTATGATGAAATGAAATGTGTTAAATTATGCTATGCAATCTAGGAATCTTGATGAAGCAAACGATGTTGTTACTGCAAATACAGTTTGCGATTCAAATACGCGTGTGTGGGTATGTCTACATAGTTTGATTTTGTAGCGACAATTTAATGGAGATTGTGGTTAGGTCTAAATGCAGTCTGTACTAGAATGGTTTTGTTGTTCCATGAGGGACAAAGAATTTATCTATTATTGTTAGTAATCTCATGAGAACCAAGTTAGTGACAAAACGTATATCGCGATGGAAACTACTTCCAGCCATTTCCAATTAAGCTTTCGATGTATGTTAACAAGATAACTATTTTTATTCTGGTCTAGGCCGCATTTCAACCTAACCACAAGTGGTAGTAAAAAAAACTGAAATATCCATTCTGCATGTAATTCATTGTAGCTATGGCAGAATTATTTTTTTGTCCAGGCTGCATATCAACCCAATCCAAGTATATCCCGAAAACTAAGCAAGATATCGAAAAATTTTATTCTTTATTTTCGATTTGTCTCGTCGTGTTACATAAGAATCGATCATTAAATTTGACTTTTGCGAAATTTTTCTTCTCCATTTCAACTCAAGACACCTCAAGATATCTCTAGAACTAGGTGAGATATCGAAAAATTTTATTCTTTATTTTTCATTTGTCTCGTCTTTTTAAATAAGAATCCATCATCAAATTTGACTTTGACCATTTTTTTCTTCTGAATTTCAACCAAAACCATTTCACATTTGGGACAATATCTCGAAAACTAAGCAGGATATCAAAAAATTTTATTCTTCATTTTTTATTTGTCATATAGAGTTACATAATAATCCATCACCAGATTGCGGCGTCGCGTTTATCCTAGAGTCCCCTTGAGGTTTTTG
This sequence comes from Vandiemenella viatica, assembly GCA_031002005.1. Taxonomy (NCBI): domain Eukaryota; kingdom Metazoa; phylum Arthropoda; class Insecta; order Orthoptera; family Morabidae; genus Vandiemenella; species Vandiemenella viatica. The sequence goes on along the minus strand of CM061914.1, from coordinate 109,138,706 downwards.
TACATATTCCCCGTGTCTGTATGGAAGCGGCCATGCCCCCTCCACTCGGGCCATGCCCCCCCCCACTCCTCCTCCGCCCTGCTTCACTTCAATGCGTGGTGAAGGTCTCTTGCGTCGTCTCCATATATTTCCTTCCTCCATGAATGTACCATGTATACTATGACTGTACATCTAGTGGTGTACTTATTATTTTAGTATGCAACTGTTTATCTGTAAATTGACAACTTTCCACATCCCACAGAGCCAGTCTCTTATATTGGAATCAATGGAAAATGAATGTATTCTATTGCTGAAATTTACTACTCATACAATATTGAAATAGGCTTCATCATATACATGCTATAATTATATATACATGTTAATACAACTGATAATATAAGATAAATAATGTAACTAAATAAATATTACATCAAATAATTCTTCTGTTTTATAAGGACATATTGCAGTTATAAGATCCTTAGCGCTATTTTTAAATTTATTTAGTGTCATCATTCTCAGGTAGATGGTTGAAGAATCTGATTCCCATTGACTTAAATCTATATTTAGTTCTGCTAAGTGAACAGTATTCAATCCATATATTGTGCTTATCTCTAGTGTTATGATCATGTACCACAATATGTCTTTTAAAGAGGTGTTGATTTTTCTTTACAAAAAGCAAACATTGAAATATATATAAACCCGTTAATGTCATGATTCCTAACTAGTGTAATGTACGATAATAAAGAGATATTAAAAATTAATTCAGTATTTTATTGCATAAAATACACTAGTTTGTCTTTTTCCTTACAAAATGATTACTTTTTCACTGGTCAATATTTTTTAAATCAATAGAAAAAATAAAACAATAAGTGAAATTTTTAGATTTTTTCCAAAACACACATTTACGCTAATGGAAGAACAGCTCCATTAATATCCGAATGTGACAACTTAGAAAATCTCTTTTATTTCCAAGCAAACTCCTGATCATTGGTTGTATTATCAATAATTTCAAAAAGAAAATCCACATTTCAAAACGATTGTTTGTCCTTTTAATCTCCAGTATCCTTTAATACCTTTATTAAAATTCTTAGAGCTTCAAATTTTTTACATTCCCTTGAGTTCGTTTTTAAATAATGAATACTGTACAATTTCATCCTTAGAAATATTATTATTTTTTTAATAATTATTTTACAATCCTTGGCATTAGCCTTTTATATTACACATGACAGACTGATAAAACTTGTCATGTGGGTCACAAGACCATTGTATTTTAATACCTTTTGTGGTTAAAAGTAATTGAATTCCTAAAGTTTTCTTTTGCTTCGGGTATTGCGGCTCGTTGACGTTGACGTCATCAAAACCGCAGAAGATGGGGGCAGGGAGGATTTTGGCCATGGACATTTGGAGACGTCTCGTCTCTTCCGGCATCGAATACCAAGCATGCAGGAAGGAATATATGGAGACGACGCAGGGGACCTTCAAGACGCAATGGACTGAAACCGGATAAAAAGAAGTGAGGTGGGGAGGTTGCCATATTGGTCGGCCGTAGAAACACGGGGAGTAGGCACAAAAACATCAAGGGAATCATACGACAACCGTGGCATCGCAATTTGATGATGGATTATTATGTAACTCGACGAGACAGACCAAAAATGAAGCATAAATTTTTTTCATATCCTGCTTAGCTCTCGAGAAATACGGTCTCAAAAGTGAGGTACTTTGGGTTGGAATTAGAAAGAAACATTTCCCCAAGGTCTTATATAACACGACGAGACAGATTGAAAATAAAGAATAAAATTTTTCGAAATATCGCTTATTTCTCGAGATATACTGTCTCAAAAGTGAAGTGTTTTAGGTTGAACTTCAGAAGAAAACTATCCACAAAGTCAAATTTGATAATAGATTCTTATGTAATACGTCAAGAGAAATTGAAAGTAAACAATAAAAATGTTCGATATCTCGTTTAGTTCTCGATATATGCTGTCACCAAAAATCAGAAGCTTATGTGGGAGTAGTATACATTGCGATATGCGATACACCTAACATGGTGCTTATAAAATTAATAAATAATAAATTGTTTGTCCCTTCTGGTACAGGGTACATTTCAACCTACCCACATTTGCATTAATATTGTCGCTACAAAATCAAACCATGTAGACATACCTAAGCACATAAAATGCAACACGAACTAAATTTCGGGTAACAACAACGTTTGCTTCATCACGTTTCATATTTCGCAGAGCACAAATTATCACAATTAATTTCATTGTACACTCTCAGTATAAACTGAAATGGACTAAATCTTGCAGAATACCATATTCATTGTATCACGATGTAAACTTGATCCGCTTAAATTAGACTTCCAACACTTGTTTACAATAAGCCTAGCCTTTTATGTGCAAATTAGTAATATATGCTGATTGTCTACACTACACCAACAAACATTTGAGAACGACATTATTCTGTTGAGAGCAATGAAGAAAGTTATAACGATAGGCCCTCATGTTGCAGTTACCTATCAGACACTTCAAGAACAGTAATTACAATGTGATTTAATTATGATACGTTATTCCAGGTTGTTTTCTATCTTGTCTGTTTTACAACCGTATGCTACACAACTAGGTATTATAGAAAACTTAAGAATATTAGAAAATGAAATATTCTCAGCAGCAGACAAGTGCAAACAGCTCATTGTTTTGTGGCTATTCTTAATGCCGCCGCACATGAGCAGTAGGAGACGAGTTTTTATATAAGGTTTTACAGATTTAGCGTTATTTCGTCTCCACATATTCCTTCCTCCATGGATACCAAGACCCCTTACTCATCAGGCTCTGTGGGTTCTGGACAAAGATACATCTTAATCAAGGGAACCTCCGTAAGTTGTAAATCTTTCGAATTCATTAAATTTTTAAAATGTCTTTTTCTCATCGCAGACTATATGAAACTCATTTTCTTCAAAATCTTGCTTTTATTCAGGATGATACAAACAAAAGGAAACAATAAACTTTTGTATATTTCATGACTGGGCTTCAAATTAATAATAAATTTGTTTCTCCCACCCCTAGAAACTGCCGCTAGTTACGAAGATTTTTATGGTTGTGGATGACTAATAGACACACTTCATCTCCAGTAGTAACGCCGTGCCGTACAGACCATTCAAACAACGTTAAATTTGGATGTAGTCTTCTCGGGAGACTAGCCGAGTGAGTAAGATGTTTCCACACGATATTTCGGCGATCTCAGACTCCGTCGCCAGAAGATGGCGACGGAGTCTGAGATCGCCGAAATATCGTGTGGAAACATCTTACTCACTCGGCTAGTCTCCCGAGAAGACTACATCCATTCTCAACGCCGAGAAAGACTTCGTTCCTATATAACGTTAAATTTGTATAGTACATACTACACGTGAAAGTAACTTCAGTGTAGTTTCGCTCAGAAGATGGTTGAATAAATTTAGCCAAAACATCGGCATTTACAGGGCCGTAACTATAAACTTGGAGGCCCCAGGGCAAAACTTCATAGTGAGACCTCTCAATATTACTTTCTTCTTATATGCATGGGAGTTAATTCCAGGTATTTATCTAGCTTATAGAACTAACAAATTATTAAATGTATTATTTTTATGATACAAGTTTTGGAAATTATGTATTCAGTGCGTATGGTTGTAAAAGAATAAGGTCACAAAACCTGTGTTTTAGTGCATACACTGCCTCATGCCTAGCCAGTGGCGGATCCAGAGGAGGCAATCTTTTTCTGTTATACTTATCTTATAAGGGCGCCAATCTAAGATTCTGAGATTTATGTCGGAGACCTCCACGCCCGAGTCAAGCCCCCGCGAACTAAAATCCTACCCATCCCCCCCCCCCCCCCCCAACCAAAATCCTGGATCCGCCACTGTGCCTAGCAATCAAGCGAGTTGGATTAAGAGTTTTCAGCGTTACTTTCGAATTCAGTGAATTAGTCTGAGCCTCGATGTCGTACACAGACTACAAGTCTTGCCAGCGCAAAATACTGTGACCAAAAAGGCAATACCTATTTTGAATGGTTTCAGAAAAGTGGCAGACCACTAGAATTCTTTCCACAGCATCCTTTAATATTAAATTAACGTTATGTGCAGCGCAGTGCACAAAGTATGAGTGGGGGCTTTTTCCTTAATACGCTGCTGCACTCCACTGTATGCCCCACTCATGACTGCAGCAACAATATTTGGTCAAATCGAAGTTTTTCTCTTCCAATGGAGTAAGTATTTCTTCTGTAAGACCTTGGGCAGACTGATCTTTTACCTCTCTGAAGGAAATTTCACATATTTTGATATCAATATGTGTCCCTTCTTCGTCGTTAACTATTTTGACATACCTGAAACTTCACTTAACTCATCAACTTTAACAATGTTCTGAGTGGTACTGGTATATAAAAGCAATGAAAAAAAAAGCAGTTTTGTAGTTCAACGGTAATTTTATTTTTGATTTCTATGGTTTATAAGTTCAGTCTGAATTTTAGGACTGAGTTATTTCACAGTACCTTGCGAACGCTGAATCAATTCTTGCAGTACTGGGTCATATTTTGACAAGAGCTGAACTACCGAGAAAGTTTCTTTTGTTGCTACATTCTAATTTTTCACTAGATCCACGAAATGCGAGATTACGAGAGACAATGTCGAACACTAAGGAAAATTACGAGTATATTCTAGAACCATTTACAGTGTAACGTGATTCTGGCTTATGCTATACCACGAAATATCAATTGAAATGCTGGTCCAGAGTCCGTTAAAATTGCTGTTTGAAATTTAAAACGCCTATTACCATGGAGGAAGGAATATATGGAGACGACGCAAGGGACCTTCATCATGTACTGGAGAGAAAACCTGGTAGGGAGAAGTGGGGTGGGGAGACCGCCATATTGCTTGGCCGTAGAAATAAGGGGGATAGACACAAAAACCTCAAGGGAATCAAAAGACAACCGTGGCATGGCAATTTGATGATGGATTATTATGTAACTTGACGAGACAGATCATAAATGAAGAATAAACTTTTTTGATATAGTGCCTAGTTCTCGAGATATACTGTCTCAAAAGAGTGGAGTTTCTGGTTGAAATTCAGAAGAAACATGTCCCCAAAGTCAAATTTGATGATATACTCTCATGTAAAACGGCGATACAAATCGAAAATAAAAAATAAAATTTTTCCATATCTCGTTTAGTTCGCGAGATATACTGTCTCAAAGGTGAGGTTGTTAGGTTATGAGGGGATTCAACGATAACCGTGGCGCCGCAATTGGATGACGAATTCTTTTGTAACTCGATGAGACAAACTGAAAGTAAAGAATAAAATGTTTTGATATCTCGCTTAATTCTCGAGATATTGTACCTTTAAATTGACGTAGTTAGGTTGAAATGCGGCCTGGATCAGAAGAAAAACTTTCGCCATAACCAAATTTGATGATGAATTCGTACGCAACTTAACGACACAAATCGAAAATAAAGAATAAATTATTTTGATATTTCGCTTACTCGAGATATTGTACCTCAAATGTGAGGAGGTTAGGGTGAGATCTGGCCTGGACCAGAAAAAAAATTCACCGAAACCACCATATCTACACTGTGGAAATGCAATATAGGTGTTTCATTTTCTTCCTAGTGATTGTTGTTAGGTTGAAATACGGCATGGAAAAAAATAAATCACCAAATTACAAGGAACTATACCTATAACTGATTTTTAACATGCTATACCTCGAAAACCAGCTGAGATATCAAAAACTTTTATTGTTTATTTTCGAATTGTTTCGTTGAGTTCTATAAGAATTCATCATCAGATTGTGGCGCCACGGTAATGATAGAACTGCCGGTTTTGATGCAGACTGGACCAAAAGAATTTTTTGTTGCACATGCAGATTGGGTGTTTTATTTTTTTACTAATTCTTGTGGTTAGCTTTTAAACGTGGCGTGGACCAGATTAAAAACGGCACCAAAATCTTAAATTTTAAGTCAATGTTTAGAACTTTTTTAAAAAATGATCACTTCAAATTACCTCATAGTTTCTGAGCTTACTTAGAAGATATTATTGTGCTGTTAGTGGCCTATATCATTTTGCTAGAAAAATCAGTGCATTCATAACTCAGAAGTTAACAACTAATAATAAATAAATTGTTTGTTCTCTTCTGGTACACACCGCATTTCAACCAACCAACATTTCCATTAATATTGCCGCTACAAAATCAAACTATGTAGACTCACCTAAACACATGAAATCCATCGCGATCTACATTTCGGGCAACAACGATTGTTTAATCACGTTTAGTAGTACGCACAGCACAAATTATCACAATTTATTTCATAGTACTCTTTCTGTGTAAACTGAAACTTGAATAAACCCTGCAGAATACCATATTCACTGTGTCGCGATGTAAACTTGACCCGCTTAAATTAAATTTTCAACCAGTCTACAATAAGGCTAGCTTTTTAGGTGCAAAGTAGTAATACATGCTAAGTGTCGACACTACACCAACAAAAATTTGAGAACGATATTATCCTATTGAGAGCAATTAATAAATTTATAACCATAGGTCCTAATGTTGCAGTTACCTATCAGATACTTACAATGTGACTTACTTATGAAACGCTATTCCAGGTTGTTTCCTATCTTGTCTGTTTGTGCAACCATATGCAACACAACTTGGCATTATAGAAAACTTTAGAATATTAGAAAATGAAATATTCTCAGCAGCTGACACAGTGTAAACAGCCCAAAGTTTTTTTTGGGGGGGGGGGGGGAAATCCCAATGGCCGCCGCTCATGCGCAGTAGGAGAGCAGTTTTTACATTAGTTTTCACGGATTTAGTGTTATTTCGTCTCCATGTATTCCTTCCTCCATGCCTATTACACAACCGCATAAGTATTCAATAATATTTCTTGCTACACTTGACGTCGTCTATAGCGAGGGTACCGTATGCTCATAAACATGGAAGCGTAAAAAGTTAATTCAATTGTAAAGAAAAATTATGAACATGTAGAAAGAATCTATAGAATATTTACGGTTTTATTACTTAGAAACTAAATTGTGGCTCAGAAAGTTTTTTTTAGTTTCCTTTTCAATGCTGATAAATTCACAGTCCCGCACTGTCAAAGACTTTCTTTCATATTTGTAAGATGGTATTAATGTATATCTTCGACTGTTACCGTTTTGGTTTTGGCTATTAATATCATTTGCTTTGCTTTGTTTACATACAGTGCGAGGTTATTATGATATTGTAGCAAATGTCAAATATTTCAGATCCCGAATGAGCATTTTGAAGTTCTTTGACTTTATTTAGAACTGTGCATTCACCCGACAGAATCGACAGGAAAGGGATTCATACTCTCCGAGCCGTCCCGGTCTGATAAGCACGAGCAAAACAATAGACCGCTCCGGGTAAGTTGTTTTATTTTTTTACTGTTTAAAGCGTGTTTGTGAGCTGCCTGTTTGTGTCAGGCTTGACGATGCGTATCTGGCGTTTGCTCGCAGCCTCTGCTGTTGCCGCGACGCGTGGACTATTTTTAAAAACGGGTGAGATCAGTTTTTATCGTGGCGCATTTATAGATTCGGCCTTGCGTCATATGTTTTGGGCGTCGGGCACCCAGCTCTGCCGTAATTGCTCCCACCCCGATGAACATCTGACCTCGCCCACGTCCAATTTACTTCCACCGAGCTGTTAAAGTTAGGTTATGACGCAACGGCGAGTTGCCGAAAATAATGTCTCGGATGTGCGAGACCTGCGTATATCGATGAATTGCGTGGAAGCGCTAAAGTGTCAGTGCATGCGTAAGCTGCAGAAGCTTTTCAGCTGCTTACTAGCGTGTGTTACCAATTCTGCTGCATATCAGTAAACTTTAATCGTTTGTTGGTCGTAGAGTATGTATACTTGCTGATTGTGCAAGTTTTGAACTACGTGAATTATAAGTCAGTTGTTCGTCATTCTTTTTATAATTAATTTACTTTTTGGATCAGAACAGAAGGAATTTATAGCTAACCGTTAGATGTCAGATTTAGTGGTTGGTATTAATTGTTGGATGTAAATAAGAACTGACTACATGGTGACCAAGTTTGTGGAACATCTTAATTAGCCATTTAAATATAAGAATATGTCATGTGAGGAGTGTTCTGCAAGGTTCTCAGTATTTAAAAGAATAAATCTTTACGTGTGACTAACTTTCTTGCCGCATTCCATTGAAAGCGTCAAGTTCATTTTATTGAAACTGATTTAAAAAATACAACCTCTTGTTCTGTCACAGTCATTTAACTGTTCTGCCATTAAATTCGTAACATGTTCAGAATTTTCCTGAAATAGTGATTGCAGCTCAGCTGCCCATGTAGAACGGAGCATACTGATAAATCTGAAAACAAAAAGTTCAACAACAAGTTCTTCAACCTGTTCATAATTCAGGGAGAGATGATTCTTAGTGTTCAGAGGGATAGTGAAGTGTCTGGCAGAACACGTTTTTAATCATCACTAGTGTGTCTATAATTTGAGAACATGTTTTCTATAAACTGCATTTGGAAAGTTTACATAATTTGTATATTTGTTAATACACCTTCTCTGGAACTGATACTAAATACTGTGTGATGGAGCAACTGGGAACTGTTGGTTCGCCCAGTCTTACTCTGTTTGTGCGTGCAGGGCGAGACGGCCATTCCCTCGGAGCATGTCCGGACAGTCAGCGTGTTCTGCTCCTGGCGCAGTTGAAGGGCGTGCCATTCCGTGCCGTCGCAGTATGTCCGTCACGTCCGCCGGCAGAATTCTCGGAGCTGGGGACGCCCTTGCGACTGCCGGCCGCCTGTGCGGAGGGAGGTGCAGTCATAGTGGACGGTGTGGACGAAGTGGTCGCCCTACTGGAGCGACTATGTCCTGGAGGCCTCTACCAGCCGGATAACACGGAGCTGGAAGTGGCTGCTGAAAGAGCTACTAGGTAGTATCTGATATTTTATTTCCAGCTCCTCTCAGAAGGAATAGCCCTTTTGCTATGAAAATTTGTACGTTGGTTTAATGCTAGATAGGGATACCACTACAATCTCTTACCGCCTCGCATAGTAAATACACAGATCACATGGAATATATGACATCATTGTGATGTATGGTCCAGGCTGCATTACAACATAAACACAAATGATTACCGATTTAAAAATAAGCGTTTCGGTCATAATGCAGCCAGGACCAAAGTGAAACATAACCATAATACACGATATTGCAGATACCCAACTTTTGAATCATATCTACCGCTGTTACTGTGTTGGTACGTGCAGACCGAATAAGTCACAATGATGTCATATATACCACGTGATCTGTGTGTTTACTTTGCTATACGGTAAGAGATTGTGGCGGTATCCCCATCTAGAATTAAACCCACACATTCCTTGAGAGATATGACTTATGAAAATTTGTACATTATAGCTACCAAATATATACTGAATTATTAAAATGTTTTGAAATATGGGCAGTTTTGTACAAGTTATTACACAAGAATTGCATATTATTGTCTGTTTATGTTCCTTGCAGCTCTTTCTTAGGCTTTATTTTTCAAGAAAAGACTGCATTCCGCACCTATGTGCCTTGTAGGTTAAAAGTATTGGCACACAAGTTTTTATAAATTTATATAGGAGCTGCGATAGATGACATGCTGTACCATAGATCGGTTGGAGAACTGTCTAGGACATTGTTAATCTAATGCATTTCAATAACCCCTTACAATAATATGTCAATATTAGTGGAGGTTGCAGTTATGTTGAAATGTAGCCTGGACCACAATGAAAACCAACGTTGCATGTTATTGTAACTGGTTTCATCATAAGACGTTGACTGCGATGTGAAATGCAATAGATTATCAATGTCAATTATTAACGTTTGACAGTTAATCTATGTTGCGTCATGTCTGCTATCATCTCTCAACACTGTTAATTAAAAATTGCTTATCTGCCGATACATCTCCTTTACATTTCACATGCATGCAGAATGCAGTTTTTTCCTTAAAAAATCTTGCATAATAACCATTGGCGTAGCTAGGTCAACAAGGGCCCCGGTGCTGAAAATTTATTTTGGGCCCTAAGGCCAGATGGGCGACCTTTTTTTTGCTTTGCGTTGCTGGTAAGGCCCCCCTCAGCTGAGGATGGGGCACTTGAGTTATGCTTAGGGGCCCTCTGACCAGTGGTTGGGGGCCCCCGTGAGCAGTGAAAGGGCCCTTAGTGAGGGGCTTGCTGTTTCTCAGGGGCCCCCTTAGACGACTGTAGAGCTAAAAAAAAAAGGTCGCCAGTTTGCCATGAAGGCTTGTGGGCCTCTGAACTGCGCTTGGGGGCCTCCAGAGGTATGCTTGGGGGCTCCTGAGCGTAGGGGCCCTGGTGCACTGCACCGCCTAGCCCCATAGTAGCTATGCCCCTGATAATAACTGCCCAACTTTCAAATGATTTTACTTGTTTAATTTATGTTTGATTGTTGTAATGTAAAACTTTTCGTAAATCATATCGGTCAAAGACTGTGTGTAAAAATTTTCATAACAGAAGGATAATTCCTAATGAGGTGGTTTGCATTATGGGACCACCTTATTTTCTAACCAAAGTGTAACAGTTGATAGTCATGTCTTGGCATGAAAGATATACCTATATATCTAAATTTATATACCGATTAGTGGACTGCATATTAGTTTAGGGTCTAATTCAAATTTTACTGTAGAATAACATATGTTGCTTAATAGTCACTTTCAGGTTTTTGTATGGTAATTGATGGTATAATGGGGAAACAACAACCGAGCATGGTGGGTGAGTGGTTAGCACTCTGGCCTTGCATTGGGAGGACGGCATACAGCCTATATTAGTATGGCACTACTATAACTATTTTCCAAATTAGCCTGATACTTCTTGAACTACTTCAAAAAGTCATTCTGGTACTTTCATGCTGGATGGGATGTAGGGGAAACAAAATAATTGAAAAATTACAATATGCCATGAAAACTGGTGACAATTGGGGCACATTCACATTGGTGTAAGAAGTATGGTTAACTTGATTTAGAAAAAAGGCTTTATATGTCTTTCATTAAACAAAAGACTACTAGTTACTCATTCTGATGAGATGATAGGAATTGGGGATTGGATGTGATAAAAGTGTTGGAGACAAGTGTTCTTTATATTGAGAAACTAATGCCTTGATGGTGATTTCGCTATATACAGTACTCCTGCTTTTTGTACCATTTTCTTTATTTACATTCTTTCCATGATTGGGGTGTTCATCACTTCCCTTGGTAACTTATTCCAATCCCTGACCCTCTTACCTCCTCCCTTGTGCCTGAAATCGAGTGCCAGCTTTTGGTCATGGTCATCTCTTCCCTTCTCCTAATTCTTCTACCAATATCCATCCAGGCCTCATCGCCAATATACGCCTTATACACTCCCAGCACTCTCTTCACCCTCCAATGACTCCCAACCCAGCTCCTTTATCATATCAGTTACTGATTGTGTTCGGTGGTAATTTCTACTGCCTTATGCCTGAAATCGAGTGTCAGCTTGTGGTCATGGTCATCTCTTCCCTTCTCCTAATTCTTCTACCAATATCCATCCAGGCCTCATCGCCAATATACGCCTTTACTACACTCCCAGCACTCTCTTCACCCTTCTGCGGTAAGTTACGTAATTGCAGAGTGAGAAATTAAAGTTTCTAAATAAATGTTACTTTCATTAGTTACATTTTACTGAAAAGTACTCTTAGTTCCACTTTTTTTTCCGCCAAAAATGTTTTTCCACATTTTTTAAGAATAAAATGCTATGAAAAGCAAACTTTATGACTGTATTGTGGAAATTAATTTCACAGTCATTGTACATAATATTTATTTCTAATTTCTCTGGGCAAGAATACCATTGTTGAATTGCGATTAGTAAAATGAGTTTCACATCACATATACATAGTCACATGCTTGATGATTGTCCATAAAAAAATAAACCTAAATCACATTTAATAACTAACACGTGTAGCAAATAATAAGGGTATCATCTATGATGGAAGTAGGAATTTATTCTGGAAAAGCTTATAAGGAAAAACAAATAATTTTTAATGATATTTTTCGTTATATGAGTACCTTACTCTGGTAAGATTATCAGAGTATTTGGCTAGGATTTTTTTTAAAATTTAGTTCAAATGATGGAGACCATAATTTTGAAAACGGATGAGTGTTATTTATTTAACTAATACATTTCGCATTACGTTTCTCCGAGTTTTTAATAAACTTCATTGTTTCTTACTGTCTGCCAAAATAGTTCTTAAGTTATGGTTTAACCTAGTCATTATAAATAATGCAGATAAAATAGCGTAAATATTGAATCCCCTTCTCCTTACATGAATTTCTGCGTCTAGTTGTAAATAAACGAAAAGCTAGATGGTGGAACGAATGTAATATGGTGGCTGTTGATTGGCGAGTGAATGCTGACACGTGACCATTCTCTAGCCAATAGCTATAGACAATGCACGCAGACTCCATATTAGCATTTTATATAAGAGGATGCCAACCTTTCCAAGTAAAAATACTCCCTTATTTTTTCATTCAGCATTATGTCACCTACAGACAGCATCGCAGAGCAACATTGCATCAGATTGATGGGCTTCCCCGATAGGAGGCCTGAGAACATTTTATACAACATGTGTTCCTGTCTGCCATATGTGTTTATTGTACGGTTTGATATTCATAATCTATTTTGTATACAATAAATTTTTAAAGATTCTGCTCTTATTTTCAATACATTTGTGAATACCAGGCTCTCTTAGCCCTTAGTCCCAGATAATATTCACCTTCATTCTGGTATACCCATCACTTGGTGGTATAATTAATTTATATCGAAAGATTTTATTTCACAATTTTGTTTTGGATTTCGTTTACCTTTTAAATTTTTAGATAACGTTTTGCCTCTTTCACATGTCTCCTTTTTTATTTTATTTTGATTTATTTCTTTTCAGCAATTAACATTTCTGCTGATACTGTCTTTCTGCCCCACAATCTCCATTCTGATTGTTACACCAAAAACCACCATTCTTATTGACCATGGGTACATTCACAATCTAATTGGCATGATTCTATTTCCTTGAAGGGCAGCTTAGTCCAAAATATTGTAGAGTTTATGTTGCTGCTGCCCTCTTACATTGAACTTTGGTGAGCAGTTGTAGTTTTCTCTCTCCTTATCCTCACATCATTTCTTCCTACACCATTGTTGCTGCAAGTATAAAAATTTCTGAAGACTGCTCTCATGTTGCGTAGAGACGTGTTCTCGCGGTTCTGCTACTTGGTGCGGGGCGTGGCACGGGACACTTCACAGCTGGAGGCTGAGTTGCGGCGGACGGACGTCCACTTGGCTAAGTTGCAGAACGCGGGTGGCGGCCCATTCCTGCTAGGGCCTACTCTCAGTGCTCTGGACGTGGAGGTGCTGCCGAAGATACACCAAGCACGCGTCGCCGCTCACGCTATCAGGGGTGAGTGTTCTGCTCAAAGTGACGAGGGAAGTTACTTTTATGTTTGGTAATAGCTATGTAATAAGAGCAAGGGTAGGATCGTGGGCAAAGAAAAAAATCGCAGATTTACCAGTTGTGATTTCAATAAATAATGAGAAGCCAAATCAAGATAGCTGGAATTAAACATGGATGTTCCAAATACCAGCTGAAAGGTTTATCACTTGCCCACTAAACTCACTGGAAGATGGGAGTGCAGACTTCTGTGGTGGTTGTCTATGTTTTCTTGGTTGTCCGGGTTGAACCGCGTCAATTTATTGAAACCTAACAGTTCGGCCATTATTTTGTGGCCTTCTTCAGAGGACTGTCATGGCTGGAACTGCTGCCACCTATATATTTGGTCATGCTTGATTAGGAAAATGCGGGACGCAGGCCCCCTTTGGACCGGCCATGCTGGCGGCGGTAGCTTGAGTGACGTCACTCCGAACGGTTAGCGCGCTCTTCTGGAACTATATATAGGCGGCAGTAGTTCCAGCCATGACAGTCCTCTGAAGAAGGCCACAAAATAATGGCCGAAACGTTAGGATTCGCTAAATTGACGCGGTTCAACCCGGACAACCAAGATAACATCACTGGAAGATTTTGAGCACAAAGTGGTGCCAGACACCAATTTGACTCAACCTATTAAATGGCAGTTATATTAGACATTACGATTTGTAATAGAACAGGTTTAGTTCAGAGTTACAACGTACTGATTGATTAATAGATTTAATAATCTGAGCTTTCGGCTGGTATCCTACAGCCTTCTTCAGAGATACTGTTTATGTTGACATAGCAACGAACGACAAGCATCGCAGAGTAAAAGGCCACTATCTTCGTTGATGTTGTTGGTATTCTTTAAAATTTTTGCTGCCTCTTTCGCACCTCGAGGTCACCACTGGTCTTCTCTCCACAGCAGCCTCGTGTCTTGAAATTTTATTTTGTGCCTGGTGTTAATGGCATGGTGAGCTATGGCGGATTTGTCGTTGTAGTTATATTTAAAGTTTTCCTTAAGTCTCTCTGCCACAGTGCGGTCTGTCTCGCCGATGTTAACAGCGCCACAGCTGCAGAGGATTTCATAAACACCCGTAAGCTGGTGTGGGTGTAATCTGTCTTTACCCTGGATAATGACTGGCCAAGTTTGCAGCTTTATACACGATTCGCAAATCCACCCGCTTTAACAATTTCCCATTCCAGTCAGTGATACCAGATATGTATGGGAGACAGGCGAATTTTCTCGGCACATTGGTATCATGGGATAAATTGACGTCTTCCATGGATTTTTTAGTTCTTAAAACCCTTCTGATGTCAGATTCACTATAGGCGTTGGCTCGGAATATTTTTGTAAGAGTCTCCATTTCTTCCTTCAGACTTTCCAAGTCACATAATGTCCTCGCTCTTAAGTTCAGAGATGTTAATACACCCTTTTTCGTTGCCAGATGATGGTGCGACATGGCATGCAAATAGCTTAGGAATCATTTAACATACTGATTATCCTGTTAAGGGTTTTGAGAATTATATAGCTTCAAAGTGGAGCAGTCTGGTATCACAATGGTGAAGGTGGTTACTTAGAAAAGTTTGGTCCCAGGTTCAAATCTCAGTGGGAGGCAGGAAGTTTTAAGAGATTTGTTTGCTCATCTGAACTATGCCAAGATTTACCATAGTTTGTATTCCATATTAAACTGTAGGACCCAGATGGAAAAAAAAGAAAAGCTGGCCATCCTTCCTCTGACACAGTAGCTTAGTATGTCTCCTTCGACAGGATCCAACCAACCTTTGGATTGTGGATTGTGTTAGTTTTTTTATCTTCTAAGCAAAAATAGCATCCTTATGGATTTGTCCAGGTATCACACCCTCAAACTATTAAATTTTTACTTAGAAATTTGTGCACTACTTCAGTTGCTATTAACCTTAACACAAATATAACATAAAATTAAAAAATCTTGGGTGAAAAAATAATTATGGTGTTTTAGTGGTGGGTTGAAGACAAAATTTTCTGTAAATAATGTTCATGGGTATGAAAAGATTAAGACCAGCTAACTCTCAAAATGTTTGGATTTCCTTTCTTATTCCACAATTTCTGGGAGGTTTAGGTGAAAAATCAAAACTATTTCCATCCACCTTTATTTGCAAAACTATTTATTTGAAAATTCATTTAAAATTGATTACTAAGATTTACGGGATCTTCAAGAAGCTTATGGTTTTCACAAAATAACATGAGTGATTTTGGCAACTTTTATACTTCAGTAGATAATTTGGCAAAAATTTATATAATTATCTGATAAATTGCTGTTAGGAAATGAAAAAAGAGAAGTATATTGAAAATAATCCATCTCTTACCACAGATGGAGGACAAACACACATAAAAAACCACAAACACACTTCATAATATTTCTCAAAAAAACCTTTGTCATGCAGAAGCTGGGAAATATGGAACTGGGAAACGTGTCATCCTTATCTGCTGCATGAATGACCAGAGATTTGAAAAAGAAGGGTTGCAATTGTTGGGGGCGGGGAGGGAGCAGGCAGAGGAGCAAGTCAATTTGGCACATCTGGATATGCACACATCTTTTCCCTTGCCACATGTGTCACCTTTTACTTGAAATATTGATAAGTGTGTTTGTGTATCTCTGTTTGTCTGGACCTCCTGCCTTTATCTGTGGTAATTGACAGGTTATTTTCCTTATCCTTCCATTTTTATCTGTCAGCAAAATTGATGAATGAGATGGTAAATATGTCATGAAAATACTTGCAAGTGATACCTTTGATCTCGAACGCTTGGAACCACACGAAAACATGCTTAGAATAACAATCAGTTGTAAACAAAACAGTGTGTGTGTCATTTCCATGCAAAACATTGCATTCTACCTCAAGTAACATTTTAATAGAGAGAAACAAAGTAACAAGATATCAATACCATATGAAGGAAATCATAAGTAATTCAATGATGTAATTGTATCGTTACATTTTCAATGCGGGAACTGGAAGAGAACAATGTGCACACCTCACTAAAGCCACGTTATCACATTCCAAATCACTTTCGCATTCACGCAGTACAATATCAAAAGCCACACTAATTATATTTTCAACTGATGATGTTGGTATGTCAATTAGTGTGGACTAATATAAGCACTATCAGGTGTGTGGTACTGCTGTATATGCGTGTTTTGCACTATATTAAGTACTTTAACCAGAGAGTTATTGGCACTGTTGATTGAAAATGTAACGATACACTTATGTCATTGAATTACATATAATTTCCTTCATGCAATATTGATATCTTGTTACTTTGTTTCTCTCTACTAAAATGTTTTTGAGGTAGAGTGCAACGTTTTGCATGGAAATGACACACACCACTGTTTCGTTTATGATCGCTTGTTATTCTAAGCATGTTTTCGTGCGGTTCTGAGCGTTCGAGGTCAAAGGTATCCCTTATCAGTGGAAAATTTTCTAGATTTTCTCAAGACTCACAATAATTTGTTCAATTGATTTTTCTTACGTTAATTTATATATGCAGATACAAAGACAATTTTACAAAACATACACTCAACTGTGTTAAAAAATCAATTGATCTTGTTTTTTTTTGTCTTTAACAAATTGATTTTGATATAAAATTCATGTATGGAACTGCCAGTGTATAATAGTAACTCATCTTTGATAATTCTAGTTGTTATTTGTGAAGGAACAGGTTCTCCTGGCTTTCCATTTCAAATTTATATACTACGCAGACTATCATACAACACATTATTAAATCTCTTACATGTGGGTTCAAATCTCCTTCCGGCTTTTCATTGGGTTTTTCATGATTTACCCAAATCACTCCAGGTGAATGCCAGGACAGTTGCGTCAAAAGGCCATTGCCAAATTCCTTCCCGTTCCTTGCTCCCAGTCCCATCCCGCCTCTAATGACCTCAACGTCAACGAGGCGTAAAGCCATAAGAAAAAAAATTGAATGTAAGTGACAGTGACGATCAATCAGCCAAGAAGAAACAAAATATTAAAAATCAAAAAGTCACAGAAATCATAACTTTTTCACACTTTTGGTTACTCATATATAATTTTGAAGGTACACGGATTTTAGGAGATAAGTTAGATGAACTGATGATCAGCGGGTGAGTTTAATGTTAATTTTCCAACAAATGATTCAATCCATTTGACAACATTCCTTGAACAAAAATTTGATTTAAAAATCAATAATAAGCCAACTGAATGTATATTTACATATAGAACAACCATCAATGCCAAATTTTCAAAATACCTCGATAGCATAGCGTCTAAAAGTTTTGTTACGTACTTCAGTTACCATCGCCCAATCATTTCTTTAATACCGTCTTATATACATTCAATAGCTACTACTACAGAAATCACAGAAGATATCAGATAATCTTTCGTAACTTCATTGCAAAATAATTCTGTATTAAAAATATTTATTTGTCTTGTTTTTTATTGTTGAGTTATATGTAATGCTGAATGTTAAGGCTTGCTGGTTTGATATTAAGTCCAGCAATAAATACGCAGTTGCTGTAAAGTTTATCCTGGTTTAATTCACATAACATATACACTGCTTATCACCTCTGCTGAATGTAATAAGCTTATTGACCATGGATAAGGCTATTGAGAAACCTCTTCTCTTCAGACTACAGGTTCTGACCACGCTAAAGGCTAAACTGCTGTGTACACACACGTACTGGAAATTCTATCGCCTCAAATGTTCTTTATGACACTTAAAGTTCATATTAATGGAACAGAACTACCTTGCTTTTTTTTCCTCCTTATCCTAAACAATTAGATTCCTATCACTCACTACTGTCATATAACACTGGGCTTCAAAATCACCTGCAAGCATTTGCGGCAACCAGCTTCTTATGAAAACTAAAGGAACAGCATTTTCTTACTCTTTTGTCCTGTTTATATAAATAATAAACTGACCCCTGGTCTGCACTATTAATACCGTATGCCACACTCCTACTTGGTGTCAGACATGTTCGACAGGCAGCTTCCAACTAACTCGACAATCACTTTTCTACACCTCGCTCCACTGTGCTCAACAATGTATTGTGAACCACCTTTACAAATAATTACTTCCCAAAATGCTTCCACAATACATTACATACAATATAGTCACAACAGCTTATCCAATGTCTTTCTCTATATCAAATTCAATTGCTATATAGTCACAATATTCTGTATATGTTATTATAATAAGAAAAATAAACTGAAGAGCCAAACAAAATGGTACACCTGCCTAATATCGTGTAGGACCCACAAGAGCACGCAGAAGCACCGCGACACGACATGGCATGGACTCAACTAATGTCTGAAGTAGTGCTGGAGGGAATTGACACCATGCATCCTGCAGCGCTGTCCATAAATCCGTAAGAGTACGAGGGGGTGGAGATCTCTTCTGAAAGGCGCTTTGCAAGGCATCCCAGATATGCTCAATAATGTTCATGTCTGGGGGATCTGGTGGCCAGTGGAGGTGTTTAAACTCAGAAAAGTGTTCCTGGAGCCACTCTGTAGCAATTCTGGATGTGTGGGATGTCACATTGTCCTGCTGGAATAGCATCTAGACGTATCAGGGATCCCATGTCACTCCAACTGCACATGCCCCACACCATTACAGAGCCTTCACCAGCTTGAACAGTCCCCTGCTGAAATGCAGGGTCCATGAATTCATGAGGTTGTCTCCATACCCGTACACGTCCATCCGCCGTACTCTGAGTGTTTACGTATCTCTGTGTTTGCATAGGAATGCCTATACCAGTTTCTTTGTCTCTTTAGTGTATATTTATTTTATTAAGAAAACACTGTATTTTAATTTATTTTAGTCTGTATTTATTTATTGGTTTTCTTTAATTAGAAATTATTTTAATAACCATCAGTTTCAATGTTTGACATCTGCCGGGCATCCTGTGATGGCCGCTGTATTGTTTGTGTAATGTGCAGGCTATGAGATCCCACTGGAGCTTAGTGCCCTCTGGTGCTGGCTGCACGCTGCATACTCTCTGGTGGCGTTCTCTGCAACGTGTCCCTGTGATGCGGAGATAGCGCTGCACTGGCTGGACGCGGTAGGGGCTGCCGTGGGCAGCCCCGAACGACGCCGGCAGATGAAGGCTCTCTACGAGGGCTCGCCGCGCTTCTCTCTCACTGTGCCTGTCAGAGCTGAGCCAGTGCTCATCGAGTAGGGGCGACTATGCAGGGTTACCAAACATGGCGAGATTTGTGAGATCGGCACATGTTTCATAGTTAAAAGTTTTGAGTGTTTAACTGATTATATATATTTTTGATGCAGCATAATATAATTACAATGCCTGTGACTATTATACTATATACCCAATTTCCAATTTAATTCTTCAAGTGCGATATCACTGTCCTCGTACTTCTCCTTTTACAAATTTTTAACTCCTTTCGTGTTATTGATAACATGTTCAACACCTTCATTTGTAATTTATTTTAGTCACTGACTCCGTTCCCAGAAAGAAAATATTCCTCCTCCCTTGTGTCTGAAATTGAGTGCCAGGTTGTGGTCATGGTCATCTCTTCCCTTCTCCTAATTCTTCTACCAATATCCATCCAGGCCTCATCGCCAATATACGCCTTATACACTCCCAGCACCCTCTTCACCCTCCAATGATTCCCAACCCAGCTCCTTTATCGTATCAGTTACTGATTGTGTGCTATGGGAATGTCTACTGCTTTATGCCTGAAATTGAGTGGCTGCTTCTGCTACTTAATTGTTCTGTATGATTGAAATTCAACCGAACAAACAAGGAAAATCTTCCTCTCAGTTTTGCATGTATTTTATTCATCATATGCTTCACAAATTACACTTTCAACAAATCATCAAATACTCAACAGTCCATTTGTCTCGATTAATTACTGTTGTATTCACCATTATGTGAGTGAGGCACACCACATCATGCCTACGCCCACCATTTCTTTCCACGGACTGAAAAAGAATACTTTCACTCCACTCACAGTTTACTGTTCAAAGACAACACTGTTTCGGTATATCATTTCCAATGCTTCTCATCAAACTTAAATAAACAGCATCATGTTAAGAAATGTATAGAACACAAACCACAAAAGAAAAAAAACAACAATGGACTTTACGTGTGAGGAGACTCTTTTTCCTCACAAGCTCCTTTATCATATTAGTTACTGATTGTGTTCTGCAGTAATTTCCAGAGACAAATCTAGCTGCCCTTCTTTGCACCCGCTCCGACTCCTGTATTTGATACCCAAAATGTGGGATCGATACTACACCTCTATATTCAAGAAGCGGTCTGACCGAAACATTTCGTTTACTTCTCTGGTTCACCCTCTGCAATAAATGGAGAGATTTTAAAATCTCTCCGTACCACCTACCTAACTGAGCTTACTATCAAATTCTAGATGTTTACACTCAAAGAACTTTTAAAAAAAAATTATCTGTGTATCTGCTAAGCTGACTCTTCTTTGCATTTATCTTCATCCCATTTTTACCAACACAGCCAGATATCAGATCACCCTGCAGCTGTTTACATTCTCCCATTTTGATTCTGTTATGTACCTGTGTGTGATCACCAAACAACCTAACTTCTGACTATAAACTATCAACAGAATCATTAATTAGAATTAATAACCGTCCCAATACACTACCTTGTGGCACTCCCATTTTCACTTGCTACCCTAATCCTCTGCCCAGTATGTCACTTTTTCATCCACTCCAATGGTTTTTAGCCGATTTAACACCATTTCATTGCTGCCTTCAAAATATCTGGTGCTCCACCATTAATTTGATCTCCTTTGTACATTTTATTTGAAATATCTTTTATGCAGCCGACTAACTGAAACTTGTATGGACAGCCAATCTGCCATTTTACAATTTCCTTAATAAATTTTAACTTCTCTCACTATTCACTGAAGGCAGGTTGTAAAGTAATATCTGCTGTAATTACATCAGGTTTAAAATTCTTATATATCCCATTTATTTGGTTTGGATGGTGGCAAGTATAAGAGCATATACGTCATTTGGTGATAGAAATATGGACAGGATAGACAAAACAAAATGAAGATGCGGTAACAAAAAACACTACACAAACAGTACTTCAGACACAACATTTAATCATAAACACACAAAAAAAATGTCAACCCAGCCTCGTTTTTACTTCACCTACCATTATGTAGTGAGGATGTAAAAAAACTATCTTCTTGTAAATATAGAACCCAGTATGGGTGTTTGAATATAAATTATGATTTAGTTGATTTCAGTTTGTAAGTGACAACCTAAAAAAAGAAATTAACAGAACTTGGTGGTTCCAAAGACAGATGAAAGTTGGAGATTGTGCTAATTGAAAATGTTTTTATTTCTTCATTACCAGTTTTAACAAATACTGTTATTAACATTGCTAAGATTAAAAAAACTGGACTGTAAAAGTAATATTTGACTTGAAAACTAATCTGTTATTTTGTGTATAATTCTTTGTTTATCCAGTTTTTTAAAAATTCTCAACTGCTTCATTCTCATGAATGAAAAATAGAAAAATATAGTTCCTCTTCTTACTGCCAAACCTAATCTCTGCTATTTAATCATGCAGACTATAATGATTTGTGTTATTTCAGTATTAATTTCAATTGTTATTAAGTAGCTTGTATTTTCAGCCAAAGATATGGAACTTTGAGTTACCAGTACTTGTAAAAAATAAAAAATATGTTGAAACTGTTATTTTACTGTTCCAGATCCCTCTTTTTATCCATCAAATTTTTACTGTAGTAAAAATAGAGTTTGTATCATACTCCCACCATGTTCTGCCTTACGATGGTGTTTACACTAAACAAATTTAGATATTTTTTGTCCATACTAATCAAAGTGTTGACGCCATCCTACCATCAACTCTGGTAAGTGTTGGTTTCTTCCTCATTTAAACTAAGGAAAAAGGAAACTGCTTTAGGCAATATAATTGCAAGGAAAGGGAAAATGACTCATCACTCACCAAAGTTGAAGACAGCAACGGGAGAAGAACATATATCACAAACACACAAATAAACTCAATATTTCGATTATTAAATAGTCATGTAGCAACCGTAGGCGTGTGCACACCTCCCGATCCTCATGACTCATTTTCTCCGTCATGAATAAGGTTTAATAACCGAAATATTGAGTTCATTTGTGTGTTCGTAATATATGTTCTTCTCTCGTCACTGCCTTCAACTTTGGTGAGTGACGAGTCATTTTCCCCTTCCTTTTAATTATATTTCTTCCTCATTTCTAATTTTTGTCTGTATACAGGATGATTCAAAACACCAGCAACACTTAAAAGGGACCTCAAATGCTCAGAACTGCACGAAAACATAAACAAAACAGTGATGTGCGTGATTTCCATAATCTACTGTCTACCAAAAAACATTACAGAAACAGTAATGTAGACACTACATTTAATCATAAAATATCAGGTTAAAAGGCCAAGATACAACTATCAGAAAATAGGTGACTTTTCTGTAAAAAGAGGAAATAAAACAATTATTAGTTAGAGATAAAGAGAATTTGGAGTGAAACAATGAAATGATAACAGACAAATAAATAATAATAGTTTGGATGTCACGCCATAGGAAGCAAGACTTATAATTCTAGGTGATTTTTATTTAGAGAGATTTTGAAGAAGGTAAAGTAATTAAGAGACATGGCATAAAATTTCAGTAAGACATGTGAAAACCTCATTTAAATACTTGAATAAATAAGAAAGATTTGGAATTAAAAATGCCAGAGAAAAATAAGAAAATAAATTCAATATCACTCAGTAAGAATGATTCCAGATTGAAACAACACGTTAAACAAAACTAAAGGAAAAGAAAAATTTTCTGGAATAAAGGGAAAGATGAGATAAATTACTAACCTTCCTACTTAAATAATTAATAGCTTCCAAACTAGCAGGAGCTTGAGAAAATATGTCAACTAAAGATACAAAAAATAATTCAGTGTACAAGATGTAAAATTTTGGTAGAGATGTGTTAGATTTTCAGTACTCTGGGAACACGGGATTTTGATATTTTGCAGCAGAAAGGTGGTTACCGTGGGGATTCAAACGTGCTCTGGATGCTTTTGAGACGAGACTTGGTAAGGAAACTGTGAACAAGTTTTGAGCAGTGTGGTCAAGATCTGTGATGCTTAGCAGAGTGGGACTTAATTTTGTTTTCAAGAAAGCATTTTTTGGCAATAGATTATTTTTGACTCTACAGGCCAAGAACGCAGGAGACAATGTTACCATGTGGGCATGTGGTAGTTATCGGAATTACTAATACTTACACGCTATGTCATTCCTGGTAAGCTACTGGCGGGAAACGTTGGGCACTAGTGGGAAGCTTTTCTATTGGCGGAAGCCATTAGCTGCTGGACTTCTACATTTCTTGGCTACAGGGGATGGTGCAAGCTCCTCAGATTTTGTAAAATTTCAAACCTTATCGCTACAGGATATGGGGGACGGGAATCCTCTAGAAGCCGATACTGCAGCTCTTTTCTGAATATAGGCCGATTTAAAATAAGAAAAGTAACTCAACATGTAATAACAGCCTTAACCAGACAGTTAAAAATAGAAAACAATTGTTAAACTCACCTAAATCATTGAAATCCTCAATAGTTCAACTCATAAACACTTGATTTTTGTTACGCACCAACATCGCCATTTCACAACAGTTTTCGAGGCGGTAAAAAGCATTAATAATAAATAAAATAAACTAAATTTTGCAATATTTAAATCATAATACATAGTTTAAAACTATTTAAAGTAAGAAAACAAATTTTTAACTAACCGGTACTTTCAAAAATTAAATACTAAACATTTATAGCATTTTGGATATTAAACGATATGGTTCGTACAACTTTAATTCTTTCTGAACATTGTGTTAAACTTTTCGAGAAGTTCTGTACAGTAAATAAAGTTTGACAGGAATTTTTAAATGACACTGCATCCAAATTCACACGTGGCTGGCCTATATTAATTTTTTACAGCTAAATTAAGCCCAGTCAGAGAATGAAATTACTTTCAAAAGATGTATTTGATACCGAGGAATACCATGCTAAAATTTGTCTATATAAGCCGTACTTTCAGAGCTATTTACGATAGACTCCTTTTATTTTTTGTTTAATTGGGATTTTTAAAATGTCGGGCGAACCAGGGACTACTTCTGCGTACGAACACACTTGTAGGTCAGTATGGCCGAGGATACTACGCAGCAACAGGTGGGAATTCCATAAAGTTTTCGACAAAAGCTGAAGAGGGGTAAAATAATTGTAATCTTTAGTCTCTAAATAATATTTAAGTTTGGAAGCACTATATCCTGGGAGTCACGTGGTTTAGACAAAATTGGTGCCTTATATAGGGCCTTCCGAGGGTTTTTTTGGCAGTTGGGCCTGGAAATCCGTGCGAGTTGGACCCGCGTCGCTCGGGAGCGAGAAACAGGAGTTGGTATTACGGCCATGACGTCAGCCAATGTGCTGGATGGCATGGTTTTCTTTGAAACAGTGCAACTTGATCGGGACAATGACTACGTAACTTAAAATTTTTCATGTGGTTTTGCTGTCTGTCTTCTACGATTCATGACTTGCAAACTTTGGTAAAGGACATCCGATCGCCTGATCGACTGTAATTGTGAACTTTTGTTTTGATATCGGATTATATTAATGGTGAAACCTGAACAATGACTTTCTTTTCATAGTTTGTTTAAACCCTTTTCTCTCAGAAGGTTAAATTTGGAGTGGCGACCGTTGTAATAAACAGTCGATTTAATTTCCTAAGGTATATTCATGGTCTACAATCATCTTGAACATTTGGAATGCTATTTTAATATTTGATAAAATTTATCCGGAAGTGCAAGTTACTAGTTAAGGTGTACTAGGCTGATATGTATCCCGATATGCAGCTTTGCCCCTTACAGCGTGGTATACAAGTGGCTGTCTAACCTACCGGTGGCAGAGATTGTCACTGCCGAAACCCTGTGTTTTATCAATGGACTAACTCAGCTAGTTATTCAGTTGCAATGCCGAGAAAATCTCCAGTGTTACATGAATATTTTGGTTGTTGTGAATGTTTTTTGTCTCCTGACCTGTGATATTCATAGACTTTCGAAGTCTGATATACGATGAGCATAAAGATACTTGTAATCCTGATACTGACAGTTCATCTATAACATTTCACAAAAAACTTGATGAAACTACATTTGTGGCAACTATCATTTTTACTAAGTACCTTGGAGTCTGTTGTTCGTTTCACTTCAAGATTGCTATTAAAAGAGAGCTGGGAAATGATTAAGTAAAAAAACTTTGCACTTTGGTGACATTTCAGAAAGTTTGATAGATATTATTAACAGCAGCTACTACCAATCTCCGACCCAAGATAGATAGTCTCAATACAATATCACTAGTGTAGTATATGAAAAATAGGACAGGATTGTAGCAGTTAATCTGAAATACAAAATTATCTAATTTTTGACAAAAAAATTTTTTTTTATTAAAAAACAAATATAGGTATACTCATTTCCAAATATCGCAATAAAAGCATTCAAGTTGCAAAACTGGCAGCAACAATTGACAAAGAAATGTTTGCCGACTTGAATCAGTGCATTTAACATTCACATCACACAACAGAGTCGCTCTCTCGATGCACCGTTCACACACCGAATGTGCTCGTCTTCAGACAATCTGGAATGAGAATGTAAATTACATCACTAGTGGCAGGACAAAAGTGCACTTCTTGACAAAATACAACACAAATTACAGTAAAACTTCCAAAGTTCATTCACAGTACAACAGATCCACAAATTACACACACATTGGTGAGTAAATTCCAACCTCAACCATCGTTTTCATAAAATTATCGCAGAAATGTCTCGATATTTCTGTGTTATGTACATTAGAGATCTTTCAAAAATGTGGGGACATTGCACAAAACAAATATTAAATTAATACAACGTTTCCATTTTTATCTAATGATAACTGAATTGGTAACATTTTGTGAGAATAACAAATGAAATTTGTACCAACACTGTATTTATTCACTTACATATCAAAATGAATGTTTATTTGATTATAAAATATTAAGTTTTAACATTTCAACAAATCAGGAATTATTGATCAAAATTGCATCAGAGAAATATGTTACTATGAAAATAAATGAACCAAATTTGAAGGCAGGAAGACCACAATTATAAATAATCGAAGCATTATTTCAGCAGACTTTTATTCTTGTGAGAGAACGAATGAAATTAGTGATTAGACAGATGCAGTATACCTGCAAGCAAATACAGTGTCAATTTACTAGCTCTCTCGTGTGATGCGAGTCACTCAAAACACTTTTGCATTTGTATTCATCTTTCATTACAGATTTCATGATTCCAGTTTAGGTAGCAGATTGGTTTGCTAAATTTATATTGCCTCTTGGCATTTTTCCTGTTCCATCATTAATTAATTGGACTAGATTGAATTAAAATTAGCTTTTCAGTAAATAAATAAATAAAAAGTCAGGATGACTGTTCTCAGAATATATAATAAATATTAAAACAAAAAAAGACTGTAGTTTTTAACTAAAAGAATCATACTCAAGCAGCTTGTAATTTCATCAGGAGGTATTTGTGAATATACCTTCTTTTCATTCAGTGATGTCATATGGATAAATTTTTTGGGGAAACTCTTCACAAAGTAAAAAAAGTTTTCATAGCACAGAAAAGAGCTATTAGGATGTTGTGTAGGTTAAAACCAAGAACTTCTTGTGGACAACTTTTAAAAAAACTCAATATTCTTACAATGACTTTCCAGTATATATATTCTCTCATGTGCTTTGTCATAGATCATTTTAACCTGTTTACTTCTAATTCACAGGTACACAACTACAATACAAGAAACAAAAATAACTTACACAAAACACAAACATCTCTGTCATTAGTACAAAGAAGAGTATAAAACAGTTTGCAGAAAATGAAGATATATTTAAAGAAAAACTGATAGTGTATCTTATTGGCAACTCCTACTCCAGTCAAGAATTTGAACAAATTAATGAATTGTATTCAATACGATTTTTGCAAAATTCCGTTGTAAAAATTAATGTTTATTGTTATTCTCTTTATTTATCTTTGGAACTTATAATTGTTTTTACTATGATTATGACTCATATTGTATGTACGTGTATTAACCATGACATGTTTCACATCCTAGAGGTCCTTCCTCAGCAGGGATCCATGAAAAAAGATTGATAAATAAATAAATAAATATCAATAAATAAAACTCATTTAAAAAAAAAATATGTTAGTGTCTTGTTGAATTTAGCCTTACCAAAGGCTGTTTATAGGTCTACCACTCTCCTTCCAGTATTTATTTGAAAGCAGAATTGCTTCTATTGTTCCTGGTTTTTTCCTGGACCCTATCTGATCTGCACCTAACATCTCTCCCACATTCTAATTTTCTGTATATTATCCTAGTTAATAATGGTATGTGATGTTAGACATAGTGTGCAGTAATTTTTATATGTTATGGCTTTCTATTTTTATGGGAGTATGAGATGATGTTTCTGTGAAATTCTGTTTGAATCTCCCCCATATTGTAACTTTTTAATATTAGTTTGAATAATATTTGTAATTCTTCTTGTCCAAGTTATTTTGAAGTTGTGTAAGAATCTTGCAAATTATGTCCTTAAAACAGGATCAATTAGCTCATCAACATCGACATTATCTTACATTTCCTCCTCACTGTTGTTCAAAGCATGCCTATCATACTGTTTCTCCATGTATTCCTTCCATCTGTTAGCTCTATCTTCTGAGCTTAAAACAGATATGCCATCAGCAACTTAAACGTTTATATCATTATCATTATTGTTGGGGACCATCTCCAGTTTCCCGGGTGTGGTTTACGAGCCTTGGTTGTTATAGACGATTGTTTTCCACCTTTTCCTGTCCAGAAAGGTTTCTCTGTCTGTGATGTACTCCCAATTCCAGCCTCTTCTCTCTACGTCCTCCTTTAGTTGGTCTGTCCATCATGTTCTTAGTCTTCCCACTGGTCTTTTGCCCAGTATCCTTTTTTCCAAATAAGTTTTTGGCAGTCTTTTACTAGTCATTCTCTTCACATGCCCAAACCATCGAAGTCTTGATGACCTAAGTCTCTCTTCCATGGATTCCCTTAGCTCTAGGTTTGATCTAATTTCATCATTCTTTATGCGGTCAAGTCTAGTTTTCTGGAGGGCCGTTCTAAGAAACTTCATTTCACATGCTTGGATCTTGCTAAGGTCCCTTGATGTTAGTGTGCATGTTTCCAAAGCATATGTGAGAATAGGAATAAGATATGATTTGTACAAGACAATTTTTGTTCTTCTGGAAACCTTCATGTCCCATAGTAAGCCTCGCACATTACTGTAGAAGTTGGCTCCTTTGGTTACTCTACTCACTATTTCTAACTCACTTCTACCATTATTGGCAATTATATATCTTTTCTTTATTTCTCCAAACTTCTGTGTAGACCTCATCTACTTTACTGGTGTCTATTTCCTCTTCTTTACATTTTTCTTGAATTTAATTTTCTTTCTAAAATATTTGTTCTGATTTCTTCCTGCTTCATAGTAAGCATTTTTATACTTTCCTGTTTGATCCAAAATTTGTTTTGTGAGTGGGTTCTTTTCTAACATTTAAAACTTCTTTAGAAATTTTGATTATCTTTCTTTTCAACACATTTAATTTTTCTTCTAATAAATTTTTTCAGAGTTATTTCTATGCCTGCATCTACATTCTTCTCTCATGTGATATTCTTTAAATTTCACTTCGAGTCTGTTTCAATAGTGTTAGGCCTACATCTTTATTATCTTCAGTTTCAGTCTGCACTTCATAACTATTAACTTTTGTTCAATTTCTGCTGCTGGATATACTATACAGTACGAATTTCTGTTTCACCGTGATAAAAGTACTTCATAGCTACTTGTATCCTCTGCATGTTAACAGATATATACACTTCTTGCATGATTCTTAAATAGCTTATTTAGCTCTGTATTTTTGTGAACTTCTAAAAGCCTTCTTGTTTTTTTTTTCCCCCTCCTATTTCAAAATTCCCTGCAATAACCTCTTTTGTTTCTTCTTCAGCAACAACATTCCATCACGCTTGATAATTAGATTTTTCTCTTCATACAAATATTGAATTAATTCTTAAATTTAATCATATATTTCTTTCATTTAATCATCATTGCATATTGATGTTGGCATATATATTTGTGCTAATGTGGTTGATGCAGGGATGGTTTCTATTCTCATCAAAACAAGCCTATCACAGAATTAATCATAATAATTCACTCATTCTCTACTTTCTTGTTTACTACAAACTCCCACACCAGTAACTCCACTGACAGCTCATATGCTAACTATACAATATTCCCCAGACCATAAATCCTGTTCTTCTTTCACCGAGCGTGGTGGTGTAACGGATAGCGTTCTGGCCTCGCATTCGGGAGGACGGCGGTTCGAATCCCCGTCCGGGCATCCAGATTTGGGTTTTCCATGGTTTCCCCAAATCACTCCAGGTGAATGCCGGGATGCTTCCTTCAAAAGGCCATGGCCGAATTCCTTCCCATTCCTTGCCCCCATCCTTTCCCGTCTCTAAAGACCACGTTGTTAAAAAGGGACGTTAAACTGATACAAAAAAAAAAAGTTCTTCTTTCTACTTATTCTAATTGATTCCATCAATATGTAACATGAGCCATTCCATCTCTCCTCTATTTATACATATTTAAGGTGACAAAATTTATATACTGAGTGTCCCAAAAATTAAAAAGAATGATATAGGGTATCAAAATAAATACTGAAATCCAAATTTTAATTTAATTTAATTGTGATGTTGCTCAGCTAGTAATTTCCTGACACACCTTTTCTATCCTTTTCCCACCTACTTTTGCCCTCTCCTAATTTTAAATTTAAATTCTTTTAGTATTTTGGTAAATTATTCATCATTTCTCTTGGTAATTTATTCCAATCCCTGATCCCCTTGCTATGAAAGAAAATCTTCTCCGATTCCTATGCCTGAAATTGAGTGCCAACTTGTGGTGATGGTCATATTTTTTATTCCACACACCTCTCTTAACTCTCGAACCAATATTTTACCATGCTTCATCACTGATATATGCCTTGTACACTCCCATGACTCTCTTCACCCTCCTCCTGTCTTATGATGAATCTCATTCCAGTTCCTTTATTATATCAGCTACTGATTGTGTTCTGTGGTAATTTCAAAAGACAAATCTAGCAGCCTGTTTTCAACCCTTTCCAACTCCTGAATTTGATACCAAAAATGTGGGTCCCATACTGTACCACCATATTCAAGCAATGGTCTGACCAAATTTTTGGAACACAATTCCCTTACTTCTCTAGTGCAACAGGTGAAGGATTTTGAACCCTTTCCTTACCACCTGTCCAATGTGTACTGCCCAGTTAAGTTTGTTATGAAATGTTATACCAAGGTATTTGCATTTCAAGTCATCAATAAGCAATTTCTTCCCAACTTTGTAATCATATTCAACTTTAGCTTTTATCTGTGTACCTAATAAGCTGACTCTTCTTTGCATTTATCTTCATCCCATGTTGACTTACCCAGCTAGATATCCTCTCCAGATCACCCTGCTGCTGTTCACAGTCTTCTACCATGTTAACCATTAGCACAACCGTTCATTAGAATAACAAGCAGCAATGGTCACGATACGCTACCCTGTGGCATTCCCATTTTTACTTCCACTTCTTCTGATACTTCATTTCCTACCATAACTTTTCGCTTTCTGCCTTTAAAGAATTCAACACATCAAATCACATTTCATCAACTCCAATAGTTATTATCTTATTTATCACCATTTCATAGCTCACACTGTCAATAGCCTTTGAAAGATCGACACTGTCAATTTGGCCTACCTTGTACATTTCATCTGAAATATCTTCCGTATGGCCTACTAACTGCGATTTGCATGAATAGCCTTACCTAAATCCATGTTGCAAACTTAAAAATCACTTACATTCCTCCCAGACTTTTCTGGTGTTGTTGCATATCAATCACTTGATGAATTAACCTACAACTGATCTCAAACTGATTGAACTGTAGTTTTCAAGTTTATTTGTCACTCTTCATTTGTGTAACTGTACAACTATTACAATTTTCCAGTTGTCTGGTAAGCAACAATCATGTAGACTGATTTAAATAACATTTCAAGATAAGGTACATTGTCACATTCTTCTATCTTTGAGACATCCATAGTAATTTTATCTACACCAGCTCCTTTATGTTTTCTTAGGTTTCTTAGTTCTTTCATGATATTTTCATACTGAACTCAATTTTTTTTTTAGTCTGGTCATATTTAATTGCTTGTTCTCTGGTTTCCCCCATACCATTACTAATCATAGTCCCTAATGGTCTCATTAAAGCAGACATTAAATATCGCTACCATTTCCAAATCTCCAGCAGAGCATCCATAGCTATGTAGGTTCATTTTGGCCTCCTGTGAACCCTCCTCCTCCCCTGGTAGCCCAATGTGGCTTTTGCCTTAACCCATTCCCCCCTCCTCGTGTGGCGCATAGCTTTTTTCCATATTGATTTCTATTTTCTCTTGTCAGACTATCGTAAATTACATATGGAGATAATTAAATGATGGAAATAAATATTAAAATGCTGTGTGTGTTCTGTATCTTCTTTTAACTGTAACAAATAATATGAATGAAAAGCTACGTGGTGTGGCTCAGAACCCTCCCCCCTTCCTCTTTTCCTACAAAAGCCAATGTAACATTCCAGCCAACCCCTTCTCACCTAGACCAAGCTGCATTGTTTATGGACACTCCCCCAATAACGTATTCTCCATTCTTATCTACAATTGTCTCCTCAGTTTTCTAAGATACCCACTGAAATTTCTAGTTGCATCATTCAGTGGTCACTCTGCACCAATAATATTCTTCATAAACCCATCTTTAGCTTTCCTCTATGCTGTTATTATTATGTTTTAAGTATACTCTACTGCTTTGATGTTTTTTAACTCTGTAATGTTCCCTTTTCAATAATCTCTTTAACCACCTCACAACACTGTTGTAGTATGTAGGTTCTGTACTACTCTTTATTCAATTTTGGAATAAATATTTCTCAACTCTACCTGGTAGTGAAGCATTAGAAGTTTCTAAGGTATTTTTCAGAGAGAATCATGAAATGGTATTAAATAAGGTGAAAATGAGTGGAGTGGATGAAAATGTGACTTCCTGGGTATAGGAATTGTTAAAAGGTAGAAAGTAAAGTGTTTGTATATTAAATGCAAGACCTAAAGCAATGGAAGGTAAACTTAGAGTGCTGGAGGGTAGTATATCAGCACCATCACTATTCATTATTCTAATGAATGAATGTGCTATTGGTTTACCGTCAGAAGTTAGCTTGTTTGCAGATGACGTAATTTTATATAATAGGATCAAAATAGGAGAAGACTGAACAGCTACAGCATTACCTGAATAGAATTTCTAACTTGGTAGGTAAACTTGGAATGAAGATAAATGCCAAGAAGAGCCATGGATGTTTGTGATTATAGTATGGTGAAAGAACTGCTTATTTAAGGTTTTAAGTGTAAATATCTTGGCATAATATTTGATGATAAACTCTACTGGACAGGAATCATAGGGCAGCTGGTAGGAAAAGGTTACAAAATCCTACATTTATTAGTACTAATGGAGATGTTTTGGGTTTTCAATCAGCAAGTTTTATCTTTGGTACATAGTATAGTATTTTTGCAACGAGTATCATATTCTATGTTATATGTTCTGTAGAATTTTTCCTGTGCTATGAAACCCCCCCCCCCCCCACACACACACATACATAAAATGTTATACAAGTGGTTTCCTTGTTTCTAAGTATTTTTTTATGTCAGAGGTTCCAGTTTTGTCAAAGGTTTTTTTTTTATCTAATTCATTATTTAGTGCTCCTTACTGCTGCAAATAGTAGCTATCCAACTTTGTGCATTATTACAATGTGAATACATTTAAATGGTATCCATTTAGCATGTGCAGAAAACAGAAGAAACTGGTACTCAGAGTTACGGAGTCTGCAATTCAGCTACACCAACACAAAGAGCAATAGGTCAATAACAATATTAACTAAATCCAAAAAGCAAAATCAGATGTCAGTTATCTAAAAAAAAAAACAAAGCGCATCTGCTATCTTTAGTATGGGAAAACATGCCATAACACGCAGAACCATTCACCCAATAGCATATACTCATTCTTATTCTATGGGTATACATTCACCAAATCTTTTATTTAAGATTTTTAAGCCTAAACAGAGACTTATCAAGATGGACAATGCTAATGTTATAAATGTAAAGTGCCTTTCCCGTGTACCCATTGCAGTCCTCTTCTTGTAAACTTATCAAGATTAAACGAAATATTGCCTAAAAAAATTTGAGGTTAAGTTCACATCATATTTCCTGCTGTGGCATCAGGTTATGTAGAGTCTTGAGATATGCTGCAAGTTTTATGAGGCCCTAAGTTTTCATACTGAGCAGATCATCTTAAATCCTGTTCAGTAGCTTTTTTATGATGCCGTAACAAACAGAATACTGCCTGTATAAAATCTTCTAGTGCTTTCCACTACGATAGCACATCAGTAAAAATACGTAATGACATTTCGGAGCCTGTTTCTGGCTCCATCTTCTGGCAAAGTGTCAGATGTAGGAAGTGGCCCCATTTATAAGGCCTTTGGTTGCCAGGTGACGTCAAGTCACATGCATCGGGGCCAATCGGTGCACAGACGGTGGGGCAGGGAAGGACCTCTTGGGGTGGCCGGGTAGTGGGGCTTGCAGGCGTTGTAGGGGTATGCGCAGCAGAGGGGAGTGGCTGGAGCTGATAATCTTGCAGCCTTGATCTCTGCCGGAATAAGGAGCTGGAGGCAGGCTCTGAAATGTTGCAATGTTTTTTTTACTAACGCGCTGTCCCGGTGGATAGCCCTAGAAGATTTTATGTTACTAAATCACCAAGGAAGCCTACATTCTTTCAGAATACTGCCTATTATAGATTTATGCATAAGTAAAAATTTTAGGTGCCTCTAATTTCTCATTTTGCTGATACATTAGTTTTCATTGCTATTTCTCGATTTTAATTAACTTGATTTAATTTAAGTGTTACGGACTGCACACGCAGTTGTATTTCACCTTCTTACCGATATTCAGATAGCACAGATTTTTATCTTGAACTCTTTCACCATTTCTGGTAAATTGTTCAAAATATCATTTGGTAATTTGTCAAAGTATGTGACTTCATTTCCTGGGAAAGAAAATTGTTTCTGCCTCCTTATATCTGAAATCAAGTGCTAGTTTGTGGTCATAGTCATCTCCTCCATTCTACATACCGCTGCCAGTTCTTCTTCCAATATCTATATAAGCTTCATCGCTAATACACTAATAAGCCTCATACAGTCTTCACCTGGCTCCTATCTTCCAATGGTTCACAAACTAGCTCCTTTATCATATCAGTTACTGACTGAATTTTTGCTGCTTATGTTTGTGGAATTCCTCCATTCACCAAGACATTTTTTCATCAACCCCAATGATTTCTTAGTTTCAGCAGGGAAATTTAGCTTCTTTCCTTAGCACAACTTTTAAATCCTGAATTTTATATCCACAATGTGGGACTCATACTGCATCACCATACTTGAGCAATGGTCTGGTCAAGATTTTGTATCCTAGTGCTCTAACTTCTTGGTACATCCCTTTATCACCCTCACAGTAAGTATTTGGAAATCTCTCTTTACCATCTGAACAGTGTTCCCTGCTCAAATTATTATCAAATTTTATTACCAGATATTTATACTGTTACTGGTATGTCTTCAACAAGTAATTATCCACCTCAAAACAGTATAAAACATTTGTTTTTCACTCTGTATACCTAATAAGCTGACTCATTTTTTGCATTTATCCTTAATTAATGTTGATGTAAGCAACTTGTATTCCTGTGTAGAATTATGTTATCTGCAGACAACCGAACTTCTGACTATAAATTACCAGGATAATCATTACAACAAAGAGCAGCAATGATCCCAGTACATTATCATGTGCCTCTCCCATTTTAGTGCAACCTCTTTTGATAAAGAATTTCTTACTATAACTCTTTGCTGCCTATGTTTTCAGAATTCCTCCACACAGCAAGACACTTTTTCATCAACCACAATGGTTTCTTAGTTACCACTTCGATAAGCTGAAATACATGTTTTTCAGCATTTAATATGTGAAACAGTAAAACAATTATTGACAAATCTATAATATTACCAACAACTGTTAAGTTAGTTAAGAACCAATGATTATAATAAATTTCTATTTTAATGTGCAAATACGTATTATCCCATATTATTCACTATGTATGAGTACAATTTCTGGTTAAAGCAATTGCTGCATTTGTAAACAGCTTTGATACAATGAGAAACCATACACCAACTTAGTAAATGTGATTTGTGTTGAAGTTACCCTTATATACACCAGAGATGTAGCATTTTCTCACTTATATACAGTATTTTCTCAGTCATTCATAGTTAACAAATTCCAAGAAGAAAATTCCTTCACAGAGTAAAATCGGTTCAGAAGCAAAAACTCTTTTAGTTTGGATTCAAAGTTGTCAGGTTTACATAGTTAACATTTTATTTCTTCTGGCAGGATGTTAAATAACGAAGTTTCAGTGAATGTTATCCCCTTGCGTACAATTGACAATGACTTGTAATTTTTTGTGAATGTTTTATTTTTTTCCAAGTTTTATAGTTATATATGTCAGCATTAAGACCGATGTGTTCAGGATTTTCCACTAAAAATGATAATAGGAAGTATATATACTCTGCTGGCATTGTAAGTACACCTAGATTTTCTAAACAGATTTCTGCACGACGTCCGTAGGTTTGCTCAACAAATAATTCTTGGATCATGGTTTAGTGATTCAAATACCATTTGTGAAATTGAAGAGATTCCCCAGAATGGGATAAGTGAGCAGGGAGTGAAAATGTGCGAAATCTACCAACATCCCTATATCTATGTCAGCTATTCTAGTTACAATCTTGTACAATGTTGCAAAATTAAGTTTTTTTTTTTTTTTTTTAAAAAAGCAGTTGTGTAATATGTTGGTACCAGCTCAACTTGTTATCTTTAAATACTCTCAGAAATTTTGTGAAACTGCTTTCATTGATTACTTTTCCTTCAGGTATCATATAATAGCTGTCCTTTGCTTTATTTTTTCTAACAAATTGAAATAACTGTGTCTTTTCTATATTACGGTAAGTATTAATTTATTAGCACTCAACCATCTGTTAATTTTTATTATTATTATTATTTTTAAAGTATCATTTATTGTGTATTCAAGGTTTTGTATCGGGGAAGTTTCAATGATAAGCCAGTATCATCTGCTAAAAGCACCACATGTTCACTGTGGCCCAATATGCAATAGGAACACTTTCTTTAACAGCAGATCTAGAATTAACAAAACAGGTGTATTCCTCATATTTCCATTCAGTGATGTCATATGGCAAAATTTTTTGGGGATTTTCATAGCACAGAAAACATCATGCATTTAGGATGCTGTGTAGGGTAAAACCAAGATCTTCTTGATGATAATTTTTTTTTAAAAATCAGTATTCTTACAATGACTTCTCAGTGTACATATTCTCTCATGTGCTTTGTCACAGATCATTTTAACCTGTTTACATCTAATTCACAGGTACACAATTTCAATACAAGAAACAGAAATAACTTGTACAAAACACAAACATCTCTGTCATTACTGCAAAGAGGAGTTAATTATTCTGGGATACATCTGTTTAGTAAACTTCCCATGAGTATAAAAAAGTTTGCAGATAATAAAGATATATTTAAAGACAAACTGAGAAATTATCTTATTGGCAACTCCTACTCCATTCAAGAATTGGAACAAAATAATTAATTGTATTCAATGTGACCTTTTGCAAAACTCAGTTGTAAAAATTAATGTTTATTTTTATTCTCTTTATTTGTATTTGTAACATATAATTGTTTTCATTGTGATCATGACTCATATTGTATATATGTGTATTAACAATGACATGTTTCACATCCCAGAGGTCCTTCCTCAGCAGGGATCCTTGAAACAAGATTGATAAATAAATAAATAATAAATAAAATAAGCTTGGGAGATCATTGACACAAATTAAGAACAGCAAAGGGCCAAGTATTGAACCCTGAGGTACACCACTATTAACCATTCCCCATTCTGAGTTTAGGGGTGTCCATTAATAACTGGGCAGGACACATAGGACAGGTGGTAGGAAAAGGTTTCAAAGTTCTGCACTTGTTGGAGAGAGAGATGAGGGGATGTACGAGAGAAGTCAAGGAATTGGGTTACAAAACTTAGGTCAGACCATTGCTCGAATATGGTAGCGTAGTATGGGACCCTCATTTTACGTATCAAATACAGGAGTTGGAGAGGGTGCAAAAAAGGGCTGCTTGATTTGTTTCTGGAAATTATCGCAGAATGCAATCAGTGACGGATATGATAAAGGAGCTGGAATGGGATTCATTGCAAGACAGGAGGAGAATGAGGAGGGTCATGGGAGTGTACAGGGCATATACTGGCGATGAGGCATGGAAAGATATTGCACAATAGGTATGAAAAGTAGTGCAAGGAAGGGAAAAGATGACCATGACCACAAGCTGGCACTCGATTTCAGGCACAAGGGTGTGGGAAGATTCTCTTTTTTAGGTAAGGGTGTCAGGGATTGGAATGAGTTACCAAGAGAAATGATAAATAATTTACCGAAAACTTTGAAAGAATTTAAAGATAAAATTTGTAGAGGGCAAATGTAGGTAGGTGCAGGATAGGGGGAAGATGTGTGTGTAGGGAAATTGCCACCGGAGCCTGTGTTCCATTGCAATTAAATTAAATAAAAAAAATTGATTAAAATTAATTACGCGAGGTGTTTTCCCTGAAATTTGTACGCCCCCCCCTTTCCCCATTGGGAGATCTAGTTGGACCCCTCCCCACTTTACCATGAGATTGACCTCGTAATTTTGGAGATCTTTTTCTTAGCTGTAGTGTTCTTTGATGTGCGTCGATCTGAAATTATAAAAAAAAAAATCATGAGATTTCTATCGTCGCCCTCCTCCCCCTTGGTGATATTTTGTCCGACACCCCCGCCCCTTATTCTGACCTCTCGTAATTAATGGATGCCCACTTTATAACCTCCCCTGTATTAACAGTTTGTCTGGCTACCGTCATTTCGTGTGGTGTAATGCTGTTTATGTCTCATTCCGGACACCGCCTGTTGCTCCAGCTCTTGTCTGCTCTGCACTCTTGATCTTTCACAGGGGGTGTGTGCGCCCCTGCTCAGCCTCCCCTCCCCTCCAGGCTCCCTCTCCCCACCTCCTGGCTGCTCCAGTAGTGTACTCCGCCCGGCGCTTCAACCCACTGTACCGCCAGTGTCCGCCGGCTCGTCCGCTGCAGTGTGCTTGCGGTGTCCGACAGCTCGTCAGTCCTTCACCGCGGCCGTCTCCTCAGGTCAGTGCGCGATCACTGTTTCGCTGGGATTTTCTTGTAATTGTTCAGTTGACGATGAGATTTTTTTTTTCTTACAGTAAGCAGAACGCCTCAGTAATTCCATAAAATAATCAAAATCAAATGTTTCGTCGTGGTTAGTAAACCTGAAATCAGTGCAACTATCTGCCAGATAACTTTTTATAGGAAAGCCATAAACCATCTTGAAGTAAGCTGTGAATTTGGTGAGCTGAGTGTATGAGCAATAACGTTCTGCTATTCCAGATGAACTGCGTTCGATCTCCGGTAACGGCATCTAGATTTCGGTTTTATGAAATCATTCCAGATGCATGTAACGGGTTATTCGTCTCTTCTTACCGGTGTATACTTATCCGTAATTATGACTTTCACCCTTACAATTAAATATCATAAAAATTACATTTATTCTTCAATTTCCAATATCTGATCAATACAATGGGACTTTTATTTATCCTCTTTATCCAATACTGGGTTTATTACCACAGTTTTCTTTTAAATGAAGCGCAATTACTGTTCAAATGC
Source organism: Vandiemenella viatica (assembly GCA_031002005.1). Taxonomy (NCBI): domain Eukaryota; kingdom Metazoa; phylum Arthropoda; class Insecta; order Orthoptera; family Morabidae; genus Vandiemenella; species Vandiemenella viatica. The sequence goes on along the minus strand of CM061914.1, from coordinate 109,099,187 downwards.
CAACTCAAATGATTTATTAAACTTACACCATTACAGTTATCATTTACTTAATCTTTGATATCCTTTTAATACATATTATAATATTTAAACACAATGGTCACAATTCATTCTTACTATTATCCTTCTTCTCTGCCCTTGGACCTATTTTCTTAAATATCAAATTACAATTTAGCGTTCATTCTAGATTTATGTCTTCACATTTCTGCCTCTCAAGCCCTCCTTTTTTCACAACCAACTGGGTAACCAGATCCTCTGGTTTGCGTTCTCTGACCTTGAAAAATTAAATATCAAAGTTACTCCATATACTAATTATTATTTAATAGCAAAATATGATTATAATAATAAATTTCATGATTTGATTAGTGCGGTCGGGTACCTCACACGCAGTCCAGAAAATTTCTGTTTAATTTTTAATAATATAAAAAAAATTCTTTCGATTTCCTTATTATAGATCTGTCTCGTCTTTTAAGGTCTCGTTGTCGAAAAGCCATAAATCTCAACTTAAAACGAAAGAAGACACTGTAGATAAGCTGCCACTAGATATTTGATTAATCAAAGAAGTTTGTCAACGAGCGTAGTTGGTGAACGGTAACGCTCTGGCCTCTCTGTGGGTTCGAATCCCCGTCCGGTTATCCAGGTTTCTGTTCCCCATTGTTTGCTGAAATAACTCCAGCTGAATGCCTGGATGATTCCTTCAAAAGGCCATGGCAGAATTCATTCCCGTTCCTTGCCCCTGTCCTTTCAAGCCTTTCATGAATTGGACGTCGATGAGGCGTAAAGCCCTAAGCAAAAGAAGGAAGTCGATAGCTTGGAGGTCGTTGGAGATGGTCCAGCTGATTGGTAGGGAGGTCACCGTTGCCATCTGTCTGCGAACCGTATAAGCTAATCGTTAATGTTTGTTGCGTTATTGTGTTTGATAAACATGTCTATTTGACGTGGAAATTGCGGATCATTCCACCATTCGCTCAGCTGATTAAGTAAACTCTCCAAACAAAAGAGCACTCAGGATAGCCAATACACCCGTGGCGGTACTGAGCCTGCGACCAACATTCTACCTGTGTGTATTAATTCCTTTGGTCAGGGGCGTAGCTACTATGGGGCCAGGCGGTGCAGTGCACCGGGGCCTCTACTCGCAGTTCAGAGGCCCACGAGCCTTCATGGCAAACTGGCGACCCTTTTTTTTTTTTTTTTTTTTTTTTTAACAGGCATCTGAGACACAGGAAGCCCCTCACTAAAGGCAATCTCACTGCTGAGGGGGGCCCCAACCACTGCTCAGGGAGCCTCTAAGCACAACTCAAGGGCCCCATCCTCAGCTCAGAGGGCCCTTACCAGCAACACAAAGCAAAAGAAAGGTCGCCCATCTGGCCTGAGGACCTAAAATAAATTTTTGCACCGGGGCCCTTGTTGACCTAGGTACGCCACTGCCTTTGGTCTCATCTTTGAGCGGTCTAGGAGCTCGATACATATTGAAAATCATAGGTCTCGGGTTAAGATCCCTCTTTGCTATGGAACGTTTACGGACACTTAATGAAAACTTCACCTCTAGCTAAATATGTGAAGTAAGGGGGGTCATCTATCCATCTATTATACAAATTTTGTCACAAAATTTCATTTTTTTTTTTTTTTTTTTGCTCCGTACCCCTTAATCTTTGTTACAAGTTATCGTTTGTGTGGACCCCCCCCCCCCTTCCTCTTTTGTGTTGTGACATCATTGAAATTTAAAATAAAATACATATAGTTCATTTCACTTAGTTTCCATCTAATCGTATTGGTATTTTAGATTATTAGACGAGCTGTTTCCATGCACTTTCACTCGTGTTATATACTTACCTCTTTTATATCTTAAGTTCTATAAATCGTAGCGAAAATAAAGTCTAAGAGTGAAAAGCATATAGTTTTTTTGGCTCCACTGATTTTTTTTGTAATAGATGTTACATGATCTTGGAGATAACGTTAAAAATAGCTTGAGATTGTTTGCTAATGATGCTGGGATCTATAGGGTAGAAAAAATTCAGTGCGATCCGGTCGTTATTTCGACATGTTACGATCAATGGCAGCTGACGTTAGAAAGTGCAAGGCAATGTGCATATCTAACAAAAAAGAATCCGTTTGTTCGGGAGTATAAAGTAAACAGTTGAGTTATTGAAATGGTTGCTTCTCTGAAGTATCTGGGCATAGCTGTACAAAGCGTCATGAAATGGGACCTGCACATAACTTCAGACGTAGGTAGAGCTAATTCTAGGCAGAGATTCGTAGGTCGAATTTCAAATAACTGTAACGCATTTTCAGAGGAGATGGCGTACAAAACTCTCGTGCGTCCACATTTATTCTATTGTTGTGTCCTTTTAAATCTTTATCGCCAGAGGTTCATTGACAGTATGAAGAGGATCTGCTCTATTCGCCCCTGTCTCAGAGTTGTTACATAGATTGGGCTGGTATTGTCTGGCACAGAAACGACATACATTTCGTTTGAGTTTATTGGCAAACATTCGAAAAACTTCTTTTATTTATGAAAAACTAGGTGCCTTGGTGATGCTTATATGTGTTCTTTTTTCTCTCGTCCTATTCAGTATTGGAATGCACAGATTTAGTTTTGGTACAACTTCGTGAATTGCAGCATATAGCTGTAGATGTATGGTAAATGTAGATAACAAAGCTTATAACTCAACTCCGTCCCTAGTCACAGTCCTAACTAATCAGTCTCTAAGACAGCAACCTAAAGGCTTCGTATCTTCTGATAAGAAATGCATCCCTTATGGGTCACTAATTTGTCCATCTGTAACACCCTCATAGCTGCTGAACTCTTAAACGTCAAAATTTGTAATTGAGCACAACCTAAGTTCTTACTAACCTCAACACGATTAAACATAAAATTATAGGGTTAGAAATAATTATGGGGGTTTTACTGATGGGGTGAAGGAAAATTTTCTTAAAATTTTAAGCTTCATGGGTGACAGGAAAAAAGCTAGCAATTCACCGATTTTCGATACGTTTGCAGTTTCCGATTTATTGCATGATATGTGCAAGTTTCTGGCGCAAAATCATAAAATAATAATACTGCCCCTTCTTTTCCGAAAGTATTAATCCGAAAGTTTTTTCAGAATTTTTAGTGATACAATAAAACTTTATCGATTTTTCGGGAGTTTATAATTTTCTCAAAATTGTTAACATTTAACAATTTTCTTCAGCATATAATTATTTCAACAACAAATCTAATGATTCATTCAATAGAGAATTTTATGATCTAATAATAAATATTTTGTGAAACCACTTATTTTGAAAATCTTTAAAACCCAGACCTGCTATATTTTTTTCACTGATTTTTATGTGTATTTTATTTGTATGTATAATATTTGAAAGAATGTTTTTAAAAAAACGTTTAGCTCGTTCAGTTTAATACACAACGCTGAGGGAATGAAAGTGTTAGATCTTTTTTTTTTTTTCGTTACTAGGTATTTTCGTAGTCCTTCATCTCAGGTTCATCTTTGAAAGATGCCATCACACCAGAGGCGGGATTACTAGCGACAGGAAACTCTATGGCTGACACGTTGGAATTCCACAGTTGTTTGCCACTCACCTATCCGATACACATTTACTTTCTGCCTGTAGTCTCAATGACGTGGAGCGATGAGATGGTACTATTCATAGACTCGTTTCACATATTTGACACAACACTGGCCGCCTTCTGCTTGATTTTCGATTTAAAATTTAGTTGGAGAAAGTTTTAGAACCAGTGGTCTGGTGGCTCCGAGGTTATAGCGTCTGACTGGTGAACGAAAGGTTACCGGTACGAATTCCTATCTCTGAAACGATTATCATAGGCCCTACACCTCCGAAATAGTTTGTTTTGTATATGTAAAGTACGCCAAAACGCTTCAGTGGTTCGGTTGCTACTTTTTTTTTTTTTTTTTTTTTTTTTTTTTTTTTTTTTTTTTTTTTAACGCCTCGTCAACGGCTAAGGTCATTAGAGGTGGGATGGTACTGGGGACAAGGAACGGGAAGGAATTCGGCCAAGGCCTTTTTGAAGGAAGCATCCCGGCATTCGCCTGGAGTGTTTTGGGGAAACCACGGAAAACCCAAATCTGGGTGCCTGGACGGGGATTCGGACCCGCGTCCTCCCGAATACGAGGCCAGAACGTTAACCGTTCACCCATCACGCTCGGTGGATTCTACGTTATACTGTAGGTCCCCTTTCCCCGGCAGGATTACCGGTTTAGGTTAGATAACAAAGGATTTTTTTTTAATTTGCTTAACGTCTCTGCAACAGCGAGGTCTTTAGAGACGGGAAAGGATGGGGGGCAAGGAATGGGAAGGAATTCGTCCATGGCCTTTTGAAGGAAGCATCCCGGCATTTGCCTAGAATGATTTGGGAAACCATGGAAAACCCAAATCTGGATGCCCGGACGGGGATTCGAACCGCCGTTCTCCCGAATGCGAGGCCAGAATCCTAGCCGTCAAAGAAAAGAAATCCAATCTTGGAGTTGATTATAAAGCTATGCGTAGCTTAATTTCAGAACCGTTGTTAAATCTTTGGAAGGAAAAATATTTTTTTTTTATCATTACAAAAAATACTTGCAAAAACACGTGATAATTTCCTTTCCTGCGTGTACAGTAATTTTCAAGAGAAGTTTGAGTTTTTAGAATGTGCAGAGTATCTCATTATAGATAGTCTCATTTGATGATGATTTCGTAGTTGGTGGCAAGCTGACGGGAGATCAGAATGGCCTCAATTCCGATAGGAGTTTTTACAGACATCTGACCTGACCTTTCACTCTGTTTTGTGTAAATGAACTTTTCTGGGAACGGTTGATATGTGGTATTATACATCAAACTGCGATAGAGGAACTTGACAGAGTGAGCCATAAAATGGTAGTAAATGAATTAAAATCTATTGGAGGGGTTGAGAAAGTGATTTTCAGGCTAGAAGAATTTTTAAAAGGTAGAAAACTGAAAGATAGTGTAGGAAAGAAGTGGTAGTATAAATGGGTGTGCCGCAGGGTAGCGTATTTGGACCATTGCTATTCATAATTCTAATGAATAATTGTGTTGATTGTTTACTATCTAAAATTAAATTGTTTGCAGATTACATAATGCTGTATAAAAGGATCAAAACAATAGAGGACTGTAAACAGTTGCAGGGTGATCTGGATAGGATATCTAGTTGGGTTGGTAAACATGAGATGAAGATAAATGCAAAGAAGAGTCAGCTAATTAGATACACAAATAAAAAACAAAAGGTTAATTGTGAATATAAGATGGGGAAAGAATTGCTTGCTGATGACTTGAAATGTAAATATCTTGGCATTACATTTGATAAACAGCTTAACTGGGCAGGACACATTGGACAGGTGGTAGAAAATGTTTCAAAATTCTGCACTTGTTGGAGAGAGTGATGAGGGGATGCACGAGAGAAGTAAAGGAATTGGGTTACAAAACTTTGGTCAGACCATTGCTCGAATATGGTAGTGTAGTATGGGATCCACATTTTGAGTATCAAATACAGGAGTTGGAGAGGGTGCAAAAAAAAGGGCTGCTAGATTTATTTCTGGAAATTATCGCAGAATACAATCAGTAACAGATATGATAAAAGAGCTGGAATGGGATTCTTTGGAAGACAGAAAGTGGGTGAAGAGGGTCATGGGAGTGTACAAGGCGTATACTGGTGATGAGACATGTCACAAGGGTGTGAGAAGGTTCTCATTTTTAGGTAAGGGTGTCAGGTATTGGAGTAAGTTACCAAGGGAAATGATGAATAATTCACCAAAAACGTTGAAAGAATTTAAAGTTAAAATTTGTAGAGGGCAAATATAGGTGGCTGCAGGAAAAGGTGAAGATGGGTGTTTAGGGAAATTGTCACCGGTGTGTGTGCTCCATTGCAATTTAACTAAATTAAATAAACTTGTGGTACTAACTCTGACAATCACTGCCTCAGTACGTCTCCTGTGCGAAGATCCAACTAAACTGCGAGTTTTTATTTAGTAATTGGTTTGGTAATGAAGGAACTGGTGACAGGCAGGTTGCTTCATTCCTTCTAATATGAGAGTTAGTAAACACTCATGTTTGCACAACAATGTTTCGTAAAAGAGACCACCGTAATAGCAGTTCTTCAGCAACCGTAAAATCATCCGATACCGCTTCTCCTTTCACTGCTTCTTACGATTAGAAAACAAAGCACAAGCTTCCTGCTAAAAGAGATCTAAGTTGGGATACTACAAAATGCTAATGTCTGTCTCTATGCTGAAACGAGTTGCAGTCATTCCGTTGATTAAAGTACATTATTAAATTTTGTTTAACTACTTTTCCTTACATGTAGTTCATTCAGCACAATCCAGGTACCACAGTGTCCAGCTTTATTTAAGGAATTTAACATTTGTCGAAGGAGCTCAGTGGGTAGCGTTCGGATCTAGCATTCAAATCCCCGTCCGGCCATCCATATTTCCGAAATCACTACATGGTATACACAAATGCCATGGTGGTTCTTGAAAGAGGTCATAGCCGATTTTCTTCCCAATCATGCTCTATTGACTCTAATAACCTCCACGTCAACAGCCTAAAGCCCGAGGGGAGAAAAAACTGTGTCTAACGCGGTAGATGGTTTTACATTTCCATATGAATTTTATTTTTTAAGATCTTTGTACAATCGCGTTCTAGATGTCAGTGAAAGTTAAGAATTTCGCAGCCGGGTATTGCAAATCGTCAGTTTTATGTTATTTGGATTCGGTTTCGGCCATCAAGGCTTCAAGCTAACGTTCGTATTATGTTGTCTGAACAGAATTCTCCTAAAGTATCTTGTTTACCAAAGATAATACTATTTCTGACGCAACTACGGCTATTAGCTTCTGGCAACATAGCCCAAGCGATTTAAAAACTATTGGAAAAAAATGTGTAAGAACTGAAAACTGTAGGAATTAGCTGCTGATCACAGTTGTGAAGTTGATTGCGCCCGCTATGGTCGTGAACACAGAGGTGTTTGAATGAAAGTAATAGAAAAAATGTTTCAAAACACTCGACGCACTGATTTATTAAATCATATCACCACAGATTCTGTGTTGGGCTTAGGACAGGGAAAATTCACTGTTCGCTGAATCTTATTTCTTGCATGTGTCAGTTCGGAAGACTCAGTAACTATAGGAAGCATAGAACGTTTTTGTCCTTCTGCTTCAAAACTCGTAAATGGTTGGCAGTGCCGGATCTAGTGGGGAGGGAAGTCAAACGGAGTGCTTACCCCGGGCGGCAACTTGAAGGTGGCGCGGAAAATTTATTACACGGCCATTTTTTTTTATTTTTTTTTTTTATTTTTTATTTTTTATTTTTTTTTAATGGTCCACTATTGCTTTGGGCGGCGACAGTCGGGGTGGCTATTACAACAATGGTGGCGGTGGGGCAGCAAAATAATGTTCGAAGTGCAATTTCACAGTATGTGCTTCGGCTCTGTAAATTCCTAAATCCGCCATTTTAAGTTCAGTCACAGTGCAAACTTAAACACAATTCTATACCTTAATTTATTATGCTTAGCGACAGATTACCAACAGAGTCTTTAGAGCCGTGAGCGAATTGTGAGACAGGAACGAGAAACGGAATTTGCCGAAGGTTTTATGAAGGATATTTTCGTTTAGAAAAATAGTCGTTGTGTATCTTAATATTTATGCCGCCGGAAACTCGGAAATGTGGCCAGCCATGTTAAAGATAATGTTTGGTGATTGTAATAAAAATGTTCGTAGTGACCGAGAAGAGGCTGCTATGAACCCTAAATATTACCTCTTCCAGTTCACGCCTGTAGCCTAACTCGAGGTATATCCTTATCCCAGTGATCCGGGGGTCTTCCTCTTGCTCTTTTCAGATTCCCTGGCATCCAATCCAGTACTGCCCTAGTCCATCTTTTATCTCTTTTGCGAGCAATATGACCAGTCCATGGCCATTTTTGAGTCTTGACTCTTTTTAAGATGTCTTCACTTTAGTTATTGAATGAATGTGCACGGCCCGTTTCCTATCTCTTCTTATAAATCCTAGCATTGCTCTTTCCATACTTCGCTGGGCATTTCTCAGTTTTTGCTTCGTGTGACTATTTAGGGTCCAAGTCTGGCAGGCATATGTGAGGACCGGTAATACACATTGTTCAAATACCTGTTTTTTTTAAGATGTACTGGCAAGTTAGATTTAAAAATTATGGAATTTCTTCCGTATGTTCTCCAGCTCAGCTTTATGCGTCCAATGAGTAGGATGGAGGAAATTCCGCGGGAAGGTAAGAAAGGGGTATCCATTAAATGTGAGGTGTTTTTTTTTTCGGAAATCTGTACTCCCCTCCCCTTTACGATGAGGTGAGATATCGAAGACACCTTCCCCCCCCCCCCCACCCCAACCTCCTACTGACTACCTCGTAATTTTTGGAGACCCTTTCTTTTAGCTCTTCTGTTTTCAAGAGCGGTTGTTCATCAATGAATTAAAAAGATTAAGTGAGATATCTATCGACCCCCTCCCCCACACTTATTGTGATATTTCACTGGATCCCCCTCCCCTCCCTTATTTCACCTCACGTATTTACTGGACGCCCCCTAAAGAACGGCCGCAGCGTGGCGCTGACAGTGTCACGTCCACTCTAGTGGCTAAGATTGTAATGTGAGTGCGGAGCTCTACCTCCGTGAATCCTAAGGCATGTGGCAGGAGTCTTCTGAACCCCGTGACCTTTACCTTTACACTATAAGTTTTATTAACAAGTTAATTACTAACCCACAGAAGACAGATTTCTTCATTAATAGATTACCATAAAATTATCGCCTTAGAATCGCAATTGAGAGAACGTTGCTGAAAACTCTGCAAGAAAATCTATGCAAATTTAATTGCAGCCTGCCTTCTCCGTGCTTTTGTATTAGACAAGTGCCTAAGGACAGACGTACACGGAAAGGTTCACCTGTACAGGCAGACCGTATCGTGTATGTCAGGCTCAGCAGGCAAAACTAAGACCTGGAAAAAACAAAATTTTAAACCTGCGCAGTTGTGCTCACCGGAGCGTGTGTATCTAATCATATTCCCGTACAGTTTTCAGTTCAGTTTTGTTGCAGATAGCATCTGTATTATTTACGTTTACAGAATTTATTTGGTGTTATTTTACTAGACCTAATCAATTTTGTGCAAATGTCAGGATGGAGGTATAATGAAAAGATAGTTGTTTGAAATATGTAAGTCTGAAATTGTCTGTGGGTACGGAAAAAAAGAGAGAGAGACATTCGTACGACCGGCCAGTTGCAAGAAGTCTTAAGGTAGCCGTTGATTGTTCATGGGGAAAAAATAGCAACTCTCATAACTGTATTGTTCATTTGTTCTAAAAGTGTTACTGTCGACAGCAATTTTGGTAGACTCCTTCACTCCAAGAAATTGCGGTACTCTATTTGGTCTGAACTTAATTCTTGTAGTAATTTTGTGTATGTGTATTAATTCCGTTTCGAAAGAGAAACTTTACACCAGATTTTGCGTTTTTTCTTAGATTTTTATATAACTTAATTGACACTGATCAACCGACCAAGGTGATCGCACTTTCTTCTTGCTAGGTCGCCTACTCGTTGAGTGATTTGAATCCCTCCGGTTTACCGCACCATGTATCTGCTCTCTGTCTGTACAGGTGTACGGTTCCGGATAACTTCCGCAGGACTACCGTACAGGTAAACTGATAAGTGTATACTCGGCCTAACAATCCGTCCAAATTAGAAAACCTCTGAAAACTGCTATGAAGATTATTATTCAATTCGCTGTAAGATATTAAGATTAAAAACCACAGATGAATCGCTAGTTTAGAATGTTGAGTGAAGATTCACGTTTATAGATGTCAGGGAACGAGTACGGAGCAAAGATCATGAAGTGGGGTACACTTCAAGCTGGCGGAGGTGGCATTCTCGTTTGCGGATATCTCGATATCCCTGACGTCCGTCTGACAACATCTCAATGGAGACTACTTTCTTCAATAAGACAATGTAACGCGCTGTCGCTTCAGAACTGTATCTGAACGATTTGGTGAACAGTTCATAGACGAGAACTTACTTCTCTGACCAGCAAATTTAACTTAATTCGTTCCAGCCCTTCTGGAGATTTTCGAGCCTTTTCCCCTCTTTTTCCCCAATAATATCTTCGTGAAGTCTGAAGAATTGTTCAGGAATCGTCGATCCGTATGGCTTCCCAATGCTTTCAGTGTCTTGATGAGTGCATGTAGATAGAGAGAGAAATCCTGCCTTTAGTGTGAAAGGTCGTGCTATACGATACTAGACAGGTATCTGTAAGTCAATAGTTCTTCAGTGTTCATTACCTGTTGTTTGTGGTTTATTTGATATCTTCGTTACTATCTTCAAACAAGTTTTTAAGCTGATACTGGAAAACATATTTTGGAAGAAATTTTGTAATACGGAAAGACTGATGACTAAATTAGTAATTCTCGAATTGTCTAGTCCGTGTTCCTTATCCTTGAAGGGAATTTTCTATATTTTCTCTTACTTCTTCATTTCGCTATCCTTTCACGTTGTGACGCCAGTGGCACTAAATAGGAGCCATTAGGCTTCGAGTGGAATGTTATGATTTTCAGTCGTTTCCTGTTATGCTCTGCCAATGGGTAGTTGCGACAGGGACGTGTTGTGAAATGTTTAAATTTAATCTCAAATACTTAACCGTCAACGACGCTTTTAACTGTGTAATTCTAAGGATTAGCCAGTTATCTATTGACCAAGAAGTTAGTACTGTCTAAAACCATTCTTTAAAAAACCTTAAAACAATATTTGGCGAAGTCGTTCTATAGACATTATCCGACCAAACTTTTAGGTAACTTCTTTAGAAACCGTCATATTATTCACAAAAAATGTGGCAATCTTTTAAATTGGTCTTAATTGTATCAGATTCTTCTGCGATCTAAGCAATGGAACAGTTACTTTCTTCATATAATGAACTGCAAATAGCTGTTGTACCCACCTATTTCGAACAATCTTGATGTTCTGATGTCCTCTAAAACCATTCTCTTTCCATCTCTATGGTATTTATATATATTAATGACAAAAACTACACAATTTTAACTACACATTCATTATGATCAGAATTTTTGTTTCAATATTTTTGCAGGCCCCTTTGTTACGTAGTTTTCCAAAACGCGGGATTACATTTTGGTCACGATGCATTTCTGAAACACGTAACTGCATTCTGAAATTCGAATGTTCCATTCTAGTGCCGGTAATCCTGATTTTTTTCCCCCACTGTTTCTTCTTATTTTTCTACTTAGGGCTCTGTGTTTTGTCGATGTCCAGGTTATTAGAGTCTGATCGGGGACAAGGAGCGGCAAGAAATTCGACAATGGAAAACCGAATTTTGAGTGGTAGGGTCTAAGGTTTTTTTAATTTTTTTTTTTATTTTTTTTTTTTTTTAATGGCTTCAAACCTCCTCGAAGTTTTACAGGAGGAAAAGACTGATGGAACAATCCGTTTACCTGGAGTGCTTTTGGGAAACCATGGATAACCGACATTTCGATGGCCGGTCCAGGATTCGAACCAGGGGCGTAGCTACTATGGGGCTAGGTGGTGCAGTGCACCGGGGCCCCTACGCTCAGGGGGCCTCCAAGCATACCTCAGGGGGCCCCAGCCTCAGCTCAGGGAGCCCCTACCAGCAACACAAAACAAAAAAAAAGGTCGCCCATCTGGCCTGAGACCCCAAAATAAATTTTTTGCACTGGGGCCCTTGTTGACCTAGCTACGCCACTGATTCGAACCTTCGGTCTCACGTATGCGAGGCCAGAAAGTTACTGCTCATCCACCACGCTTGGTGCCGGTGGTTGAACCTCCGTCTTGCCAAACACTAGCGTTAAGCGATCAAGCTTGGTGTAATGGTTTCCCTAAATTATTCCAGGCGAATTGCCAGATGATTCCTTCGAAAGGCCACTGATGAACTGTTTCACCTTCCTTGCCCACGATCCTATCCCGGTAATAATAACGTCGATATCGAAAATGCATAAAGCTCTAACTTAAAAAAAGAGACAGAAGTAAGACTGGAAGAAACTGTTTCTCAGATGAAGTGTTTAGGCTATTCTGTTTTGAACCGAACAAATCTCATTTAATTCTTTCCAAATTACTTAAAGGGGTGCATCTGGTTTTTTTTTTTGTAGATTATATATAACACTTATTAACTAAGGATGCTGAATTTATTCTTTCATAGCAGGGGGTGCAAGTGCACCACCTTGCACCCCCTTCCGGCGCCCACGACTGGATGTGTTAGTAACCGATCGATGTGAAAGTTGTTTTTTCCATGTGCTCAGATCGTATCGCCTATGTTTTCGTCACCATAATTTCTCGTTACAACGGGTTTTTCCAAGTCTTCTATGAGAATACTGGTAAGATTCCCCACTTAGGTAAAATTTTCACTCCTTAGACCTATATAAATATCGAATTATTATTTGAAATATGTGCGGTACTCAAAAAGGAACAAATAGAGTTTTTACAATATTATCTCATATTTTGCTATCTCAGGTTTTAATAAGTTAGACTCAATTCGTAAATTATTTTGTCAATGGTTCCAGAAAAAGTAAGAACCAAATTGTTTCATTAATAAACCTTTGTTGCTGGATTCAGAAAGACGCTCCGTACGGGACAATGAAGTCAAGAAGCTATTCAGATATTTTTATGTTTAAGTTTTTTCTTGTGGATATTAACATTCGAACAGCCAATATTTCTTTGTTTTTCTGTCTTCATCTGGGATCAGCGCCAACGATCCCTCAAATTGCTGCAAAATTTCTTTCCATTGGGTGAAGCACTCATGATGGTTCCTAGCATTTTCATAGACAGTGAATCTTTCAGATGCTTCTCAACAGGTACATCTATCTTCGCACTTTAATGACGACGAATCATCTAATTGTGAAAAGATAAGACAACAGATGCAAAATACAGATTTTTTGACGGGATATAGCCATGAGCGAGTTACCTCTCCAACGCGCTTTTCTATTTTCTTCTTCAACCAACTTTTGCTCATAAAACTATTAGTTGTTAGTAGGAAAGGACCCTCAGTATTTTGAAATAATTTTGAACCCATTTCAGTGATTTCTGTTTTCAAACCATTTACCAGAATTGATTTATCAGTTAACTTATCAAAGCGAAGAAGTCCAATATCATACTGTTTAGTTACTTCTGATATGACAGTAATTGGGTTTTCTACATCATCCACAATATCACTCCCTCCAACTTTTTCTCCTTCTAAAGTGCTCATGTTTTCTTCAAATTCTTCAGCAGCGTTAGAACTCGTAGCCTCACTAGTTAAATTATATCCTCCTCGCTTGAAATTTTTTTTTTTTTTTTTTTTTTTTTTTTTTTTACTTATGGGTTTACGCCTCGTCGACGTCGAGGTCATTAGAGGCGGGATGGGATTGGTGACAAGGAATGGGGAGGAATTCGGTCATGGCCTTTTGAAGGAAGCTTCCCGCACTTGCCTGGAGTAATATGGGAAAACCATGGAAAAGCCAAATCTGGATGCTCGGACGCGGTTTCGAACCGGCGTCCTCCCGAATGCGAAGCCAGAACGTTAAACACTCACCCACCACGCTAAGTAAATTAGTGTTGGATTATATTGTACATGTCTACATGCAATTCCTTACAACATGTCAAACTTCCAACAGCGGATTTTTAAAGATATTTCTTGAAGTACTTATTGGATGTTTGTACTTCTTCCTCCTTCAATTTTCGTTGTTTTTTTTTTTCGTCCCTCAGCTCCACACTCTTTTTTCTTTAAGAACAATCGTTTAATATTGTGTTGATATTATTGTGAAGTGAGTGAAGGCTTCGAAATAATCAGACATAAGTAAACAAATAATTTTAGGTTTTTTTAAAATAAAAAAGAAAAGGTTGTATTGTGTCCCACCCACCACGACAGTAAACTGCACAAAGAGGCAAGAGAGTGAACTAGCACGCTAGTAATAGTTGTTTTTTTTTTTTTTTTTTTTTTTTTCCAGCCAGCTCGATGTGTTTATGATATCTCATCCAGTGATATAGTTTCTCCAGTATGTTATGATTACTAAGTATAGACACCACAGGACGGACAGGACATTCACACAGACACACAACATCCATGCCCGCGGCCGGATTCGAACCGGCGACCTTCGGCATAGTAATAGTTTGAAGACAGTCCACTGTCAAGACAGTTCTCCAGTCCTACGTTGTGACCTTCTTGAAAGTATGTCCGTATTAGTAGAAGGAATTAATATTGAAGCTAATTTGTTAATTATAACATTAAATGTTAAGAATAAAATATGGGTAAGAGTAGAAATCAAACAGAAACGCTTTAGGTGTCTCAGTGACTTTTTTTGAATGGAAGTTGTAAAGAATTACAGAAACAATTTAACTGTATCTCAATTTGAAGAGCTGCTGTCAAATATTTCTGTTGATATACCGTATAAAAAATACACCGTTATGATTATTTTTTTAACATCAGCACCTCTAGAATCCTTGTTCTTATAATTTTTATTCGTAAAATTCTGCAGAATTTTTTCACTAAAATTTTAATGTTTCTGCTTCACTTCGTTCATTCGACTTGTTAGTTGTCGCCATCTTGTTTGTTGAACTCGGTTTACTTTAATTTTTAAGTTTAGTAATTTGCGAATTTTGCGTGCCCATCCCCCTTTTCAATAGCATCCAGCGTACGAGCCCTACCTACCCCACACTAGGTACCCAGTTGGATGTACAATGATCAGCCAGAACATTAAGGGATTGCAATTCAGCAAAGCGGTATCCCGCAATCCCGCATCATTAGACAGTCTGACGGATCCCGCACAAAATTAAGCGGATCCGCAAAAAGGAGCGAAAACGTGTGTCAGGCTGCGTGACTCGCTGCCCCACTCGGTCTCTATCGGATGTATTGCACTGTTTCCCTGTACCCTTGCAGTTGACATTTGACACGTGTGAAAAACTTTAAAAAATGGCATTTGGCTACCTAGGCCTTACATTTAGCTCACTGTGACTAATTTTGACTCTTCTAGTGTTTCAATTTCTTCTGTACCATATTAATACTAAGTATGGAAACATGAACACTACAGGACGCACACGACATTCATACACACAGCATTAAACACCCATGCCCTCTGCCGGACACGAACCGGTGATCTTCCGCACGTGGAGCTAGCACATCTCATAGGCTACCGAAGCCGGCAACAAACGTTGGTTCTTGTCAACCTTCATCGCTCCTAAGTAAATAGATCCACTTATACGTATTCATTAAAACTTACGTTTGTTGTGAGTACAGATTTCTATAATTTGAGTTATGTTCCGTATTCAGTTGATTGTCTTAGTATATTTAGTATATTTTTATTTGTCATACACGTCACTTGTATTTGCAGATAAAGTAATTGTGACAACTTCCTGTATTTGCGGCATTTCGTTGATACCAAATTAATGTTTTTGTAATTTTAACGATTGCATACCTATTTATTTAGCAGTTATCAAAAGGCAATGATATATCCTTTGACTTATTGTTGTCTCGACTGCCGCCTCAATGCGTCTGAAACACATGTCCTTGACGAAAGCCGCCAACTTACATATGTTGCTCTGGCTTTCGAGTAATTCATCTTGGGATGATTTGGTCAATCGCCATAATAAATTATTTTTGAGTGAATAGCATTCGTCCTTTCACCTCCTTGTTATTATTTCGACTAAAGGCAAAAAAAGTTACAATGTTGTAAAAACACCATACTTCAACTGCTGCCCCCGTCGTCTTTCCATCATATTTTTAAAACGCAATCTGGCGATACACACATGAGGACTTCATTACAATCATACGCCGAGAAAGTTTCTTTTCTTACTTACAAAATTAATTTCCACTCTAAAAAATCGTTATGCCACTTAAAGTAAAACTTAAATACTTGAGATATTACGTCTCATTGAGTAGTTTCTTTTAATAACAATGAATCAACTAAAGATCATTCAAGAAATCAGGAGACATAATAATGAATCTCACAAAAACAATTCCTGTAAAAATAGACCAAGACTCGTGTTTGTGCAGTTACAAAAAGTTATGAGATCTTGTTCTGAGCCAAGTCTACACTTTGCAAAGTACATTTACTTCACTTTGTGAAATAGAATCCTTTCTCTCGGTGTTATAGAGCGTCTATTTACAATAATATTAATAATAAATAAACTCTGGTTACTTAGCCAATATGCAGTGGAGGGCTAGGCGGTGTCATGCTAAAAAATAATTAATGACATTTTGCCAATCAAAATATTGTTAACTATTTTTTTTTTATCATTTAACGCTTATTACTTTAGTTAACAGACGCTTAGTATTTAATTTGTGAAACTTTAAGTAACTATGTTTTAAAAATATGTGTTGAAAAACTGTTAGCACCAATCCCACGGGATTGAAAACACTGCGGGGTTGCAATAATTAACTATGACTACCTACCTTCTATCGATATAAACTCGTCCAGGCGATAGCAGAGTCACCTCAAGGGGAATGACTGCTAGTCAGACACACGCACGGTGCATGTAGTATCCGTGAGCGTGCTTTCCGTGTTTAGAATGTGTAAGGCGCGCGATCTATCTGAGTTTGACCGAGGGCAGATTGTGATGGCCTGGAGGCTCGGAACTAGCATTTCTGAAACTGCACTACTGATTTGCGACTTTCGTCCACGTTTTCCATCCCCATGCTAAACCGATGTACCCACTGCTATATACGTCGTCAGTTACCCACTCCAAGAACTCCTTTCTTATTCTTCTTTCAGCTGCTCATCTAGTTATATACAACATGACGTCACTAACATGCTATACAGTGAATGTATTTTCTAGCGTCAATATTAGCGAAATTTGTGGTTAGGTTGAAATACAACCTGGAACGGAATGACAACTGGAACTTTTTTCTATAGCATAAAGCACGAGGAATTGTTTTGAGAGTTATTTTATGACAATATAGGATGACAATTGAAACTATTTTCCATAGCGTAAAGCACGAGGATTGCATCGAGCACTATTTTTATAATTATTCTGTTTAGGTGAGCAGCTAGGAATAAATTACTGGTCTCAAAACCCATTACAACAGTGACCCTCTTTCTGCGGTAGAAAAAAGCGTTTTAATCACCCTATTTACTACGGAAACACCTAAATTACATACACTGTAATAAGACGTATCATAAAATAACACATAAAATATTAAAGTAACAAGTCTGCAACTTTTATTCTGTTCTGAAGCTAAAAAGACTGCGAGTGACAGTGCAGTCGTCACAATAGAACTTTCGCTTCGGATACGAAACCCAAGAAATGCTTTTGAATTTTTCTTATTTTTATAACGTACTGGCTGTGATAGTTATTTCTTTTGGAGCCTAATTTTGATTGATTTTGCTGTCAATCGTTTGAATTGCGTCCTTGGGAATGACTCTGGGAACTGTTTTGGTTTTCAGAAACATCACTGCAGACTTCCTTCGAAGGTCTATCTATCTTCACGACGCCATGCATAATAGACTGCGAACAGCAGGTAAGTAATAAAAAACTGCTTTGCCCGATTTGTCTGTCAGTTATGTAAAAGTATACAGGAGAATATCAACAACGGAGCGAACTTCATAAACTTGTTTGAGATCTTTTTTCATCCTTGCAACTATCGTGTACTGTGCAATTTCTTATAGTAATTTTAATTGCTTAGCTTATGGTTATATGGTTATAATTACCTCTGTGTCATTTTAACATGGTGGTCCAATACTTATTTATTAGTTCATTGTCTGGTATTTTTACTATTTTTTAGTTATTACCCTGCGTTTCATAAGTATTTCCCATGAGTTGTTTTCCTTTTCAGTTTCATTATTAATCTTTATTACTGTGGTTTAATAACTCATTTTCTATTTAAATGCTTCTGTTCTTCTCTAGTTCATTTTCCTATATGAAAACGTTTAGTGACAGCAGACTATGTTGTAAAAACAAGATATTTCTATTGGTAGCTCCGTCGTTTTCTCAGATGTGAGTCCGTCCGCATTATTCAACGGATCAATAGCTACTCTTCATCTCTGGTGCTGTAACCTTTTTTTTAACGTTGACTCCTCTCATGCCGCCAATTGCCAACCATCCTATCCACCAGATTCACACGTTATCATGTTCGACGCGTGCTCCCAGGAGCAGGCGTAGTCTGGCTGCCAGCAGCGGATTGCAAGAAGCCCCATCAAGAGCCAGTCTGCTTTAACTGCGGGGGCAATAACGCTGCATGTTATTGCGGATGCCCGACGAGGAAGTTGCTCTAAGTGGACAGAAGACTGGACACACTGCGGTACCGCATCACGAGGCCACCAGCAGCCAACTAGGGTGCAGAACAGGTCACGAAACTCGACCTTCACTCTAACAAGAAATCAGCAAGAGAGGCGCCCTCAACCAAGTACAACACACAACCCAGCGCAAGGGCAGGAACGACAAGAAATGCCACCGATCACCAAACTGCGTCACACACAACAAACCAGTGGCTGGCTACTTAGTGGATTGTGAGCTGTACTACAAGCACTGCCACGATTGCCAAACGGAAGATCCGAGAAGAGATGATCAACTGCGTCGGCAGCTGATAAACCTTCTACTGAGCACTATCTGCATACCATAAGAAATCTGGAGTTTTTTTTTTTTTTAAAAAAAAAATTAAGGGCCTCTCTGACGTTTCCTCTTAATGTGTACCATACAGCGGACCCAAATCTTTACATTTTCAAAATACATCCTGTGGCAGTGGTCGTAAATGTGATCGCGGACCGCAGATATGTTTTACTCTCCTAAATGGGGGTGGCGTTTTTGTTCTTCACACCGATTTTCTAAAATGCCGGTAATAAACTTGGGAGATAGAGCGTTTAGCGTAGGCCCACTGTACATGATCGCAGGTGTCGGACAAAACCACGAGCATAGTGTGATGGAGAGGATGACCGTCAATTGGCAGCAGCAGGGGAGCCAACACTATAAAAAAAAGGGGTGTGGCACCGGAACTTATTCAATAACTGCCTGTGCGTTGACCTATACAGATGGATTAACACCTGTAGAAGATGATGGAGCTAGTCGCCAATACAATCTGCTGGTAGATCCGTGAGGATTTAATTGAAAACATTCGCCGTGAACGTTTCCGTTCTTACAATAATAATTCGACTATCTTTGTGTACTTTAGTAGAGGACCTTTGACGATTGACAACGATTTAAGCTTTCCTAAGACATAATTTATTTGGCATCCTGTATATATATTAATAAATCTTTTATCTCAATAGAGGAGATAATTTCACTTTTACTACGTAATAAATTAATGATGACCTATCACTTCGGATTATAGTGAATACTTGAACACAATCTAATAAATTTCAAACACAAACATACGTATAGTAAAACTACGCGTAGTACTGCTGTAATTTGCAGTTCCAAATGTGAAAATTACGATGAAAGTCGTTGCAAACCCTGCACATCTATCAGAAATTAAACTTTCGCGTATTTTTCATTTTTTTTTTTAGAAACCTTTGTTTCTAAGAGATAGCAGAAGAACAAATAATCGTTTTCATGAGATGTACTATATTAATATGCGCGCAGCAGTATTGTAATAAACACCTACCCTGGTATTAGAGAATTCACAGAACTTTATTTGTAACACAATTTGTTGCACCTGGAAGCAGATAACACCTATGTATATCAGACACCAACAACAAGGAGAAACCGAGTGCGGTGGCTGAACGGTTAACGTTCTGGCCTCGCATTCGGGAGGATGTGGGTTCAAATCCCCTTCGGGGCATCGAGATTTGGGGTTTCCGTGGTTTCTTCAAATCACTCTGGGTGAATGCCGGAATGCTTTCTTCAAAAGGCCATGGCCGAAAGCCTTCCTGTTCGTTGTACCAGCCTCTAATGACCTCGACGTCGACTAGACGTAAATCCATAAGCAAAAATAAAAAAGGAATGGAGAGAAATGATTCCTAACGTATTTTATTTATCTAATTTTTAGCTTAGCCGAATAGTAATGTAATTAACAATTACTGTTGGCAATCTCAATTTATTAAACAGACTAGCTCTTAAGCCCTTCAGACATGATCGTTTCTGACATTTCATTTCCTAGCAGTTGCTTAGCTGAATAAATTGTAATTAAAAACGCTCATAACCTTAAAAATGATAGAATTTGGTGCGTATTTCTTACTTTACTGTGTTAGTAATATCTCTGAACAGAGCGTGTAAGAAAATACCAGCTTCGTCTGAAATAAAAAAGGAAAAATCGATTAATAATTAATACACTGATCGGCCAGAACATTATGACAACCTACCTCCTATCAATATAACTGCACGACTTGTTGGGTGTTCGAGGAGTGCTGTGGTGAGTGTCTTCAACAAGTGGCGAAACCATGGTGAAATCATATCCAAACGTCAAAGGGTTGGTCGCCCACCACTCATCACGGATGTCGGACGTCGTAGGCTTGGCAGACGGGAAAAATGGGACACGCGGTGAACTGTGGCGAAAATAACATCAGACTTTAACGCTGGGCAGAGTACAAGTGGGTCTGAACACACAGTGTACCGAACAATCCTAACGATGGGCCTCCACAGCCGACGACCCGTGCATGTGCCACGACATCGGCAACTACGACTGAAATGGGCACGTGACCATCATCACTAGACGTTGGCGCAGTGGCTCAATTATGCTCTGGGGAACATTCACGTGGAAATCCATGGGTCCAGTGGAGCTCGTGCAAGGTACCATGACGGCCAATAAGTATCGTACACTGGTTGCAGACCACGTACACCCCTTCATGGTGACTATGATTCCCAGCTGCAGAGGCATTTTTCAACAAGATAATGCGCCATGTCTCAAGGCCAGGAGTGTGATGTAGTGGCTCGAGGAAAACAGTGACGAGTTGGAGTCAATGTGCTGGCCACCCAATTCGCCAGATCTGGGACGTGATCGAACGTGGCGTCAGAGCTCATAACCCATCTCCCCGGAATTTACGGGAATTAGTCCAGTCATTTAAGCTTAAATTAGGTAAGAATCTCGGAATTCGAGATACCCAGCTGTAAGTCTGTAAATACTTGTATATTGACACCCTAAAAGTGGTCTCAAAACCTACATATGGTAGGGTGTGCGCAAATATTAAATTTCGAGGTCAAAGGTCACAAAAAATCGTTTTTTTTGCGCTTTTTTGTAAATATCTCATTTCCTATGGGTTTTTTGCTATTTGTATTTATTATCAATATTGTAGAATACAAAATTCTCTACAAATTTTGTCTAAAAATTTTTTTTATACGGTGAACCGTTTTGGAGATAGAGGGCGGAGAGCGCGCGGTCATAGCAGCAGTTCAGGTCAACCGGTGCCTCCGGTCGAAAACGAGCCATATATAGTTGATGAACTATCGATAAATCAATGATTTTAAATATTTGTCAATTTTTATTAACTATTATATTATATTTTATCATTTTCTTCATGCATTAAATCTATATCTATTCAATAAGACTGATAACCGTTTCCTGAAATTAAAAAATAATTAAGGGTAAAACTTAAATCATATTATAATTATATTCCCATTTATACTAATGACATTTTAAATAGAAAACAATTAAGTGCATCTTCTTTAAAATCTGTAAATTTTAAAATCCTTCCACTACGTCAAAAATTATACCTGGGAATTAAGGTCGGGCCACACTAGACCGCACCGCACCTGGGCCGCACCGCACCGGCCTTAAAATCGACTTTCACCACTGGCAAAAGATTTGATTTGTTAATGCGAACGTGCAAGGACTCTAACTAAATTTTACGAATATCTGATGAACCTGAAGTGAGGCTGAAAAAAAAAGGACACACTTCTAAAGCAATCAGTAACGTTAAAACAATATTTAGTCGTAAAGGACCAGAAATTTCCGAACTCTTTCTATACAGTTCTCCATATCGATCAGCCCGACCGCAGACCGACACCGGGCTGCACCGTCAAAATATAGTGGCTGTGACACAACTTCAGCACTTTTTAAAAAAGGAAAAAAAAATCCTTTTTCAAAGTTTTTAAGAATCTGACAAATTTAGATGAACTAGCTGCAGCATTTGAGGAAGAAAATTGTTCGGCTCAGAGATTATTAGAGAGTGGAACTCAAACCTTATTGGCAGTCCATTAAAAAAATGCTCCGAAATCTGTGAAAAGTCTCGATCATCTTCGTTATATGCATTACGTCAAGTCTACAAAACTTAATAAACCTGTGCAGCTTTCAAATATTCCACCAACAAGTGCAGCCGCTCATCAACATTTCAAACGTGTATATTATCAAGTTAAAACTTGGTTAGGGCATGATTTGGAACCCCAGGTATGGAGTTGGGCAATGCGAAACGATTTTCTGGAGCCTATCATGACAATTTTACCACCTGCTCCAGAAGATTTCCTAAATACAATTTTCTGCAACTGCAAGAGTGGTTGTGGTTCGCGATGCGGATGCAGGAAAGCGGGCTTGCAATGCTCTTTAGCTTGTGGCCAATGTAATGGGCAAGCTTGTCTCAATGCTCTACCATATCAGAGCGACATTAACGAAGATGGAAACTTTGACCCCGAAATCATGGAAGAACTTGAGACAAATGTCGTTGAAGACGATAATGAAGACCAGTTTGAAATTTACCAGCAGCCAGAAGACGACGAAGAAGAGGAAGATGATGATTAAAATTATAAATTGTAGTTTTTGTACCCTTTATTCCATTTTTTTACTTTTAGTAAAAATAAATGTATTGAACGATATTTTTAATAAAAAGATTAATTAATAATTTATTTAGTTTTTTTCATCATGTAAGAAGTTATTAATATTAATTAGGTTAAAATTCAAATATAATTCCTATATTTTCATTAACAATTCTGCAATTACATGGGCAGGTAAGTGTTGTTAAATAAATTAATACTGAATAAAAAGTGGATAGGTTAGGAAAAAAATGATAAAATATAATATAATAGTTAATAAAAATTGACAAATATTTATAATAATTGATTTATCGATAGTTCATCAACTATATATGGCGCGTTTTTGACCGGAGGCACCGGTTGACCTGAAGTGATGCTGTGACCGCGCGCTCTCCGCCCTCTATCTCGAAAACGGTTCACCGTATAAAAAAAATTTTAAACAAAATTTGTAGAGAATTTTGTATTCTACAATATTGATAATAAATACAAATAGCAAAAAAACCCATAGGAAATGAGATATTTACAAAAAAGCGCAAAAAAAACGATTTTTTGTGACCTTTGACCTCAAAATTTAATAGTTGCGCACACCCTCATATGTAGGTTTTGAGACCACTTTTAGGGTTTCAATATACAAGTATTTACAGACTTACAGCTGGGTATCTCGAATTCCGAGGTGAACTTACTATAATGACTGGACTAAATTAGGTGACGTGTGTGAAGATGTGGTGCCAACTCCCTCCAGCGACCTACCAAGGCCTCATTGCTTCCATGCCCGTTGCCGCTGTTATCCGTGCCAAAGGCGGACATATCGGCTATTAGGTAGGTGATCATAATGTTCTGGCTGATCAGTGTATCAAAACCACAGTCGAGACCGCCTCTAGTCATACTCAGACACTTTGTCACATATCCAGAAGACCACTCCCTTACGGGAATAAATGAAGCAGGACCGGTGTCCAGAGTGGAAGCGCACAGTGGATACCCCACAAGCCGTGAGAGTCAGTCTGGACGCAGGTTTGGCGAAGGACGCCTCTGTGCAATTGGGTCGAGCGTCACGCGTGGCCACGCTTCGCCGAAGCGTGAAACTAATGCTCGAAAGTACACACTATGATGACCACCTATGGCCGGCGAGTGCCCCACACTTGTTACTCAAAATGAACAGGCGTAGAGTTCGTCTAGTTGTGCACAGTTCTTTTTCTTTTCCGTTCTATTTGTGTACGGAGCGTAGGGCTGAGTGGAAACGCTCTGGTCTTGTATCCTGGAGGACGCGGATTCGATTCCTCGTCCGGCCATCCGGATTTGGATTTCAAATGGTTTTGCGGAATCACTCCAGGGGAATGTTGGGATGGTTTCTACAATATGCCATTGCCTATTTCCTTACCTATCCTTGTCGCCAATTCTTTCCCGCCCATAATGTCTTCGACGAGGTATATAGTTATAAGCAAAAAAAAAAAAAAAAAAAAAAAAAAAAAGAAAGAAAGAAAGAAACGACGAAAGTGAGTGGTTGAGTGGTATATCTTCCTTCTTAGAGTATATACTAATCACCTTTTTATAGAGGGAACCTTGAGGGTCGAATACAGGTTATGTTCATATTTGAACCCAATTTTGTTCCTAAAAATTTATAACTGTTACTTTTACAATTCTGAACAATTTTTTGTGGTTTAAATCAATTTTACGAAATATCTGAAGAAATAGATCAATAAGGTGAAGCGGTCAAGTCACCCTAAAACTCCTTTTTGGTCCCTATTAAACTCCTTTTTGGCCTTAAAAACTCATTTTTTGTCACTAAATTAATGACATGGAAACTATTCAAGACCGGTGACCATACTTACAAACACTGTGACTGGTTTACACCTGGTCTGGTATTTCTGTGAACAATTAAAAAGCTAAAATATTATTTGTTAGAACTGAAATAGGTTATTTTTTTCCTTTTCTTTAACTGGTCATTGATGTTAAGGATTTGGGTTAGGGCACTGGAGAGAATTCAACCAGCGGTTTTAGAAATAACCATCCCGACATTCGTTTGGAACAAGTTCGGGATAGGCGGACGAAGGTAGCGGAGAAGCCAGCGTTACCGCGCAGTCACCGCGCTCGGTAAAAAATAAAATAGAGGACTCATATGAACAAAAGAATTTCACTGGATTGTGAAGAAAGTCATTTATAGCACTCACTAAGAACAATTCCACTGAAAAGGACATTCTCAGTTACTGCAGAAAGGAAATTAAAAATTATCCGTACTATAGAGTGATAAATAAATAAGCATGGTAACTGATGGTGAATAAAGAAGTTTATTGAAGTATCTCATAAATGCAAACTACTTGTTGGAAGGACATGTTTTGAGACTTGAATTTTTGTTCAATTTCTTAATACAGTGAATTCAATAACTGTAAATAAATAAACCAATGGCTGTGCGTTAATCAGTTGTCGTGGTCATGTAGCAAAGACGAAGATTTTTCCATCACGGTTTAGACATTATTAATAAAAAATATGTTTAATGTTGTCCGATTCTAAATATGAAGCTTGTAACCTCCTTGTTACTTTTAAATTAATACACCAGGTGAATATACTTTGTAGTAATTCTTTTAAATCTTATCTAAGATTCAATTCAATAATAATTATTACAAATTCACACATTAAGTTTTAGTTAACAATCTTTTTTCTCCTTTCTTTCTTTTTAACAACCAACAAAGATACTAATACTAATAAAAAAACTAAGACATTTATATTATTCCAACGACATACAATGTATATATCGTCTGTGGAATACTCGTTACTATAAATTTTACAAAAAATGTACACAAATCATTAATTATTTCTTTACCAAAATTATTCCACGTATAGACAATAATAATTTCTTAATTAATAAAAAAAAATGTTGCCTCATAAAATGACCATATGTCACAAGCTGAACATCTGCTGATGACGTAAAAGTATAACGTTATCAGTCTTCGTCATAGATATATCAATCTATTGCATATTATTCCGTCTTCAATCATAGAAACAGTTCGTCACATCTTTTTACTAACTAACTCTACTCACAAGTCCCATCATTTCAAACTTTTATAATCTGAACAGACGGATTCTCTGAATTTCTATAAGATTGTGTAATTGAAAAAAAAAAAATTAAGAAAAATTGTATACAATTTAGTTTTGGCAGTGTTAAGAACTGTATTACTTTTCGTATTAATATCCACACACCTTTTTTCTTGATTTGTCACCTTTTCTTAACACCCCATTTTACTACTGGGCCAGTGGACCAACAATTTTCGACCTATACGTTTTGCTTGAATCTGGACCAAAGAAAAATGGAAGCTGATTCTGCAACAATTTTTCATAATTTCCGCAAAATTACACATAGTCTGTTTTACTTCTGGACCTATTCAAATTCGCCTTCAACGAAGCAATCAGACAGGGTGTCATACAATGTTTGCTTAATTTTTCAAAGATATCTCACGAAGATAAAATATAGCGCACTTTATTCCTGACATCCTGACCTGCACTGTGTTCAAAACACCGTCAAAATCTGTACAGCCGTCGCTACGCGAATTATTATCAATGAAATCTATGATAATTCTCGCAGTCCAAAATGTTATGGCTTTGTATATAATTTTAAGCAGCACTCAGCTTTATCATGGTGTAATTATAATTTGTAGGTGCTAACCGGTAGGTCGATAGTTAATTGAGGGTATATACACCGTATATGTATACAGGGTGGTACTAAAATATATGTCTAAAATGTAAAGTTAGGTAGAAGGGACCTAAATAAGCAGCCTTTACATTTTTTACATATATTTTAGGGCCACCCTGTATATATAATATACAATACATGAATACATACATACAATTTTACTGTTACAGGAATAAACTTAGAATTCTATTCAACTGACTCTTGACAAGTAATATTCAGTAAAATAAAATAAAATAAATTTCATCTTTTATTTATTAATGACAGTTTCAACCAACCACAAACTCCTCGTGAATCCTACAGCCTCTACTCTTACTGGTTTATGCAAAATCCAAAATGCATGACACAACTGCTATAAATTAATATTTATATATGTAAAGATGAATGTATGTATGTTTGTTTGTTTGTTCTTCATACAAATCCACCGTTTTCATCCTATCTCGATGAAACTTTGCACACTTATCCTGTGAAAAAAGGAGAAAAATACTGTCTACATTTGGTTGAAAAATTATCTGTATAAATAATACATATTGTCTCATAATTTCGAAATACTACTGAATGGCGATAGACAGACGCGTTGGATATGGACGTCTGTATACTGCTTTTTTTCCGTGTATCGGTCAGACAGCTCAGTGGTTAAAGCGATTGCTTACAAATGTCTGGGTCGTGGTCTCCGGTTCAAATCTCCGTGGAGGCTAAGATTTTTAAAAATTGTTTTTGATCTTATGAGTGACGCCTGGACCTTAGGTTATTCGGATTGAATGTTAACTATAGATATCACAAAGTTAGGGGTGCAATGCGAGGCAAATCGCATGTAGTCTTGCAATGCTGTAGGTGTACACTTTTTTACGTTATAATGATTCCTCAGGGGTTGTTCGCAGTCAGAGAGAGAGAGAGAGAGAGAGAGAGAGAGAGAGAGAGTGTGTGTGTGTGTGTGTGTGTGTGTGTGTGTGTGAACCGCAGTAATAATACTATAAATACGCAAGTAAGTCTCTGTCTTTTTGTTACGTTTTGATGACCAAATGGCTATATCGATGTTGATGGAATTTGACAAGAAAATGTATATGATGGGCACAGGACATTTTCTCCGGCATGTTTAATAGTTGTAGTCACGAAATTTTGAGACCTTATCGAATGGTGACAGAAATATGTTGGAAACTGATTATCTTCTAGAGACTGGTTCGACGGTAGAATGATATAGTGATTGCTTTCCTGTCATATTATGCCGACTCGGTGTTGTTTGGGTCCAATCCTTCGTTTCCAACAACTTTCTATATTCAATTCTGGCAAAAAATTCTTAATCCACTCGTACGAAGTCGCGGGTACGAGCTAGTATTTGAATAAAGATGGTTGATGAGAAAAATTTCATGTGCCACTCGGTTTGATTGCCCTTCTGGGGGTACGTTGCTAATTGCCACCTGAGAAGGCAGCATGTTGTGCAGAACAGCGGGCATTACATCTGACAACCATTTCCCCATTGACGTATTCCACAAGGCGTTGGGAACAGCGGGGCTCATCAATAGATTCAGGAAACAGACCTCTAAATTCTACAGTGAAGCAATAGTTATGGCAATTCATTTATCAGTTGTCTCGGCGAGTATGAAACTGCCGCTGACATACACAATAGGCCTCTTGTGCTGACGGAGTGATGAAGATTATTAATGAAATGCATCCTGGTGGCATTTTTTAAGCGGATGGAAGCCCCAGAGAATTTCATTAGTAAAAATGTATTTGACATGCCCCCAAAACTATGTATGTGTTTGTTGTTTCTTCTGTTTCTTCACGTAACATCCGTGTAGCTTAGATAGTTTCCAGCAACACAGCAGCGATCAGATAAGAGTCGTTAAGAGCAATATGTCTTTTCGTAGAAGTCGGGCTTGAGATAAGAACGTCAAACTGCATGACAATATTGGGATCACAATCGGAATTCTAGAAAGTTTCTAGCTATATCTATATAAACATCTCTGACCAGAAAATTATTTAGTGTAGCTTAATATTAACAATAAAACGCCTTTTGGGAGAGGGAATAAATAAGATTATTGTTTTTAGTATTTGTTGGGAAAGGCCAATGGAACCGATCCCAACCACAACACTTGACAGTTATTACTGTGATGTAAATGCTTTCATGAAAAGTCGCATAGACAAAATACAGGTTTATATATATATATATATATATATATATATATATATATATATATATATATTTAGCATGTAAACAAATAAGCGTATAACATCACTCACATTGACAAGGTTTTAAATTTGGTACTCAATCTGCTCATGTAATGAATTGTAATTATGTTTTAATGTGTAATATGAGGCACGGAGCGTACGTAGCATATTTCACGTCTACAAATCGAAATTTTCCAGTGGTAAGGCAAAGCATAGGAGCCAACAAATATTCCAACTGACAATTGGTTTGGAACAGTAATGGTGCTATCCATCTTCTGGCATCTTAATATTAAGTCATGAAAAAGCTCTTTAAAAAAATCCAATCAAATCTACTAACAAGTCACTATATTAGAGGCACTTAACGGACGGTATAGTACGCAAAAGAAATATTTTGTCATCCTTCTGTCGAATTGTTTCATGCGATCCGCTAATAACATATGTCCTCAATTACCTGTTTAAATAGTTCTAAACTGTGTCTTCTCTACAGTTCTACACATTCAAGTGTTCATTCACTGACAAATTAACATACATTAAAATAAGAAAAAATCTTACTTACTTCTACGAATTTCTTCCACAAATTTATTTTACACCCATAATTCCCAAAACGTGTTCATTTTGTTTGTTTGTGTTTTTTTTTTTTTTTTTTTCTCGAAATATTTTAACAAAGTTCAGTATGTCATATTCTGAAAGTTTTTTTGTTTGTTTGTCTGTTTTCTTTTAATGGTTATTTTGCGAATGTTACCGTCCTTTGCGATTAATGATCATCCTTTCTTTCACCAATTGCTTTCTGCCAGAAATCATGATATCTTTAAATTTAGTTTAGCGTAATTGTTATAATTTCTTAGTAACATTTTTATTTATACGTGATCCAAATACATCTTAAAATTATATTTTAATATACTAATACCAGGCTAAAAAAGACAGTTTTTGTTTCATAACTTCTTCACCTTTCGAGTTCGCCGTTGCTAAGCATATCAAAGCTTTTTATTTCTTCCCGACATAAGATTAACCACATCCGAAACTTTCGGAACACCATCCCGGCGCTCCTACCGTTACGCCACAATGAAGGTTACGTTGTCCCAGTGGGTGAGTTGCGTAGTCACAGGACTTGTAAACACACATCACGTGCACGCGTGCGGATCTAAAATGCTGAATGGCGCATTCTGCATGCGGGACTCAGCCTTCACCGAACAATGAGCCACTGTTTTCACCACTTATAAGTCTCAATAGGTCCGTTACTATCCCAGTATTTTGCTCGGGAAATCATGTTCATATATCGATGCCTCACACATTTACATCGGTACACTTTAGAAGTTGAGCGTAAGTTCTTGGGTCATCATCATCATCTTCGTCAAAATTTCGAGCTACAGGTACTCGTATGTTAGTAATTCCCCCCCCCCCTTTTCCTGGTGGTTGTTCTTGGAGCATACTGGAGAAATACAGTGGTTTTCTGGTTCTGTTCCTTGTATTTGTCAGCTGAACCTAGTTTTATTTGTACAGGAGGACATTACCGCCAAAGGAGTTTAATTTAATTTAATTCCGATGGAGCGCACACATCCATTTTCCCCCTTTCATACTTTTGCCCTATACAAATTTTCATCAACAGATTGTTTCACCGTTCTTTGTAAATTATTCCTCAGTTCTCTTGGTACTCTATTCCATTCCCTGACCTTCTTACCTACGAAAGAGAATCTTCCCACACTCTTGTGCCTGAAATCGAGTGCCAGCTTGTGGTCATGGTCATCTTTTCCCTTCCAGGCATCACTTTTAATTTTTACACCAATATAGGCCTTGTACATTCTCATGTCTCTCTTCACACTCCTCCCAACTTCCAATGAATCCCATTCCAGCTCTTTTATCATATCGTTTACTGATTGTGTTCTACGGTAATTTCCAGAGACAAATTTAGCAGCCCTCCTTTGCACCCCCTCTAACTCCTGCATTTAATACCCAAAATGTGGGTCCCATGCTACACCACAATATTCAGGCAATGGTATGACCAAACTTTTGTTTCCTTCAGTATACCTATTACGGTGTTATCCCTGTGATAATAGCATATCTCATGCATCTATTCTCGGGATTTAAACTAAGAATGACTGTACAGAAAAATGTTTTGGATATATTTCGTCCACCAACTCTCATGATTGAAAAAAAGGTATATTGAATTTTGCTTTCATTTATTTGAATTGAATATTTGTTCAGAGCACGACGTTTATAGTAATGGAATAATAATATGATATAGTTCGCTTGGTAACAGAATTCATGAACAACATGGCTTGGTTGTTGAAGGTGTCTTTGCTGATTTTGATCATATTTTATCAAGATACCAGTCGCTTATGTAAATACAAATAAAATTATTAACAATGTAACAGTTATACAAATACCTGTTCCTGTTTGAGTATGATGTTAAGTGTGAATCTATCGCAGAGTTCTACACGTTACAACCTATGGTATCTCAGCACGAATAAAAAAAAAAACTGAGAACAGATATCATTAAAAATATTGCGAAATGAGTTGCATTCATGGACTTATCATATCATTGAATGGAAGGTTGAAGGTTAAAGGGTAAGAAGTCGAAAGATGATATCATTGAGTTGTAATAAACAATATCTGACTGGTATCTGTTACACAGAGCATCAGATGGGCAACGCAAGATCACGTCACAAATATACGTAAAGAGGATACGAGTGAGATGAAGACGACTTGTGGCTATTTTAAAAAAATTTACTGCGTTTGTCCTTTTGGTCCAGATTATTTCTTTAATAAATGAACGCTAAAGAAGTAGATTATAAGGTTTACATCCATCAACTAAACGGAAGTGCCGACCCCGGCAGCGTAGGGGTAGCGTGCTTGCTTCGCGTTGCAGGGGTCGCCGGTTCGAGTCCGGCCTCGGGCATGGGTGGTTTTAATTAAGTGTTGTATTTGTCTTGTGTAGTCTATACCAGGAAGAATCTATAATACATTGAGTGATACAATACATACTTGCAAACTATAAAATTACTTACTGCTGGCTGTATGGCCTCGTAGCCAAATGCCATTAAAAAAAAAAAAAAAAAAAAAAAAAAAAAACTAAACGGAAGATCAGAGCGTCATATTACCCTATCGCAAATAAAGTAAAAAAAAGGAAAAGATAACCTAAAGTAAGGAGCAATGTGACCCGCCAGTGTGCCTCAGTGCGCTGAGGCGCCGCACAGTGGATCAGGAAGGTACAACGGGTCCTGGTACGAGCCCAAGTATCCGCGTACCAGCCTTGGGTGATTGCGGTTTTTCGGGGTGTCTTGCAATCAACAGGCTATCAACGTCCACGTGGTCCTTGGCGTAGGAAAAATAATAATAATGAACGATCAGCAACAGATTTCAGTTTCTCCATTTTACTTTCTTGTGTACTGAGTTAACTGCATTCGTAGATATGTTTCTGCAGTTTATTGCTTAACATTTCATCAGTTTTACTTGGCTGTTAATCATGTGCCCTGAATGACATTTTAAATTACTTCAGATAATGATGTTTCAGGAATATAAAATTGGTGTTTGTTACGTGATGTGTTAATATTGAGCTTTATACATATCATTACAAGAAAACGCCAATACAGTAGAACTCCAATTATCCAAATTCCGATTATCCGAATCGCTGATTATCAGAATCGCTGATTATCCGAATCGCTTTTTTAATTAAAATGGAAGCGTACTGCGATTCAAAAAATAATGATTCTGCGTAAATACGACATGAAACTTGTCACTGTCAAGTGGATACAGTCAAACAGCTTACTTTGACCGAGATGTTCAGCAAGAAATGACTTTTATTTACAGTACGGTACATACATACTGTACTAATGTACAGCACTTGTAAGTACGCTTAACATGTAAAAGTGTTGCCTTTTCATTCAATAAATTGAAAGCTCTTTTCCTTTTAATAAAGTTTTTTTCCTCCCATTTTCAACATACATACAGTAATTAATTAAAACAGACCTTTTTTCGTAAAAAATCCAACTATCCGAATTTTCGATTGTCGGAATCGGGTCCGGTCCCAATTGATTCTGATAATTGGAGTTCTATTGTACTCCTACTGAATAGTATAAATGGAACTGAGCTTATATATCTTTCGTATTTGATACAATAACAACAATTCTTTGAAGTTTTGCTGACCTTGTACTGGTGTTTCAACAACTTGAGCAGTCTGAATATACACCCAAAGTTACCATTCGAACGTTTTTTCCTTAGGGCTTAACGTTACCAACTATGATATCATTAGAGGTGGAAGAACATTTTGGGCAAGGAATGGGAACGAATTCTGCCATGGCTTTTTTGAAGAAACGATTCTGGGATTCAGCTTGGGTGATTTCGTGAAGACACAGTGGGTGACGTGAACCCGCGTTTTTTTCCGAAGTCAGACCCTAGCGCCACCGCTTACCCGCCGTTCTCACAGTTTGACCACAAAGCTCGTACAGTGAACAGTGTTGGAGAGGGTTAGCCCATCCGCCGTACAGTCCAGGTCTTAAAAGCTGTTAAGGAAGGTTTTGTTTGCGTACAGTTTAGGGAAGATAAAAAAAAAGGCAACCTCAAAGAACACGGAAGGGGACATGCAAACTTGCTTCATGTTGGAGTCAGAATTTTTTTTTTTTTAACTGCTTTACGTCTCTTTTTAACATCGAGGTTTTTAGAGACGGGAAAGGATGGGGGGCAAGGATGGGGGCAAGGAATGGGTAGGAATTCGGCCATGGCCTTTTGAAGGAAGCATCCCGGCATTTGCCTGGAGTGATTTGGGGAAACCATGGAAAACCCAAATCTGGATGCCCGGACAGGGATTCGAACCGCCGTCCTCCCGAATGCGAGGCGAGAACGCTAACCGTTACACCGCCCCGCTCGGTGGAGTAAGAATTCACAAGTCGACAGGTACAATGCGAAAAATGGTATGTGTTATCTGTACTTTGACCATGTGGCATGTGCGAAAATTTTGCAAACTGTGTACGATGAAGAGAGAGGTTGTTGGTTTGTACTAGGATGAAAGAAGAGCCGTCTCAACTTAAACAGGCACGTAGCACACCACTTCAGGGCCGGTGTTAGGCGGGGGGGAGGGGGGAGGGGGGGTAAGCGGGTCAAATGTACCCGGGCCAGCTGTAGTTGTAGAGCCAAAAAAAAGGTCGCCCATTTGGCCCGAGGGAGAGCCCTAACCGATGATTTGACCAAGGGCCCCCACTTCGTTACGGGACTGATAAGAACGCTTACCCCGGGCCTCAAAATCCTAGCGCTGGCCCTGCAGCACTTACGACGTGTTACGTAACAGTTAGAAATGATGAACTGTTTTCCTAACTGAAACATAACTATCCGACAACCTTCTCGCTCTAGAAAACACACACAGTTTATGAATATCTCTGTAATATGTAGTGCTGCTATCTAGCGGTATGTGATCATTCCTTATTGACGCCTGCTAAGCCTGGCAGCTTAACTCTGAACTATAACATACCCGTGACAATGATTGTTCATAATATTGCCATTTCGGCTCGAATTTTCAAGAATTCCTGTCTCAATTAACGGTATTACCAAAGCTGAGAATTTAATCTTTAAAATGATACCTCATTTATCTATTTTGGTTAAGTATTAAGGGAGAAGGATGGCGCTTCAAAAAAAACATGTTTTAGAAATAATAAATATGATTTGCATTTTCATTAAATGTCAAGTATTCTGCTTAAATAGTTCCTAAGGAAAAAATGTGTGGTGTTTCTTTCTGGTTTGTGGTTTCGCAACGTTTATGGAGTGTGCGCTACGGCGCTGCCGGTCCGTTGCTTTCCACCTGTAACCACGCTGCAATCTCGCAGCTTCCGCGGAAGACTTCTTCGCTTCGGGCAGCCGCGGCTCACTGCGCATGCGCGGCGCACTCGACCGCCTGTGGTCTCTCTCCAGTCAGTGACCGCCGCTGACCCGACACTGCTCGTAACGGTAGAGAGACGCAGCATCCAGACGCCACGTCTGCAAACACCGCCCACCGTCTCCTCAACAGGCGAATATTGCTGCTGCTACTGCTGGATAAGATACAGGAAAACAGAGACCTGTAGTGAAATTTTTATCTCGAGATTTTTAACAGATCTAATTTGGAGTATTGCCAAAGTGTTTGTACTATTTTCTGCTTTTGCTGATGACGTTTATGTACTTTCCCGTTAATTAGTGTAGATAATTAGCTACCGACAATCACCACGCCAGCTTCCGAAAATATTACCTAGGTTAATAGCATTTCCACACTATATGGACCAGAAGGCCCATCTTAAAACGAATACATTATATGTGCTGCCCTTTTTTTGCTGTCGTCAGTCTTTTGATTGGTTTGATGCAATACTCCATCCCTTTCTATCTTGTGCTAACTTCTTCATGTCTACATATCCCTTACAACCCATGTCCTCAATTATCTGTTTCAAATATTCTATAAATTAACCAATCCAGCATGTCTCAAAACATGAACTACCAGACTGTCTCTTCTTTCCGTAAGCTTCTTCCACAACCTTCTTTCCTCACCCATCATGTGCTGCTCATTTATCTTCAAATCAAATAGCTGTGAAAATTTGGGTCCGTCAAACTCATAGGAATTATTGTTACAACCAAAATGAAAATCACTCTTCCAAAGAAAAGAAAAAATCACTTCGTTTATTTAAACCATATCTGCTACCGAAAATCAACATTCAAAACACTCGGAATAGCAATTCTCTGTTACACAAATTGAAGTTGTGTTACAGTCGCGCTCATACGTTACGACAATGAGGCACCATCTTAGGGAGCGTCCATAAACTACGTAGACTCATTTTGACCACCTCTGAACATCCTCTCCCCCTACCCGTCGTAGCTTGACGTGGCTTTTGCCACTACCTCCCCTCTCCCCTCCCAGCGTGTCACTTAGTTTTTATCCCTATTCATTCCACAATACATTTTGTGCTGTTTTCTCGTGTCAGACGAGCGTAAATTACATACACACATGATTAAATGACGGAAATAAATATTCGCAGGCTGTTGTGTATTCTGTAACTTATTTTAACTGTGACAAATAGTATTTATCAAAAGCGACGTGGCTTAGTTCCGAAACCCTCCCTTCCCTCATGTAGTTCAACGTAGCCTTCTACTCAACCTCTCCTTCCCCTCCCACTTGAACGAGCCACGTAGTTTTTACACGCTCCCTTATACACCGTACTTTCGGCTGTTACCAGTGTAACCGCCAAAGATTCTTAACATTAGCTAACAATAGTAGATTTATGCTACCCCAAAGATTATTCATACTAAGCAGGGGCGGATCCAGGGGGGGGGGGCTAGGGTGCTCAAGCCCCCCCAAAAGTATCTAGGTCCACCCCCGACACTGTAATTTTGGAGACTTTTTTTTTTTTAGCTCTACGGATTTGAGGCCCGAGAAGGCTATAAAGACTACCCTAAGGCCGACTCAAGGCTTCCTCCCCCCCAAAACCAAAATCCACTGAAGGCAAGCCCTCTGAACCAAATTTCATTCAAGCCAAGCCCCCCCCCCCAAACCAAAATCCTGGATCCGCCCCTGATACTGTAATAAAACACAATTTTGGGTGCTCAGAAAAAAGGGAGGGGGGAATTATTAAAATCTAAAATAATTCCTGAAAATGAAAATTGCATATAATAATGATGTTAAAAGGGGATCTAATAGGTTACTAACTAGAACCATGAATTTCAGACACAAAATAAAACCTCATTTATTGAGTCTTA
The DNA here is from genome assembly GCA_031002005.1 of Vandiemenella viatica. Classification (NCBI taxonomy): domain Eukaryota; kingdom Metazoa; phylum Arthropoda; class Insecta; order Orthoptera; family Morabidae; genus Vandiemenella; species Vandiemenella viatica. Next base: position 109,063,007 of record CM061914.1, on the reverse strand, counting down.
TGGCCTTACAAGGTCGGGTAGTAATTAACGTTACGTTAAACACAATTAGATCAGCAAAAACAAGCGATACCCGACGTTTACAATTCGCCGGAGTAAGCAAACAAAACTGAATGAAATATCTCAAACAAGTAATAAAAACAGCAAAGTTAACATTGAAATAACATGGCAACACAGGCCATCAAATTGAAGCTAACATTTTACTGTACAAAGGAAAATCCCAGGGGGCGCCGTATAAAGTGAATGAAAAGCATCAAAATTGAATTAACAAACAGCAAGATGCTTAAGAAAAAATTGAATCGAAATATAAATTCAGCTAGCTCAGAATTTAAGTGGCGGGAGCAGAGTCTTAACCCAGGCGTCGCTTAAGGGCACATAAGTCTGTTAAAATCCACTGAATAGTGACCGTCGTTTCTGGTACATTACCATAGAATCATCGCCGTGATGGTGAGCGACAAACACAATGCCACTGCAGCAATGGAAGCTAAATAAGCGGCTACGCCCGCGTTATTAGCATAACTTCCAAATAATGGCAAGCATGCCACTCGACATCTCGCTTTTCCAAAGCAAGAAATGATCAACCACAATGATCATCAGAGAGCGTGCCGGGCTGACACGTCTATTCACCAGCTCGTCTTGGACCCAAGTCACGTCCGTTCATCAGCTCGTCTTGGACAGAAGTCACGTCCGTTCATCAGCTCGTCTTGGACAGAAGTGATGTCTCAAAATGGCTCCTTCTTCTTCCTCGGCTAGTTGCTCGCCACATGTAAAAGAACTCCACGGAATTAGTATTGTAGACCCCAATAAGTGTTCAGGATTGGCTATCTACACATTTCCGTCGTCACGTGTTTAATATCATGCGTCGCATTCGCCGCCTCCTTCGCGCGTTTCCTACGTGGCCTTCGGGGTAGTAGCGGGGTAGGGGTAGGTCACCGCCCGATTTCGAACGGGACTCAAGCCGGGCTGTCCCGGCGCCATCGAGTCGCCTCGCCTGCTCCATTGTTCCTCTCTCAACCGCCGAAATGGCAGTTTCTAGCCTTCGATATTCAGCCCTTCTGAGCCATGCGTTTACAGAAAAATTGATTTACAATAAAATATACCTTTTGCCGCCCTGGTTTTAAACATACATTTAACCTATCCAGACAACCCTCATTATTTACAATTAATTACACGTTGCAAGACTAAATAATTAATAAATTTGAATATAATAATAAAAAAAGGAATTATGAATATAATTAAAATATAATTATATTCATTGTGGGTGACACTGTCACACCACAATACTAAGGCTAGTGAAAATTCTACGATACGCAAATTAAATTAAATTCATCAATACAGTTATTCATAAACACATAGAATTAATTAAGGAAAAAGAAATAATCTGTCTATATCTATAAAACGAAAACCGGATACATTGGTCTTATAAAAGCTCGGATTTCGATGGGGTTTTCACCGTTTTAAAGCTTAGAATCTCAAATCAATTGTTTGGCATGTCTTATGTTCCAAGGTTAAATAACGCAGGAGCATTAAATGAAATTCTGAGCGCATGATGACAAATCCCAAAGATGGAAGGATTAAATGTTGCATACTTCGCACTAAACACACACCTACAATTTCTCTGACAGTAGCCTTTAATGAAAGCAATAAGATAACTTTACAATAATAACTATTTTGCACACTAAGCAAAACTTGAAGTATTCTTTCTTTTAGTTCGGGATATTCTATTTTTATCGCCATAGATAGCCGTAAAAACAACAGAGATTTTCTTTAAGCATGATCTCTGGACAATGTCTCTGGCCTTCAGCATTAGTCTTCTGTTTACGATCATATTATTCCGGATTCACTTATGATATTTGAATAAAAGACTGAATCTGCGGAGTTAAAGTACCTGGCGTTTCGAGAAAAACTATATCCATTCGCTTCGCAATTGAATCAAATGTGAGTTTCTAGCATAATCTCGCGTTGTTCAGTAATGTAGTAATGCAATTCCTTAACCAAATTAAGGAAGCTTGATATACATGAATATTTTCGGACGATTGAAAATAGTGTACGTGCAAATAAACTTCAACCCACCCGTTTCTTGGTAGGGGACGAGTGAATCTGTGTTTCCTTTAATTCCGAAAAAAGTTGGCGCGAATTTTATGAAACTTTGTTCAAATATTTCTCATTGCAGGAATAAAAATAACGTACGGGTAAATCTACAATTGTACCGGGCAACGCCGGGAACTCCGCTAGTAATAATATAAAAATTATTGGTGGGGTGTGATATTGTCACACGCTCTGTGGTAGAATATGAACGATTGGAATTATGTAGAAATCCCTATTTAACAGTGGAAACTGGATTACATGCCGTTATTTTTCTTATATTTTGAAACGTATTTTTATTCTCACTGCGTGTTTTTTTTCAGGGTTTACTGCTCTCCCGCAATTCACTTGAAGTGATTTCGGGGAACCATAGAATATTGAAATCAGGATGGCTGGACGGCGCATTGAACTGTGTCCTTCCGATATTCAGACCCTAACGTTAAAAGCCCTTTAAGGGACTTTCGGCTACGCAAGGAACATAGTTTCAATTTTTAAACCGACCCATACATTTCCTGATCGCCTGACATGATACTTACGGTTAATAGTTAATATAATATTTTAAATGAAATCTGTACCATGGAACGTCGTAGCGAGCTTTGTATCGTATGAGCAGAGAAAATCTTTCCCAGTCGTCATGCTCAGCTACCGAGCGTGGCCTGGCCCGTATTCAGTAGGATGCAGGTTCGAATCCTCGTCAGGCCATCCGGATTTGAGTAGCTCCAAGTAACTCCAGGCGAATGCCGGAATGGTTCCTTTTAAAAAAGTTTCATGACAAAATTCATTCCCGTTCCTTATACCCAATCCTCCCCCGCATATGACCTCTACATATATGAGGTATAGGAATATTAAAAACAAAATATTATATTCAGCTTAAGAGCCGTAAAAATTGCTACCGAGACCGGAATACGAACCGGCTACCTCATGATCCATACTAACCAATGAATAAACAGAGCGAATACATAACCTAGATAAAACGTATTACTTGACTATCACAATTAACATCTGATTTTAATCGGCAAATGTGGTTCGGTTTATTAATTATAGCCTGATTTTAATGAAACTGCAAAGGTATCATTTTCTTCTCAACAAGCCTTCTAGATCATGAAATCTGTTCAAAAAATGCCAGACATAATTTAGGTGAGAATATGATGTACACTCCACACAAATTACTTGTTGTTCCGTTAGTTCCATGACGTTAAACCTACGGTTCCTTCAAATTGGAAGTCACTGGTTGCTATTGCTAATACCTGTCAGAACCACCGTTTCTTTGAACGTCCAAGAGTTAGAAATCAAATGTACTGATGTTCGGACATTAACATATCTATGATTCAACTGAAAGTAATTTCAGCTTCATTCACATTCGCCGCCATCTCGTTAGAGCATTTAAGTGTTAGATTTGCTGCCTAACTAACGACTGTGGTTGTAGACCTGCGGAACTGCTTTGGCGTATTGATCTCCATGGTGGACTAGGTAAATTCTTAAAAATCACTTTTAGTGTCACAACGTAATATGATAAATTCGGGTAGATCACATTTCATTGCCAAATCAATGTCTTCAGCAGTCACCATGAAGGTGGAGAACCACTAACCATACTGCTATCAGGACAGTGTAATACCTTTGTTTAGCGCCACTGTATCATAAACAGCAAGCATACTGGTAAATCACCTGTACCTGTACAACTTAAGTTCGCTATTAACTACCAGACATGTTCCGCTATGTGTAGCAGTAGGTCTGATGAACTGCGAGTATAGACGATAGCGAAGTATCTAGAAGCCAAGTAAATAACCAAGTATCCTCCGTCGTTTCGTCTTCTTCCAAAGAATACTCTGGCTTCTCCTTCTATTCGTGGATGCATGTTTTGCACAAATGTTCTCTCTCGTTGATTGGCCGAAAAAGTAAACAAATTATAACAATTATTATTGCTGATATATTATTCACAACAAGTTTTCTGTCACCCATTTCACACGTACGATCGTTTCCATTTGCTCCTACACTCACAGGTCAGTACGCGATAAAAGTAAACAAATTATAGCAATAATTATCAACAGTTATTATTGCTGATGTATTTTTCGCTACATGTTTTCTGTGACTCTCTTACACGTACGATGGTTTGAAAACGACGCTAACCTTCCTACACTGAAATGTTTAAAGCTGGTATTTTCTCGATGTCACAAGTTTCATAGTCGGACGATTTATCGCCAGATCTTCCGAACGAACACTCTGTGCAATGTCACTAAAAGGTTTTCATGGTCTCAGAAACCGTGTATACTGTTGTAACCAACAAAATTTACTCACAACGCAACGTCACTCAAGAGTACATACTCCACAGACTGCAAGCTTTTTTCCTGAGCTGCTGACTTACTTTTAACCGCTACAAATTCTCCTGTCGTGTCAGACTATCTCTTGCTATTAATACACACAATCCTCTCACGATTTAGTTTTTCATTTATATTATTAATAATTTATTTACTATTAATTTTACAAGAGTCACGTGATTTAGCTTGATAACGCTATTTTCAATGTATAATAATTCCGCGCATCGTAGTTCTCATACCGAGCGGGGTGGTGTAACGGTTAGCGTTCTCGCCTCGCATTCGGGAGGACGGCGGTTCGAATCCCCGTCCGGGCATCCAGATTTGGGTTTTCCATGGTTTCCCCAAATCACTCCAGGCAAATGCCGGGATGCTTCCTTCAAAAGGCCATGGCCGAATTCCTTCCCATTCCTTGCCCCCATCCTTGCCCCCCATCCTTTCCCGTCTCTAAAGACCTCGATGTTAAAAAGAAACGTAAAGCAGTTACAAAAAAAAAAAAAGTAGTTCTCATATTTCTCGGCGCGGATTTTTATTCTGGCCAGTAGATTCAAGATTCAGCTTACTATGGTTTTTACAAAATTATTTTATTCAGCTGGTACGTTAATAAAATTATATCCTTGACAAAGAAGAAACGAAATAAAAAATCAAAGAATTCTGCAGACTCAAGCACTTCCCATGAACACTTTCCGTGTCCTTAAAATTGGCCTAAAATCGAATTTTGGTTGTTCATTTGTTAGGAATCGAGCTTGTACTCTGGAACAGCATAATTAATATCGTAACATACATTGATCCTCCAGAACATTATGACTACCTACCTACTATCGATATAAACGTGTCCAGGCGATAGCTGCCTCACCCTACGAGGAATGACCGCTAGTCAGACACATGCACTGTGCTTGTAGTATCAGTGAGAGTGCTATCCGTGTTTAGAATGGGGAAGGCGCGCGATCTATCTGAGTTTGACCAAGGGAAAATTGTGACAGCCTGGAGGCTCGAACCGAGCATTTCTGAAACTGCACGACTTATCGGTTGTTCGAGGAGTGCTGTCGTGAGTGTCTTCGACAAGTGGCGGAACCAAGGTGAAACCACGTCCAAACGTCGAGGGGTTGGGCGGCCACCATTCATTATTCTAGGCAGACTGGTAAAACAGGACAGCTGGTGAATTGCGGTGGAACTAACATCAGTCTTTAATACTGGACAGACTACAAGTGTGTCTGAACACACAGTGCACCGAATACTCCAAACGATGGGCCTCCGCAGCTGACGACCCATGCATGTGCCAATGTTAACACCACGACATCGGCAACTACGACTGAAATGGGAACGTGACGATCATCACTGGACGTTGACATAGTGGCAGAGTGTTGCATGGTCTGATGAATCCCGATACATTCTTCATCATGCCCACGGGTGAGTACGAATCCGTCGTTTGTCAGAGGAATAGTTTCTTGACACCTGTACTGCGGCACGGAGACAAGCTGGTAGTAGCTCAGTTATGCTCTGGGGGCATCCATAGGTCCAGTGGAGCTCGTGCAAGGCACCACGACGGCCAATAAGTATCGTACACTGGTTACAGACCACGTACACCCCTTCATGACGACCATGTTTCCCAACGGCAGTGGCATTTTTCAACAGGATAATGTGCCCTGTCACAAGGCCAGGAGTGTAATCGAGTGGTTCGAGGAACACAGTGGCGAGTTGCAATTGATGTGCTGGCCACCCAACTCGACAGATCTGAACCCGATCGAACACATCTGAGATTTGTTTGAACTTGGAATTTACGGGAATTGGTGACGGGTGTGCAGATGTGGTGCCGACTCCCTCCAGCGACCTACCAGGGCCTCATTGCTTCCATGCCAAGACGCGTCATTGCTGTTATCCGTGCCAAATTCGGACATACCAGCTATTAGGCAGGTGGTCATAATGTTCTGGCTGATCAGTATACAATTCAACGTTCGGTCATTTAGTAAGTTGCTGTGTACACATCTATTAACTGTAGCCGCTAAATCATAACTGAAAGCCATAAAAAGAAATTAGGTGATTAAGCTTCACATGATGTGATGTATCCTTTAGTCTATGATCTATGTGTATCAGTAAATGCTGATACGTATAGCGTCGAAATTATACAGAAAGAATACATCAGAGTAATCATTTACGAAGCCTGCGCTGACAGTGGGTTTGTAGGTGTTTAGTATAATTGTAACTAAATAATAATATTTTCGTGTGGTTTTATTGACCTAGTTTCTTACTGGCTGCTCGAGTCTCCTCTGTCATATTCTAAACCAAACCGATAATCCTATCGGGTAACGAGGATCTGCAGTTTAACGTTGAGCGTGCAAAAGTGGAATACCGGCCTTAAATACGAATGATTTAATTTGAATTCCTAATAATACAATGCCGTTCGCATCTCGGTCAACATTTCGACCGGGAGAAGCTACTGTCCTTTAAATAGCTGCTAATTTCGGGAAACTTTCACTTTAAGTTCTCAGTTTTACGACGTCGAATCCAAAATGAAACAAACCTTATTTTACTCGTAGGACCAAGGGTTGTATATTGATTGAATTCCCACCAAAATCTGACCTGTAGCTATTGCAATTAATAGCGTTCAACGAAAATATACGGACACTGTTATCTTAATTATTGGGCTTCTCGGTGTCACATCAAACTTAAACCTACCATTTTCTCACTACTGGACTGCACAATGATCGACAATCCAGGAAATTCCGAAGAGTAGTTTTTGCGTAGAATTGCGTCCATAGAAAAACGGAAACTATTTTCCAGACAATTTTACTTAATATCACAGCTTTCCTAAAAATTAATCATACTCTACTTGCCTCCTGAGATCCGCCTAAAAACCTTTCAGAAATATTTTTTTTTTTTGATTTGTAATGAACAAAACGTAAGTTATTTCTCGCAGTCGCAGTATGTATAACTATATATAATTAACATTTGTAATACATTGTATTGTGTACAGTATTAATTATAAGTAGTTTGTTTGCCTCTTTTATTGCTTGTACGTACATGAAATAAATCCTACTAGTTTTACTGGAGCAGTTCGTTTACCTAACAAATTCTTGTAAAACATCTTTTGCCCGTAGTTATAATTTATAATCATAATCATAGAAACCTTATCTGCACAGTTTGAGATATTCATTTTAAAAAATGATGACAGACTTATTATTGATATTGTTACCTAGGCAGGAAAAGTATTAAACATTGATAAAATAAAAGATGACATTGTTAAACATAATAGATTTTCGATATATAGTTATTTCAGATTCGGAATGCAATACATCGGAAAAAGATATCGATATATCGGAAATGAGCTTCACAAATAAGAATATTTATTTAGCATATCAAATGAAAAAAGAATGGAAACCTTAGGACACTTTGCTCCTAATTAATCAAAAAGGTTTAAGTTGTGTGTGCCAGTACTGTTAGAAAAAGTTTTTAAAAATAATCGTTTTACATGTTCCGCTGTTAGGTTGCTCCGGTTAGTTGGCACCAGATCCAATTTGATCAGATGTGATACAAGGAATCAAGTATTTGAAAGCAATTTCTGACAGCACAGTAATAAAATGCCTGCTGTCTATGCAGAACTTTAGGGTATTTAATGACCTTGAAATATTTATCTAATCTAAACATTGTTCTAATTCGGCAAAATTGCGCCAAACTTGTACCGAAATCTTCAGTCGACATATTTTTGCAAGAGTGCGCGCTCATGTCTCTTCCAAAGAGAATACGTTGTTTCTTCTGCTATACATGTTTAGATGAAATATTTCTCCTTCTTTTATGCTCCACAGTAAAACATTTTGACAGATTTGATATTTTATTAGAAACAGCCATTTTTAAAAGCAAAATGCAATTCTTGAAGCACGGATGCAAGATGGTTGCTTCGACGAAAAGAAAATTGCGTTCAAAAGGATCAAACAACCTTTAATACGTTTCAACAAATGCCGACGATCTAACAGCAGTTGTCTTAGTACATTCGTTAGTCGTTTAACGAAACTGGCTGATATATTATAAATAATGTTCTCGGGTGACTAGCCGAGTTATAGGAGTGTTATAATTACACAATATTTCGGCGCTCTCAAACGTCGGCGCCATCTTCCGGTGAAGTGAGGTTTTGAGTGGTTTTGACCAATCAGAGGTAGCAGCGGGAGTCTGATCTAGCTCAGCAACTTTACACGTTCCTGACCTCACTTCACCGGAAGATGGCGCCGACGATTGAGAGCGCCGAAATATTGTGTAATTATAACACTCCTATAACTCGGCTAGTCACCCGAGAACATTATTTATATTCTCAGCGCCGAGAAAGACTGCGTAATTATGGCTGATATATTGTTCGGTGCTCGGTTCTTCAGTTGATATTTTAAATTAACCAGGAACCTAAACCAAGCCACAAAAAATATTTAACTGTGAAGTAGCTACTATACTTGTTACATTATTATTATTATTTCTCAATGCTAATACTTTTGCTACTGTTCGAGACAATATTCAAAACCTTTCCATCATGCCAAACAAGAATTCCGAGTGCTACCTTCTACGTTAATATTTGGCCTCCTTTTTTCTTCTGATTGTTTCTCACATCTCAATTGATCGGAAGCACCATAACCCTGTTCAGCCTCAACTGTCGGCTCAAGATCATGCTCACCTCAGCAACCCATCGCGCTGTCTACCCCTCCCATTAAAACAGTGTGTCGTTTTTTAATTTTAATATTTATCGAAATTAATAAATCAGTTTAATTAGATGAAGAAAACGTTAAAGATTATAATATTGTTATATACATTAATGTATTATGTTAATATACAAAATTATTAAATATTACTAAACACTAGCTGACCCGGCAATGCTTCACTATTGCTGGACTTGAGTAGGCACATAGATTAAATGAAAAAATATTTACATTTATTTCACTCATTTTCAGTTGGAAAGGGTGAGAGGGGATGCGCTTTGGAAAACATATGGAGGCAGTATTTTTCTGTTTGTTTCAAAGTATAAGTGTACAAATTCTTATCTAAATCTGATAAAAAATGTGGTTTGCCTAAATTATGGGTTAAAAACGTAATGGGGTTGGAAAGGGGGAGAGGGGATGAATATTCGGAAAATATACGTAGGCAGTATTTTTCTGTTTGTCTTAAAGTATAAGTGTACAAATTCTTATCTAAATCGGATAAAAAATGTGGTTTGCCTAAATTATATGGTAAAAACGTAATGGGTTTGGATAGGAGGAGAGGGGATGAATATTCGGAAACCATACGTAGGCAGTATTTTTATGTTTGTTTAAAAGTATAAGTGTACAAATTCCTATCTAAATCGGATAAAAAATGTGGTATTGCCTAAATTATGGGGTGAAAAAATTATGGGGGTGGAAAGGGGGCGAGGGGATTAATATTCGGAAACCGAATTTAGGCAGTATTTTTATGTTTGTTTTAAAATATAAGTGTACAAATTCGTATCTAAATCGGATAAAAAATGTGGTTTTGCCTAAATTATGGGGTGTTATGGGGAATAGGGGGTGACTTTTTGGAATTTTTTTTTTTTCACAGGAACCTTCGCAGACGCACACTCGAAAACTCTCCAAAGTTTCATTGCAATCTGATAAATGGTATAGGAATGCATAGAAGACGAACAAACCCACAAACATTGATTTTTATATATAAGATAATTATTATAGACAAATATTTTAATTTGCTTATCAGGAAAACCCTAAGAATTTGTTTCCTTTCATCAATTATTTCATGATGTAATGAAAATGTACCTTCAGTAAGACAAAAGATTTAGTGTGGGTAATGTTTACTTCGCTGTTCTTGCGTCTTTAAAGGGCCAAAGTAAAATTCAACAATATTAATTTCGGAAAATTTGTTTCAGTAATTTTCGCTGTCAATATTATTTTTATCCGTTAACGCCAAACCCCAGTAAAAAGCTACCTTTTCTTTAATAATACCCTGATGTACCGTGTCTTTAGCTTTAAAAGATTGTTCTGAAGTTAGAACTTTCCCTTTGTGATTTAATTATTTTTTCTGGATATTTACTACAAGGAACATCTGCCTATTTGGTTTATTTAATGCTCTCTTGTATCAGCCATTAAACATCCCTGCTGCTTATTTATGAGAAAACCTACGAACTGGCCATATGTTCCAACTCAAGAAACAAAGCCTTTCCCAGCAGCTTTCACCGAGAAAGTAGTGGAAGATATGCAACGGAGATGAACGTTCAGAACATTTTTTCCCACACCTGCAATACGGAGAGTGTAAATGGAAACTTAAAAGTGTAAATTAAACATTGCAGGAAACACTTGTAACACGCTTGATGAAATAATTGTCTGTTGTGACATTCCCAGTTCAGTCTTGTACTCCGACATTATTATGTTAAAATTTGGTTTAGTGTCTCGTTCCAAGGGAGACAGTCCTGTGAAATAGCGGATGAAATGGGCATCTTAGAAAGTGCATGTGCGCATTAAACGTTTGATAGGAGTGTAAACTGTGCATCATGGCACAAATTGTCAAAAAATTCTAGATGGAGGGGTTTTGGACTTATCTTCATGTTTATGTGTTTAAAATAATCTCTTTAAAACGTTTTGATCACACTTAATTATTTAATTTGTCTATATATGAATTAGATAAAACTGTATAAGTATCAGGAAGCTATGATATAAGAACTACTAGAAAACTCGTATCAGTATAAAAAATTGTAATATGACGTCGTAGTTTATTTTCAGTGTCATTTAACTTGTATGTAGAAGACGCCATTAAGTTTCTCACAATTAGGACGAGTTTATACCACTGAAGACGAACCTGGACCATGACCGAAGTTGTAGAGAACTACCAAGTGGAGGGAATACAGGCGTAATATCGTCTAAGTAGTTTGCAAAATAAACAGAAAATTGGTGGTTTTGGCACAAACATCAAAATAGTTCACGAAAGAATAGGGAATGTAAAAATCTGTACTGGTCCATAAAAACATACTCATCCGGAAGGCATCAAGGGATCCCGAAATTTAAAGTACCCATCCTACGGACTAAACAACCCCTCTCCATGTGGGTTTTAACGCATGACTTACAAAACAATTTGGTGGTCAACCGCCTTCTTCGTCAAATCTCCGATCTTGTAAATTTCTTCCACCATTGGTGCTGAAACAATTTAATATTTATTGGTGACTTAAGGATTGCATCACAAGGTGGGTTGTTCCTTAACATGAAAGGCAAACGACGCGTTGTTACACAATTATAACGCACCAGCTGTATAATTACATAATGCACATTACGTAAGTATGCAGAGAGATTCTTTATACTTTTACTGCCATGACCAAGGAGCAAGGCTAGCGCTTCCAAATCACGATCTGTTTGTTTGCAGAAATGAAAACTTCTTTAGTTATAGAAAAATTGTCCATGGAGAACAGGTAAAACAAACAAAGTGGTTTAGTAAAATACAATTTAATGAAGAGAAAATTAAATAATACATTCGTTTATTTAACGTGGTAGAGGCAAAGAACAATAATCAATGAATGTAAGACTTCGTAATCGTTAACAATAATTAATATTTGTAACTGTGTGAATATAGACATTACATGGGGTATATCAATCGTTGCATACTGCAATTAATAATTGATGTAATTTGATGATAGTTATGTGAAACTTCATAAACACTGAAAGCGATTAAGACTGACCATTTGTGATAAACGGAATCACATTTTAGGGACTATGCAGAAAAATTACTGTCCAATCAAAATTCTGGGCGATTTTACAGTCCTGTGTGTTTATTAGGTATATTTTTAGCTATATCCGTAATAAAGATTTTTGAACATGGTAAATTAATGATATTTGTCCGGTTAAAACAAAATCTCTGAACTTACGGCTTTTTTTCCCCTTGCTTCTCTCTTCGCGCCTTGTCGAAGTTGAGGTCATTAGAAGCGGGAAGGACTGGGAAGCAGTTCGGGCATGACATTTTTTGAATAAACCATCGCGGCATTCGCTTGGAGTGATTTAGGGAAATCATGGAAAACCTCAATCTGGATGGTCGAATGCGTATTCGAGCTCACGCTCTCCCGAACGGGAGACCATATAGTTTTTTATTTTTTTTATTTTTTTTTTATTTTTTTTTATTTTTTTTAGAAATGAACAGATCACGAAGGAGAAACTCTTTCAGATCGCGAAGGAGAAACTATTTGACAGATATTTCCATGATAGTTTCACAAACTAATTCCAAATGATTTGCATTTCTTCGTACAATTTAATCTGGGTAATGGTTTACCCCATTGTTTTTCCTAATATCTGATCAAAAACTATAACGATAACAACTTGTCGGAAATTTTTTTAGTGACGTATCAAATATATTATCTCTAAAAGGTTATTTCTTTTGCCATACGAAATAAATAAATAATTCCCTAAAGGTGTTTTTTTTGTGAAGAACCATCTTTCTCCTTTCATACCAAAATTGTAATTGAGGTGTCATTTTAAAGATTAATTCCTTCGCTTTGGTATCTCATTAATTAAGAAAGAAGTTTTACGAAAATCAAACCATAAATGAAAAAATTATGAACAATCAAGGTCACGTGTATTTGACAGTTTAGAGTCAAGCCGCTTGGCGTCGATAAGGAGTGATCGCATTACCGCTAGATAGCAGCGAAATGGGTGTGTTTCCTAGAGTAAGGAGCTTTTTTGATATTTTCGTTTCTGTTCGGGAAATATTGCATCATTTCTAATTGTTTCGTAAAACATTGTAAATGTTTTTCTACTTACTTATTTCGGTTTACAAATAAACAATTGTTACAAATGAGCCGGTTCTTCTTTTACCTGCGATAAACCCCCAACCTCGCTATTAATTGTATATAGTTTGCGAAATTTTCACACGGGCCTCCCAGTTTTTGTTATGTCTTTATGCCTCGTCGACGTCGAGGTCAGTAGAGGCGGGAAAGGAATGGGGGTAAGAAACGGGAAGGAATTCAGCCATGGCCTTTTTGAAGGTAACATCCCGGAATTCTCCTGGACTGATTTTGGGAAATCATGGAAAACCTAAATCTGCACGCCCGGATCGGGATTCGAACCCGCGTCCTTCCGAATGCGAGGTCAGAACTTTAGCCGTTCACCCACCACGCTCGGTTCCATTATTCTTCCTGATATTATTTGGTGCACTTGGTACGATTGGGTAACCAATGGACGGTCACATCTTGACTCAAGTGTTAGACACCTTTTAATCTGCTTCGTCCTAGTCCGTGGTTATACATTGGCGGAGGCAGTTTAGGAAGCGTCCATAAACTACGTGGTTTGGTCTAAAAGGAGGGGGGAAGTGGTTGAGTAGAAAACTATGTTGGGCTACGTAGAGTGGGGGGGTTGGGGAGGATTCATAACCAGGCAACGTAACTTTTCATTCATATTATTTGTCACAGTTAAAGCAAGGTACAGAACACACAGCAGCATGTGAATATTTGTTTCAGTTATTTATAGCCTGTTCAGTTAAGAGAGGCGGCTCAAGGTCAGCCTGCTCTATCCCCACTCCACTGCCCTTACCCCTACATGCGAAGGGGAAATTTACCCCTACAAAGCGTACAGCACCGAAAGGTGGGAAGGGAGGGAATGAGGAGGTCAGGATCGGGGAGAAGGGAAGATGACCTTGAACAGCCAGTTGAGAATGAACAGGGTATAATTAACTCCGCATGTAGTTTACGATAGTCTGGCAAGAGAAAACAGTACAAAATGTCTTCTGTAATCAATAGGGGGATAAAAGTTGCGTGCCATGTGGGGGGAGGATGTAGCAAAAGCCCCGTTAGGCTACGTGGGGAGGGAGGGGGGAGAGTTCACAGGAGGTCAAAATGGAGGTAGTACGTAGTTTATGGACGCTCCGTTGCTGGCGAAGCGGGTCGCCCATCCTGCGTTCTGCGGAACTAACGACCGAGATGGACTCGCCTCCGTGCCAAGTAGCCGTATGTGGAGCATGGCGGTGTTTCCAGCACCTTTCCTCGTTTTCTTTCGGTACCTCGGCGGGACAGCTCCGACCAAAGCATTCTTTGTCTGAACTCTGTCCACGATTAATTTTTGCGTGTTAGTCCATAATATCGGTTGTCGCACCAGTTATCTGTTCGACCACCCGTCAATATTAAACAGAATCTCACAAACAAAGAACAACTACCAGATAGAACTCAACACAATAAAGAAAACGGCAACAAATAATGGACATGAACCACAGACAGATGACACAATAAACAGAAAAATTATAAACCAAATGAAACAAGTACAAACAATAAGCAACACAATCAAACTTCAGTCACAGATCTAGTGTTGTAAAAAAAGTTTTTTTCTGACTTGAAAAAAAAAAACATGAAAAAAAACTGTAAAAAACATGTTTTTTTCTGGGACATGTTTTTTTTATAACTACTAAATCTCAAATTTGTAAGGCACTTATCGTTTAATATGACTGTTTTAGAGCTTATTCTAAGTACTTATGTTAATTTTTAAATCTACTATATTTTTCTGGTTCAGTAGAAAATAAATTGGCAACATTGACTGAAATTTTCTTTTATGAACGGGGACTTCCCGAAGAGCCTAGGTTGCACGAGAAGGAATCCCCGTTCCCCGTTGTTTGGATTGATACTCGCTATTTGAACTAGTGCTGCCAGCCCTATGGATTTATCTGTAGACCTACGGATCTTTTCAAAAAATTAGGAACTTAAAATTTATCTACAGTTTTTTGCCTCCTTTTATTACTAATTGTGCTTTCCTTATATTCGTATACTTGTTAAACTCTCAGCGTATAGTGATACTGACTCATTTAATTGTCAGTAATTATGAACCGTTTCCTTGCAACCGTTGGCGTAAACCAACGACTGAAAAGAAATGAAGCTCTTATTTTGTATGCTAATAGATTTAAATTCAAACTTAAAAGACCGTAATACAAAACTATCGGCGCAGTCTTTATGCACAGTGTTTACTTTGCTCATAATTTAAAATTGCAATCTCAAAATCTTTTGCGTACAATACAAGAACAACCAGTAAAAGAAAATGTAACTACTTCTGAAGTTATGAATATAGAGGAGACAGGAGAAGAAACAGAAAATTCCGACCAAACTAGTGTTGGTGGTACTGACGTAGAGGATGAATAAAAAATTATGTTATCTATATAGATACGTTTATGAATCATTATGTAAGACATTATATGATTTAGTAAGAAGTAAGATTTAAAACACACATGTAAAATGTAAGTTCCTTAAATAAAACTATAATTTAACAAATATATAGTTTCCTCAAAAATATATATATATATATATATATTTATAAAAAAAAACAAGGGTGCTAGGTTTTTTTTCATGTTTTTTTTCACAAATCTGAAAAGAAACATTTTTTTTCAGTTTGCAACATTACACAGATACCATTAGAAAAACAAGTCAACTATGCAGAGAGTTGGAACAAACACACAGACTACACAGGACAATGAAAATAAGAGAAAATGGTATTAAATGACATATTTTAACAAATACATACACCGAGTGACTCATTTTTTTTTTAAAAAAAACAAGCCATCAACTTTGCACTGCGAGCTGGCAACACAATACAAAAACAAATAAAAACCCAATAATACACGACTTCTCCTGTGGCGTGTCATTAGAGGCCGTCCATTAATTACATGTTTTACCGGAAATCTGGACCCCTTGTCTCCATTGTGGGATTAGTTGAGATCTGGTCGGAACTGCCTCCCCCTTCCCTTTCTGGTTAGCTGAGATCTTCAGATAAATCCTTCCCCTTGCTGAAGACCTCGTAATTTTTTTGGGACCTTTTATTTTAGCTCTTCTGTTCTCAAGGGCAGTTATATCCCCTCCCCTAAAATAAGGATCGATGTCGTTTGTAGACCGAGTTTTTGTTTTGTTTTTTTGTTGGTTTTTTTTTTTTTTTTTTCTTATGCTCTGCTGTTCTTCAAGGAATTAAAAGAAGATGACTTGAGATACCTGTCGATGTGTCCCCTCCCCCTTTGGCGAAATTTGTTGCGATTAAGCCGGACCGCCCCCATCCCTCCCCACTCTATTTCGCCACACGTAATTATGGGCACCCCCATATCTCGTAAACGACAACAATGCCTTTAGTGGCAGCGAGCGGAACAAACAGGCGGGGGTTACAAACTTTGCTCAGTATAGCGAAATTCTAGTGCAGCGTAAGGGAACATAGAGATGCAAACCCTCTGATGCCGGAAATGCTGTGTAAATACAAGCAAATGTGAGTAATGAAAAATATAGATTCACTGAAGATGCTTCAGAGAATGAGGCGAAACGCCTTCAGGGAAATAAATAAGTTATAAACAGATTAAAATGCATTGGTATGATTATTATTCATACAGATTGATTCTATGGCAATTGAGGAAATGGATTACAATGTCGGGATGTTTGACCCTTCCTCTGTTCAGTGGTGTGTGCCACGCATTCGAATCTTTCATATTTTATGAGACATTAAAATGCAAAATATGCACCAATCCTTTCTGAATAAGCTTGTATTTAGACGTAAATCTTTAATAACAACAGCTTTTATTAGGGTGTGTTAGCTTCTTAGTATAGCTGTAACTCAATTATAATATTCACGCGTAGTCTTAATGGCCTAGTAACAGAGTTTCTTAGTGGTCTCCCAATGGTGTAACCATCTAAACCACGACTGTTCAACCAATTTTGGAAATGGGTCACAATTTCGATTCTGTGTTAGCCTGCGGGCCGCACAATACTTACCTATAGTTACAAATAGGTATTTAAATAAAGCAAAAATATAAGTAATATAGTTTATCATAAACTTAAAAAAAAAACACACACAAACAAACCAAAAAACAAACAAACAAGCAAGACAAAAACAAAACAAAATAAAAACAAAACAAAAACAATCCAAAAACAAATGTCAATGAGACCTTTGCAGAGGTTTTTGAGCTGGTATACTCTAGAGTGCTGGTGTTGGTACGCAAATTCAAATGCGTTGGCGTGCCACTTTGTGACCCACGGGCACTGGAGTCGGGAAGCCTTGATCTAAACGAATCCTGTAATCCACCAAGTAGAGCAGTCTAGTGGTTAAGTAATCAAGGCATCCGACAGGATATCGAAAAGTCCCCGGTTCGGATCCCTGTTTCGGCGGGTATTTTCGGTGACCTTTAACCCGACCATCACATCTTTCAAAGCTTGGTTTGTGTACATGATGTAATCCAGAACGCTACAGTGTTTCGGATTACACCTTAAACTGTCACCCTTTACCCCGTAGGATTACTGGTTTAGGTTACGTAAGGAGGAAAGGAACTGGCCATCCTACTTCCGATACCAGTGTAAATACATCTTCTTTGGGTGGGTTTCACTAACATTCAAGTTGAATATCAAACTTAACTTTAAGCTACCTGGTAGCGGGTACCTATAGTTTAATGTGGAATCAAACCTACCAGAGACAATATACAGACAAGCCACGGAGCGTGCAGGAGTAATTCCGAAAACGAAATGTCGTTGTTACGTTAAAACATCTGGACTGTTTGAAATATCTTGCTTTTAAATGTGTGCAAATTTGAGGTCACCTTTATTTTAGTTTGTTGGTTTGGCGGCGTCGTATCAAAAACAAACATACCCTCTTTCACTCCTCGGTATATGTGCATGAAAACCAGACGAGAACTTTTTTTATGAATTGCACATTAAAAAACTTGAAAATAATTTATTAATGTCTCAGCATTCCTCAAAATCGAGTTTACCCCTTACAAAGAACTATACATTGTTCAGAACCGCATCCAAATCCTACTAGTAGATGTTGGATGAATCCCGTTAAAGGAAAAAAGTCATAGACAGACAATGTTCTATTTGTTTCTCAGATTCCCGTCGTATCAAGATGAAACATAACTCATTTTACTCTTGGGGCACAGGGCTACACAGTGTTTAAACCACAATGAAAACTGTTTTTGCGTGAATTGTGGTCAATTAAACGTTAATTGTTTCTCGCATTCGAAATATTTATGTGTGTTATATAAATTTTAGGAACGACCGTTGAGATTTATGTTGCTAGGTTATTATAAATATTTGTTCCGTAGTGCTGGACTTCGTAAGAGAAGAAGAGCTATTTATAGATTTCAGGGCGACGTCTTAACAAAGAAAATACTGCAGTGGCTGGGGTGTGGGGCATGTTATGTTTTTTTTAATGGCTTTCGGGCGTCGGATTCGAACCGACGACCTTCGGCACGCAGAGCTAGCACTCCAGCCGCTACGCTACCGAGGCCGGCCAAATGCCGAAGTTGGCACTGCTGAACAGTAGGAAAGGAAGGAGACCAATTGGAAGACATCGGGCAAGATGATTGAACCAAGAGAAGAAAGACGCAGAGGCTAAGAGAGTCGTTTGAAGAAAAGTGGTGGAGGAATAATCTTGAAATGACCGCCAGACTTGGAAGAGGATGTGCCGCAAAGGAGGAAATGTCTAATAACTATAATTAACTCATATTCAAAAACATACTGATTCCCATCCACCTACTAAAGATGAAATCTACATTTATAACCTCCGACTTAATACCAATAGGACATCAGGAGAAGATGGCATCCTCGTCGAATAGGACTGAACGCATTAGAGGAACTCATACAAATCATCACAGAAATATAGCGAATAGAAAATTTCTATTTAACATCCTAGAAGAACTGGAACTCGACCCTCAAGACTTTAAATCTCATCAAACAAAAACTCACAAATACAAAATTCAAAGTTAAATTTATGTCTGAAAATCAGCTCTCTTCGGAATTAAGACTGGCGTTCGACAAGGAGATGAATGTTGCCATTCCTCTCAAATCTCGTCTTAGATACAGTGATTAGGGAATGGAAGAAAGAACTGCAAAAACAAAAACACTGGAAACTTACTCAGCTCGGACGGACAAAGGATGTCATCAAGATCATTTGCTCAACTTTCGCAGACGACCTAGCGATACTAATGCACAGCGAAATCACTGCGATCAAGTAGATAGAAGTCATCAAGGAATGTGCTGAAAAAGTTGGCTTACAAATTTCATTCGAGGAAAGTAAGTTTGTTTGCATTGGATTCACACTCAGAAATTAAACACGAAATACGAACAAGTCAAACAGATTCCACGATTCAGGTAACTAGGTGAGATTCTGGAGGCAACAGGGCTATAAAAGAAGTAGAGAGAATACAGAAATTCAAGAGATCATACGGAAGAACACGCGACATCTACACTGAAGAGCCAAAGATACTGGAATTGGCATGCGTAAGCAAACACAGAGATATGTAAACACTCAAAGTACGGCGCTGCGGTCGGCAATGCCAATATGAGATAACAGGTGTCTGGTGCAGGCGTTAGATCGGTTATTGCTGCTACAATGAACGTGATGTTATAGTCGGCTCACGAGAGATGCGACAAAGCATCTCCGAAGTAGCGATGAGGTGGGGATTTTCCCGTACGACCATTCCACGACTACACCGTGAATATTGGGTATCCAGTAAAACATCAAATCTCCGACATTGCTGCGGCCGAAAGAAGATCCTGCAAGAACGGGACCAACGACGACTGAAGAAAATCGTTCAACGTGGCAGAAGTGCTCACTCCTCGCCTGGGCCCGTCAACACTGACATTGGACTGCTGATGATGGGAAACATGTTGCCTGGTCTGACGAGTCTCGTTTCCAATTGTATCGATCGAAAGGACGTGTACGGGTATGGAGACAACCTCATGAATTCATGGACCCTCCATGGCAGCAGGGGACTGTTCAAGCTGGTGGAGGCTCTGTAATGGTGTGGGGCGTGTGCAGTTGGAATGACATGGGACGACTCTGATACGTGACACGTACGTACGCATCATGGCTGATCACTTGCATCCATTCATGTCGATTGTGCAATTCCAGCAGGACAATGCGACACCCCATACGTTCAGAATTGCTACAGAGTGGCTCCAGGAACACTCTTCTGAGTTTAAATACCTCCGCTGGCCACCAAACTCCCCAGACATGAACATTGTTCAGCATATCTGGGATGTCTTGCAACTTACGTTCAGAAGAGACCTCCATCCCCTCGTACTCTTACCTCTGCAGGATGCATGGTGTCCCATACTAATTCAGACATACCGTAAGTCGAGTCCATGCCACGTCGTGTTGCCGCACTTTTGCGTGCTCGCGGGAGCCCTACACGATATTAGGCAGGTGCATCAGTTTCTTTGCTCTTCAGTGCATAACAAAAAAATGCATTTTGATACTTACAAAGATCCGACATACAAAACCTGATGCTCTGTTAGCAAGTGAAACTCTGATACCCAACAGAAAAGGTGACCTAGAAAACATTGTGAAAGAAAAATAAAAAATGCTTGGCCCAAAGGAAACAGAAGATGGGTACAGACTGTAATCCCAAAAAGCACCAGAGTTTAAGTTCGCAGCAGACGTCAGAAAACGAAGGTTATAATTCTATCGACACCTAGAAAGATTCATAACCACATTATTTACAAACAAGATCATAACTTACGTCACATAGCCGAAGAGTGGATCCTACAAGTCAGAAAGGAACTAGATATGGTTCAAATAGACTCTTCGGAATTTTTAGACAGGTAGCTATTCAGTCGAAAGGTAAGCAGACGGGCAGTGCAGCAAGAGAATGAAGCTCCATTGAGACCAGGAACCATGTGGACTGAAGAGAGGTCATGGAGAGAAAATACGAGCTATCTGGTAGAGCAGAAGGGCGAATTACTAAAGCTCTGCGTGATACAACTGGTTGCTTACGAACATAATAATAATAATAATACGAAGTCACGAACAGAAAATGAATTAAACTGAAAGAAAGGTATTAACGGAAACATGTTAGGAGGGAGATTGTGCGAATGTAATTAAATTTCTTCTGTATTTAAAAAAGCAGACGTCATTAGAAAAACAGATGTATGCGTTCGAATTCGGAATGTTCAATCGCAGAGAGAAAGAGTTTAGATTTTCAGGGTATTCCGGCTGTGCCATATAATATTATGTGGAATTAAAACCGCGAAGCATCCTGCTGTATGTAATATGGAAAATGTAGATCCAACAAAATTATTTTAGTATTCAATTATTATTAAATATAAAATTCATGAACACACATAGGTCATAGCGTTATTTTAAATAATCACTTATACAGTATATATGTATATTGTATTTTTTCAAGAATGTCAGTTATGTCACTATTGTTATTATTATTATTTTTTTGATGAGTCTTGGCTGCGTGAATTTTGATTAAAATTAAACGTTTTTCTTGAAGGCTTCGTAGGCATTTTGGGATGCACTTCCTTGCTTTAACCAAAGAGAAACTAACATCAGTAGGCTTAATGGTACCTGTAACTTATACGAGATGGCGTAAGAGCCATATCCCGGGATAAGAAATGCAAGAATTTCTCGTTTTTTTGTAAAATTGCATTTTTTCAGGCAAGACACTTGCGAAACGTTATCTACACATGAAATTTCATCCATATCGTTAGAGACGTTTCCGAGATACCAAATATATATACAAGAATTGTTCGTTTGAAGATATAAGATTCGCTATATACTTGTACGACCATACTAGCTTTTTCTCCTGACTTCCTTCAGGTGGGCCATATAAGCTCTAGGTCGATTTTTTGTTAGGTATCATCTTTAATTTTTTATCATTCGGAACGAGTTATACGATGAACCAGCAGCGTTCGTTGTATTTTTTTGCTTATAGTATCCTCATTTCGCCCCTTACCCTACTTACATCTATACTCTGCAGTTCACAAAGTTGATCCTTTTCCCCCCAAAACTAACTCTGTGCGTCCCAATCCAGAATAACACGAGGAAAGAAAGAAGTCATATAAGCATCAGTACGGTACCAAATTTCTCTAATATTATCCCTCCTCTCATTGCGACCCAAATGGGTTGTTGGACGAAGTATTTTATAGCATTCATAAACGAAAGGAGTTGTTCTTAACGAGCGAGGCGGGTGACAGGAAAAGCTCTGACCTTGTATTCAGGAGGACGAGGGTTAGAATCCCCGTCCGGGAATCCAGATTTCGGATTTCGATGGGTTCCCCAGATCACTCCACGGGAATGCTGGGATGCTTAATTCAAAAGTCCATGGCCGAATTCCTTCCCGTTCCTCGCCCCCGCTCCTTTCAGGCCTCTAATGACCTCGATGTCACGAGGCTTAAGGCCATAAGGCAAAAACAGTTGTTCACTTGTTTGCTAATAAACTCAAATGAAATTTACTTCGTCTGCCTGTCAATTAACCCTCATGCAATCCACGTAACAACTCTTTGACTCTTTCGTAAGGACAATGGCAAGTAGTCACAAATCGAGCAGCTCTTCTCTGTACTGTCAATCAATTCCTCGCGTTATGGCAGAATAGTTCAATTGTGGTTGCACGAGAGTTTTGTGCGCTCTCCGCTTGGTAAGTGTGTTACAATTATTAAGAAAGAATTGATCTATGAATCATAGCCTAATATTAACTGTATCTGCGGCCGGTTATGTGTTTGTCACATGTCATGTAGCTTTAACTATTACGGCCAAATACTTCAGGCAATAAGCCATGTTGACAACTAAACAATTTACTTTACACTCCTGAACAAATGGATTCTTTTTGTTAGCTATGCACATTACCTTGCACTATTTGCAATTTACTATAATTTGCCATTTATTGCGCCATGTCCTTATAAATAAAGGCTGGAACAAGTTATAAATTTGCTATAGTAGCCTTGTGTTATGTCAAAGCTTCTCTCAGCATCGAAAAATTCACTGTCAAATAACAAAATTCATTACACTACGGCCCGCTATCGAGTATGGAGACCCTATACCCCCTACTTATGACATTTGGAGTTTACTAGTTATGTCATGTTGTAGGTAATAGTTTGACGTGCAGAATAGATTTTTAATTTCCTACGCTGGTACCTGCAGACGTATCTTCATAAAGAACGCCTCAGACTATTAACCAGACCATAAGATTTCAAATAGTGGTAATCCAGTCTAAATCTTCTCACTAGTTTTTGCCTGATAATGGAACAACAAAGATTGAGCCGTTACGGATTTATGATATTAGTACTGAAGTAAATATTTACACGAACTACAGCGTGACTGATTAAAACTCTATTACGAAATTTGGACGAAAACGTGTTTCCAAATACGTAAGGCTGTGTGTAATGATATAGTCAGTTTACGGCTTATTTAAAGTAATTTAAACTCGTTTACAGTCAAGAACAACAAAGGTGGGTTACGGGAGAGTCTTTTAGAATTTTTGAAAGTTCGTTATTTTATTGGTATAAAGAACAGCCAGTTGAAGTGACTATTCAAAATAGTGTTTATGGTGTGGCGTAGCTAAGAGAATGTGATGATTGATTAAGAAAAAAATTACTTCGTATTCAAAACACATACATAGTCACAGAGTCCAGTTATTATCTGTTGTAATCAGTAGAAAACGATATTGAAATGGTGAGGACTGTTGTTTGACCGCAAACTCAGCTTCGGCGCAACAGGTTGTTCACTCGACGTACAGAAATAATAAACAGCGCCCACAAGACAATGCGGCCTAACGGTTCAAGCCGCTAGTAAAATATCGTGAATCATGACCCATGATACCCAAGCAGTTATACACCCGCTTGTTGTTATAATACAGGAAGGATGGTTCTTTTAATAGTCGTGATGCTGGATGTTACCGGTATGTTAACGATGTAGTAGGTCTGAAAAACACTGGAAGGTTGTAGTATATTAGGTACTACCTCTTCGACGAGCATAGCTGTCATAGAATAAGGAATTATTTTCGTTTGATTGGATGTCGTTTAACCCGTTATTGCTGCTGAATCTGGTTATTAAACTGATGTCATAACAAAATACTGATGCCAGATTGAGTGGAACTGCACGGAAAAGATTTGAGCCGAAATAGCTGCTGTTAATTTTTGAACTTCCGCTTACTGAATACATGGAACAACATGTAATTAAGAATAACAGTAACTTTATACCAAAATTGTGAACTGTAGAACATACGGACGCAGTATTTTTCTAATATGAAGGTCACAGCTTCTAGAAATAGTTAATGAATTCTGAAGGCTTCTTCACAGAACAGTCAATATTATTCCCGCTCTCACTTTCTCTAAGAATTAATCTAACGATTTCTCCTCCGAGAATCAGTCCCGCGTTCCTAGAAATTAATTTCTGGTTATGGTAATCTCTGTTATTTCACATAATGCATCTAATATACGTCACCAGTATAGGCTTAAACAGAGCATCACCACTGTTTCAACGCTCTTTCTATCCTCAAATGTCAGTCAACCCATCTTCTTAACGAAATCGGTTACTGATTGGGCTCTACGCCAATTTTAGCAAATCAATCAAGCTGTCCTTGTTTAGAGATCCTACATGGTTTCCACAAAAGGAGTATCTGATTTCAAAATGTAAAATCTCGAAAACAAAGATCGGCAGAAGAATGCAACAAACGATATTTTTCTTGTGAAAGCTTTAGGAATTTCATACAGAAATTTTGAAAAAAGATGTAAAAGCTGTTAACAGATGGCGCGGTAATCGGAGTAAATGCGTACCTACGAGGGCTGTCCAGAAAGTAACAGACGTTTTGACAATGGGTGCTCCTAGCGCCGCCATCTTGGCGTCAGACTGTTCATACATTCAGTACGCAACCAGCCGTGGTAGTTTGCACATCGTACCTATCGTACTTTGAATACAGTAGAGTGTTAAAATGAGCGCTGCAATTAAAAATCCCGCCAGTTGTGAAGTGCGAGCTGTAATACGGTTTTTGTTGGCGAAAAATCATAAACCAATTGAAATTTATCGCCAGATTTGTGATGTGTACGGCCAAGGAATAATCAGTGAAAGCCGAGTGAGGCAATGGTGCATTGATTTTAAAAATGGTCGAACCAATGTTCACGATGAGGACCGCATGGGTAGGCCTAGTGTTGTGAGTGATGATTTGGTGGTGAAAATCAACGAAAAAATCCGTGAAAATCGTCGTTTCACGATTACGGAGCTTTCAGAACATTTCCCCCAAATTTCACAGAGTTTAGTTCATGAGATTGTGGTTGGTAAACTTGGTTACCACAAATTTTGTGCCAGGTGGATTCCGAAAATCTTAACAGAAGACCACAAAAAACAGAGACTTGCTGCAGCACTGACGTTTCTGGAAGACTACCCCAAAACTGGAAACCAAGTTATCGATCGTATCGTAACTGGCGACGAGACTTGGGTAAAGCACGTCACATGTGAAACAAAACGGCAGTCTATGGAATGGGGACACACACATTCGCCCAAGAAACCGAGGAAGTGTCTGCAAACGCTGTCAACAGGAAAAATTATGGCTACTGTGTTTTGGGATGCTAAGGGTGTGATTCTCGTTGAATTTCTTGAACGTAGCCAAACAATCACTTCAGAAAGGTATTGCGAAACACTAAGAACATTAAGACGCGCGATACAAAACAAGCGTCGGGGAAAACTCAGTGAGAAAGTTTTGTTTCTCCACGACAACGCTTGTCCACACACGGCCAATCGTACCCAAGAGCTCTTGGATGGTTTTGGATGGGAAGTTTTCAATCACCCGCTGTACAGCCCGGATTTGGCACCGAGCGACTACCACCTGTTCCCGGCGATGAAGACGTGACTCGCAACACAACGGTTTGAAACTGACGCTCAACTGCATGCCGGTGTAAACCAGTGGTTGAAGTCTCAGGCGGCAAATTTCTACAGAGAGGGTATCGAAAAGCTTGTACCACGTTATGATAAGTGCCTTAATTTAAATGGCGATTATGTTGAAAAATAGCCTCTAAAATGTATATAATAAAAATCGTTTTTTTTCACTTTGTTTATTTTTTATTACAAAACGTCTGTTACTTTCTGGACAGCCCTCGTACAAATAGTGCTTCGAAGATCAGCACAATTTTCGCCCTATCTGACGCCTTGCGACTAATTTTCATGGAGCACATTGAAAGACACTGTCTACCGAAACCATCCAACCACTATGGAACAACCTGAATCATTGATCTACATGGCTACTGAACCCATTTCCTTTGAGACATTGCAGGATGTGACAACAAATTTCTTTCTGTGCTTGCGGCACCTCTGTACATCGAACGGCAGACATTTTGAAAACATTGTGATCTGATTCATTCATTGCAAACATTGCTTGCAGGGGACGAGTTTATTTATGCATTCTGTACAGCGTGCAGTGCCATCTGTTAACAGCTTTCACAGCTTTCGATTTAAACTTCTGCATGAAATTCTTTCAGCTTTTACAGTAAAAATACGGTTTGTTACATTCTTCTGTTGATCTTTGTTTTCGAGATTTTCCATTTTGAAATTAAGGACTCCTTTCTTGAATACCCTGTACATCTCGTGTATCCGATTCGAGCAACGCGGGTTGCATATCTTAATCACCATATACGATCAGCGAACCGCTCAAGTTTTTATATCCCAGATCCCTGTCTTCTTCTTCTTCTCGTGTTGATAACAGCATTAAATATGAGGTAGTTTTTCCGCCAATGCGATGGATTGTTAGCAGCTGATTGGAGGTCAAATTGGGATACTTTCATTCCGATTTGTGGACAAGACAACAGATGTAGCATAGTTTCTCTCTTCCCCACGAACATGTGGTATCTGGCTGTTCTCCCAGGTATCTCCATGAGGCAAGAGTATCTTTCGAACGGCCAGCTCCAACTCGAAGCCTATTTGGCGAGTTCCATATGGGCCATGGTTGTTCAGACCCTGGTGGTAAACGCTATTTTTGCTTGACCCTCTCGATATCATGTTGCACTCTCTTCTCCTAAACCAATATTCTTTCATTGCTTGGTGCTCAATTTAGTGACTTTGAAGTCCACAGGAAACTTGATCGAGATTTGGGTCTCGTTGGCGCTGGTGTATAGCCATGTAGAGGATGTCGGGCGTCTTCGTACATTCTAAGCCTTACCCGGCGTATGTCTCCAGGGACGATGCCAGCTAATATCTCCACTTTCCCCACAGGCGATAGTCTTAGGCAACCTGTGATGAGACGGCATGTTCTGTGGAGCGCAACGTATACTGTCTTAGCATGACTTGATTTTGGCAAGCAGGACATGCATAATCTGTCACGGAGTAGCATACTTCTAAGGCAAAGGTGCGGATGACGCTTGGGTTAGCTCCCCAGCTAGATCCGGTCAACTTGCTTGTTGCGTGATGATACTTGACGATGCGACAATGGCTTTTAAATGAGAGAGTCACGCCGAGGTATTTTGGGTACACACTATGCAACAGAGTCGATTAACTCCAGGTCACATTCAGCTTTCGCTTGCGCATTTAATGCGCAAGTGAAACCCCTCAGATTTCAGTTTTTTTAGAGGGGAGGGAAGGGGGTTACATATCATCATTATCCTATCTAACAGATGCAATACTTTGAAACCATTCCATACCTTTCCTGTACTGTACGTTGAAGGAGAAAAACTCGTTTAGAAGAGAGACAAATTGCTTGTAAATGAGGCGATTTGAGGAAAGTAATGTTAATTCATACGTCACTCTGAGTTTTTACACTTTCTTGCTTCTCGGTGAGAGGTAATTTGCGTTGGGGTGTAATTTGTCACCCGAAGAGGCCCGCTCTAGTTACAGATGTCTAGTTGGTGTTACTTAACACTGCTACAAAGGACCTGCGGAATTAGAGGCCATTGTTTCTGCTCTGTTCCTGTTGCATTGTCTGAGATTTTCACCTTCCCAGTTCAGCTTCTCAGAGCTGCTGCAAGGTCTGCTTACAAAACAGCTCTCTACAGTTTTACTGCTAGCAAAGTTCTTCTCACAATCTTAATTTGAACCGTCATTTTTACTGCCATTGTAAGACTGCCTCTCATACTGCTAACAATAAAAAAAAGTAAGCAAAGTTTGATATTCAACTCGAAGGTTAACCCTCCCGAAGGAGGTATACTTTTTGGGATGTCGGGGGAAAGGTGGCCAGTTCCTTTCCTTACCTATCCGAACCATGGAAGCTTTACATTACACGCAAACTGTGCCGGAGGTTAAGGTTGGGTTAACAACAAATGAAAATCGCTGCCAAAACAGGGATTCGAACCGTCAGCCACTCGATCTCTAGTCAGACCCTATAACCACTGAGCCACATCGACTTTTCTCCTCAGCAAAACTGCTTTAAATTTGGTGCTAATCGTTTCTATGTTTATAGATATACACATATCCCCCATTCTCTGAAGAACAATTGAATCAGAGAGAAAATTGCCCTGGATGCTTGCAGGTTGAGAGCTGTAACGTTAAACTTCTATGTGGCTCGCCTATTGACTGCTTAAATGCGATATAGCCGACTATGACACCTCTCGTACACATTCTCTTGTATACGGCAGTTGAACATGGTTGGAACGATTTTACCGGTATCGGCATACGGTGCATCCTGGACACTGTAGCTGTGAAGATTCCATGACTTTCCTACGGCACAGTGGTTAAACCTGAAACCCAACGAAGAGATATATTTTTTGCTGAATTTAAATTTCACAGTCCAAGTTCCGACTGCGTGATTTCTGTGTCCATCTGTTATTTGATTGAAATGCAATTTTGATGTCTAATTATTAGCAGCAGAAGACGTTTCTGCCGGGTTGCGTATCCAAATATGGCCGCAAGTAATTCTAATTAAATAATTTTAAAAAAACACTTTATAAAACAAAAATAAATAAATTACAATTCACTTCAAAAGACATATAATGAACATAAAAAGTGTTGGTTACCTACGTAAGGTGGCCCCAAGTAGTGGTTGCCAGCTGTTAAAGCTATGTAAGAGCGAGGGAGAGAGAGTTATCGCACCAGACAGTGTCTCAGACGTTGTGGTGCGATAACTTTTACAGCTGGCAATCTCTACATGCGGGCACTTTTACATACGCTACTAACTTTTTGTGTTCTTTACATGTCTTTTGAAATGAATTCCAATTTATTTTTGAAAAAGTGAACGAAATATTTTGAATTTTTTTTTGTTTGAAAATTTAATTAAAAATTCTTGCAGCCCTAATTTGATAGACAGCCCGGCAGAATCGTATTCTGCTTCTAAAAATTATACATAAAAATAGCATTTCAATCAGACAACAGATGAACGTAGAAATCATGCTGCAATATCTTAGGCTATCACTATCCCGTGGCTGACAAGTTAGATTCAGAGGCTGGCATTTGCCTGGAGTGATTTTGGGATATCGTGGGGATCTGGATTTACCGACGGGGCTTTGAACCGCCAGCAGAGTAGGAGAGTTGGTTGTGCACAATTTCTAATCAGCAGATTGAAAGAGTCTTTAAATTCGGCGTTTTTTAGGCGTCTTTCGGAGGGGTAGTCCTCATTCATATTCATATAACACCGATGTACTTCTTTCATCTTTATGTACAGAATTTTGCACCAAACACATACTCTTTAGAATAATCTAAAAATGCTGTACTCCAATGATTTGGTGGAGGTGACGGGAAACCAGGGCTATACCAAAATTTTCATGAGGTAAGAGTTTCTATGCGAACCACTTAAGTGTGAAGGACTGTGTAGGCCTCCGAACTTTGATCAAGTAGTGAGGGGAACGAGGATTTTGGAATAATTGTATCGGTAAAGAAGCGAATGTCTTGTGACGGTCAAAGATGAGAGAACGGTTGTATTCACGTTCTTTATGGGCCTGAAAAACAGATTTTTATGTTGCTAAACAGATTATACCGGATATACTGAGAGAAAATAATAATAAATAATAAATGTATATATGCTGACTAGGTGTATTTATTGAAAGAAGATAAAAGGCAGAGAAAAGGTGGGGAAAGATTGTGTTGTTTCACCATAATCTTGTATTCAATGGGAGCAAGTGAGCAACATGAAAGAAAATTCGAGTCTTTCAAGAAAGGTTAAATTAGGAATTACTACCAGTTTTTAATTTAATTATGATACTGTTTTATTGGGATATAATACTGAAGATATACAGAACACCTGAATAACACGGATGATCCACTGTGGGAGAAATTGGTTCTAACTTTGGGGCAAAAAAAATGCATTTCGAGATCGCATGTCATAGCACTCAATAGTTTCTGTATTACGAGTATGATATCAGTTTTACTTCTTTCTTTATTCCCAAGTCGAAGATTTATTTCCGTTTATGTATCAAAACAGATTATTTTAAGTAATTTGCTAGCTGACAGCAATATTGAATGTTTGACACATATTCGTTCTCTAGTACGTAATGTCAGCGAAGTTAACTTGGCGTTTGATGGATGTAATGTGTTACCATTCCTGACAGCTTCGTTTCGTTCCTATTTTCGCAGGGGCTTAGTCAGTTGGTCCGCCGTGAGGTCGCTAGTTCAAGTCTGACTTCGGGCAGAACTATTTCAACTGAGAGTTGCGACCCCACTGCAGTATCCATTTTATTGTGTATGTGAAATGGAGAAGAAAATATATACTCAGACGACTATTTTAGATTTGAAAGAAAATATACAGGGATAGAAGCTGTATTAAAGGCTCCATAACTGTAAGCTATATTATCAGAAAGAAGAACATATTTAAACACAGAAGTTTATAGTATAAGTTTTAGTGAAACAGAACGGTAATGCGGAAATCCATTGAAAAGGAAGTGTAAGTATTTGAATGTTTACGAAAACTATCTTCCAATAGAAACAAAACTTCTTCTGAACTTTGTAAACATGAGTCATCATCACTTGTGCGGGCAACATAAAAGACATGCGATTGTAAATATAGTCTGCAGTTCGTGCTACGAAATAAAAATAAGTTGCTTCGCATCATGGTTTATAAACATTACAAGTTTACAACTAACAAAACATGTAACTTGTGAACTAACTTCACACAGCAGTGAAAGTATTATTACATCGTCCTTAATGTTTGAAAGATAAGTTAATCAACTTTGTGGTAGTGTAAACTTCGCGTTGAACAAAGATTAATATGATGGATATTCACAGCAGTTTGATTTTTCAACACACTCCTGAATTCTCCGTAGTGATAGTGCTAAGAAACATATTTTGCACATAAGACAGAGGATACCATTCGATGTTACTTTTTTCGGAGCAACAGAATGGTGAATGGTTCAGTATGGTAATGATGTTTCAAGCGAGAGGAAAAAGAATCTCTGAACATATGAATGACGTTTATCTTCAGATTCATGTTATTCAGGGTGCTGGCAAAAACTATGTTGCTTACGTCTTCAACTATTTTTACCTAACAATACCTTTGAGGTAAATCTTAATTCATAATTCCGTTGAATTTATTGAACTCTATTAAACTTAAACTACGCTGTTAACCTTTTAAGACGAAAGAATGCACCTTTTGACTGGTGTACCAAATTATAATTATTAACCTCTAATAACTCTTGTTTCAAATTACTTCAAATTTTTAATTGTAGTTTGAAATGATTACTACATGCTTTTGTTTTATTCCAGGTAAGGTCGTATTGATGCGTCTCCTATAGAAGTTTGCTGTGGGACCACGACTGCAGTGAGTGAATATACAAAATAAGTGGTAGCAAACTTAATCACTTTCTCGTCATACCTAAAGTATGCTTTACTGCTTCATATTATTTACAATACGTTCTCACTACCCATGCAGATAAGCAGTCTTAAATGTTTGGGCAACTAGGATATAATCTTGTAAGCATCGAATAAACTGACACAGCAAAACACTGTGCAAATGAATTTGTGGAAAAAAAACCTAATAACAATAGGGTGTTTTTTTTTTTTTTTTTTTACAAGTTTTAGATGCATGTTTTCGAGTTTTTGTGATCAGTTATTGTGTGTCACCTGTGCATTCTTACCCCCCTGGTAGCTGAGTCACTAGAACTCCATGAAAGTCTCTGGCTCTCGACTCGCTATTACTTGGTTCGATCCCCATTGGCAGATCAAAGATCCACCTTTATTTAGAATGTCAGCAAGATAAGACTTGTAGCTGTGCGCAATTCCTAATGAATCCCGAAATACTGTTTCCACACCTCCGTCCCACCCTCCCCCCTCCTCAGTGCTAGACCGAAAGTTTCCTCTCATCCACCACAGTATAAATGTAGGGTGCGTCCATAAACTACGTTGCTCTATGTCGACCGTCGACCTCTTTTGAACCCTTCCCTTCTCCCACGTAGCCTCGACAACTTTCTCTACCCGCGTGAAACTTAGTTTTCTCCCCATTTTAATTCCAGAAGACTTTTTTTTTTTTTTTTTTTTTTTTTTTTTTTTTTTTTTTTGTAGCAGAAAATAGTTAAAATTATTTCATGTATAATGAAGACGACCAGTATGTGTTTTATATACTTTTCTATAATCATATATATTATTTCTCTAAGGTATTTCTTTGTCAAAAGCCATTATCTCCCTTCATACCGAACCGAAAAATCTTAAGGTATTCGCTTTGGTTATATCATATTGCCGCATGAACGCCAGTGTACCGTCTGCCAGCATGGCGCAGCGGGTAGCGTCACGAATTGTGGTACCGAAGGTCGCCGGTTCAATCCCGCCCACTGACAAAAATTATTTAATTCTGTTTATTATTTCCAGAAGATTCTACATGTTTCCTAAGGTCACTTGTAACTTCTACACATTTCATTTGTTAACTACTCTTGTAATCTCTAGTACGTTCTATCTGTGTATAAATAGAAGAGCATTCTGCCCAAGAGGCAGTCAGTGCTGCGTGTATGTTTGAGTTCTCAATAAACCTGTTCTCAGTTTAAGTGCTGTGTTCATTGACAAGTAACCTTCGAATTCACACCTGCCCCGGTTGCAACGCGACATAGTTTGGTGGAGATGCCGGGTACCCTGTGCAACAGCTGCATCATCGTGGCTCCGATTAGGCAACGTAAAAGTCGCCGCCTACACGGACTGGAACCGGACTACAAAGGATATACTCAGTACGTCCTTCCGAAAGTCCGCGTCATTAGGAAACCCATGGCGGCAAGCCAGCTGCACATTCGACACCCATCGGTGTTTCTCTGGAGACGCTGGACAGGACCCTAACAAATGGCTAAAAGGGTTCGACCGAGTCGCCAAGTACAACAGGTGGGATCATACCATGTGCTTGGCAAATGTTTATTTCTATCTGGACGGAACCGCCCAGCAGTGGTTCGAGAACAACGAAGATAAACTGAATAACTGGGAAATGTTCCAGACGGAACTTAAGAAAACGTTTGGGGACCACCAGCGACAAATCCGCTCGGCGGAAGAACAACTGAAGAACCGGGCCCAAACGACATGGGGAGCCGACGCAATCTTACATACAGGATGTTTTGGCCCTATGCAACGTAGTCAACCCGAATATGACTGAAGCCGACAAAATCACGCACCTAATGAAAGGTATTGCAGAAGACATGTACCAAGCTCTTCTAATAAAAGACGTCGCTACGACGGAAGAGTTCATCAAGTGGTGCCAGCGGATTGAGGAGATGCAACAAAGGAGGGTTGGGCGAAAGAAGTATGACAGACTTCCCAACGTAGTCCCTATGGCAGTTGTGGAAGACCAGCACGACTTTGCGTCTCTCATACGACAAATTGTGAGAGAAGAATTACAACAGTTCATGGCAGCTGGGACTCTTGAACCGAGTGAGCATCAGATCATGGCCATGAATGTAAGCCCAGTGGGTCATGAAGGAGCCGACGCGGCGGAAAAAAGAGGTATTTCAGACAATAGCTCCTGTCTGCCGAGCCAATCGCACTCGACGTGAAGAATGGCCTCGCCCTGATATGACGTATGCTGCAGCTGCCAAACGGCAGCCTAGGAACCGGCCGACACGGCCACAACCAAATCCTCCGGCACCTATGACGTCCCGCAGACGAACGGACGTCTGGAGGACAGAAGACAACGCGCCAGTATGTTTCCACTGTGGGCGCCCTGGACATGTCGTACGATACTGCAGAGAGAGAAGACGAGTATTTGACGATTATTTTGCCGCAAGACGTCCGCCATCAGAACAGTTCTACCCCAGGCAGCCACCCGCTGACGAGTTCGGTCGACCTACGGGAAGGAAGCCCATCGCCGTACCCTAGACGAGGTCGATCCCCGACGCGCCGCTGCCGTTCATCGTCGCCGGACAGAGCTACCAGCCGCTCCCCTAGCCGCCGCGCACGCAGGAAAACTAAGCAAGGCGACCATCTACGGAGGTGAGGCCGCCGCAGATGAAAATCCTCCATGGATGACAGTCACTAAGATGTCGGGAAATCTCATCAACGTTATAATCGACGGCCAACCTGTCCGGGCGCTGGTTGATTCAGGAGCTTCTTTCTCCGTATTGTCGGACAATTATCGTCGCACACTAAGAAGACAATGTTCCGTGATACGGGGGCAACTGTGCTAAAGGTCGCAAATGGAAAGTACGTCCAGCCAGCTGGAGCTTGTGTCGCGAGAATAACCATCAACAACAGGACCCAGCCAGTTGAATTTGTCATTTTAACAGAATGTAGTCATAATGTCATCCTTGGATGGGACTTCCTTAAGGCATCCCAAGCTGTCATTGACTGTGGAACGTCTGAGCTGCAAATTGAAGAAGTCGTTGCGACGGGTACACGTAACACAGAATCTTCTGGGAAGTTATTCGCCGTTGACAACGTGACAATCCCGCCGTTCGCAATGAGAAGAGTCCCAGTCAAAAACACGGACGACCGCAACCTTGAAGTGCTTGTCGATAGTAGAAAGTTTATTAGGCTCACGAAAGAAATCTACATACCAGCGGCTATCATAAGCATTATCGGTGGTCGAGGAGACATTTGGATCACCAACTGTCACGAGCAGTCACAAATTATCCCCAAGGGAATGTGCATAGGGACAGCTGAACCAGTCCAGGAGGGCGAGCTCAACGTCATTAACGAAGATCCATGCTCTGTTACTAGTACCGACAAACACGCTGGAGGAAACAACTATGGAACTGCCAATAGGGTCCGGCCTGACCAAGGAACAACACCACCGGGTGTTAGCTATACTACGCCAATTCTCTGGTGTATTCACACCCCAGCAAAAAAAAGGTCAGACGAAACGGCCCACGATAAAGCATCGTATCAATACTGGGGATCATCCGCCCATTAGCCAGCGCTCGTACCGATTGTCACCAGTCGAAAGGCGAATAATTCGAGAGGAAGTGGAGAAGATGTTGCATAATGACATTATTCAACCTTCGGAGAGTCCTTGGTCATCTCCGGTGGTCCTCGTAAAGAAGAAGGATGGTACATGGCGATTCTGTGTCGACTATCGGCGGCTGAACAAAATCACAAAGAAAGATGTCTACCCACTGCCGCGCATCGACGACGCCTTAGACTGCTTGAAAGGAGCTACATACTTCTCAACCATGGACATGCAGACAGGCTACTGGCAAATCGAGGTTGACGAAGCTGACAGAGAAAAGACGGCTTTTATTACACCTGATGGCCTCTATGAATTCAAAGTAATGCCATTCGGATTATGCAACGCTCCGGCCACATTCGAACGCATGATGGACAACTTACTTCGACACCTTAAGTGGACGACGTGTCTTTGTTATTTAGATGACATTGTTGTTTTCTCGAAAACATTTGAAGAACATCTGAGTCGCCTGTCAACGGTGCTGAAGTGTGTTCAGACTGCAGGACTCCGCCTCAATCCGAAGAAGTGCCTCTTCGTCGCCAAAGAGATAAAAATCCTGGGGCACCTGGTCAACGGAGATGGCGTCCGCGCTGATCCAGATAAAGTAAGGGCAGTCGTGGAATTTCCAACTCCTCAGCACATTCGTGATGTGAGAAGCTTTCTTGGGCTGTGCTCATACTTCCGGCGTTTCATAAAAGGATTCTGTAACATGGCACGTCCACTGCAAGAACTTTTGCGGGAGACGCCAAGTTTTACTGGGATGAAACTAAAGAAAGATCTTTCCAGGCACTTAAGGAGGCTCTAACTTCCGCACCAGTTCTAGCCTAATACGACGAGAATGCAGAAACTGAACTTCACACTGACGCCAGCGGTTATGGGATCGGTGCAGTGCTTGTGCAAATTCAGGAAGGTGCTGAGAAGGTGATAGCCTATGCATCAAGAGTACTCTCTAAGCCCGAGATAAACTACTCTACAACCGAGAAAGAATGCCTCGCAGTTGTCTGGGCTATCAACAAGTTTCGTCCGTATTTATTCGGCAAACCTTTCACCGTCGTGACAGACCACCATTCTTTATGTTGGCTAACCAGCTTGAAGGATCCATCAGGTCGACTAGCAAGATGGGCACTTAGACTTCAAGAGTACGACGTCACGGTGGTATTCAAAAACGGACGCAAACACAAGGATGCCGACAGCCTTTCAAGGAATCCTTTAATAGAACACAACAGCATGAATGGAATTTCAGCCCTCGCTGAATTAGGTGACGTTGCAGCTGAACAGAGGGAAGATTCAGAGTTATTAAGAACCATAGACGCCTTGGAGAAAGGAGAACCGGCCAAAGGAGAGTTTCAATTGATAGATGGGACATTGTATAAGAACAACTACGATCCACTAGGCCCCAAGTGGCTTCTGGTCGTTCCAGCTCATCTCCAGCCAGCTATTCTCAAGTATTTCCACGACGCTCCAATATCCGGTCATCTGGGATTTGTGAAGACCCTGGACCGAATCCGACGCAGGTATTACTGGAAGGGTCTCTACCGATCTGTCAAGCATTATGTGAGTCACTGTAAAGAGTGCCAGCGACGGAAGCATGTGCCGCAATTACCTCCAGGTCATCTAGTACCAATTCCGCCTGCAGCAGTTCCATTCCACCGAATTGGGATCGACCTTTTAGGGAGGTTCCCGAAGTCGACAGCCGGTAACCGATGGATAATAGTCTGCACCGACTACCTCACGCGCTACGCTGTCACCAAACCTGTGCCGACTGCAGAAGCTCCAGAGGTTGCAAAATTTCTAGTAGAAGACATTATTTTGAAGCATGGAGCACCACGTGTGATGATATCCGATCGTGGAAAGGTATTCCAGTCAAGACTAGTATCAGAGGTCATGTCAAGATGCGACGTTGTCCACAGGATGACAACTGCATACCACCCTCAGACAAACGGTCTCACAGAACGCTTCAACAAGACATTAGCCGATATGCTGTCGATGTATGTGGATGTTGAGCAGAAGGATTGGGATACAATACTGCCAGTGGTCACATTTGCTTATAATACAGCAAGGCAAGATACGACAGGCTTCACTCCGTTTTTTCTGCTCCATGGCCGTGAAGCTGAGACCACAATGGATACGCTGTTCCCATTCCAGCCGGACGACACTCAGGATGACTATATAAAACAGCTCATTACCAGGGTCGAAGAAGCAAGACAGCTGGCTCGCATACGAACACTGGCCACCCAGGAGAAGGACCGTCAGCGGTATGACGGCAAGCACCGACCTGTTGCGTACAACCCAGGAGATCTCGTATGGATTTTTACCCCTGTCCGGAAGGTTGGGCTATCAGAAAAGTTACTGAAGCGGTACTTTGGTCCGTATCGTGTCATACGCCGCCGGTCAGACGTCACATACGAAGTCGAGGATTATGAGCCGTCTTCGAAACGACGAAACGAAGGGACATTGTTCACGTCCTCCGCATGAAGCCTTACTACAATCCTGACGAGCAGCTAGGCACAACCAGCTTCTTGTTCAAGGACTCTGAGGACGGTTTGGATACTGAGGAAGTCGGACAGGAAGATAATAGTACAACCGGGAGGGGCCCTCCAGAACTGCCATACAGAGGACCCACGACAAGATCAAGATCCAGGACACTTCAGCGTGCCCCAAAAGAAATCTAACAGCGGGACGCTGTTTTCCTCAGGAGAGGGAGCAATGCCGCATGAACGCCAGTGTACCGTCTGCCAGCATGGCGCAGCGGGTAGCGTCACGAATTGTGGTACCGAAGGTCGCCGGTTCAATCCCGCCCACTGACAAAAATTATTTAATTCTGTTTATTATTTCCAGAA
This sequence comes from Vandiemenella viatica, assembly GCA_031002005.1. Taxonomy (NCBI): domain Eukaryota; kingdom Metazoa; phylum Arthropoda; class Insecta; order Orthoptera; family Morabidae; genus Vandiemenella; species Vandiemenella viatica. The sequence continues at coordinate 109,024,807 of CM061914.1, read as the reverse complement.
GATTCTACATGTTTCCTAAGGTCACTTGTAACTTCTACACATTTCATTTGTTAACTACTCTTGTAATCTCTAGTACGTTCTATCTGTGTATAAATAGAAGAGCATTCTGCCCAAGAGGCAGTCAGTGCTGCGTGTATGTTTGAGTTCTCAATAAACCTGTTCTCAGTTTAAGTGCTGTGTTCATTGACAAGTAACCTTCGAATTCACACCTGCCCCGGTTGCAACGCGACAATATTTCAGGAAAGATATTTTTCCAAATTCGACTCTTAAAGGGCAAAAATGTTAACATTTCTCAAATACGGTTTTTGTACAATGAACCATTTCTCTCCCTGTATTCCTAACCGAAATCCATTTTAATGAGTAACGTCTCAGCTTTGTTAACATATTATATCAAGAAAACAATATTTCGAAATTCGACCCTTAAAGTGCAAAAGTATCAATATTTCTGCAACGCATTTTTGTCTCGCGAGCTATTTATCTCCCCTGATATTTAACCGACATAGATAAATGAGGTATCATTTTAAAGATTAAGAACTTCGCTGTGGTCACAACATATTTTAAGAAAGGAACTTTTTGGAATTTGACCCTTGAAGGACAAAAGTATAACTATGAAAGTCGCTTATTGGAGACAGTTCAGATCCAAGACACTAGATAGCAGTAGCATACATCACAGAGATATAAACTGCTTCACTAGCGTTGACTTTTGTACGTACCTATTATACTAAACAAATAAAAAATGCTGCAAATGAGCGATTCTTCTTTCATCCTATTACAAACCAACAACTTTAATACTCATCATATTCTCGAAATTTTCGCACGGGTCATCTAGTGTTAGATATTCCGAATGAAATGGTGACACTAACCACTCCTGCAAATGATCAATTATTGGGGAAACCTTTTCTCAGGTGCAGTCAGAGACCCTTTTCTTCTTGAGGCGTTACTCTCTTCATTTAATTAATTTATTTACCTATATCTATAAAACGAAAACAGGATAAATTTGTCTTATAAAAACCTGGAAACTACAGAGCAGATTTCAATAGAGTTTTCACCGTTCTAAAGCTTAGAATCTCAATTCAGTTGTTTGACATGTCTTATGTTTCAACGCAGGAGCATTAAATGAAATTCTGAACGTATGGATAACGACAAATCCTAAAGATGGAAGGATTAGATGTTGCATACTTCGCACTAAACACACAACTAAATGTCTCTGACCATAGCATTTAATGAAAGCAAGATAACTTTACAATAATAACTATTTTGCACACTAAGCAAAACTTGAATATTCTTTCCTTTAATTCGGGATATTAATTTTTAAACGCCATAAATAGCCATAACAAAACAACAGAGAATTTCTTTAAGCACGATCTCTGGAATATGTTTCTGTTTACGGTAATATTATTCTGGATTCACTTTTGATATTTGTATAAAAGGCTGAATGTGCGGAGTTAATGTATCTGGCGTTTCGAGCAAAAAGTATATCCGTTCACAATTGAATCGAGCGTTGTTCAGTAATGTAGTAATGCAATTTCTTAACCAATTAATGAAACTTGATATACATGAATCTTTTTCGGACCAATGAAAATAGTTTACGAAAAAATAAATTTCAACTCACTCGTTTCTTGGTAGGGGACGGGTGAATCGAGGTTTGCTTTAAATCCGAAAAAAAAAGTTGGCGCGAATGAAACTTTATACAACAATTTCTCATTGGGGAATAAAAATATTGTACGGGTAAATCTACGCCAACTATACCGGGCAACGCCGGGAACGCCGCTAGTTAATTAATTGAAATAGAACAAACAATTCCTGTCGCTTAAAGAAAACTAAGAATTGCAGTATTATTTGTTTTCTTTTGCTGCAGTTCTGTCACCTTTCTTTATACGTTACCAGGCAATGATTCTTTGGGCTGATTAGTAATATTCCCATAGCTCATTGACGCCGTTTTAGGTATTGAAAACTCGCTGGAAATACATTTCCTATAAACCTCGAGAAGTTTATTGTACAGTGCCATTGCACATCACAATCACATTCAGAACTTGAAATAAGATTTCAGCAAGCACTATAATTAATGATGCACCAAAATTCATGTGACAGAACAAAATCAGAATTATTTTTGAAATTGATGGAGTGGCGACACGCGGTTGAATCAAAACAGCTTTATTTCAAAACCATACGAACCATTACTGGCGTGAAAATTCCCGTGTGAAAACTGTAAGCGAATCTGAGTGTGGATACAGCGTGCCTAAAGCTTCCTGACGCATAATGCGCAGGCCCCGTACGATACGAACACTATGACTACAAATCACGCGCATGCGTAGCACTGCGGCACTGTCAGTATATTTTGTATCTAAAATACGGGGATAATTAAATGACAGAAATGAATATCCACAGGCTCTACCTTATTTTAACTGTGAAAACTAACCCCCCCCCTTTTTTAAGTGAGCCAAGTAGTTTATGGCTATCCATTGTGTACAACTCTTCTGCTCCTCTCACGTAAAATGTTTGTATGACCTTAAAAAAATGATATGAGAAAAGAACACTATCTGACATTATTTGATTTTCTCATAAGTGGATTAAATTGTTGGTATATTACATTTTCGCTATGCGTAAGAAACATGAGACCTCCTATTTTATCATCGCACAAACAAAATCTATCAAAAGTTACGGAGAAACATAATATTGTCAGTCAGCAACAAGCTCAAGAAAGATTGCTCTACTGTCTGGACAGAACTTCTAATTATGTGTGGTTCATTCTGGTAAAACTTGCTCGCACAAATGAGTGGTTCCAAATAATAATCATAATAATAGCACTTGTTTTTATAAGGGCAGCCCGCCTTCTTGGCTGAAATTGTTGCGGCAACGTGACGTCTGGCGTTAGTAGTTCCAGCTCAGTTGGCGGAAGAAATTTTCACCTCTGCAAATTGGGCGATTATGGTACGATATGTGGCGGTGCACTATCGTAATCACCATATTGTGTACTAAAGTTCCGGATTAAATTATACAGGTATATCTCTATGGATTGTGTAGTGACTGAGGGCATACGACAATGTTGACTCTAATTTGTCAGGTGGATATGGATGGTAAGTTTACTGTTGACTTTTCTAAAATACAAACAGCCGGCCCTGGCAGTGTAGGGGCTAGCGCGCTGGCTTCACATTGCAAGGGTCGCCGGTTCGAGTCCGGCATCGGGCATGGGTGGTTTTAATTAAGTGTTGTGTTCGTCTTGTGTTGTCCTTACTGTAGTAACTACAATATATCATAATTAAAGCACGATACAGCAGTTGGTACAAAAACAAAAAGTGGAGCTGGCTAAATGGTCGCATAGACTGAAGGCCATATTTAAAACAAAAAAATACAAACAGCGCGCTTCACTAAACACACTCCGTCGCAGTCATCCTAACGTCTTTTAAGACACCATCAAACTTCCCCTCCACTTGGTAGAAGACTTACATGGAATGGAATAGATGACTATGACCACAAGCTGACCCTTCCTTTCACGTGTCTGGGAGTGTGAAATTTTTCTTTTATAGAATAGCAAGTCAGCGATTGTAATGAATTCGCAAGGGAAATTCTATATAATCTACACTAATATTATAAATGCGAAAGTAACTAAGTCTCACTGTTTGTTTCTTAAGTTTTCACGACTAAACGTCGAAACTGATCTTGATGACATTTGACTAGGAAATACTATGTTTCATCAGGAAAGACATAGGTTACTACTTTCGGTATAAGTAACACATTTTTTTTACGAAATTTTGAAAACTAATCGAAAGGGGATAGACAGGTGGGTAGTGTGTGCAAGTCTATGTAGTGTTATATCGGTTACTCAAGCTTTATTTCCCTCGAAGTCAGTTTGTGTATGATCTATTCATCTGCAGACACAGCTTATTACATAGTATAGATGTAGGTTTGCGCTGCACCTGACTACTGCTTTGTGTTTATATGTAGCTAGCAAACAGGTTTCTAACCCCCAAAAGCTATATATCTTAGCAAAGGACATAAAAACCAAAAAGGTTGTATACGAAATGGTACTGACGTAAGATGTTTTAGTTTACTACTATTTTTAAACATGTTTCTAATTAGTACTCTTCACAAGACAGGTTCTTTGATAGATTAGTATGGTGATGGCTTCCCCATCATACTATCCAGACTTCGTGATTTTAGGACCATGTTTAACGTAATTTATATCTTTCTGTATATAATTCTAGCAATGAAATTGTAAGTCCACGCTTACGTAGTCGCGGGTACCAGCTATTATGCAATAAACACGAAAAGAATTTAAAACTGAAATTCGTTGAAGGCACAAGTAGGTGGGTGGTGATATTGCACTCTAAGAATTTAAAATTAAAAAAAAAATGTTTAAATTGGGAAAAACATGTGAAGGGACTTTTACACCGTTACATATACTCCATTGCCGTGAATTCAGTGTCAGCTAATGACGGCAAATAAGTTGATACACAAGACAGATCGTGAGCAAAGGTGACTTACGAACAGTGTTCAAAGGATTCCTGCGATAAGCTACCGGAGTTTTGCTGCATAGTTATTACGTTGGCCTCAGCAAAAACAACACTGAAGAGTCACTTAATAAGAACCTCCAGTGCTTGAGCCTGAATCGAAACGGTTGATTTCCAAGAGAGAGAGTTTCTTGGCTCCTCACCCAGCCCAGCTGCGACCCTGCAGGAGAACGGGGGATTCCAGCGATGGAATAAAATCGAGACGGAAAAACCGCGCTGTGAAGTGTGCTTGTAGCGGCAGTGGTTCTTGTCTCTGTCAGAGGTGATGTAATGCCAGGAAGTGAGAGCTCTTACCAGCTTCCTTCTGCCGTTCGACTGATCCACATTGTTCTTCAGCGGTCCCGTATACCGAATGGCCTCGGACTGAAAAGCTAGACACCTGCGACTCAATGAATTTTGTTACGGTGGTCGAGTTAGTGATGTTCCGATACCATCAAAGTATCGATACCTACTTGTACTCAAATTGTCTTACGATACTTACTCATATGAGTACTGTAAAAGTATCGATACTTACTCATATCGATACTTTCTTAAAATTAATGTCGAAATATAAAAATATATGTGACATGTTGCTAAATTATTTATTTTATTTGCCTAGTGTAATAAAATCAAATAACACTCGGTAAACATTTTAATTTATTTTTTAAAAATTTAATAAAGTTCACATTGTAAGCATATTTTGATGGTTTTGTCTTATCTTCAAATATTTGTTTATTATAGTTTTAACACATGTAAACAATAAAAGTCCCTCTAATGACCTTAGCCGTCGACGAGGCGTAAAGGAAATAAATAAATGAAAGTCCACTTTTGGAAGGTTTCCCAAAAAGAAATTGTTCCAAATATTTTGAGGACAGCTTGTTTCTTTTGTTTGTCATCGTTTCACCGCATTAGAAAGCAAACATTAATTCAATAATGACGTTGCTACAACAATAAGATACTGTTGTGCGTATTTATACATAGAAGGAAATATAAGTTTCATTTCTTCCCACTATGTAAATGCATTGCCTTTGAGACACATTACAGTGTTTGACAAGTAGAGAGAGACTTAGTCACTACGGTGATTTTTTTTTTTTTTTTTTTTAGATATTTCCAGAAGTAATATTCCTGTGAAACGCTAGTTGAAGCAGCATATTCTTACGATTCACAAGGTCTACTTAGTTGCTTATGAACCACATCTTTTAGTTTTTGTGTGGGGCTGCGTGGGAGCGACCATTGGCCAGGCATAGCGAAATGCGCGCCAAGGACAACTTAAATACAATGAAATAGGGACCTAAAACAAACTCTTTGAGATTAGATTGCCTATTCTAAGACTGATTTTGTTTGATTTTCAATGCTACCAGCTTGTCGTCAACGGGAAATTAAATTCGCAGGTGCGACTGAGTGGCGCAGCAGGGGTGATGCGTCTAGAATTTAACACCGGATGCGTTTAGATACTTTCGATTCGATACGAGTACTTTTCTTCCGATACCGAGTAAGTATCGAATGAATTAATTTGAATTAGAAAAGTACTCGGTATCGAAACAAAGTATCGAGTATTTACTTGTATCGGATCATCACTAAGTCGAGTACCATTCAAAAGTGAGCTCCGTAAAAGGATTAAGATCAAAACTCAACAGTTTTGGAAAAAATAACGTAAAAAATTTTGGCGTTGTATATCTTTGATATATTACTAAAACAGAAATAAATTTTAAATCTTGTATTGGGACGGTGTATTGATAGTTTTTTTATAAATACACACCGAAGTTTTTCCTGCGAGTAGAGTTTCATGTACCGGAAAGTGGCAAATAAAATATATTGCGGCCAGAAATCTGAAGTTTACTGTATTATGCTCCACCGTTTAAGTCCCATCCGTGTATTAAAAAGTGCTTCATAGACATACAGAGTCCAAGGGTTAGATGTTATCATTGTGGGTAGTATACCTACATACGAAGTCCTTGTAGGAATGTGGCAGGTTGTTTCGCCTGGATTTTCCAAGTGTAAATATGTGTGAATGACTTTGGGTGGTGTGAAATAAGGGAGAAAGTAAGGTCTATTAAGACACCAAATTGTGAAAAAACCTATGAAAACTAAGAAAGCTAATAAAATGGTAACTCGATAGCTAAAAATGCTTTTCACATTTTTTTTCGTTGATTCTATAGCCATTTAAACAATTTTCGTAAGAAACCGAAATGATTATTGCCCGAGAGACACCGAAGTGAAGTTTACCTGCTTCAGTGACACCTCGTAGTTTCATTTTAATGTGCATTCCGTTTTTGTCGTTGTTGAACGATCCAGCTGAAGCGTGTAAAAATTCTTCACCGCCCTGGGAGTCGAACCTTAATTTCTGAAGGCAAACACCTTAAGCACTGAGAAACCACAGAGTTCAATATTTGGTAATTACTTCTACAAGGGTGAAAAAATAATAATAACTTCCACACTAACCGACCAAAGCCAATGCATGATTTCTGTTGCTGAGAACACAACGTAATTTCCTTTTTAATTTATTTATTTGAAACTTGGCATATACAGGATGTTACAAAAAAGTACGGCCAAACATTCAGGAAACATTCCTCACACACAAACAAAGAAAATATGTTATGTGGACATGTGTCCGGAAACGCTTACTTTCCATGTTAGAGCTCATATTGTGGACGGCTGTGATACAGTACGCCATTCTCCAGGGCTGCATCAGCGCATCAGGGATTCCATGCGACGGAGGGTGGATGCATGTATCCTCGCTAACGGAGGACATTTTGAACATTTCCTGTAACAAAGTGTTTGAAGTCACGCTGGTACGTTCTGTTGCTATGTGTTTCCATTCCATCTTTAATATGATTTGAAGAGAAGTAATAAAATGAGCTCTAACATGGAAAGTAAGCGTTTCCGGACACATGTCCACATAACATATTTTCTTTGTTTGTGTGTGAGGAATGTTTCCTGAAAGTTTGGCCGTACCTTTTTGTAACACCCTGTATATCATACTATATTGCAGGTTGTACAGTGATATTATTGAGTTTCAACGGGTGGCAATTAGAATAAACAGTTCTGTAAACAAGATATATACATTATTCAATTTACAAATATTAAAATCGATGATAAAAACTGATTGTTCTGTGATAAAGTATACAATTTACGTTATCAAATTGTATGCTTACAATGAAATATACAATTAATGTTATACAAAAGAAAGATATGGCAGATATCCCAACAACATAAGATATACAGAGAACCTTTCGAAAAACTGATTTAACATTGAAGGGGTTTATAGGAGAAGAGGAAAAGTATTAATATCTGGAATCAAGATAGGAGAAAACAGTAAACTAAGAGTGTGAAGAACTATTGGAAGCCAAGAAAAGAAGCATCGAAATGAATGCACAAGATTGTTTTTCGTGGTCCTTAGATGGCCAATATAGAAGAGAAGAAGAAGCAAATACTTTCCATGCGTGAATTTTTTTCTTTAACCAAACTTTACATCATTCAGAATAGATTCTGTAGTTTCTTGAATAATGGATCGACAGCATTCTTTTTCTAGCTCAGACTGGAGAAAAAATACAGTAATAATACAGATTGTTGCTCATGCAGATATCTAATGTTGTTTATAACGTGCTGTTCCAGAGGAAAACCACAGTTCAAAGCGGGTGACCTCTATTCTACGAGGAGCCATTCCATTTGTTCCATTTAGCTGCGTCACGTGTTGAGGCGCCGTTTGGCAACTTGTGTTTGGGAATGCGTCATCAGTCTTCACGTGTCACCGAGTCAAACTGTTTGAGAAATACTGAGTTAGCAGAACTGGGTGCGCCGCTACAGGTGCTGTGTCGACGTCTTCACCGCCTGCAGTCTTCTTTGGCGCCCGCTTATCACTTGCAGGAGATCGCAACGTCCACAGATGAGAGAGTAGCCTGTTGTTGAACACAAACAATGGACAATCAAATTTACTTTCTTTACACGCAACTTTAGGGACCGCGTAGAGAGTCTGACGCCGAGAAAATAACACTCAATACTCGGACCTCAAAGCGATCTTTGCACTTGGCATACACAACATAGTTAACACTATCGACAACGAGTATGTAGCGGTACTTATTTCTCGGCTCTAGTTAGTAACTTATCATAGGATACAAAGGGAAAGCCTCTCCGGCTAATCATTCCCAAGGATATCATTATGGAAACTAATTTCTAAGTGAACGCCAACGTCAGATGAATGTGTTATGTAACAAAAAGAAAAAAAAAATTATACTTCATTTTCAAAGCAGAGATTTTTTACATAAATGAAATTTAAGAACTCTAACATCAAAAAATTATGTTCAAAAAACCTTCTGAGGCAATATGTTTCAATCGAGCACGATACGGTATGTATTACGTCTATAACTGAGCCAATAGCTTCGAATTTAATCGTTGAAATCCTCGTCTACTAAAGATAGGAAAAATTTGTATCAAATACCTCTAAAAAGAATTTGGAACATTTTGTGGAGAATAAAACTCATCGTATTTCGCGATTCCTAAGTATTAATGAGACTCTCGTTCATCACGTTTTATTTATTGTTTTACGCCTCGTCGACGTCTAAGGTCATTAGAGGCTGGATGGGATTGGGGACAAGGAACGGGAAGGAATTCGGCCATGGCCATTTTGAAGGAAGCATCCCGGCATTCGCCTGGAGTGATTTGGGAAAACCATGGAAAACCCAAATCTGGATGCCCGGACGGGGATTCGAACCCGCGCCCTCCCGAATAAAAAAAAAATGTTCAAGTGTAAACAGAATAGATATACGACACAGAGGAATGGTAGACAGTGCAGCACGTTGTCGATGGGGAACGTGTGCAGTTATTGTTTGACCTTCGCCTTGTTCACCTGTCCGCAAATCCGTTAGATGAAGTCATGAAGCCAAATTGCTGAATGTGTAACTACACAGGAATAACAACAATAAAAAATGAGCGGGGTGGGTGGGCGGTAACGCTCTGACCTCGCATACGTGGGGAAGGGGATTCAATTCCCCGTCCAGCCATCTAGATTTGAATTTTTCATTGGTTCCTTAAATCACTCGAGATGAATACTGAGATAGTTCCTTCAAAAAGCCATGGCTGAATTCCTACCTGTTACTTGACTCCAGTCCTTTCCAGCCTCTAATGACCACGACGTTGACGAGGCCAGAAAAACACAAAAAACTAATTGCTAAAACTTCACAAAGAAAAGGATGTAATCGTAAAGATGGTAAAAATTTGCAAAATAATTGCTATGTCTTCATGAAAAAGTTACAGAAACAGATATCAGCAACTGAGAAAACCTTTGCAGTAATTGTTACGGCTTTCATAATATGATTATAAAACTAGAGAGAACTGCGAACATATCTAGGGGCATGGTGAACGGATATCTAAATTGTCAGCTCAACATGGAATGAAGATAAATGCTAAAAAGTTTCAGCTTGATAGGCACTCATAAAGAAAAATAAAGATTTTACTAGATTTTATTGGGAAGAAGAATTTTTTTTTGTTCGAAATTAAATACCAACTAATTTGATCTCATGATAATAAGGTTCATAGAGTATTTGAAATACAACCACATTTTAAAATCAGCAACATCGATTGAGTAGAGTTTGCGCTTGTGAATGCCAGTTATTTGGATATTGGACATGAGAGATAAGGGATTTAAAGTTGATAACGTAACATTGGAGGACTTTAACTCATTTGACAAAGTGAAGCATAGTATGACGGCAAAAATCACTGACGTGGATGAAAAGGTGACTTAAGGAGTTAGGAATTCTTAGGAAATAAAATGGAAAGAGTTAGGGTAGGAAATGCAGAATCGAAAGAATTAGCAGTGTGTTTATTTTTTATTTTGGCCATACGCCTCGCTGATGCCATAAGAGATGGGATAGAATTGGGGGGGGGGGAGAGGTGGAAGGCAAGGAATAGGAATAAATTTGACCTTGACCTTTTGAAGGACAGTAATCTGAACTCGCATCCTTCCAGATGCAACTCACGTGCGTTATCGCTTCATAACGGGATTTGGTATGGCAGTTGAAACAAAAGTGGTATTGGGTAGTGTATCGGGACAATTACTGCTCATTACCTAAACGAATGATTATATTTGTTGACTTCCAATAATACACTTCATTTGAAGATGACATGTTATGATAACAATATGATAATGACGTTGTGTGATAGTATTAACATCGGGGACTAGTGTGAACAGCTAGAGGTGGATCTGGAGAGGATATTTAGCTGGGTAGGTCAATACGAAATGAAGCTGAATGGCAAATTGGTTAGATTACAGTTGTCAGATGATAAGAAAATAAAGGTTTCTTAAGGTTATCATGTGGAAGAGGAACTTGGTTGAAGGCATAATGTTACCTAATACCTATACATATCAATTTTTTATAAAGGTGAATAACACGCCAATGCAATTGAATTTTGTTTTATTTTGGTGTCGTACGCGTTTCGCTCTATATCAAGAGCATCATCAGCGACATCTGTTAGATATTTATTCATTTATTTAGTTACATTTGATTTACAAAACAATATAAAGTTGAGGTGAAATTAAATCTACTTACATGTTACTTTTTTACTTTTTTCTCATGATCAGGGTTGGCTTCTGTGTGTATGTTTTGTAGAATTTGCTGAAGGTATGAAGCACTACACTGCACTGACCAAATTTCACATTGATACTATTGTTTACCGTTTTCAAAACATGTTTTGAAAACGCCCTCCTCCCCAGAACGCTAACCGTTACACCACCACGCTCGGTTACATAGAGGGAAGATTAGGGTGGTATGGTCATATAACGAGAAGAGGCAATGAAAAAAGTGTGTGGAATGCCTGTGGGAAAAAGAGATTCTGAAGAAAACGATGAATAAGGTGGAAGGATCTAATTAAGAAGGACCAGGTGAACAAAGGGCTGAAAGAGGACACTGCAGACCGGAAAAGGTGGAGGGAACTCATCAATGCTGCAGCCTACCCCTAATGTGGCGAAGAGGTAGTGTAGAAGAAGAATGGAAAATAATTCGGCCATAATCTTATGAAGGAACCACCTCAACATTAATCTAGAGTGATTTCGAGAAACCATAGAAAACCAAAATCTGGGTAGCCGTACAAGGGATTGAATTCACGACCATCGGAATTCCAATTCCTATCATTAAGTTTATTATTTGCAAGAGGTTCAACTACAAGTAACAAGTGGACGGTAAGATGCTTTGTGAAGTCAACGGTTTGATATTTGCTCGCTCGTACGTTCCGCGTGCATTGCAAGGAGTCAATTATTCTAGCGGGAACTGCAGGTTTCTGATCGTTCCCGGATAACATTTAACGTTTCCGGCACACTTTAACCACGAACCGTGAGAGGAGGCCAATGAGTGGCAACGTCTGCTGCGTTGCAGAACAGCTGTTTGACTTGTTCATAACTGTACCGTCAATGGAGCCGAATTCCTAGTACTTGAGGAAGAACATTTGCCAGCGATTCATGTTTAACAGGACTAATCCAATATGGACATATCTGCTATGAACTGTCAGTATTTCTTGAGTGTATCGATCGGTGTTTCTTTCGGTTTCCGACATAGGTCCACTCCGTTTAGTGGTTTCTGGATTAATTCAGCTGTGTTATTGATTATATTTTCTCGTATACATGTATGAATCTGACTAAGATCATTCTTATGTTCTTGTAACCACCTCCAGCTTGTCACCTTTCGTTTAGTGAAATTTGAGAGATCTTGTTCAAAAGTCGGCAAATGGTCATTTCAAAGATGTGCCTATGAAACAGCATGATTTCCTTTGCAAGTGATGATATTAGTTATTGATTCTCATCATATATATTATTTCTATAAGGTATTTTTTTGTCACAAGCCTGTATCTTCCTTCATACGTAACCGAAATCAATGAATGAGGTGTCATATTAAAGCTTATGGACTTCACTTTGGTCACATCATATTTTAAGAACTGAAGTTTTCTGAATTCGACCCTTGAAGGGGGAAAATGTTAATAATTCTAAAATGCTGTTTTCTGTGTTACGAGTCATTTATCTCCATGGATACCTATCTGAAATCGTTTAATGAAGTATCGTTTTAAAGAATAAGATCTCTGCTTTAGTGACGTCATATATTAAGACAGAAATGTTTCGGAATTCGATCCTTAAAGGGCAAAAGTATCAATATTTTTGCAATTCGTTTTTGTGTCACGAGTGATTTATCTCCCTTAATATCTAACCGATATAGATAAATGCGGAATCATATTAAAGACTAAGGTCTCCGCCGTGGTAACATAATATTTTAAGAAAGGAATTTTTCGTAATTCGACCCTTAAAGGGCAAAAATGTCAATTTTTCTAAAATGCTTTTTTTGTATCTCGAGCCATTTATCTCCCTGGATATCTATCCAAAATTGATAAATCAAGTATGATTATGAAGAATAATGTCTCAGCTTTGGTAAAATCATATTTTAAGAAAGACGTTTTTGGAATTCAACGCTTAAAGGTAAAGAAGGATAAATGGTTCTACAACGCAGTTTTGTGTGACGAGCTATTTTTCTCCCTTGATATCTAACCGATATAGATAAATGAGGTATATTATTAAAGACTGAGGTCTCCGCCGTGGTAACATTATATTTTAAGAAACGAATTTTTCGTAATTCGACCCTTAAAGCGCAAAAATGTCAATTTTTCTAAAATAAGTTTTTTGTGTTTCGAGTCATTTATCTCACTGGATTTCTAACCAAAATCGATAAATGAAGTAGGAGTATGAAGAGTAATGACTAAGCTTTGGTGACATCATATTCAACTTCACTATTCAACGCATTTTATTCGCGAAATTTTCACACGGGTCGTCTAGTTTATTATAATTATTGATTAAATTTCTAACATACCTGACATATTACTTTTTTCCATTCAGCATGGTAAATGAGTTCTCTAGAAGCAAAACATCCTACCATTTACATAGACGTTTAAGGGGAAAAAAAACTTTTAAAAAATCCTGAGAGTATTTGCATTCTAAAATTTTCGGTCGTAGATCGACACTGCATCAAACGAGGGAGTTATAAACTAAATGCAGTCCGAGAGACTGATGTGAAACCAGGTTGATGTGAGATGTGGAAAATAACTTGAACTTATTGCACCCACTAAAACGTTTCATAATCTTTTGCAAAATTTTATTTCTGGTCAAGCTGTTTCGTTTTGTTAAAGGAACTGACGATCTTCTCTGGAAAGTGCTGAGAAAAGCAATAAGCTTTACTAATCCACAAAATATATAATTTTTCTATCAAATATAACATTGTTGTAATGATTAATAAATAACCTGTCCGGAAAGTTGGGCTGCAGACGAAGACTCCAGCGGAAAATATCAAAACGTGTTTATCAAGAAAATTTGACCAAATTCAGGGTCAAACACAGATTTAGTTCGTATTTCAGTTAAAGGGCGTTCGGTTAACAGAGGCGTCTCAAGGTCAGCCTGCTTTATCCCCACAGCTCTGCCTTCACACCAACGTAGGAATGTGAAATTTACTACCACCTACCTGGACGCAGCGTACAGCTCGGAGAGGGAGGAGGATGGTCAGGTGAGTAGAGGGGGTCAGGCGAACATGACCTTGAGCCGTCAGTTCGAAGTGAACAGGGTATATATAGATCACATCATGGCCTTTGATCACAAAAACTTATTTTCTGTCACTAAAAACTTTTTTTTACAGGGCTAGTCAAAATGATTGCAGTGATTTCAGAAACTTACTACAGATTTATTATTTGACATATGCTTACAAGTTTACACAGATATATAAACAAACTGAAAGTTTTGTTGAGTGTCTACAGATGGTCAATATGTGCACCTTTAGTGACTCTGCACACATCAAGTCTATAATCGAGTTCTTCCCATACCCGATGCAGCATGTCTCTGTCAATGAGAGCAAAAACTTGTGTTTAGTGATGAGGCCATTTTTCATGTGAGTGGAAAAGAGAACAGGCACAATGTGCGCATTTGGGGAACCGAAAACCCCCTTGCTTGTGTGCAGCACGTTCGTGACTCTCCCAAAGGGAACGTGTTTGCGCGATCTCACGAAAGAAACTTTATGGGCTTTTTTCTTTAATGAGGAGACGATCACAGGGAAAACATATCTACAAATGTTGCAGAATTGGCTAATGCCACTTCTGGAAGCTGACAGTGAAGATTTCATTTTCCAGCCCGAGGATGCTCCATCCCATTTTTCTCTAGTTGTCCGTAATTTCCTAAACACCAGGATTCCAAACAGATGGATTGGTCGTGCTGGGGATGCTGATCGTCAGCTGATGTCATGGCCTTCTCGTTTCCCTGACTTAACCCCCTGTGACTTCTTTGTTTGGGGTTTCGTAAAAGACACAGTGTTCGTGCCACCAGTACCAGTTGATCTGCCAGACCTGCGGGTTCGCATCATCAATGCATTTGCTCCCTCTGACAGAGACATGCTGCATCGGGTATGGAAAGAACTCGATTATAGACTTGATGTGTGCAGAGTCACTAAAGGTACATATATTGAGCATAGGTAGACACTCAAAAAAACTTTCACAGTTTGTTTATATATCTGTGTAATCTTGTAAGTATACGTCAAATAATAAATCTGTAGTAATTTTATGAAATCACTGTAATAATTTTGACTAGCCCTGTATAACTTTTAGACTCGATAAAATGAATTTTTGGGTTAAATCGTCCTTAAAGTTTGTGTATATTTATTAGTACGTATCATTTATAGTCTAATACTAAATTCGAGATCTGGGAATTGTTACAGACCTGTGACGATACCCAAAAAACGGTTACAGGCTTAAAATTAGGCACTCTATACAAAATGATACATCTCCCGAGATAATTTGCAAATTTGTTTGAAAATACGGCTTATAATACGTAGTTGTCAACTCCAGCAAAGGATGGTCTTCGAGTTTCCGAACGGGGTGGTATGGTGCATCGCAACTGAATCAACACATAAGATATCATTGATCAAAAGTTCTAATTAGAACAGCTATGGCTTATTGCGTATACCGTAGGTCAATTGTATGCACTTATGAAGAGGATGAGGGAATACCTAATATGTAATTGACAATACCAAGGAAACAAGCCTCCATAAAAACCGATTGATTACTTTGTATTTTAATAATTGTCTTTTAGCTTTTCTTACATTTGTTCTTCCAATGATTTGTTACCATAATTAGTGTTGGAATTCTTCACGGGTCTTCTGCCGGCAGAAGACCCGTGAAGAATTCCTGTCTACCATATGCCGGGAAAAACTTAATTGTCACATCATTAGTGTTATTGTTCTGTATAGAAGGTCAACATACGACGAACAGAAAAGATTAATAAAACGACTCTTTTTGTGCTCGTACCGGGTGCTCTGTCTGTAATACAGTTAAATAACACATAATAGTCTTTTTACACGCTTTATATTAGCTTGATTTGTATGTATGTATGTATGTATGAATGAATGTAACGGAATTTTACAACTCCATTCTGACCCACTTCCCGATGTCCGAGGTGTTTGAAATTTGGCACACATATTAAGAACCCGTGACAATACAATAATTTCATAGATATATCCTGCTATTCTCATTACTTTGACAGTAACAACAGAAAAATGGTTGAATGTCGTGGAATTTTAACCCAATTTCAGATATCCGAATTGTTTGAAATTTTGCTCATGTATTGATAACTGATTACTATACAATAATTTTATAACTATGTCTTGATATTCTGATTACGTTGACAGTAAAAACGAAAAATGGTTGCCATGTAATGGAATCTTTCATTTCAGTGTTTACCCGCTTCCTGGCTTCCGAATCGTTTGAAATTTTGCAGACTTATTAAGAACCGATAAAAATTCAATAATTTCACTCTCACCACGTTGTCAGAAACAACTTGAAAGTGGTTGAATGTAATGGAAAATTTCATTTCAATTTTCACCCACTTCAGAAAGTCCGAATTGTCTGAAATTGTTTACATGCATTAAGAATCGATGACAATCCAATAATTTCATATCTTTGTCTTGGTAATCTCATTACTTTGACAGTAAAAACACTAAGTGATTCAACCGTCTTATGAAAGATGTGGCTCATTTTCACCCACTTTCCGAATCGTCTTTGTGGCCTAGTTGGTTAAGGCGCGTGACTGGCGAGCAGACATTCCCTGCCTGAATCCCGATTTCGGTTCGCATTTTTGCGGATATTATAAATGGAAAATATTAGGATAACCCACGGTTAGGACTTCAAGTTAAACTACACGTATCCTATACTTGATGGGATAACTGAGTAAGGCAAATGCAGCCGCGACATTAGTGCACAGGTGCGATTCGAGAAATCTTTGTCATTTGGCGGCCACACCCTTCGGAGATTTTCCCGCCCAATATAGCCATCATCATCATCATCGTTCTCCATTTTTCCGGGTGTGATTTAGTAGCCTTGGTTGCTGTAGACGATCGTCTTCCGCTGTCTCCTATCCAGAAAGGTTTCTCTGTCTGCAGTCGCTTAACGTGATTTTGAATACTAAGTATTCGAAATATTACTTCGTACTATTATAGAAAAGTAGCCTTCCTCGTTTACCCTGCTATTGGATCTCTTGTTGAGTTGACCATTTAATTGTATTTTACTCTTGGGAATAATAATTAAAAATGAAACAAAAACTCAAAGAAAAAGAGAGATTGGCGAAGAAAAGCCAACAGTAATAAACATACTTTTAAAACTATCTGAACTAAAAGTTAAAAATAAAATTTTAGTTTAAAAAACTAAAATCACGCTTTCGTAGTAATGTAAACTAAAAAGGTTAAAAGTAATATTTAAATATAAACATTTTGTTTAACAGTGATAGGACGTCCCACAATTCAGGATAAATTAATTTTTTTGAATAAGCTTAAAGTATAAAGTCACTGATTACAAAATTAACTTTAATGTTAAAAAAGCGTGGGGTGCGCTCTACATAACTTTTGACAATGACTCTGTCTTTACAAACAGCCAACGACAAAAAATATAAGACAACTGAAATAGCACCCCATGCATTTTTTACATTAAAGTTAATTTTGTAATCAGTGACTTTATACTTTAAGCTTATTCAAAAATATTAATTTATCCTGAATTGTGGGACGTCCAATCACTCTTAAAAAAATGTTTTTATTTAAATATTATTTAAACCTTTTAGTTCACATTACTACGATTTTAGTTTTTTAAACTACAATTTTATTTTAAACCTATCTCAGAGTAACAATCGAGAGTACTAACTTCAAACTGCTCATGGTTTTACGCAACTTGGAATTCATTAGAGGCTGGAAAGGATTGGGGGCAAGGAACGGGAAGGAATTCGGCCACGGCATTTTTGAAGGAACCATCCTGGCATTCGCCTGGATGGATTTGGGGAAAACCATGGAAAACCCAAATCAGGATAGTTGGACGTGAATTCGAACCACCGTCCTCCCGAATGCGAGGCCAGAGCGTTACCACTAACCTACCAAGCTCGGTCATAACTTCACCCCTTCAAAAAATGTTTGGAAGCGGTTGTGAGATTTGTCAGAAAATTTCCCGAGTTTGTTATATTTAAAAGTTTTCAACTCTATTAGATGATTCCTCCGAAAACGAACCTGTTCCGAACACAGTGTTTCTGTTCTGAAAACATTCTTTAAGAATCCTGCGGCAATCGCCCACCAAATTATTTTTTCCAGTCTCGGCTAATACAATAGAGTAACCTATATGGCATATCACAGTTAGGGAATTAATAAACCGAGCGGGGCGGTGTAACGGTTAGCGTTCTCGCCTCACATTCGGGAGGACGGCGGTTCGAATCCCCGTCCGGGCATCCAGATTTGGGTTTTCCATGGTTTCCCCAAATCACTCCAGGCAAATGCCGGAATGCTTCCTTCAAAAGGCCATGGCCGAATTCCTTCCCATTCCTTGCCCCCATCCTTGCCCCCCATCCTTTCCCGTCTCTAAAGACCTCGATGTTAAAAAGAGACGTAAAGCAGTTAAAAAAAAGGGAATTAATAACAATTATAAAAGATGTGAGTATACGATAATTGGAGATCAGACAGCGTGACGTTATTGGTAGGAAGGTCTTCTACGCAACGAATCAGAGATACATAGAATACCTGCTCATACCGAACATTGGAAGGCAGCAACAGAAACAATACAACTAAACAGTAAAGTTGACTTTCCGCTAGAGCATGCTGCAAATTATATTTAATTTCATCTTTGGATGACAAATTATTTAAAATTTCAAAGTTCATCAAGATACTGCATTTAAAACGATGGAAAAAAACTTTAAGTGTGTTAAGAAAGAAAGAAAATAGCAATTGAAATTTGTTAGTCTTATGGTAATGTCGTCCGTTTTGAATATAGCGGTTTCGCTAAAACAATATCTTTGTCTTTTTATGGACAGGCTGTATAAGATTCCGTTAGCGGTAAGCGCCTGAAACGATAGCTTCCTGCACAACAAACGGCTCGGTTTAAACAAAAGAATTTCTCAGTCATGATTTTCTGAACTGAGGGCCTACAGATTGGTTCTTGATGATGATCCTACAATGTTTTTATTTGTTCAAGTATACAAACAATTGTCATGTAGGGAAACGTTTAGCAAACAAACGTAAAAAAAATCTACTTACTTGTCATCTTATCTATTGTACAGACTCAGAGTGTAACGCTGAAATTGTCAGTAGTAGCTAACGCATACTTTCCTTGTTGTTGCACAGTTCGTAATAATCAAATTGTACCAAACGCGTGATTTGAGTCCCAAACATCTCCGCAATGAGGGCAAATGACACTATTCCTGGCTACTTGTGCGTAGGACGGTGTTGTTGTTGTTTTATGCAATGTAACATTGCAATAAAAAATTAAAAGTTATCTGTAAAAAAAGGTGCTACTGTCTGTTTCATTTTAGGCCTGATGGTCTATAGTATAGGGAAAATTACGTTAAATTAAAAATAGAAAAAAAATATTGTTATTGAATAACGAAAATTCTTAATTGCTTATGGCACCTAGGTATATATTCGTTTATCTTGCCACAGGTCTGAATAGAAAAATATGATAATATCTGATCTAAATATGGATTTTTTTAAAAAATATCTGTAACGCTTATTCTAAGGGTCGAATGGTGTTTGTGTCGCCATCTCGCTGCGAAACAAGCAACTTGTGTTCTTTCTGATAAGTGTATTTTTGTGTATGTAATGCGTAGTTTATTAAGTGGAGATTGGGAACAGTTGTAGTATTCACACAGCTCATTACAAGAATTAATAGAGTATTTAAAATAATGAAAATATTTGCTTTGAATTATTCGTAGAAAGATGCTTTTGATGTTGCGGGCACTGTGCCTAACTCACTGTAATTTGTTCAAACGCCGCTAGAGTGGCGACAGCACAGTCTTCACAGTTCGCGCAACAGTGTAGAGATGGCGCCACAGGTCTTGTCGTGCTGAAGAAAATAACTCTGAGATATTCAAAGCTAATTACTTCTTGTAGAATATCGATATTGAAAAAATCTCATTTTAAATTTCACGTACCGATCACAGCTACAAATTTATAAAACAATAAAGAAATCGCTTGTAATTCTGTGGACAGGTAACTCTACATCATCGTAGTTTAATTTATTGTGATGGATTTTATTTTTTGGTCTACCTATGTCAACATTTGCCGTAAATCATTTAGACACTTAAAAGTTATTCCTAATATGAAAATAGTAACATTTACAGGCGTTGGTCCTCGAGTTCAAATCACATCTCGTAAATTAAGGTTTCAGAAATTCTTGATCTTATTTGAAGAAACATTTCTCTTTTCATATTAGAAAGACTCGACTTTTGACTTCAGATATTAAAAGAACACTGAACTTTTGAAATCACTAGGAAGTGAATGAATCATGTATCTGATGATGGGATCTAATATTGTCTAAGTCTTGGTATTCTTGTCGTAAGCCGGCATTATTGTTATTTCAGTTAAATTAGGGTGGAGATTATTTCCTGCTGGTCTACGTTTGCTTTACGAGAAATTTTTACTTTAAATTATTTGAGCTAAACTTTTCAGCAACTCACTGACTCAAGTGTCAATGAAGAATTTCACACCCCCTTATGGCTGAAATCAGATCTAGTTTACTGTCACGTTCATCTTTCATCTGCCACAGTCACCTTCTAATTTTTCTGGCAATATCAATTCAAGCGTGATCACCATTTGATGCCAATAAGCAACCAGCTCTCGTAAATTGATTCCTGTCTTACAACGATTTTCAACTCAGCCCATTCATCACATGAATTTCTGATTGTGTTCTGCTGTAATTTCCACAAACAAATCTAGTTACCTTTCTTTGTACCACCTCCAACGTCAGTGTTTGATATCCTTAGTATTTCAAACTACACCATTATACTCAATCGTTGGTCTAGCTAACGTTTTGCTCTCACTTGCGCCAATTCCATGCTATGACCCATCATCTAGTTCTCTAATACATACAGTTTTTTTTGAAACCTCTACCTATATTGTTCCCAGAAAGTCCTTCCCAACCAAGTTGAATATCAACTTACGCGCCAATACATTTACGTACTTCACCTTCAAGAAGGAGTTTACAAACTGCTTAAAGCAGGCCCAAATTAATGGTTGTTGACAGAATAATTTTTTGAAGGTACGAAACCTTCAGATCCAATTCATAAAATAAGACACTTCTCAAAATACTTACCTTTTCATATTTTGTTGCGTTTTGGGGATTTACGGAAGGAATTTCGTTTGTTATTAATTTTTTTGATTTTAACTGGGCAAGCTCCAATGCCATATACTACACGATGTGATTGATCCACAACCAGAAGGTTGTTTGAATTCTACCACAGAAATATGCTTTTCCAATAATTGTCAGAGATAGCACCGTCATTTCCTTTCCTCCGTATTTTTGCTAAGTATGGTTGTGTGTGCAGGGCCGACGTTAGGGGGGTTAAGCGGGGCAAAAGTACCCGGGGCCCAGGCCACCAAAGGGGGGCCCACCGGCCTGGATGCCTCAATAAATAAAAATCAAACACAAATTTTAAAATCTGCACCAATAATTTTGAACATTTTGTATTAAAATTTTCTGAATTAAAAAAAAACAAAAAACAAACAAACAAAGTGTAAGGGGGCATCCATATATTACATGATGTGAAATTGGGGGGGGGGGGTCTGGCGAAATATCACCAAGGGGGGGGTCTACGGAAATCTCACGTGAGGTTTTGGAGGGGGGTCCGGAAATCCGGAAAAACACCCCACGTAATTTATGGATGCCCCCTAAAGTAAAAATATTTTCGGGGAGGAGTGGAGAGGGCCTAAGATCGCTTACCCGGGGCCCGAGAATCCTAACTCCGGCCCTGTGTGTGTGTGTGTGTGTGTGTGTGTGTGTATGTGTGTGCAGAGGACTGTGATAAGTGTTGTTAAAGGTATTATTTTATGTACTGTACATGAACGTAAAATTAACGGAAATGGTGAAAGCTGAACTATTCCGGCCTACTCTTCCGAAAGACACCAAGATTAATTTCTCCATGAGACGGATGAAACACCGTCAACAATGTAAAGTTTAAGTAAATTGTTCATTTAGTATAGTGTAGGTAAAATTGCACTTTAAAATAAAATAGAAGTTAAAATATCACATTTTAGAATAAACGCATTTCATAAATGTTTCAAATTAATAAAATCTCATTATGGTACGATCAATAAAAAATGTTCTCTTTACAAATTGTACTCTGTGTATTTAATGTTAAACAAAAACAAAACTACAAAATAATTCTTTCTGTTGTCAAATTTACTTACGTCGTTAAAAATATCAACACTTAATATTAAATAATATCAATTGTATTATAATAACGTACGCACAACATGTACTCAAACATTTTTCTTTATAACGAAATGAATTCAAATCAAAATTCGATAAATAAGTTCAGATTCATTTAGTCGCTGGACGAACCTATCCAGCTCCCGCATGATGCGTTGTATTCGTTCGTTTATCCAATCAAACTGACATCTATGCGACAAATGCCAGAAACAAAATGAATTTGTGAGTAAGGTTTCAGTGCTTCGAGTCAGGCGATGTTCTCATTACTCAGTAACGAATACAAACGGTTTGCTGCAGCTCTAGTAATTTGATAACAAGTAATTTAGTACTAAGACAGAAAACCAACAGAGAAAAACAATATGCGCTGAGGTTACAGGAGAAATGTTCGTGTTAACGATGAAATAAAGATCGTTTCTTTGTAAAGGACTCGTACACTGAAAATTTAATGACTTTTTGTTCAAGATATGAATGCTGTTATTGGTCGGACATTTCGGTTGACAAAAGGCGAGAAGAGGATGTGAGTATCGACATATTTCTGGGAAACTAACAAAACGCGATGGAGGACAAAGGCCAGGTTTTTCCAGGAACTCGGTGTCAGCACGTGGTCCTGGTTTATGATAGGTGCCCAAGTTGTTAAAACCTTGTGCCAGATGATAATGAGGTTTGCTTCAAGGTCAACTTTTATTGGTGGCCTACGTAACTCAAGGCTGGCAGCATTATACACAAAACTTTTTTGTTTTGTTAAGTGTGTTTCTCGAGAACTTTCGCTGAGCTTTTAAAGCACATATGTGATTGAAACTTGTAGGTGACTGAACACGAAGTACGAGTAGTAAAATAAAAACTGTCATTTTAGTATTTTTTTTTTTCGCTTCGAGCTTTACGATACGTCGATGTCGAGGTCATTATAGGCAGGAGAGGAGTAGAGACCGAGCGTGGTGGGTCAACGGTTAACGTTCTGGCCTCGCATTCTGGAGGACGCGGGTTCGAATCCCGTCCGGGCATCCAGTTTTGGATTTTCCATGGTTTCCCCAAATCCCTCCAGGCGAATGCTGGGATGCTTCCTTCAAAAAGGCCATGGTCGAATTCCTTCCCGTTCATTGTCCCCACTCCCATCCCGCCAGTCCCAATAAAAAAAAGGGGTAGAGTCAAGGAACGGGAAGAAATTCAATCTAAGTTTTTTGAAGGATCCATATCGGCGTTTGCCTGGTGAAATTTCTTATGTATTTACAGTACACATATTTCAATCATCCTTTCATCTTTGGTGCTTTTTGGTTATATATGTCCTCTAAGCTGTAATACGTTCTTATACCTTAAGAAAGATGGAAAAATAACCATTATCTGTGAAAGAATTTGGACAGTGGGGATTCTAAGATGAGAGTTAAAATTTAAGCGAATAAATTATAGCATTTATACCTTTCTAAAGGCTTAACTAATAGGATAAATTTTCCGTGTCTACCTGCACTGCTAGCCAAGGTTGTTGATATACCGTAACGGTGGATGGCTTAGCCGTTATGAGCCTGTGTCGAAAGAAAGATTCAGCGTTCAGAAATTTTCGATGGTAGGTAGATATTCAACATTCCTAATTATAATAGCTGAATGTGTTTTTAAATCTCAAATTTGTCGGAGAACATGGATGGTGATTCGTCCGACGGAAGGGGGTTTTTGTTTGGCGACTCCCTTCATGGTAATCAGCTCCAAGTCTAACCATTGTACAGAATACCTGGTTATCACACTACGTCAGGATTTGTGTTTTGTGTCTGTGTGGTGTTTTTGTGGTATACCGGTCGCACTTGTATGACGTGCCGCTCGTTTGGTTGCCTACCTGCAGGCGCTTCAGCGAGCAAGCCCAACCGAACCGTGCCGGTAGATGCTAAAGTCCACTTGCTCAACTCGTTTGAAGGAGGCATTTTGGCACTGTGTCAAGTACTTCAGTCGAAATACCTACCACCCCGCATGTAATTTGTAGGCGGTTTTCCTCATCATCTCAATGGATACGGGCGTTGTCTCCATTTTTCGTCTCGGAAACTACATGCTACGCAAACAGTCTAGCACAAGTCATTTTCCAATATCTCATATTTTTCGTTGAAAAGAATAAGATTAGGTTACGCAATTCTTAACGAATCTACGTTTAAAGAACAAAAATTACCCTGTTATAACCTCAAATTGAGTAACACTTCTTTTCAAATCATTATCAAAGCAAGACAAAAGTGATGAAATGTAGCAGAAATGATACCAATACTAGTGGATTAAATATAAAAATAGGATCGGATGCAATAGGAGAAGTAAGAGAATTCTGTTACTTGGGAAGTAAAATTACAACCGATGGCCGAAGCAGGAATGATGTTAAAAGCAGAATAGCACTAGCAAAAAGAGCCTTCATGAAAAAGAGAAACCTTTTAGTTTCAAATATTGATCTAGGAATTAGAAAGAACTTTTTAAAACTCTTTGTGTGGAGCACAGCACTTTATGGTAGCAAAACATGGACTTTAGGAAAACCGGAAATAAAGAAAATTGAAGCATTTGAAATGTGGTGCTACAGAAGAATGCTAAAAATTAAGTGGACAGACAAAGTAAGAAATGAACGAGTTTTGGAAATGGTGGGTGAGAAAAGAAGTTTGTGGAAGAAGCTCACAGAAAGAACAGATAGGCTGGTAGGTCATATTCTGAGACATACAGGATTGGTTAATTTGTTAGTGGAGGGAACAGTCGAAGGTAAGAACTGTAGAGGAAGACAGAGATTAGAATATATGAAGCAGATAATTGAGGACGTGGGCTGTATGGGGTATGTAGAAATGAAGAGGTTAGCACAGGATAGGAAAGGATGGAGGATTGCATCAAACGAGTTGAAAGACTGACGACAGCAAAAAAAAAAATTACACCATAGTGCCTAAACTCGCTACAATTTGCGAACGTGTTCTCAATACTAACAAAACATTTCTTCTCCATTTTTAGGAGCATTGTTGTTCAATCATCTAGTGTGAATTCTTTTTGTAGGTGTTTACGCAGTAACAGATATAAAAATCAGGTTTGTATCAAATATGATCTGTCCATCTGCGATAATGATGATGAGTTATAAAAACAACAAAAGAAAATGATTTTATTAAATAATTATTACTCTTATTCCGTAAGGACCTCTAGGACGTGAAACATGTCATGGTTAACATATAAACATACAAGATTAATAATAAACATAGCGAAAATGTATTGTTTGTTACAAACAAAAAATATTGAAAAATAAATTTTAAAACTGAATTTTACAAATTTAAACAAGTTTTTGGATGGAGTAGATGGAGTTGCTAGTAAAATAATTTCACAGCTTTTCTTTAAATACAGCTTTATTATCTTTTTATTTTTAGGAAGTTTATTTAACAGATGTGTCTCGGAACAATTAACTCCTCTTTTGGTTAACGGGATGATGTGTGTGGTTTGTTATTTTTGTTTCTTGCGTTCAATTTGTGTTGGTACTTACCTGTGGATTGGATGTAAACAAGTTAAAATGTTCTACGATATGACATTTGAAAGGCCCTTCCAATCTGCTATGTGTTCATCTGTCTGTACATTGTCAATAGAACAAGAACTATATATATATATATATATATATATATAAATACAAATAACGTCTTTACCTATCAGCTGTGCTGTTGATTTCTGATAATCATACTTGTAAATAATGCCATATGTTTATCGTTCTTGTTTATATGATTTATTTCTTGATACAAATAACAACGTGACAATAGCTAGTAAAGAATATATAATATTTGGTAATAGCAGCAGGTTTTTTCACAACAATCTTATAAACTGAAGTTGTGGTTTGTTTCATTATCTTAATAGCTAATAATTTTTCTTTATTCTACCCTATCTATCACATATTATCAGCAACATGACAATCGCCAGTTATATCTTTAACATCTCATCGTCAGCATTCAGTCATTATTAAATCTGGTTTCCGCGGTTGTCAAATTTTGTATTCATGTGCGTGAAAATAAGTATGGCACCAGTATTAACACCACAAGCGACCTTCAAGACCATCGGCTTAAGCCCAGTGCAGAATATGAACGTTTTGAACTAAATGCTCTATTTGATTCGTGATATCAGTACTGCCTGGAAGCCACAGAAAGAAATAATCGTAAAACAAAAGCTGATAAAATCAGCACACTTTTTTTTTCTCGCTATTATTATAATCACTTACGCCTTTCATTGTGATTTATAGAACTTGTAGATTATTAGCACCGCACTAAGACGCAGTGTTATTAAGAGGACTTCTTTGAAAAAAAAATCGTGAATGGGTAAACAGAATAGAATAAATGGTACCACCGGTCTATAAGTTAGTAGTAGAAGATGAAATATCTGTTCACATGTATTGTTCAATTTAGATACAAGGAACGGGGATGTTAACCTTTTTTTTTTTTTTTTTTGTAACTGCTTTACGTCTCTTTTGAACATCGAGGTCTTTAGAGACGGGAAAGGATGGGGGGCAAGGATGGGGGCAAGGAATGGAAAGGAATTCGGCTATGGCCTTTTGAAGGAAGCATCCCGGCATTTGCCTGGAGTGATTTGGGGAAACCATGGGTTAACCTTTTGAAGAAACGATATTACATTGTTATAGTGATTCCAGTAAATGGTGGAAGCTAATATTTTCTCGGATAAGCAATGGTTTTGCAACAACATGACATCGTGTGATTTCTGACCAGTGGAGTCAATGAGAACCTGATGAAAATGGCAGAATGAGTCGTCGAAACGTCTCGTTATGTTTTATTACACTATTAGCGATACACACTAGACGACTACGGTGCATTAATATGTACTACGAGACTTCGTTTGCAATTCAGTATTTTTTATTTTAAGCATCTCTTTATTCGAAATCGTAAGCTGATAAATCATAACATTATGATCGTGTGTGTGACACAATGTTTACAAAATCCACTTGAGGGCACTTGAGATTGCTCTAAAGTAATTAGCCCTATTTTCAGTTATTACCCACTGACAGCTGTGCAGGGACGGCGAAGCAAATGTTTCTGGATTACTGCACCTCCATGTGGAGCCAGCCTCTTGCCAACTATACCCACCTGTTGCCTCTTCCGGCGAGAGAAAGTCCGACGCTGTCACACGCTTTCCACAGCAAACAGCGACCGCACCTACACGCACACAGCCTGGTACAGTGCACATTCGAGGAACACACTCCACCCGTCCACGTAATTCAAGAAGTTGATGATTAATTTTCTCAATTTTTTATTTAATGTGTGAACATACAACGGCGTTCTTTACGGCAGTGAAACCACTATAATTATTTCCATACTGTTCTCGTTAGAAAATATACGCCCCCCCCCCCCACCCATAGTTTCCCATATACTCGCCTTCCACTGTATTCCATTTCGCTCATTTTCCTTTGTCACTATTTCTAACTTCTTTCAACCATCCTTCTCTCCGTCTTCATCGTTTCAGTTCCGTATCTTACCTCTTGGTGTTCTCTTATGTCCCATTCTCTTCACATTCACACTCTAAACTGTATCAAGTGCTGTGAAGGTTTCTCATTTATTATCTCCCTTTCCCGTCATTTTTCAGTATGTACAGGGTGATTCAGGTGGAATGGTAAATATTAAAGGTGGATGTAGTATGAACAATACAGGATGTCCCAGAATTATCTTTACAACTTTTACATTGAATAACTTATGTTTAGAACGAGATATCACAATGCAGTTTTTTGCATTTTGAAGAGTATCTCTCAAAGTTTTGTTTCTGCCTCTAGAACACTTCAACGTGTGCACCATTAGTTTCCCGTACAATATCAAAGTGATATTCAATTTCTTGCCAAGTTCTTTGCAGCATCCCTTGATCAATTGTCGTAATTGCTGCAGAAATCCTCTGCCTGAGATCTGCCAAATTTCTAACCGGGTTTGATACACGATGTCTTTTACATATCCCCAAAGAAAGAAATCCAAGGGGGTTATGTTAGGTGAACGAGGAGGCCAGTCAATTGGACCCTCTCTTCCTATCCACCGACCAAGAAATTGTTTATCTAGAAAATCACGGGCATCATGAGCCCAAAGCGGATGTGCACGATCCTGCTGGAACATGACTGTCGCTTGAAGGACTTTCATTTGGGAAACAACAAATTCTGTTAGCATATCCAAGTAAACTGAGCCTGTGATTGTCTTCTGAGCAAAGAAGAAGGCGCCAATGATTTGGTTGTGCATAACACCGCACCACACATTAACCTTTGGGCTGTCGCGCTCTATCTTTCTAAATTCATGCGAAGGTTCAGAACCCCAAGTTCGAACCCAGACACGTGAAAGGTGGCCTATTCTGAGAAGAGAACACGACATAAACACACAGAACACATATGAACCAGGAAACACACTGAGCTTTTTCCTGTACGGTGTACATTTTCAATAAATGTGATGTAACTACCTACTTGTCACCAAACCGCACCTGAAATGAAACAGAAAAAAAACTTTGAGAGATACTCTGTAACATGCAAAAAACTGCATTGTGATATCTCGCTCCAAACATAATTTATTCAATGTTAAAGCTGTAAAGATAATTCTGGGACACCCTGTGTTAAACAAAGTAATTCTTATAGAAGTATCCGTTTTCCATTTGTTTTGGAGATACAGGTGCTCGAATGTTATGCATAAAATAAACGCCAGAAAATTATCACGAACAAATAACATACAAAGTACTTTATTGATGGGAAAACATAGGCATATTTTACAAAAGTTTAAATTAATTGTTCATAATCCCATTGATTTCAATACACTTTGCAGCTTTCTTCGCAGCAGTCCGTTCAGCTCTTCTGAGTAAGTCTTGGTGTACTTTATGGGATAGAAGTGCTTACAATGCAAGCGAGTTTATTCTTTTCTTGTGTTTTGCATGAATAAAGTACTTCAATAAGTTATCTGTGTGCTCTTGAACATTTTCTAGGGTTTATTTTATGCATAACATTCCAAGCACCTGAACCTCCAAAACGAATGGAAATTGGATACATGTTTCTATGAACTTTTTTATTCAATATTGTTCATACTACCACCTCCTCCAATATTTATCATTCCCCTTGAATCACCCTGTGTAATATTTTTGTTTCTGTTCAGAAACTATTAGTTACATCCTATACCTTAAGACAGCAGTTTCTAAACCGTAAATCGCGACTGGCACAAAATAAGTACTGCCGATAATTTTTTGCTGTACGTCCCCGTTCAGTACTCCTTAAAAGTACTAAAAAAATCCATCTGAACATCTTGCTTTTTCATTTCTTCCCATACTGTTTGTTCTTTTTTCTTGAATAATGCTTCCTGAGTAATTGAAATCCAAAATTCTCTAAAGCTACTCTCCTCCTACTGCTAGGCCAACATCTAGTCTATTCTTCTTTACTGTTGTTATTATCACTTCATTCTTTTTCACAGAAATTAATGCAATATGTTTTTATTGCTACTTCACATACATCTATCATTATGCTTCTTTTTCGCCTTTTACCCAGACCAGTAGGAGCACTTGCGTATTTACATTCAACTATGACATTAACGATGCCTGCCAGCTACTATGAAAATTCGTTCAAGATGTCAGCACCGAGCAAGGTGGTGTAACGGCTAGCATTCTGGCCTCGCATTCGGGAGGATGGTGGTTCGAATCCCCGTCCGAGCATCCAGATTTCGGTTTTCCATGGTTTCCCCAAATCACTCCAGGTGAATGCTGGGATGCTTCCTTCAAAAGGCCATGGCCGAATTCCTTTCCATTCCTTGCCCCCCATCCCTTCCCGTCTCTAAAAGACCTAGTTGTTATAGGAGACGTTAAGCGTTTTTTTTTTTTTTTTTTTTAAAAAAAAAAGATGTCAGCGGAAACATTCATCTCGTCCTGTTTTTGCGTGGAACATTCAGCGATGGCATTAGAATTATGTTTATACCAAATCTTAGATTTATTAAAAGCTTAATTACAATATCATACCGAGGGTGGTGGTGTAACTGTTAGCGTTCTGGCCTCGCATTCGGGAGGATGGCGGTTCGAATCCCCGTCCAGGCATCCAGATTTGGGTTTTCCATGGTTTCCCAAATCACTCCAGGCAAATGCCGGGATGCTTCCTTTAAAAGGCCATGGCCGAATCCCTTCCCATTCCTTGGCCCCCATCCTTTCCCGTCTCTAAAGACCTCGCTGTTAAAAGACGTTAAGCAGTTAAAAAAATACAATATCATTTTTTAATTTTTAATGAATCTTACTGTATAATGAATTAAACTAAAAGTGAACGAAAAAGGGAATAATAAAACAATCCATAGTAGAGAAAATCACCTTATATCAGTTTGGATATTTCGATTCATGGGATTGAGATGCTGTTCTGAAGAGGAGCTTTACGTGAAATATTTTTGAAAAAATGGAAGTATTTGAGTCTTATGCAATTCCTCCACATTACGATGAATATATTTTCTATTTTTTTGTGTGATGTTAGATTTATCTGTTCGTTTGTCATGCTTTAGTAAGTGTGGGAGAACATATATAGACAAAACATTCTATTAGTCACCCATAGAAGAAGATTCAATCTGTCAGGTAACCGGAGTAGTATGAAAACTAAGCTTTTATTTTCAGACTTGCGAAACAAATTGAAATACTCCAATCATGTCAGATGCTATAGTTAACATCAAAAACGATATTCACTTACTGCCTCACTTCCCCACGAAACATGGATCCCTGGATAATTCAGCATATGGGTATGACATCATACCACAAATTACGATCGATCGATGTGGGTGGGCGGTAACGCTCAGTCCTTGCATTCGGGAGGAAACCCAACTGTAGTATGTTCACATAACCGTGGAGAACAAGGGTTTCAACAAATTACGACGTCATAGACTTCTCAGTTATGGAATCCTATAAAACTACCGATACAAAATTACTGATAATTTTTTTAATGCCCTTCGGTCCATACGACCATCTGGCCATTTTTTAAAGCTATTGTATGAAACTTTTTCGCATGTAACTGTGTGATACTTCGTTGAGGAATAACACAAAACAAGACAAACACAACAGTTAAAACCAACTATGTTGCAGGCCGGAATCGAACCGGCGACCCTTAGAATGCAAAGCCAATGTGCACTGCTGAAGCATTTTTTTTTATTTTTGTTTTTTTTTTGTTTTTTTTTGCGTTTCATGTTTTCCTTCTAGGTTCGCTTCAGTACGTAAGCGAGTAATATAACCCTGTCGTAACGCTTGGAGCAGCGTCTCATTTTCATACAATGCGTCTGTCTCATCGCTTTTTACATATTAATACGTCAATTTTTAGCGCTCTTGCATGTTTCACAGGTTTTCCATTATTCTGTCACACACGTACATAACTGAACTTACATTATATCTTACGTGACCGCGTTCTTCCAGAGTAAGAAGTTGTTGGTTTTCAAAAGATAATCTAACACACTGTGTTATGAATCTAAGCTCTCTATTTTTTGATTCGACATCAAAGTCTGTGCCGATCCTGGGATTATACTCATTGGCGGCAACGTAGAGGGTATTTCACTCGATAATAACTTACCATATGTTTAAGGGGGTTTATTTCCTGTTGCATTTTACGATATGGCTGCTGTTATCAGTTTGAATCATAGTGAGCTGTATAACAAAGATCCCATCCTGCTGAACAATAATCGCAGAATGAAAATTTATTATTCGACGTGACTCAAACTAGCAAACTCCACTTCCAGTTTCAGGGACAAATACATAGCCCTAGCTAACTTGGCCAAGTGATAGTTTTGAATTCTAATTGGGATGTCTTTTGTTTTCAATTCATTCGCTTTGAACATTTTTTTATCACAAATCTATATCCCGGGAAAACGCGAGTTCCATCTTCAGTACAGCCATCTAGATATTTCATGATTTATGGAACTTTCGACGAATACAGACAATAATTTAGTCCAGTTTTGGACCACTTTGCCTTACCAGTTTTTTGTTAGGACGCTAATGACTTCGATGTCGACGCGTCCTGAACTCCAAATTACACAACAAACAGAAAAAGGCTTCACGGATCCTTCCCACAAACAATTACCAATTTGCTTGTTCAAGTAACCTTGTACTTAATTAATTATATTACAGTGATAACAGCAGATAACAGAACTTGCTGTACCACATGGACTATGGCTAGTTAAATAACAGATAAAATGTTAAATTTCTGTTAATTTTTCATTCTTTTGAAGCAATTTTTAATGCATACTGGAAATGCCAAATCAGTATAAACACAGTATCTGAAATGAACTGTTTTTGCATATTTTGTCGTTGCTGCATATAATGAATCATGTATATATAGCAAATAATTAGTAAGAGTTCGGCGCAAAAGGTATCAGACATTTTTAGATGTGGAACAAAGTATCATTCATGGAATTAAAAAACAGTACTCCCTCTAAAGTTATCTTCACGAACTATCCCAACGCACTGGTTGTTCTTCGAAGAATCCCACGAAGTAGTTCTTGGGAATGGAATAAAACTGGGCAATCGCATTCCGGCGTTTTTCAGTTGAATTTTCAGTTCTTAGGCAACAAAATATACCAATGCGCCTTTCCTGGAAAGCATGGAGACTGGCTTAGCAGAAAAATGTTATGTCTCTGCTAGAAATTTTGAACTGACTGGAATAATTGTCAGGATTGCCATTTCGGGGCAACATAGAATCCAGCATGCCTTCAACTAAATCTGATCATTTTCTGTCCATAATTTATACTTCTTGCAAGCGAAAAATAAAATTTCAGACGTTCTGAAAGGACCCTTATATAGCTTCATGAATAATACCTCACGGGGTTAATATAGTTCAAAGGAAAAAATGTAAGATGCCCCCTTTTTTTCCGTTCTTCAAAGAAACACAAATACCATCGTTAAAGTAATTTCATCAGCTCTAATAAAGTTTCATCTAGTGTAAAATTAATTCTTACAAAACCAAAGATAAAGTCAACAATTTCGTTATTGTTTCAAAATACAGCACTTTCTCAACTTCAGGGTTAACGAATGCCAGAAGAGAAGATAGTATAATTTGCCATAATCGTCTTCCAGGAGTTAGTTGGCATGGTCTGTAACGTATGTATTTGTTATTTATGCGATTGTTGGATATGTTCAGTGTAACAGATGAAACTGTTCCTTGCGTAAACATATGTTTCATCGTAACGAGGCCATAATGATGTTGATGGTTTTCAGATTCACTCATCACAACTCAATAGCTTAAAATCAGTTACGATAAAAAACCGCTCGCGATGTAAGATCTATACTGTAGATTATTCCTGCTCTTTGTAATCCAGCAAAGTTTCCTATCCGTTTTTAACATCAGCGCGATTTTTATATATATATATTTTATAATATATTTTTTTTAATCTCCAACCTTTTATGTAGATAATTCTTAATTCCTGACTGTTTAAGATTCCAGAAACCAGGCTTGACTGACGCAGAATCTCATTGAAGACACCTTGTTGTTGCAGCATGTAATGTCCAAGAAATATATTTAGATAACTCGAGCCGCTACCCACTTACCCATTATAAGAATTTTGCTTTTAATTCCTTTTCTATCTGAACTATTTTGGGCATTATTTATCCCAACAACCTGTTCCAAACATAGACTTTCGTATCCACAAATTAAATTTTTCTCACTCCCATGTGTACGGAGTGGACAACTAACTTATTTTTATGTTCATCTCTTCCTTTTCAGTATCAATTATAGTGTGTCCCCAATTATAATTTACGCTAACCAATCTAACTCCACTTCCCCCTGTTGCTCATAAAATGAGCTCCGCACAATACCAACCTGCTATATTTAAGGGGACCAGACCCTGCCTATCTAACCCATGTTAATTTAGGCAAGTATTTGACCCATTTCTGAAAAAACTATTTGATGCAGGACCTTAATATTTTTACTGTATGTTACATGATGCTAATAGATTCAACTGTACTAAAATCTACTTTATCCATGTGATAGGTTTTAAGAAATACTTTTTTAAATTTATTAACAAAAATCTTAAGTTTTTTCTGCAGAAAATATTTTTTTGTGAACTTCCTAATGGGGGAATATTAATGAATGTAGTACCAGAGGTGGATTTTTATGTTATGCAGAGTCTCTGAAAATTTCATTCATTTATCTATGATAGTTTCTGATATAATGGGGCATATGTACTGAAAATTTTAGTTTGCGGGAAATTGGCTTTAAAGAAAACAACTGCT
The DNA here is from genome assembly GCA_031002005.1 of Vandiemenella viatica. Taxonomy (NCBI): domain Eukaryota; kingdom Metazoa; phylum Arthropoda; class Insecta; order Orthoptera; family Morabidae; genus Vandiemenella; species Vandiemenella viatica. The sequence goes on along the minus strand of CM061914.1, from coordinate 108,990,413 downwards.
CGCAAACGCACTCAAACAAAATTAACAGCTTGTTTCAAGGTGTGTTGTTTAAAAATAGCAGAAACAAGAGAATACTGACCGTTGCCCTCCAAAGATAGCCAGCACACTCAGCAGTCAGAAAAAAAAAATCACTACTGTGCAATATAGGGATTATAACAGTCTAAAATATACGCAGAAAAGTGGGCGTGCCACAGAAATGCACGTGGTAGGAAAATGCTATTTAAATGCCCGAAAAAAAAAAATTCTGCGAAATCCTTTTCGTGATACTTAAAGAATACCTTTATCTATCGAAATATGATGAAAAACGAAAATCGATTTTTTTCGACCTGAACCAGGGTCTGGTCCCCGCAAGGGCTTGTTCGAGCTTTTCATAGCTTACTGCCCTTGCTTTCCTTATATCCGTTAATAACGCTCTGAGATATGTGCAGAACTCCGAACATTTTTCGTATCAAGTCTCCTAAGCATCTTATCCATCTTGGCTTATCATTAATTCATATACCATGTTTTTTACATTTTGTACCTCGAATCATTATAATCACACAAAACCTTTACTTTTCTATCCGCGTAGCTAATAGTCTGACTCTTCTAGCAGTGATCTGCATTCCCTGCTAGGCTACCCAGCGAGATTCTTTCCATACCACCCGCTGGCTATTCATTTTCTATCAACCTTCACGTACTGGAAGATGAGGAATATTTTTATATTTTAAGTTATTTTTTAAAATTGCACTTCTGTTGTGGACGTCCACCGGTTGTCTCCTGGACCACTAAATTTAATTAATATCATATTTTTAGCTTTGTTTTACATTGTTTACGACCAACAATAGTCCTCGGATCGAAGGTTCTCTTTCCATCTACGTCGATAATTTGATCTACGTCTCCAATCCTGTAAATTTCATGACTAAGTGATCAAAATGTTTGCTGTATGACTTGTTTAAAACCTTAATAACCAGCTAAATAATGATATTTGTAAAATGCAAGCAATCTGATAATTAACTCAGCTTGTTTCATGAATCGGCAAACTGATTTGATGAGTTCCCCTCCAAGACTGAACAGCTCTTTGTTCAGCTGTCACCTGAGAATTTTTTTTAACGAAAAATCTGGGTAGAGTAGCCACTTCGAACTTGAGCCAAATGTGTCAATATTCCACTGTTTAACTAGCAGCAAGATAAATATAACCATTGCCTGTTACAAAGAGTGATGGAAATTTCAAATAAAGTACAAGATGACAGACATAATGACATAGCGACAACATGGCTGTAAAATATTTGGCTTGGTTAGTAAGTTACTACTGAATTATTGCATACAGACATGGCGAAGATTGAAATAAAAACAAAAACTTAGCAATTATTGTTTAAGCAGGTAAAATACACTATTATTTTACAGCTAGTAGTCGAAACAACAATGCAACTTTCTCTACGATCAGAGTTTTTTATTTTACACACAGCATGCAGACAGTGGTTTTACTTGCTTTCCTGAAACATCTTGCATTTAACGCTTGGAGCGCCTTTTAAATGCGGCATGTTAAATTGCACTGCGGTCTTTACAGCATTATTCTTATGGACTCTTCGTGAATCAGCAATAAAACTCCAGTTGCCTTTTGCGAAAACTGGTTGTTATATCAGCGAGTCAGCAGCCAATCAAGACGTTTCCTGCACAAGCGGCAAATTCGTTTTGGCAGCGAAATCACCTCAACGTCAGATTGTGTAATGCCGTTAAAACAACTACTTTTTTTTTAATGATTATGATATCAGTAAGCATTTTTATATGTATCATATGGGTATATATTTTAGTTCGGATGCAAAAATTATGTTATTATGGCTTTACGCCTCGTCGATGTCGAGGTCATTTGAGGCTGGAAAGGACTGGGGACAAGGAACAGGTAGGAAAGCGACTGTGGCCTGTTGAAGGAAGCAACCCAGCATTCGCAAGGAGTGATTTGGGAAAACCATAGAAAACGCAAATCTGGATGCCCGGAAGGAGATTCTATCCCACGACGTACCGAATGTGAGGCCAGAGCGTTACTGCTCGGTAAAAAAAGTTTGAAAAATAGCTAATCGAATTTACTAACAAAAAATAATGAATGGTTACAGCTAATATAAATATTATCATCTGACGAGTGAATTATCAATGTACTTTTATTTTTGTTATTTTACAATGAGCGAGGCAATGTCAGCTCAGGCAATGTAGGGGTTAGAACGCTGGCCTCGTATTGCAGGGGCCACTGGTTCGAATCCACAACGGGTGGTTTCATTAATTGGCTATCCTGTGTCATCTGAGCTCACTCAAAGATTATATATACCCTGAACGGATCAGAATACTGGCCGTATGGCCTGAAACTTATCGCAAACATAACATAGTTTGCAGACAGAAGAAAACAACTTTCCTCCCCCGGGGGCGACAACTCAGTTTTTTTTTTGTTTTTTTTTGCTTATGGCTTAACGCCTCGTCGACATCGAGGTCATTAGAGGCGGAAAACGACTGGGGCAAGGAACGGAGAGGAATTTGGCCATGGTCTTTTGAAGGAAGCAACCCGTCATTCGCCTGGAGTGATTTGGGGAAACCATGGAAAAGTCAAATCTGGATGCCCGGACAAGGATTCAATCCCGCGTCCTCCCAAATGCGAAACCACAGCGTTACCACTCACCGAACACGCTCATGGCGACAACCCGACCAAATCCAAAATACGTCGCAACCTGAAAAAAGCCTACCCATTAAGTACGGAATAAGTGTAAGGAAGCGGAAAAAATGTTGAATGTGAAGAACATAACGTAAATTCAAAAGCTGAAGTGTTTCAAATAATTATGCCCAGAGTATAATTATTATACCCTGGGCATAATTTTAAAGTGGCTAACTACCTCGACGAATTTTTGGAACAACACCAAATCAGGATATGATTTGCGATGTTAATTCTTCCCTTCATTCCATTGTATCCATTCTCCATATTCTCTCCCCCCCCTCCCCCCCCCCCACCCTTTTCCCGGTCTCCCCTGAGCTTGTGTGTACCTTCTTAGGAAAAGAAACAAGAAATCTGTCAGAAATCGTCCCGCATTCAAAAAAGTATTTATAAAGGTAATTTTCAAATGAGGAAAAAATACTCGGTTTAAGCAGTGAGGGAAACTGCCAAAGCCATTTTCGTGGAAACTTCAATGGTATAAACATTTAACACTGCAAATCGAAGTCACAATAAAGAAATATATATAGATGTGTGTTTGTGTAAGAAAAATGAATATGTGTGTCCCTAAATTTAACTCTTTTTTATTTATCTTTTATTTTTTTACGACTCGTGGACGGATAAGGTCATTAGAGGCGGGATGGGACTGGTGACAAGGAACGAAAAGGATTTCGGTCATGGCATTTTTGAAGGAAGGATTCCGGCATTCGCCTAGAGTGATTTGGGGTAACCATGGAAAACCCGAATCTGGATGCCCGAATGGGGATTCGAACCCACGTCCTCCCGAATGCGAGACCAGAACGTTAACCGTTCACCCACCATGCTCGGTCCTATACCTCACTTTGCAGCCACAGCTACCTAGACTATATTACTGGTGGTTGTGTGTGGTAATAGCCTCGAGTCTCCCATCGTGCATTATTCCTTGTCGGTGGGTATGGATGGATGTGTGGGTGACCTAGGATATTTTCATATTTTGACAAAAGTGTGTCTAAAAATCTTTGGAATCTTCTTGAATGTACTGGAATGTTCTTGAATGAACTATAATGTTTCAGCGTTTTTAGCTATTAACAAATATAAGTAATTTATATGAAACATATTTAGTGAGTGAAGGGAATTAGACGGGTTGGAGATTTGGCAGGCTACGTTTTATCCTGGCAATATTTAATGTTCCGAGCAGCAACATAAAAAGCTTCAAATTTAAAACCAACGAAGTCGTGGGCACCAGCTAGTAAAACAATAAATAATAGCGAAATTCACATCCATACTTGACCCCGGCTTGTCACATTTCGCCTGAGTTGTTCAGGCATGATTACATTGCACCGAGCGTGGTGGTGTAACGGCTAGCGTTCTGACTCGCATTCGGGAGGACGGTGTTTCGAATACCTGTCCGGGCATCCAGATTTGGGTTTCCATTGTTTCCCAAATCACTCCAGGCAAATACCGGGATGCTGCCTTCGAAAGGCCATGGCCGAATTCCTTCCCATTCCTTGCCCCCCATCCTTTCCCGTCTCTAAAGACCTCGCTGTTAGAGAGACGTTAAGCAGATTAAAAAAAAAAATTACATTGCGTTTACTCCCGTCAGTTCTACCATCGATTTTTGATTCGAACCCGTTTCCGGTGTCATTCTTTTTTTAATTTCATACTCTACCTGTTTGTGCCCGATTTTTATAATTCTGATTATACTTGGTCCTCATAGATAGCTAAATATTAATAAATTAGGAAATTTTCAAATTCACAGCCTAGTATAGTTTTGAATTTTCATGATACACTCTTGGAGCCAAGACTGTGCACAAAACTCTTCTTCAAAACAGCACTAGGTTCACTCGGATCGGATGATTATCCTGAGAGATATAATCCCGTTTATGTACACGTGTTGAATACCGAAAATCGTGCGTTCAAATTGCGCACGTAATTCACGACGTTAGTCTGCCACAATTATAGTAGTGGTGCTGGCAACATTTTTGATCCTTCCTCTTTAAAACGAAACCTAGATGGCGGGGCTATGTATATTTTTAGAGGAGTTTTTGATGTTTCAAATTAATTCGACAGGAGCATTCGCTCATTTGGCCGCGCTTGTCAGCATAGATTTTAGAAACGTTCCATGTATGTTGTCCCCTTAAAACGCAAAAGCAAGTGGACTTGTTGCTAACGATGTTGAGATGTTGCGTAACACTGCATTACAAACCTGTAGCTTTTTTTATATTTTTTTTCAGTGTTATAAGGGAAGGAAACGGTATAGTGAGGGTGGCAATATATTGTAGGCGTGACAAGTGTTTTGTTTGGTCCGCAGTCCTTTGTCGTCCTCTGCAGATGGAACTGACACAGCTCGACCAGCTGGTAAGGTGGCTGCCGAAGGCCGCCCAGTACTCAGGCAAGCCAGGTCGCCTTCAAGGACGACGGCATCAGACGCCGGAGTCATTCAGTCGCTTCGGATCAAAACCGCAGTGCCAGCCTCCAGTGCCGAGATTCGGCAGTCGAACCCACCGTCACGCCTAGCCTCTATATCAACACTGCGACCACTATCTGATATGATTTACTTCAATAACAACACTAGATGTGTGCAGCCACAAACACGTGTGTTCGCTCTGTTCTGGAGTCTACAGCCTTGGCACGTGGGGCCTCTGAAACAGCCGGCTCGAGGTGATAACACCTCAAAAACCGAGATAATTTACAGGACAACCACACATTTCTGGCGTGCTCTCTAACGCACCACCAGTTTGGACTATGGAGGTGCAACAGCTCACTTTCATATCTAACGTCTCGGTTGTCCTGATTAGAATTTTCTGGCTGGCGGGTTTCTTTAATAATCTAGAAGATCGAAGAAAATTTACGCAATACACAAACTAATAGATACTTATAGCACAGAACATAACTGTCACTATTTACGGAAAGATGATGATATAACGTTCTGTGCTCGCAATCGGGAGGACGCGGGTTTGAATCCCCGTACGGGCATCCAGATTTGGGTTTTCCATGGTTTCCCCAAATCACTCCAGGAGAATGCCGGGATGCTTCCCTCAAAAAGGCCATGGCCGAATTCCTTCCCATTCCTTGTCCCCAGTCTAATCCCGCCTTTAATGACCTTAGCCGTCGACGAGGCGTAAAGGAATAAGTAAAAAAAAAAAAAAAATGATAATAGACCTTTATTCGGACCACAGAAGCACAAGGGGAGACAATCTGGTACTTATTGCCTATGGAAGCGCTTAAATTAATTATTTAATAAGAAATGCGAGTCAACCGTTGGAACTTTTTTTATTTCCGAAGCGTTTCACCTATTGCTGATATATGAGCGTCTTTAAAAATTAATTTAATCTCAATCGGGATGGAGCAAACACGCTCCTGTGGCAATGTCCATATTCACGTATGTTGCCATGAAATGATTTTTCACCACCCATTTGCCTTTTACTAATTTCAACTTTAAAATCATTCAGTATTTTTGGTAAATAATTCATCATTTCCCTCGGTAATTTATTCCAGTTCTTGATTCCATTACTCACAAAAGAGAATTTTCTCTCTTCTTTTCGCCTGAAATCCAGGGTCAGCGTATGGTAAAGATCGTCGTTCCCTTAACACGTACGACTCTTAATTCTGCTACCAATACCCAGAAGGGCTGAAATCTTATATAGGCTATATTTGGTATCTCTGAAACGACTCTTACGATTTGGATGAAATTTCATATTCAGATAACGTTTTGCTTTTCAGGTTTATTTAAATAGGTGTCTTCCCAGAAAAAAAAGCGATTTTACAAAAAAAAAAAAAAAAAAAAAAAAAAAAAAAAAAAAAAAAAAAATAAAAAAAAAATACAAAAAAAAATAAAAATAAACGACCATTTCTTGTATTTGGTATCTGGGAAACGGTTCTACACAATCTCGTAGAAGTTTTAGGTAGCAGTAAGCCTACTGATGTTAGTTTTCTCTTTGGTTTGAGCAAGAAACTCTTATATTTTAAAATACTATACGAAGCGTACGAATATGTCGCACCTTATCGTGGTCAGTAATAAAGTGGAGATAAGTAAATACAAGTATATTTATTAATGAATGGTATTTTATTTTGAAGCGTAGTAATAAAAATCACTGTTACTGTAAAAAGTTATCATTAAATACTAAATGATTAACTGAAAAACATTTAAAAAGCACATATTTAAAAAATAGGTATTAACTTTGTCAGATGTAATTTATTCAACTACTTGAGTTTGCAAAACTTCTTGGTTATAATGTGATTATCGTTACTTTTGACCTTATGTGTCTTTAACACAAACATAAATATTACTTAACCTTCGAACTCGTGAAAAAGTCACCTACAGGTGTCTATACGAAAAAACAGGTTCTGGTGAATACAATCCTGCACTTTGAAGCGTCTGAATTTGTGCTTTATTAATGATCTTAGCTAAGGTTACTTTTATTGGGAATTGTTATCATTTGGAAAGGTTAATAGAAGGTATGAGTATAGTTTTATGGGAGTGAATGAATTTAGCATAGATGAATTTCTCGTTTAAGTGACTTAACAATAAACTTGCACCATTAATTAATCCCTGATTAGCATTAAGATTTCTGTATAACATAATAATAGCATTTTTCTTTAAAAGCAATTTATGAGGTAGTAAACCCGACGATCTCGGAAATGGCTCTAACGTTTCAATGAAATTTCATTTGCGAATAAGGTTTTGCTTTTCCAGTTTTTAACAAAATTTTACAAAAAAAAAGAAACCTAGCAATTCTTGTATTTGGTACTTTAGTTGAGGCTCTAACCTCATCTCGCAGAAGTTTCAGGAACCAGTAAAGCTACTCATTTTAGATAATCTTCTCTCTAGTTAAAGCAAAGAACTGTGCACTTCAAAATGCCTAGGAAGTCACCAAAAAAAAAAATGTTTAACATTTAACTCACGCAAATGCCGAGCGAAGATCAGTCACCCAGATACTAATACCTAATGACAGTAAACCATTTCTTCTGCAGTTCCTTGTTAAACTATTATTTTCATTATTATTGGCATATTGTATTATTGAGTAGGCCCTACATGGTAACAACCAGAAAGAAGAATAGGTTAACCCAGGGAATTGTGATGGCAGGAAAACAATTAAAGAAGGTAAACAGGTTCAAGTATCTGGGGAGTGTGTTAGAGGAATGTGGAGGAAATTATGGCGAGATAAGTGAAAGCGGAATACAAGCAGAGGCGTTCCTAAGGAGCATTAGAAGCCTGATATGGAATAAAGAGGTGCCACAGAGAAGCAAGAGAGTAATCTATCACACATACTATGTGCCTATCTTGACTTATGCTGCTGAAACGTGGACAATGAAAAAGCGGGACATCAGCAGAGTACAAGCAAGTGAAATGAAGTTTTCAAGAGGTATAATGGGAGTTACTAAAATGGAAAGAATAAGGAATGAAGTGATTAGAAGCACCTTAAAAGAGGAACCCCTACAGGAAAGGGCAGAGAGAAACAAACTGAGATGGTATGGACATGTAAAGAGAATGGAGGCTCAGAGAATCCCAAGAAAAATCCATGAAATTAAGATGCATGGTAAACGACCCAGAGGCAGACCAAGAGATGGATGGCTGAAAGGAGTGGAGGAGGGTGTACGGAAGAGACGAGAGGACTGGAACAAGGTGGTGACTGAGAGATGGTGGGAAGAAAGAAGGAAATGGAGAGGCTTGTGCATGAAGCAGACCCGGCCAGAGGCTGGAAACTGTTGAGGATGATGATTGACTTTCGGGATGAAAGTATCGCTTGGTTTGGTAACATTTATAAAGGAGGCTCAAGCTTAAGAACCAGCTGCAGAGATTTGACGTATTTAAGTTTAAGCATTCCCAAGTTTTCAAGTGTGGGATGGGTTTTTTTTCTTTTCTTTTTTTTTACCAGAAATCTTCCCCTGACGCACTCGAAACAAGTGCTTCAAGAAGCTGCCGGAAACCACTGTCAATCAGTAAAACCGGACGATGGATGTGATGTCCGGCGTCTCTAAGGTCAGATCCATGCGTACGGACATGATTGCTTTTAGTCGTGGTGAATAGGTTCCATCTCAACTATTGTTTGGCGCTATTCGTGAATCACTTAATGAAAGGATCTGCATTATCGAGGTAATACTCTACGTGCAAAATTATTTCGTGTAATTATTTCTATTGCTGTGAATTACTGTTATGTTCTCTTTCTGTGCAGTCGCTTTTTCAAAGACCTATCCTTTCAGAGTCGCCTTGTAGATTGCGACCAAGGGTGTAGTTTTGTGTAGATATACACATGGTGACAGTTGAATTAAACACTGTATGGATTTATGCGACAAATGTCATATAAGGAAAAAAAAATAAACTTATTCGGCTCATAGCTTCTTTCACGTGGTTTACCAGTTTTTTTTTAATCGAACCAATTCCCTCTTTTTGGTGACTCCCATCAAAAAATTTATTTTTACAAACGAATTATTTTATTCTTTCAAAGCGTCTAAGCCCATCTGCTTTCTTTCTCTCTCAAGACTGCCTTATATTTATTTTCTCTGTGTTTACTATTTGTCTTAAAAATTTGTTACTTACGCTTATACGTTCTGATTACCTTCATCTTTTCACGAAAAGATTATCTGAGATGAATATCTACTTTTAGACTATCATATTTCTGCTATATAAAGTTTTAAAATTCTCACAAAACATCGTTTACAGTATTTTTAGTTTACTTTCGTTATTTATTTTTCTCTCAACATAGGATTAAAGACAAGGTTGTCTTTACGTATCTGTTGTACTTCTTGCCTCCTATCCGTTTTTTTAATATCTTTAATTAATTCGCTCTCAGATAAGCGCCGTAGCTGTAATTAATATTTACTTCACACACATCACTTTGGCGCTTGTATTTTAATATTTAACCATTTATTTAAGCGCCACGTATTTCTGTAAAGCGTTGAAGTGAGCAAATTTATGAATGACTTTTTTCTGTAAAGCACAAAAAAAACATACGTGAGTTCTTAAGTGAAATAATGAGTTTAATAGCTGAAGGTTTGGACACCATCAAGGCATTGCTTAATTAGACTGTGTTCTATCTTACAGTGGCGGAGAAAAAATAATTACTTTGCACTAATCATTCTCGCCACATCCGACCCTACAAGCAATTAAAAATTTTCTCGTTAATTCCCTAATGAACATCGTCATCACTTCGCAAACCTAAAATAGTGAAATAAACGAAAATTCCTTCTATATTTAGACCTCTAGGAGTTTTAAGATACAGCTTGTCTTGAAATGTATTCTCACTGCTAACAGCAATCCTTCTGGCGGCCGAATATCGTACTAAAAATACAATGGTAGGTTTCACAGCGACGAGTCTTGCTTAATTATTGTCTAGCCGTGAGGTCTCAGACCGAAAGTTAACCAGGAAGGGAAAATGACATGGACTATATGAGTTACGTCAAGTTTGTTTGAACTATACTTCATTTAAACTGAGCATGATTCCTGCTAACTTACGTACAAAACATTCGACTGTGGAAAATTTAGTTACATTTCTTTCCCCGGTGAAAGAGACAGCTAGCAACACAACTGTTAGCAGCGTCTTCGTCTGGGAAACCCAAACCACGAGTTGCACCCGGCAGTGGTAATTGCAGTGCTTTCCTAATAACCGACTTCGGATCCGGCAGCAAAACGAGGTCCAGAATGAGCTTTTATGCACAGACCACTCGTACAACCAGCCAGAGATGCAGTTCCTAAGCATCTTGCTGCATATCTTTGGGTAGTCGACTAACTAAAAAGAAAATTAGAGAGAAATTAAACGAGTAGTAACGTTTAATTTGTCGATGGATAAGAGTTAACGTCTATTATTTATTCATCGCATAGATTAATAATTTCAAATGAGACCTGCACCTTTAACTTAAAAACTGAACAAAAAAACATAAATAAATTGATATTACGCAAGAGTTTAGCCTTTGCGGCACTGAGTGTGGTTCAAACATCGGACGCGACGCACAGGCCGTTCTGATTACGTTCTTAGGTGGTTTTTGGTAAGTTTCAGCTGAATACTGCGATAGTACAGTGTGGTCATTTGCTAGAGGTCTCCAGTGTTTATATTACCTTCACGTGTCCTAACAGGTAAATTATTATGCTTCCGTCAGCAGAAATAAAAAATTCTAATAGCAAATATGAAAATGAAACTATGTTGTAGAATGTTATAAACAATCAAACAACGAAATGAAATAATAGAAGTGTAAGGCAAATAAAATCCCGGAAAAGTGCTAGTAGACTTGAATTTTTTTTTTTTTTAAATGCTTGATATATTTGGAATACCTACTCCTTTGGAAAAGTTGGTTGCGACACAGTGATGATGTCCTGTAGAGTCAAGGTGGTGGAAGAAATTTTTATTATATTTTGGCCGGCAAGGAAGGAGTCACCAGATTCTTTGATTCGCAAAAGTCCTGGATTAAATCCCAAATCTCTCCGCGCTTTTGATGTTGATCTGTGTAGAATGGGGACGCTAAATCTTATGGCCCTCTAGGTGTCCTTCGGAAGAGTAGGCGTCAATGGGCAGGCATCGGGTTTCACTCTCTTCCATCTTTTACACACAGTACACAGAACGTACATCACACAAAAAAAATCAACTAGTAAATATACTTTCATCACTGGAAAAGCTAAGGCAGAATATCCCAAGGATACTACCTAATGGCAGAGGAGAATAAGAAGCAGAAGGTATTTCCAAGTTAAGTAGTGGATTCCGCTCCAACCTCTTCAAAGCCGCAACACTTTGTCGATAGTTCAGTTATAATCAAATGTATTATGGGTATATCATGATGCCAACGTATTCCTAATTATGGGCGTTTCCAGTGAACAGTATTAATTTCCTGCAAAGTAACTTCAAATTTAAAAATTCTCTACGACTTTAAAAATTGTGCTAGATGTAAGCATTTTTTTTTCATTTAACAGTTAAATATAAGATGCACTCAATCTTCTTCTAATTTTTCACCACCTTTTCCGAACGCTTTGGGGTCGACTGCCATTTATGAGTTCTTATGGTCAAATTTGGAATTTTGGTTTTACGGCCTCAAGACCTTCATGAAGCCAAGCTTCCTTATGCATACTACCAAGTCGTACTATATACTTAAATGAAACTAATGAAGGAAGTGTAGTGTTGACATATGTCTGTGAAAAGTGTAACTATGTCAGCGTGTGATAAGTGTATTTTCTATTTGTGAAATGCGTAGTTTATGAGGTGGACGGTCTCAGCATTAGCTGCGGAAAGCATCCTGAAAAACACAGTCAGGTCTGCCTGTACGCGGGGTCCTGGACACGTGCATGGTCCCGTTGAACCTCCCAATCCAATTTGCAGCGCCTCAGCAACCACAGTGGTGGTTCAAGGTATATTCGATATTTGTGACAAGCTTCAAGTTCCTAGGTAATAGCGCTTATGAGTTGGTGACAGAAATAGTCCAAAATTTGTGACTGTGATGAGCACTAAATGCTTTTTCCTCTACTTGAAAAGCTATAATCTTTTAAAACCCACATGTTCAGGTAGAAAAAAAAGTTCTGTTCTGCCGTTTTTGGTGCAGTCAAACACCGTTATTACACAAATTTAAATGTGAGCTTAGATTATGGGTCAACAAAACACGTAACGCAGGCAATTTAAAGTGTGAAGCTTATTCCGTTTAAGAGTTTGAGGTTCGTTACAGGCAATGGAGTGGCATCAACAGCGCTCCATTAACGAACTTTGAAACTCAGCAAGATAAGAAACCGTTGTAAAAGGGAAGAGGCTATAACTAGAAATACCGAACTCAGGCAGTTGCAGTAGTAGAGATATTTAACGCAAACTAGTGAAAACAGTGGACGAAGACAACCTTCATGTAAGCTACAGTGGAAAATAAGGATCGCTAATGTTTTGATTAAAGGAAGCTAACCTGCGACTATAAAACTGAGGTTTGAAAGAGAGATGAAGGTAAACGCTGTCATCATTAAATATTAGTTTTAAAACTCCAGGGAATTTATTAAATATTTATGTATGATTCCTGCTTAGGATAAATAATGATGTAGCCGTCATACATCTATTTCTGTCTATGAAATATTTGGGAGTAACAGTACAAAGGAACATGAAATGGACTTACACATTAATTCGTTAGTAGGTAGATCTAATTCTAGAATGCGATTCCTAGGTCTAAACTTGAAAAAATTGTAATGGACAAACAAAGGAGATAGCGTACAAATTTCTTTGCGTCCACATTTGGACTACTGTTGTGCCATTTGGGATCCGTTTCGTAAGGGGTTGATTGACAGTATAGAGAAAGTTCAGAGAACAACCGCTCGATTCGTGACCGCATGCTACAGTCCTTATGAAAGCGTCACAGAAATGATTAGTAGACTAGGCTGGAAGCCTCTGGTAGATAGGCGACGGACGTTTCGTTTAAACTTATTGGTAATCATGTGTACTTCCACTTTCACTTACGAGTGAAGTGAAATACTTCGTCCACCAACCTATCTGAGCCGGAACGACAGGAAAGATAAGATTAGCGAAATAAGGTGCCACACTGATTCTTATATGAATTCTTTTTTCCCTCGTCCATTCGGGATTGGAATGCACAACGAAGAGTTTACCTTTGGTGCTGAGCACCCTCTGCCAACCACAATTTTGTGAATTGTAGAGTATATATGGAGGTGTAGATGCCATATATTTAACCCATTTATGTTATAGTTTACTGATTGAAACAATTAGAAGCACATGGGGGTATTAAAACAAGAAACGCCGGAGGTAAGTCTTGCTTATGGCATACGGCTTTACACCTTCTCAGCGTCTAGGTTATTAGATAAGGGAAAGGGACTGGGGGGTAACGAAGGGGAAGGGTCTTAGAAGGAAGCATCCCGGCATTCACCTGGAGTGATTTGGGGAAACCTTGAAAAATCCAAATCTGGGATGCCCAGACGGGGATTCGAACCACCGTACTCGAATTATCCAAGCATTCGCCTAAAGTAATTTGGAGAAACCATGGAAAACCGAAATTTGGATGACGGAACGAGTATTCAAACCACTTCTTCCCGAAAGTGAGGTCGGAGCGTTACCGTCCAGCCACCATTCTCGGTGGAGTTTAGTCTACTGGTTCCGGTGAAACCACCTTCCTTCTATTGCCAAGGTTTTTAAGTGGAACATGCAGCTCTATCTGCTTCAGTTCTTCGCTGAGATCTGTGTGTGTGTGCGTTTATCATCACCACAATGTATTAAAAGACAAAATATGAAATGTAATTTGTGAAATTATTTTTTACGATGTAGAAAAAAAGATTTTTTTCCCCATACACGAGGGTTGCTGTTTATATTTCTGGCCTTGGCAACAATAAGTTTTGCCAGGCGCCATCTGACATTTCCATTGGAAACATTGACATTGTTGAACATGGCCTTATTCATAACAATGTGTCATTTGTTGTTTACAGTAACTTTAAAAATTCATCTCGGGCGAAAAATGGAATTAACTCGTGAACATTTTCGTGCGATTATTTTTCACAACTTTCGACGTGGATTATCAAGACAAGAGTGCATAGATGAACTTAATTCTTTATATGGCGATAAAACACCAACATATAGCACTGTAAAAAACTGGTATAATGAATTCAATCGTGGCCGAACTTCACTTCAGGACGAATTGCTTCAGGGTTGTCCAAAATCGGTCGTTGTGCCAGAAAACATCGATGCTGTGCGTGAACTGATAAAGCAACATCGTCATGTGACATACCGTGAGATTGAGGCCTCTTTGGGCATTAGTATGACAAGCAACAACAAAATATTACATGATCATTTGGTCGTAAGAAAGATTTGTTCGCGTTGGATCCCGGATAATATGACAAACGCTCAAACGGAAGCTCGTGTCAATTGGTGCAAGGAAATGTTAAAAAAAGGTGCATCAAAGGCTGTGTATAACATCTACACAGGTGACGAATCATGGATCTATGCAAATGTGCCCGAAAGAAAACAGCAATCAACTATATGGGTCGAGCCAAATCCGCCAAAAGTTGTTCGCGGTGGATGTACATCGAAGCAAATGGTTTCATCTTTCTTTGGCATTACCGGTCACGTGACGACAATGGTGTTAGAGAAACGTAGGACGGTCAACTCTGACTGGTACACGACCATTTGTTTACCAGAAGTCCTTGGAGAAATTCGGGAAAAGTCTAAGAAGCGAATAATTCTTCATCACGGCAATGCGATCTGTCACACATCGGCTCAAACAAAAGAATTTTTGACCAGTCAAAACATCGAATTGATGGGTCATCCGCCGTACAGCCCTGATTTGGCACCCAATGACTTCTTTTTATTCCCGCACATCAAAAACAAATTACGTTGTCAACGATTTTCGACACCCGAAGAAGCGATTGATGTATTCGAGACGCATGTTCTTGAGTTACCTCAATCGGAGTGAAAAAGTGCTACGATAATTGGTTTAAACGCATGCAAAGGTGTATTGATCTTCACGGAGAATATTTTGAGAAACAATAAAACCAATTTCGACCATAGATATTTGTTTTTTCATTATTAGGCCAGAAAAACGTTAAAAGAATTTAAAGTTAAAATTTGTAGAGGGCAAATGTAGGTGAGTGAAGGATAGCGGGAAGTAGGGTGTGTAGGGAAATTGCCACCGGAGCGTGTGTTCCATTGCAATTAAATTAAATTAAATTAAATATAAATAGCAACCCTCGTATAATAAGAAACTGCGGCGTCTATAGTTAGCGAATTAGTGGTAATGAATGCATTATGCAATATATCGCAACGGTGAACTGACCTCTCTGCTCCGGGAAGGCACTAAGGCTGTCAATAGAATGTAATCCAAGACCTCTTTACATGCATCACACTGCTGTGCTGTCCCTCTGACAAAGTGTACCTCACGGCGCATGCGCGTGGCCTGGATAGTACATCGCTCCGATGTATAGCCGCAGCAGCAAGAGGCTCCAACATCAACAACGAAAGCAAACAGCAACGACCGTGTACTAACCTTTCCACGCGAGGAAGACTTTTGTTGTATAAGTCTCCCATCGGGGAAGCGCGTCATGTTGATGCCATTTTTCAACTCCCGTCTTCGGCTTCAGCTCCACCGGAAAATGAAGTCGGGGACAGGTTACGAAATATCACGTCCTGATGACGTCTTTCAATTGAAATGCCATTTCATCTTCGACCAAGACTCATTACCAGTTTCATATTCGGCTGTTTTACACACGAAATTAATGAGCACCAGATGAAAAATTCACTCTCATTCGCAGCAATATCAACAAACTTCGTCATATTTACAATTAAACTCTCATCGATCTCTTAAAAGATTAAACTAATCAAGCTCTTTTATTCCCATTACTGAGAAATCTTGTTTTCAGGCGTAAATTGGGATAATTAAATCAGTATTCTAAATTCCATTACCAAGTAAGCTTAGAAAAAAAATTACAAATGACGTTCGAAAAATACCGCAGAAATTAAAAAAATAAATGGCAAAATCTAACTGGATTAAAAAGTGATATACAATCATTCTTCAGGAAAATTCAAATAACTTTAAACTTTAATGTGAATTGTTGTGTCGAATTAACTGAATTAACCGACAACGCTGAACCGAAGCTTCATATTGTGGAACTATGAATTCTGTAACTGCTGTTCTTACGTTACACGCATGGATAATTGTAAAATTTCCTTAAGTGTCTGGAATCAGAAAGTTAATTGCTGGAAACGTTCTGAGTCCAAAGGGTTAAATGTTTTTATTTTTTATCATCATTCTCTGGATTGGTTTGATGCAATCCTCGGCTTCTTGCAATCCTTATATAATCTATTAACCTCAAAATAACCACTACAACCTTCGTCATCTATTATTTGATTAACATAATCTTTGTCTTACTATATAGACCGTAGATTCAATTGTTTCTTCCACCAACAAATTAACCAATCCAGCATGTATTAAAATCTGATCAGCAATTCTGTATCTACTTTCTACCAGACTCTTCCATCGATCATCATTTCCTAAACATGTCTTTACCCACTTTATCTGTCCACTTAATTTTAAACATCCTTCTACAGTGCCACATTTATAATGCTTCATTTTTACTTCTTAAACAGATTGAAACAGCTAAGTGAAATACTATACTGCAAAAATCTTCATGAGACATATAAGTACGTTAAGTCCTGATGGCATTAATAATGCCAGGAAAAACCAAGGATAAAATTAAGTTTAAAGACTCTAATTTCAAACCTTCCAAGAAAACTAAAATTAACTAGAAAAATAGATGACAAATTTTCAAACACTGCGAAAGACACACAAGACACTGTTTCAGGACGTAAGATAGTATACAAAAAAATTACATCAACATATGCAGCAACACCTGAAGGAAAATAGCTTCAACATTACAAACCACAGAAATTTCTTTTTTTTGAATTAATGAAAATTCTAATCTGTTTATCATGATATTCTGAATGTTTTCTGAAGAACTAAGAACGGTATATAAAAGCAACATTAACTCGAGGAAGAAGATATTAAAATCAGGGTGGTGCTGCCATTTCTACTTGTTGCAGCGGCGGACTTCGAACCTCATGGGGACACCTGTTGCCCTTGAACTCTCCAACAGAGCCTCTACAGCAGTCAACACTTTGCCGGGATTATCGCTCTCCCATCTCTTGCCTTTCCCCCTACTTCTCTACCAGTTTATTGGTCCAGGATGTTGTTTTTCTTCGTCTCCTTCTTTTCGATCCACTTACATTTCTACTTCCACAATATCTCTTTAATCAGCGTGTTCAGAATCACAGACCTGCGTGCAGAGAATAAGGCTCAAATACTAATTTATCTTACCTCGATGTAGATATGAACATGGGTCAAAATATTTTATCGATTGAGGTTTTAGATGTTCTTAAGTTCTTCATAAATAATCACAATCACAGTAAGTGGTGAACACCCATTTAAACAATACGTAACAATGAATGGTAATCTTAAATTCACTCGTATAGTGTCACAGTATATTATAAGACTAAAATAATTCTATTAAAAAAGAAGGGTTTTATGATTATTCATCTACAAACTCATTAGACGCGGAAAAGAATTGTGGTCGAGGAACTGACAAGAAATAGGTAATGTGCTTTATCGAGGATCTATCCCGCCATTCGCCTGAAGTGATTTCGGGAAACTATGGAAAAGGTATTCCAAATAGGAGAACCAGACATCAAACCCCTGTTCTCCCCGATAACATACCCGAACGTTTACGCTCAACTAATAGGCTGGGTAGGAAATATTACAGTCTATAAATGTGTTATTTCTTTTGATTTTTCAATTTTCGATCTGTTCAAGCGTTAACATTATTCTTCGTATTGCATTCGGATTTGAATAAGAAAGTCCAGAGTAAACATCGCAAGTTATACAAAATTTTGTTTTTAAAAACATAACCCTGTCGTCTTTACCTGGTTTGCTTTCACTCTATTTTAAAATTCATTTACTCAGTGGCTTTTTTTTATTTTTTAAATTCTTTTAGAAGTTGTCTTAACATCTGGACAACTTAAATTAGATTTTGCAGCAATTTTACGATAAGTGATATGAATGGCAACGTTCGGTTTTAACGAATTATTTTAATTTGATTTAATTTAGTTTTAATTTAATTTTATTTTAATTATTTGCGATGTAACGCACGCTCCGGTTGCAATTTCCATAAACACCCATTCTTCCTCTTTCTTATAGCCTCCTACTTTTGCCCACAGCGAATGTTAATTTTAAATTCTTTCCGCGTTTCCAGTTCATTATTCATTACTTCCCTTGATAATTTATTCCAATCCCTCTTTCTCTTACCTACGGTGGCTGGTAACCATTTGTGAATGTTGTATGTTACATCGCCTGAAAATTTTCCACGAAATTACGTGCATAACATTTTGCTCTGTAATTTTGAACAGTAGGAAGGTGATTTGAAAAGTTCACAGCTATTGGGATAGAAATAAATATCCCTATCAATTATAACCAAAGATTGTTACTATATTATACTATATTATTTGATTTTATCTACCTACACACCGTAAAATGATGTACAGAATCAGGCAGCAAATGTTTCGCTCGTCCCTGCAAGTCGGATAAATTAATATAGAAATTTTTGTACTATAAATTTGTTTGTGAATGATAAATATGTTGCTGTGTTTCTCATATTCTTACGTAATTAAAATGCTGCGGGAATTCAGTAACCGAGCGGAGCGGTGTAACGGTTAGCGTTCTCGCCTCGCATTCGGGAGGACGGCGGTTCGAATCCCCGTCCGGGCATCCAGATTTGGGTTTTCCATGGTTTCCCAAATCACTCCAGGCAAATGCCGGGATGCTTCCTTCAAAAGGCCATGGCCCTCGCTGTTAAGAGACGTAAAGCAGTTAAAAAAAAAAAAAAAGGAATTCAGTATGAGGTCTAGGCAGATGAATGAAAACCCTCTAAAACTGGTTATCCTTCGCAACCCACCAAGTGATAGTCGCGGCCAATTAACTCAACCATTAAAACGTTCGAATGTTATTCTCCCAGTTACTTCTGATATCTTACGTAATAACTTTTAACTAAGGTGGACACATTGACTGTGCTGCCCAGCCCATATTGTCGCTATTCGGGATGAGAACAGACGGGACGAAGGCATAATGCCACAACGAATGCCCCAGTACACAAACAGTAACGTCTACGTTCAGAATCGATTTAAGAAAATTGAGGAAGATTGTAAACTGCAGCAAGTGTTTCACTGGACAGAAAAATTGTGATATCATCTTTTTCTTTTGCCACTCTCTTCTTTGAAACTAGCCGGAACAAACAGCTTAGTAATGATGCCATGCTACCGAACGAGATGAGAAGATTCATGCTTTTTAATTGGCTCAATACTGTTTTGCTCCTCTGTCCGTGTCAAATAAGTATAATTGCTTTTGCTTTAATATAATAGTGAATTTACGCGTAATGTGAAGTATTCACAAAACAATCTATGTAGTTGTATCCACGTCTTTATTTGGCTACAGATTTTTATTTTATAAAATTTAATTGAAGTTAGACGTCAATGTGAGAAGTGTTTACTGAGAAAAAAACAACTGAAGGCCAGCCTCCGGGTTTCTCGCTGGAAGCCCCCGGCCAACACTCCACACAGTGTTTATCGCTTGCGAAACATCCCTCCACGGTCAGAAGACGTGTCTGTGGTGACGACAAGGTCACTGCAAATCACTCACAAGTGAAACTGCTAAAATTGTGGACCTAATTTGTAACCAGTTATTACTTCTCGTTCTGATACTTTCCACCGTACTACTATATCATTCGATGCTGCTTAGTTGCCAAGAATATGCCGTCACGTAGATACTCTTTGAAGCATTGTGATTGCCTGCCTAAGCAATAATGCACCTACCTCGAGACTTAAAGGACCTTACTAAGAATTCCAGCAATACCGCAGTTCCAAGTATTACTTCAATAGACCTTCTACTTCTGTTGTAAACCTTTTGATAGGATTTAGCAGTCAATGATATCCACGTAATATGAAAGTTATTTATTCGGACATATTCTTGCAGTCAAAATTGTTAATGATTTGTTTTATATAAGTCATTCAATGTTTTTGTCGCTACTGTTTTCGTTTCAATCTAAATTTTCCAGTATATAACCAAGGAGTTGTATCTTAATAAGTAACCAGTCAGTTCATTCATTAATTTCTGTAAAGTCATCTGTAACGAAACTGTTTCTAATTTTTTACATCCCGCGCTTTTTCGTCATTCATCAGTACCACAACATTTTGAATATCCTTGATATATATATATATATATATAAACTGATATCCTTGATATATATATCATGGATATCAGTTTTTTTTTTTTGCCGGGTCTTGGCTCTTTGAAGTTTTATTAAAGTTAACTAAAGGTTTCGCAGGCATTTTGATGTACACAGTTCCTTGCTATAACCAAAGAGCAACTTACTAGTACCTGAAATTTCTGCGACATGGCGTTAGAGCCGTTTTCGAGATACAAAAAACAAGAATTGCTCGTTTTTTGTAAAATCGCTCTTTTTTCAGGAAAGAAACCTATTGAAAAGCAAAACATTATCTACACATGAAACTTCATCCAAATCGTTTGAGCCGCTTTCGAGATACCAAATATATACACAAGAACTGTTCGTTAAAGATATAACATACTGATAACACCATATTAGCTATGATAATTAATATTTTGAAGAACCAGTAAGAAATGCATAACTGATATGATCCGTTGCAAAAATTAACACCAAGCCCAGTTGGATGAAACGTGGGTCTAGGATTCAGGAGGTCGCACGTTTGATCCTCGAAACAATGCAGATTTCGGTTTTTCATGAAACCCCGCAATCACTCAAAGAGAATGCCAGGATCTCCATTACAGAAATATGGCTTAATTTCGTCCCGTTCATATTCCCAAATCCTCTCCCGGCGCTGAAGACCTCGATGCCATAAGACACTAACAATAAACAGATTCATATGTGTTGTTCTAAATTAAACAGGGATACAGCAGCAGCATATGTTATCCTGAAATACTGTAAATAATTCTGATACTCCTGTTTTAACGTCTGATTTGATTATATTGACCACTTAGCACTTTTCTCGAGATAAGTGATAGTTCATAACCAATATAATACTGCAAGTAAATTTCCAACGACTAATTCTAATTTAAGTTATCTTCTGCAGTTTGTGCGATTTTACAGTGGGAATCCGTTTAAAACGTGTTTCTTCAGTATGTCCACAAAACTGAAAAAATGTGTAAGTTCGCAAAGCCAAAGCAAAGATAAAAAAGTCAACAAATAAAAGTATCCATAAAGCTAAATCTAAAACCCTTGATTATGTTGTTGTAAAATTAAATTTATTTGAAGTGCCACAAACATCAAAAACTGGCAAGAAGCAACGAACGTAACAAAAAAAATACTGTGTTGGTATCGAAATTGCAACCATTCGTATGGGAATTACAAGTCTTAACACGTGTAATAATTCAGCCAAAATCAGGTATCACTTTTTCTACCGGTTTAATTCACGAAGATGGCGCCAAAATATATAAGATTAAGAACTAAATTTCATTTACTACTCTGGAATGTAGAATTAGAAAACATTCCGAACATTTTAAATCAGATCCTAAAATTTCAGACCGTGAATACCTAATCAAAATACGTTATGTTGTTTTTGCGTGATGGTGCGAAGAACGTAGGACATATATAGTATTGTAGAGCATACGGAAAAAGAAGAGAGATAAATAATTTAAAACGCTTGATTATCTATTTCTCCTATTTTTTCATGATCACAAGTAACGTTAACTATAATTATCAAATTTACATACAAACAAAACTGACGTAAGAAGCAATATATTCCTACATTATTTTTTCATTTGCATTTTCCTTAATAATCCAGTCAATTGTTCCAACAGAAACAAAGAACTACGAACGATGTTAAGATGGTATCTAAGTTGATTACCGAGGATCAAACTACCTGTTTGGCGGTACTCTTTGAATCGCTGTAATAAAGGACATAGAAGGCATAAGGGGCGCAGGTTTAAACAGCTGTCCTCACATACTTGACTTCGTAATTGCATTTTTTACCCGGTTGTAATAATTTAGGTGAAAGCTGTGACGTTCGCCAATTTCTCCTTCCTTAAATACAAATTTCACCTACTAAATCTACAATTTTTGAACCTATCGGAGAGAACAAGGGTTACAAGTTTCACAGACAAATGAGGAAACGGTAAACAGTGTTGTAGCAGCTGTATAGTAAAATAATACCCTCAAAACTACTGATAAAGATAAGAGGAAGAAGTTTACTAAGAATCATGGACCACAGATGTTTCATTTAACACGTCCCATGCTAGTTTTCAGATGGTGTAATAGTCTTAAAAAAAAAAAAAAGTTAAAGAGGCTACGATAGTAACACATTAGTATGACAGGCATTTCTCCGATTTCTGTACCGTCAGCGAGAGCCAGTAAAGAGTTAATAACTTTGTAACACTGTTGCCAACTTGCGCGGAACTGTCTGAAATTTCTTCTCGGAAACAAGGTGACCGTGGTATCGAATGTCATTCCGCCACGGCTGACGGTCACTGGAGGTCACTGCAGACACACACACACTCACAAATAACACACACAAACACATTATGAACATAAAACAGCTGCCAATTTAACCAGGTCCCAATTCGAGGACAATTCGTGTCATATTTCTTATATGAAGGATACACCCACTTTAATGCCTACATTTATACTGTTTATAAATTTGAATAGCTGTAAATGTTTGCCAGAGGTACTTTTCTTTTTGTACTTAAGCTCTGTTGATGAATCTACAGCTACCACGAATTGAACGACATGGTCATAGATCATGAGAAGCCTAGAATGTTACACTAACGCCGATTTTTCGAAACCGAATACTCTGAAAGGCTCATGCAGAATACTGTCCACTTATTACTGCGGAATGGCCTGGGTTGAGAGTTTCTGTGCCCGAAAGGTAGAGTAGCGACTCACTGAAATGAAATATCGAACTACGGACCTTATAGTCCACGTTCTAACAACGTTCATCTTCTTGAAATATACTGCTACCCTCTTATAATGTGCTCGCCTTCGAGCATAGCTGGAGATTCGTATTATTCATATATATAAATTTATTTGATCTGATATTACACAAAAAACTATAAAACTGATTTTGATGGCATTTTCATAGCTTTAAAGCTTGCAGTTTATCTTAAATTCTGCGGTATTTTTTACGAATCTACGCGATCGGACGTTGGAGCAAGAAATGATAATAATCTGTTCTTAACGTGTACAAAAGCGAGCATTGTCCAGATGTAATTGGTAGCTACACAATATGATCTATCTATTCTCTAAATATATTCAGAAAAACGAAACATTCAGTTCAGAGGGCGGACGCATAGCTCAGGCGGGAGAGCGTCAGACCACGGTCCAGGCGACCGGGGTTCGATCCTCGACGAAGCAGAAGATCTTTCCTTGAAGCTGAACGGCCCCTAAGGCCCACTCAGCCTGCTATCTTTATTTATATACTTATGGCCTTACGCCTCGTCGACTTCGAGGTCATTAGAGGCGGGGTGGGACTGGGGACAATGAACGGGATGGATTTTAGCCATGGTATTTTTATAGGAAGCATTCCGGCATTTGCCTGGAGAGATTTGGGGAAACTATAGAAAACCCAAATCTGGATGCCCGGACGGTGATTCGAACCCACGTCCTCCCGAATGCGAGGCCAGAGCGCTAGCCGCTCACGCACCACGCTCGGTGCCTGCTATCGAATGAGTACCGGGAGGTAACTCCGCGGGAAGTAAGGGGGCGTCCATAAATTACGTGAGGTGAAATTGGGGGGGGGAGGCTCCGGCGAAATCTCACCAAGGAGAAGGGGGCGGGAGGGTCAACGGAAATCTCACGTGAGGTTTTGGAAATTTTTGTTTTACAGTAGAGCTAAACAAAAGGTCTACAAATGATGCGTAAGCCGATTTTAGGGGGGGTATTTCGTCGAAAAGTGGGGGTGTAACCGACTTTGGAAGGGTGAGAACTAAAAAAAAAGTCTACAAACAGTTCGGAGGGCCGCTTGTAAGGGGGGAGGGGGGGTTGTGTCCCGGACCGGGTCTCACCAGAGGTGGGGGGGGGGGGGTCGGACCAGATCTCACGAAATCTCACGTAATTTATGGACGTCCCCTAAAGAAAAGGGGCCGGACCGTGTAGCTGACCACGCCACGTCCACTCTAGTGCCTACGATCATGAAATAGGAATGCGGAGCTTTACCTCTGCAAATCCTACTGGAAAACGGCTTGAAAGCCTCTAACATTCAGTTTAGAAAGTCAACAGACTAAATGCTTGTACTTTTCGAATAAAATGTTCGTATTATAAAAGTACTAAGGGAATAAAAAAAAGCAGCATGTTGGATCGAATATCGGACCACATAGACAGAATCCAACGCTCTCACCACTTGGCTACGGCATTCGCTTACAGCTAGTGTCGAAGCCACAGGTATTACAATACAGGCACATAAAACACTGGTAACTCGATAACTACAAGCTTGCGACCTCTCCATGTATTTGTGAAATTAAATGATTTTTAAATATCTATCAATTACCCCCTTCCCCCCTCGATCCAACGTGACAACAATACCTTTGACCTCAATTTTTTTTAGGAAAAATGGGGCTATATAGGCAACCTCGGGACACAGTTCCATTTATTTCTGATTGATAAAGTCTGAGCCAAAGCATTTCAAAACCGGTAACCACACATCTGCACCTGCCCTTGTAAGTTAATTCGCGCACTCGCTAGCCACTCGCAATATAAGTTTAACGTCAATCAGTAACTAGATAAACAAACATTCGTCATTAATCATTGATAGTTTAGTCGCTTCATGACCAAAGTATGAATCCTTTTTATAGAGTTTTGAAGGTATTAAACCATGTAAACATGACACAAGATGACAGAATTATTTCCTTTTAACGATCTTAGGAGTAATACTTAAATCCGAAAAAATGTCTTGTCTCAATCCCGATCTTTGCTCACTCGCCAATCCTGTCATCTACATAAATGTAAGCATATCAGGATCGCAACACCAGAAACACTGTTTCACTGAAAGTTCTCTTGATCATAGTATATCGCTTTCTGGCTGATAGGTAACCCTCACGCATGATAAAACTGTAATCGAAAGAAATTCTGAGTTTTTGAAAACATAAGTTTGGACCATCGTTAACGACTAGAAAAAAGAAAAACAGCTAACTTAGTTGGATCCTCTGGAAGGAGACGAGGCATTCAAGCCATTTTGTCAGAGGTAGGACGGCCAGTTAATTTTCTGTAGGACCTACAGATTAAAGGGGAATCCGATCCTCTGAACGATCTGGCGTAGCTCATACGATCAAACACAGCGCTTAAAATTTCCTACACCCATCGAAATTTGAACCGGGATAGGAACAGGGAACTTTTGAAAGCAAGCGCCATAACCATTTTTCTCGGTTTATGTGCTGCGTTTTATTGGTTCAAATGTCAAAGTGAAAAACTATTCAAGACTTGTTCAAAAATGAAACTGCAGTGATTCATCGGAGTGGAGTTATATGAATCAATCATCACATATGTAACATACACTGAGCTACGTTAATGACAAAAAAAAAAAAAAAAAAAAAAAAGTAATCTGTGTATAGCCCCTAGTCCGGGGGGTTAAACAGAGTATGTTTTAGTGATATCAGAAAGTTTAGAAATTTAAGATAAAATGTACACGTTACTATCAAGACCGAAGGGCGTTGTGGCTAACTCAAATAGGTTACAACACGAAATTCGCGTCTGGTCCAGGTAGCATTCTCCACACATGACGACGCACATTGTTTTTTTCCCCCCCGTATCATTTTTATTAAATACACCAGATTCGTTTTGAACATAAACTGTTAGATACTGATAAGCTACAACGTGATGTGGCCGTTTTAAAGAAACCAGAACGCGTTGTTGTTATTTCTTTCGCTCATTTAGCGTTGTAGTTCATTGAGCGTAACACATACATATCAGTATACATTTCTCGATGAACGATAAACAACTGATCCGATTTCGTTACTTATCTCAGTCGAAATGCTTATCGTGTTTTCAACGTAAGAACTAGATACCGAGCGTGATGGATGAGTGGTTAGCGTTCTGGCCACGCATTCGGGTCGACGGTGGTTCGAATCCCCGTCCAGGCATCCAGATTTGGGTTTTCCATGGTTTCTCCAAATCACTCCAGGCGAATGCCGGGATGCTTCCTTCAAAAGGCAATGGCCGAATTCCTTCCCGTTCCTTGTCCCCGGTCCCATCCCGCCTCTAATTACCTCGACGTCGACGAGGCATAAAGCCATAAGTAAAAGAAAAAAGAAGAACTAGATCGTATCATTCCGAGGAATTAAATTACTTCTTTTTCTCGCTGGCAATGTGTCAACAGTTGTATCATCGATTCAATCCGTACATTAACAGTTTAGGTAAATGAAGTTGCGTGCAACAACTAATGAAATAGTAAATCTGATTAGAATTAAATGATTTGTATAGAGCCAAAGGGATGCTGTGATGAATGTACGAGTCGATACAGCAAGGGTTGACTGCGAATATATCACAAACATTTAATGCGCATTTGGAGCAGTTTAGTGAAATGGTTCATAATCTTGAAATTAAGTCGCTCCCATTTTTGCAGCTAGCTTTCGTTAGCGAATTACTTCCACTGAAACCAACTTCTTTTGTCGAACTGTTAACATTGAACCCGAACCATAGATATTTGCATCCAGCGATTGCATCCTTACCTCTCAGACCATGTGTTAAGGTCATTACAGATCAGAACCCTAATCGTTCGATGTTTTACTCGCACTTTGCCTATTTTTTAGGTTTCATTCCATGATTTTTCCATTATGTACATTTTGCGCAGTATTAATCACCTTTAATAAAGGAAAATGTATAAGTGAGAACAGTTTTCCTTCTGTATACGCTCGCTCATTAAACGTTATTACGAAATAACGAGTGCACAAGGCATTTTAGGTGTTCACGTGGGAAACTTGAGTAAGCTAGACGAGAGTTGCGCATTTGGATAACGATGCTGTTATAAAATCTCGAATACCTTGAACCTTCTCATCGTTAGGAGTCTACGTCTGTTTCCGTCTGATATCCCCTAACGACTGTTCCTCTTCCTAAGTATTACGTCAAGCATTCTTTCTTTCTTGGCAGCGATACCACTCCTGGAGTGTAACATTTTTATGAAAATAAAAGTATTCAACATTTGTAGAGTATTTTGTAGGTTTTTTCCTTAGGACCTAGCATTTTATCGATCTCACAAATCGTTAACACTGATATATTACAAATAACAAATCGACTCTCGTTTTCAGACCTGAAAACGTCATTGAAAAATTGCATTCAGTTAAATAATGTATTTTGTATTGTGGAAGCAGAATATATATGTATATAGTATAAAAACGCTCTTAATGTTTTACTAGTATCATTTTTTGTGTATGTATGTTTGGCTGTGGGAAACATCAATTCCGTTCATGAATTTTTATATCCGCATTTAGGTTTTTCAAGGTTGCACTAAATTACTCCAGTCGATTCCAGAATGTCAAATTTATTTACCGATTTTGCCTACATTCCTCTAGGAACCCCGTGAATAAGCCGTAAACCTAATCTTAAAGTTAAAAAAATAATAATCTTTACACAGAGCAACAAAAAATTTTTTTCTTGGTGCCTGCAATATTTTAACTAATTCTTAGGTAATTTTGGCTGCTAAATTCAAAAAAAAACTTACATTTTTCTCTATTAGGTCAAGTTTTTTTTTTTACAATACTAATATCCATTTGACTCCATCACGTTGTAAAACATATTTCCAAGAATTTACGTTCGCTGATATTAATGCTGATTTAGTGTGTTTTAGGGGAATCAAATAGGTATGTTTCGTTAGTAAATTTAATTTATTCGTATAGAAGACAAAGAATATTAAGCGTGACCCATAAAAAAACACAAACATCTATTCACAATTGAAAATGCAAAGCTTTCACCTGAAAATTAAAGGAATAAATTTACGTTTCTTTGAATACCATAAATGTTGAACAACAGGCTTATCTCATTTTAAACACCAGAAATAGTCTCCCAACATCATAGTATCAATTGCTACCAGGTTCCGTCTCCTTATCGACCGCATGGAATCGTTCGCCTTTTTCTTCGTTGAAATCTCCAAGATTTTGAGGAAAGCGATCAAGATGATTCAAGAGGAAATACATTTTGATTCTCATAATCACGCCAATATGACGAAAGTTGATACCATGTTACTAACAAGCCTTTGTAATTTTCACTTTTGTTTCCCAATGAAATATTGCATGAATTCTACGGCCAAGTTAATATGTTTCTTTCTCGTGCATCGTTTTCGCGAAATTTGTGTATTTTATGCGTTAACGGATCGTGGGTCCATAAAAAAATTCTTGCTGAAGATTTTCAATCGTCTTGTGTTGAAACACACTTGAAGTTTATACATGAAGCACTCCTCATATTTTTCCAAAGCTTTGACAAATTGTTTTTTCAATATGATTTTTTTTTCTCGCACGACTGAAAGTTCTTCTAATATATTAACAACTCTACAATTCGAGTGGCCAGTCTTTCATAACACAGTGATTATAGTACTGTTTTAATATATTCGTGCAATCGGTAAGAATTTAAATTAGTAAGGATTTTTCAGGCTTAAATTTAGACACTATTACCTAGAAAATTGTATCAAATTATAACTGATGGAAGTATAGCAACACTTGGAATGAAAATTAAGGTTATAGCGGATGCTATTTTGTCTTCCCATTAGTTAGTTAGAAATCAGATGATTTTAGGATGAAAGATAATGAAGTGGATTTGAATATCGTTGTATATTCTTTTATTGATTTTTATTAACTATGTTCGATACATCATTGAGATTCTTCTGACACAGTTATCTACAGTTTTTTTTAACTTACGGCTTTACGCCGAGGACATTAAAGGTGGGGTGGGACTGGGAACAAGGAACTGGAAGGAATTCGGCCATGCCCTTTTGAAAGAAGCATCCCGGCATTCGTCTGGAGTGATTTGGGGAAACCATGGAAAACCCAAATCTGGATGCCCGGTCGGCGATTCGAACCGACGTCCTCCCGAATGCGAGGCCAGAGCGCACTGTTATTGTTTAGATATTTAATAAGAGGTAATTTGAAAACGATGTAATAAATGGCTAGCAAATTAAATTAAATTGAAAAATTGTGAAAAGTAACACGAATTGCAAAAAAAAAAAAAAAAAAGATCCCTGTATCTAAGTTCATTCCTCCAAAAAGTTGAATCCGTGAAGTACTTGAGAATGACAGTTGAAAACAGTATGAAGTAGGATCAGCATATAACTTCGGCCGTAGGTAAAACTTAAGCTCTATAGGATTCATTGGGTCGATTTTTCAGAAATAAAAGTCTTGAATGTTTTAATCTAGAATACTGAGGTTGTGTAGTTTCACAAAAGGTTGATTAATAGCTTATAAAATGTTGAAAGAACATACGTTATTTTTATGACCATATACCAAAACCCTCACGAAAGTATCACAGACCTGACACAGGATTTTTTTCTGGCAGAAGAGCGAAGTGGTTCCCTATTGAATTTATTGGTTAACATGTAAACATATTCTTTTAGCTCTAATTTCTTTCACCGTCACATTTCAGATGCAGTGATAGGAGAGATAAGATGTACGAAATAATTTGTCGCTCTGATTCCTACATGTATAGTTTATTCCTTCGTTCCAGAAGTGAAATGCATAGAGTGCAGAATATTTTCGCTCCCATCCACTGCGTGTTTGCGGTATGTAGATCTTGCCGAGATTTTTTAGGGAACTTCAAATCCTTTACATAAATGTCTAGACTAAAAATTGAACAAATTCCAACACAGTAAAATGTGAATCTTGTTTGCTGGACGTACAGCTTCATCTACGATATTACGAGAATGTTTGCTTTATTCCTTGAAGGTCGCCTGAATGATAATTCTCACACGTAGTAAAGCGGTTATTATTTTTCTTTTTCGCACAATTAAATTTCTTTTTATTGGTAGCAAAGTTGTTTTATTATCTGCAGGGTCATGAAAATATTTAACATCTCACTAATTAAAAGAAATAATAATAGTCAATTTACTTTCCGAACAAGTAGTTTTTTTTATTTTATTAATTTAGGTGGAACGTTACAAGATGTCAACGTAGGTACTTAATAGTGTTTTCGCCGTTTATTCCACCTTTTTGTTATTTCTTTATAAAACAGAAGGTGATATAGAATTTCCATTTATAACATGATATGATTTGTGATAGGATTAATGAAAAGGTAAATTCTTGAAACTCAGTTATTAATTTGTTTAGTGTTGAGGAAATGAAGTACTGATATAGTGAGATTTTTATTTATGTTCAGTAACGTACAATATGAATGTTCCATCTATAAAACATTAGAGATGCTCCACAGTTAAGGTATGCTCGGCAAGACCATGAAACTGGAAGTTAGGATCACTAAATTGTCTACCTAAATAATGCCGTAATTTTAGATCTCATTCCATGAGAGGTTTAAAGATATGCAAAAAATATATTCAAAGAATAACCAGAAATTTATTTCGAAGCAATGTATTCGTCGCGTAGATAAGCTTTTTTTATATTGAACTTCTTTGAATTTACATTCCTTCGTTACTGCACACTAGTTTTCCAAATCAGGAGTATGATGAAGCATCTGAATATAAGTTTCTTATCGCACTTTTTTAAATCCCTAATTAAAAGTATCCTTCAGATAAATAAAAAAATAAGTGATTTTGTTGTTGAGGAGTATAAGACAGGCCAATAAATGGTACAAACCGATAAACAGCTCCTGTTTAGTTGATCCTCGTGTAACAGCCCTCATACCTGAATTTTGAATAGTATTGTACTGTATGAAGTATTTGTAGTGAGCTGAAGTTTGCTTGAATATGATCTGGTATGTTTGTTTTGTAATTTATTGTAAATCAGTGTATATAGACTTTTGTTTTATGAAAGAAAATTATTTAAAGTCCATTTAATATGTTTAAGAACAGAGTTGTATAAGAAAATTGCTTAAATGTGTGTAATTCCAAGAATTAATGCAAGTTACGATGTCTACAGGACAATTTTCTACAGTTTGAAATGATTTCTGTAAATAATTTTGTATTTAATTATCTCTAATTTCCATTTCTGATCATTTTGTAATGATGTTAAGTGATTATGAATTAATTCCGATTGTTTTTAATATGTTTAATTGTTTGAGTAATTGTTAATATTCGAGAAATATCGGGCGGAAGCTTTTAAAGAATTCTCGCAATTTCGATAGAATTCGGCAGAAGGACAGAGTTAGTTTTACAGAGAGTTTTACAGTTAGTTTTCAAGTTGAGTTCACAGAAGTTTTATAAAGATTATCTTTGCAACTGCTCAGAAGTGCATCTCTGTATTGTATCTATGCATGTGAATATCGCTGACTTCGTTTTGAGCAAATAAACAAATCTTCAACATAACCTCTTGGTGGACTTTTTAATTAATCAGTATAATAATTAAACCACTGAAGACCCTAACACTTGGCGTATAACATATCCACTGCTTACAACACTAGCTAAGTGAACAAAATTAATAACCTTAAAAGGTAAAGGCCATGAGATTCCTACGGCTTCTGTCGCTTTCCGTGCGATTGACGGAGGTAGAGCTCTGCATTCCCAGTACTACCATTGGCACTAGAATGGATGTGACGGGTCAGCGTCACACTCCGGCTGTTCTTTACTTTCCCGCGGAGTTCACGGCCCTCATTGGACAGCAGACTGAATGAACCAAAAAATCCCTAAAAGAATAAGGATTGATACATTTCTAACAAAAAGAAAATTTCTCCAGGTTTAAATGACGTTGATATTTATTTGTTCGTATATGTTACATATGTGTGAGTTTTAGTATGTTTGTATGTCGGGAGACAGCAAAATGCTGCATGTCGTTTTACAGCTTACCTAATAATTTAAAAGGAGAATTATTACACTAATTATATGACTCAGCGTGCGTGTTTATGATTTGCTAGTACCTTGCGAAATGAGTGTCCAAGCGACACGTTGACATTTGCGCAGGCTACGCAGCCTGCAGCCATGACCTGTGGACTCGCTGTCCACGTTGAACTCACCCAGCAGCTGTCAGCTGTTTCACAACACACCTGGAGCACTTGGAGACATTGCGCCAGGTTCAGGGAATGGTGTGCCAAGCCTCGTAACGATGTTTTGGTGCGGAAACGTGAGAGTACCATTAATTTTAAAAACCGTCGTTAACGAACATCGCCTTGAGTTATGCTGTCATCGTTGCAACGAAAAGAAACGAGGAAAACAGCTGGCATTAATGATAGTCCAAAGTACGCTTACATCCCAATGTAATATTACTAATGCAAAAAATTTGGATGGATATTAGTCACTCAGTCACGTAGTAACATTTCAACGGACTTGATTGAAATTTGGTATAAAATTTAAGTATGTATTTAATACATAAGATACTTACATCCTGAAAAAAATACAGTTTGTTCCTTTAGGAATCTAATGGGAACACAACGGGCAAATAATCAGAAGACGAACGAAATGAAAGA
Organism: Vandiemenella viatica; assembly: GCA_031002005.1. Classification (NCBI taxonomy): domain Eukaryota; kingdom Metazoa; phylum Arthropoda; class Insecta; order Orthoptera; family Morabidae; genus Vandiemenella; species Vandiemenella viatica. The sequence continues at coordinate 108,957,750 of CM061914.1, read as the reverse complement.
CTGTATTAGTCTGGAATCATAAGAAAACGAGATTTATATATCATATGTATTAAAATACGGATTTATTACTTTCAAATAAAGAGATATATATTATTATTATTATTATTATTAATCATTATTGCCCTTGAGGACAGTGTTTAAACTCAAATTATTCATGATTACTCAGTTTTTGTTTGTATTTGTCTTCTTTCTCTTCTCTTCCCAAAACCTCTTCATACGTTCACTGTGTTCCTGTTTCCTTTGTTCAGTCCATTTTGTTCCTGTTTTCTTCAGTATTTTAAATTTTGAGTTCATAATTTTCTTCCTGAATTGTCCCCTTTCCCGTGTCATTTCCTTGCCGATCCCTGCGTGATTTAAGTCCTCTTCTATTTCATGGAACCAATTGGTTTTCCTGAGTGAACCATTTACCACATCGAAGATCCTCTTTGTGAGTCTAGTGCTGTTCATTCGCAGTAAATGTCCATAGAATTGTAATCTACGTCTTCTGATCATGTCTGTCAATCTATCTATATGTTCGTATAGATCTTTCGTTGGTCTTTTCAACCATATACCGTCTTTATATATTGCTCCAAAAAATTTTCTAAGGATTTTGCATTCAACTTTTTCCGCTTCTGTCATATATATATGAGCCGGTAACCGTTTTTTGTGTATCGTCACGGATCTAGAATAGCTTTCTTTTTTTTTTTTTTTGGGTCAAAGGTTATCACAGATTGACCTGATCTGTCCAAATACGAACTTGTGTTTCACCTTAAGAGTTCACTGTACAAAATCTTTTGAGCTTGAAGAACTTAAAGTATTAATAGATAACTATTTCATGGTTCCTAGACTCAGCTTAAATAAAAATTTGACCCTACAGATTCTGCAAAATTAGAAGAATTTATATTTAGTTTAAAGGGATTGTGATCATCCATCGCGGTTTCTTCGAAAGAATCACGTTGTTCTTGATTAAGGCAGGCCAAACATTCATTATGTATTCTTTGATCATCGAAGAACTTACTTCAGATTCCAGATTATTAAATAGCTAAGGTACTATTGCTAGAATACTCGTTTATGTAACATATCTGAAGTCTGATGTCCACTTTAAATAACCTAATAACTCATGTACAGTGAACACGAGCAAATAACATTCACGGAAGTGCTCGGGAAAATATGTAAAAAGCAAATAAATCGTAATGTATAAACTTTGGTCAAGCAGCAACATAAGCGGAAGTTTTAAGAAAGTTGAAAAATCAACCAAGGATGTTGGCATTCGTTGTTACAGCAGAGATCACGAATTATTTATGTTTCTTATGTTTCTTTCACTAGCGACATGTTACTGACAAGTAGTTCCACGTTTTTTCAGCCGTAAAGTTTATCGATACTTTCTTTAACTATGAATTGTTATGAGAAGCAAGCCTAATGAATGTATTATGGCAATGAATTACATAGCAGTTGCGTAGCTATTAAATTGTGCACATAACTTCGAATTTCTTCTAAGGATATCTGTGGTCACTGATAATTTACGAGTGAAGGCTGACGCTTGACGAGATCGTTCTTGAGCCAACAGCTGTCAAGGTGAGCGAGTGAGTGAGCATAGGAAATGTGTGTGTGTGTGTGTTATAATACATCCAGCAAATAAAATAAATCAAAACAATTTTAGCAAAATGTAATTACAAACGTGTGCAAATCAACTTTTCAGCTTTGAGAGATAAATAATTTTAAAGTATGCACTATTATTGGAAACTGTATCGTTCTGACCTCATTACCTGATTGAAAATTATAATTAATTTTATTATCATGAAAGGTAGAACTTGCATGAATACTTTATATGAGAAATCACAAATGGTTTTATTTCAATTACTCACATGACATATATAACAAAATTAGTTAAAATTAATCAGTTGTCCTTTTGCGGGCGCCAGGGTATTTTATATAAAATACACAAAATTAAATAGTAAACAAATTCAACATTTTGACTGTTCACTTCTGAAAGAAATATTTGCTCCGGGCTATGAGAGTTTTTATCAGTAGGGTCGTAGCTGGGCAATGCTATGAACTTGCACTTGTAGCTAGCACAATGTCCTTCATATGGCGATATATAATTACCGAATTTTAATGCCGGCCACACACACTGGATGAAGTTTTCTGCTCTGCTACGGAACAGTGTGGCACAGTTCCTCAGGACATCCTTTGCCTGAGCACCTCCGCTCAAAGTGGCTGATGTCCCGTTCCAGGCAGCACAGTTCAATTAACGCACAGACAGTGCACATCGACCGATCGTCCTTGCCGGCCGTCACCGAATGTTCCTCCGTGCCACATGAAAACAGAAATTTCCGCAGATCACCCTGTTTATCTACCTGGCTAGCACAATCCTCCCCTCTCAGGGACACACTCCCCTCGCTAATTCGAGGAACCGGCCTGCTGGCATTCCTCAGATCTGCCGCTCCACACTTGTACACTGCGCCCAAATGCCCACTAAAATATTCCACATTTTAAATAATAAACATATATTTTATTAATGTAAGTAGCGGTCACAAGACGCGTTCGTTACAAAACCAAAATGGTTTTAGGATATGTAATAACAATACAAGCCCAATTTTGTTGTTGACATATCAAATAACGGTTATTCGATTTCCTCTTCGTATTTAATTTTCTTGGTTTCTGAAACAATAATTTTTTGCTGAGTTACAATGTAGTATTTATTAACGCATAATATATTTTTAATCCAAGAAAAAGCACAATTTACTTTGGGAATCGAACGGGAATGCGAAAACTACGAGAAAACAATCAGAAGACGTAGAAAATCAAAGACCATAATAGTCTGAAATGGGAAAACAACAAACAAATGGAAACCAAGAAGAACGAAATAAACTATGTAGCAGTAGTTTTCGAGTGCACATCCAAATAATTTAAGAAACCGATCGACTTTTTAACAGTTTGCTCAAACAATATGCGTGCGAAAGCAAGTGTTGAACTTGCTCTCTACTACTAGCAGTACTCAATCTTGCAGATGTATTTTTTTAAGTGAAACTTCTTTATCAATATAAGATGCGGAGTGCTTTTATTCACCAGTGAATCTGAAATATCGCAAAAAAAAAGGGAGTCACCTCGCTATCAAAGATATTACTCAACAAGGGGAATTATTTCGCAGCTGATATAGTACGACTTTACTCCTATTCGTATTTTCATAACATCTTGCAATGACTGTATATGCTCATCTGAATCGCAACTGTTATCGGTGCCTATCGCTTCTGTTTCTTCGGGATTTACGGGTCGTCGACAACGAGGTCATGAAGGAACAGAAAAGATGGGGGCGAAGGAGAGGGGAAGAATTCAACCGAGGCCTATGTGAAGGAACCATACGACATTCAACTCGGGTGATTTCGGGAAACCATGAAAACCAAAATGTGGGTTGCTGGACGGAGATCGAACTGGCGACCTTCCGAATGCCAGGGCCGAGAATTGCCCTCACCCAACAGGCTCGATGCGCGTACAGTCTTTATAAGTTATGCGATACAAAGAAGCGATAACGAGGTCGGTCACTTCACAGTATTCTACATATTTATGGATCAATTAGAATTTGGAGTGACCATCTGTTGCTTCGTTTGCCATAAAGCAACTGCATCGGTTTTAGCATTTCTACAAACAGAAACAAAGTTTAAGTAACATAAAAAAATCCAGGATATTAAACCCATCTGTAACCGTTAAACTCTTAAAGGATTTAGGAATTCCAGAAAAATTTCACATTCAGGGCATGGTCTTAAACACACAATATATTTTAATTCTTGCCATAAAGATTATGAGAAACAATAGCATTCATGCTTTTTTTTACTATGGGAGAGAATTATTGTGCTGCGTGGATAAAAAATTTAATAACGAAAGTTTAAACTTTGTTTGCTGTTATTGCTACTTATTCTTTACAGAACTTATTTTAATTTGGCAATATATAAACACAATGAAATAACAACTTTTACTAAAATAACTGGTTACATAAATTTTCCTTTTAAACTCTCATTAGTTCAAAGATATTTCAGACTCAGGTTTTGTAATACCAAAGAACGAACAACTTCGATATACAGCAATGAAACAACGTGAAAAAGGTTAACCTCAGCAGAAATGAGATTTACACAGATGTGTTTTGAGACAAAAAAAAAAAAAGGAAAAACAATTAGGACATTAGAAAGGAAGAATATGGAATCTTGTAACGAAATAGATACAATGCATTAGTCGGTACACTTTAAGGGAAAAAAGGGATCAATTATAAAATCAGAATAATAGTAATAAATATACACAAATTTTTTAGCGTTTTGTCTTGTCTTCTGCGTCAGATAACATGGGGTCGGTGCTTACTAGACATTATTCACATTTCCATGAAGCTGTAAAAAATGCGATGGATCTATGCATATTGTCTTATATAATACCAGTCTTGCCTAGGTTAAGGATACTATGAAATTTTAATCAAGTTCTTAGATCTTCCGTTGTTATGGATTAATTATGTGAACAAAACAAACTGTTTGCGTTGCTGTTAACGAGGCTGGTGGGTAACGTTTGTACCTGCCGGAATGAATGATCACAGAATATTTCATCATCAGAGATAAGAATGATAAATAGGATGATGAATGATATATGTGAAAGAAATGGGAAGATGTTTTTTGAAGCGAGAATTTCTATAGTTGGGCTGTAGACAGGGGGTAAATCTATGAATTACCGTCACCTACATGCTAGACGAGCTTCGCGTTGGACGCTTTTTGGAACACAGTTTTTATCCGATTTTGATGGAAATTTTCATACGTATACTTTAAAAGACATAGAAAAACACTGCGTTTGATTTACAAAAATCTAAGCCCTCTCCTGCTTTCGCCCTCGCCTTAATATCTGTTACCGTTGTTCATAGAATCCGATTTTGATAGTACTTAGCACCCGTATGCGACTTTTTTTTAACTGCTTTACGTCTCTCAACAGCTAGGTCTTTAGAGACGGGAAAGGATGGAGGGCAAGGAATGGGAAGGAATTAGGCCATGGCCTTTTGAAGGAAGCATCCGGCATTTGCCTGGAGTGATTTGGGACACCATGGAAAACCCAAATCTGGATTCCCGGACGGGGATTCGAACCGCCGTCCTCCCGAATGCGAGGCGAGCGTATACTACAAAACAAGGCTGTCGGGTAGCTCAGCGGTTAAGGTACCTACTTCCGAAAGTTACTCTATCTGGTCGCGTGGTCTCTGCCCCATGGTGAGCAGGAATTTTTAGGAGTTGTATTTGGTTATATGAGCTACGTTGGGACATTCCGTGGTTCTGATTCCACGTTAAACTGTATGCCCCTGAGGAAAGGAATTAACGTTCCTGCCTCTGACATAATAACTTGGTGCATCTCCTTAGGGAAGATTCGAATAACCTTCGGGTTGTGGACTAAGTTAGATTTTTAGTGTTTTAAGTGAAAACTTCATTAGGAGCGGTTTTTGGAAGGGAAAACTCTTATGATTTCGCGTCACCGCCATGCTAATGTTAACAGTATATCTGTCGCGGTTTGATGGCTCAGTGGTTTAGCATGTCGGTGACGTGACGCGAAATCATATGATTTTACCATTCCAAACCAGCCCAACACCCTTATGCCCAGAATTCAATTTAAATGATACAATACGACACCGGCTAATTTGCGGTGAAAGAATAAATATATGGAAATGGGTAAAAACAAAAATCGCAACTATAAACAGAACGAGCCCAAACACAATAGAACTAGAATATTTATTAAAACCTCAACAGTGGCCATACCCGGAGTCTAAGCACTGTTTGGATACTTGGCCAATACCTACAATTTGCTCTAACCGAAAGAAAACCTACTGTAGAAGAATTTAAGTATAAAATCATAGAAAACCGCCACAATATCAAGTAACTCAAGAATTACAAGGAGATCTTCCAAAATTACCTCAATGTAGTGCTGCAACTACAATAATAAAAAAAAGTGGCAGAAAAAAAAGTGGTTAAGGAGTCTGGCTGCGAAACGATAGGTCTCCGGTTCGAATCCCTGCCTCGGCGGGAATTTTTATAGACCCGTAACCCGTCCTTCATCTCTGGCACAGCTTACTGTGTAGTGTGAAGTACGCCAGTGCTCTTCCAGGGTTCAGATTCCACGTGAAACCATAGTTCCCCCCTGTCCCTGGTAGCACTGCCGGGTTAAGAAAGCTAAGACAGGGCGGAATACGCAGTCAATAGAAACCCTGTCATCAGTTCATTACGACCACACAGAATTATTATTTAGTATATCTGTAGCTATAGGTATGACGTGTTGCGGGTATAATATTCATAGATTTAAGTTTCCTCTTCTGTCGGCTGACCCCAGTCTCTTCCAACTGTATTTTAACACCATTTGCAGCTAGCGACTGAGTAGAAGACATAACGGTGGACGTAGTCTTAGCAACTTTTCATGACCACTTGCAGAGTGGGTAAAAAAAACTCGTAGTATAGCTCTCCCTGTGGACAGTATCTTCAACCAATTCTGGTACTGGTGAGTGCTGAACCAAGCCTCATCTTAATATTAATAAAAAAATCTTTTATTTTTAAAATCGAGAGAGGACTGTGGATATGGAATAGGAACGAAACAGGCTGTGACCTTGTAAATAAACTATTCAGATATTCGCCTGGTAAAACAGAACTCCATATGGTCTGAAAGGGGTTAGAACCCGTGTGCTTCTAAATGGCAGCAACGAACGTTACTGCTCACCCATCTGATGCGGTCTAATATTTATTGTGTAGCAGCCAAGCTCAGATGTGTGTTACAGATGACTTTCTCGTCAGATATTCGCATAGCAATAAACACGCACGCGCTGATTGTCAGGAAGACCACAGTTCTCAAAAAGAACAACTTGTCTATCCTGCTTGAAAAGAACTATAAATCTTGCTTCGCATCAGCTTGCTAGAAGCTTTTTCGTATCCAAGCTTGTGCACTGTCACCATAAATCAACTGAATAATGTTTATTCATGAAGTATTTAACACCGGAACGACGATTAAGCTTTACTAACGAGAGTGTTAAGAATTTATTCAATTTTCCGAAAACAGGATACATTAAATTAGGAAACAGATTTTTCTTACTTTCTTGCTGAATTATTTTTAGAGAATCATTCAAACTGGGATGCACTTGGTGTGTATGGTGCTAGGTTTGATTCCATAAATTGATGTTTGATTGGCATGACTTCCGGACTGGTGCCACATATTTGGAAATTTCAGATATTACCCAACATCGTCCGTCCCGTAATGCTCGACTTTCGAAATGTTAAGCACCGTTTTTGATAAACAATGCTTCTCGTAGTCACTGCGCCTTACTGGAGATCGGAAAATCCGCGGTACGAAATCACTCTCGGAGGGGATTTTCATGAGCCCTTAAACAGACCTGGTACATCTTGTTGTGTAATGTAAAGTTCGCCAGAACGCTTCTGTGGTTGGGATTCCACGTAAACTGAAGGTATCCTATACTTGGTAGGACTACCAGGTTATGTTAGGTGGCTAAAAAAGGGGGAATTACACAGCCATTAATAAACCCGGTCACAAGTTCATTATGGACCCACGGGATTATATTGAATCATATTCTAGTTATTTACATAATATTCTTTCATTAATTGCAATAAGTAAAATCTTCTTTGAACTAACTAAGACAAAGATAAATTGATGGGATTTGTTGTGTCAGAGAATCAGTTATTACACATGGATGGAAGTAAAACATGGAGCATACGATATAGTCAGTAAGTTTCATTGTGAACTATCGTCCACAACTTTTAGTAGTGTGCTTAGTGGAAGTTTATTTTTGTTCTTTCCGTTAATGGACTTATTTAGTAAATCAATAATATAAGCAAAATCCAGTAAGACGAAGAGGGAAGAATTATATCAGAATATCTCCCCAAAATCACATTCATTATCGTTGTCAAGTTTTTGTAAATTAATATTTTTTACATGGTAGGAATGAAAAACAAGAGTAACACCTATGGAGCAAATTAAAAATTAATTTACTTTACTTCAGTATAACCATAAAATACGAGAGAGCATACATTTTTTGAATTATCACGTTTAATTTTAATTTATTAATTAATTTTGGTCTTGCTGGTTGAAAATTCTTCTTTTAATATAGATCCTTCTTTTTTTTTGCGAGATATTTCTAATATGTGATGGTGGCACGAAACAAAAAGCTGATCCGTTGAACTATTAAAACATAAAAAATGTTGAGAAACTGATTTTTTTGTATTAAATGCATCTCAACCAATATAATCAATACATGTGTTTCTGTGTGTGTGTGTGTGCTAACAAGCATATAAATATGTGGGTAATTCTATTATTAATTGGAAACATAATATTTCTTCCGGACACGTGGTAACATTGGAAATCCAGTATTCACATTTGAAAGTCTTTAAGAAATACTTTTTTTTTGCTTCGGCCTTTACAGTTCGTCACAACGTCGAGGTCATTAGAGCTGGTGGAGGTATTTCAGATAGGAATGCAGGAACGGGAAGGAATTCTGCAATGGCCTTTTGAGGGAACCAACTCGGCATTCATATAAGGTCATTTTGGTAGGTATTTGAGGCACCACGAAAATTTGTATAATCCGTCTTTCGTACTGTCTGAGACCTTGCTGAAGGGTAGCGGGGACTTTGAATTATGTTTGAAAAAAATAATACAAAAAATTTTACGTTGCTTCAAATACCTACGCAAAAGAATGACAATGTTTAACAGCTCCAGGCCTATTACCTCTGACTCGTCTACCCACAGATGACGCTCTGCACAATACTTCACCCACGTAGCTTATGCTGATCTTGGCGTATGTCAGTGAGTGAGTCACCTATTATTCAGGGCTTCGCTGTCAATGTGCAGAGTCACAAAACACCTCTACAGCATCATTCGCATCGTACACTACAGAGGAAGGGTCCAGTATATTAACACAGTCACATGATTCTCCAAGACAATACCACAGCCCACATGGCATACGTTACGTCTTCCCCATCGTTGTCAGAGAGCTGTGGACAAACGGCAAATTTGAAGCCTTTTAGCTATTTGCTTTATGGATTTTTATAACCGTACATTGCTGTGTTAATCTCAAACAATCTGCTATAGTGAAGCAATGATCTTTATTTAAGGGAGTGGTCCAGAAATTTATAAGAATCAAATTTTTTTTCTTTACAGCTCTGAAATCTCGGTCTGTAAAGAATACTAGAAAAATTCGGAATGAAATTCGTTTTTTTTTTTTTTTTTTGTAACTGCTTTACGTTTCTTTTTAACATCGAGGTCTTTAGAGACGGGAAAGGCTGGGGGGCAAGGATGGGGGCAAGGAATGGGAAGGAATTCGGGCATGGCCTTTTGAAGGAAGCATCCCGGCATTTGCCTGGAGTGATTTCGGGAAACCATGGAAAACCCAAATCTGGATGCCCGGACGGGGATTCGAACCGCCGTCCTCCCGAATGCGAGGCGAGAACGCTAACCGTTACACCGCCCCGCTCGGTACGAAATTCGTCTGGGAACAAGGATAAGCGACGGAAATTTTAGTCCGTTATTTACTGAAAACTTTTCCTAGAAGCAATTTTAGCGTATTTTAGCTTAAAATAACAAAAAAGTTTAAAAGAGGATAAAATATTTGCCTCGTAGATTTGAGCATACGTCATTTTGTCAATTGTTGTTGAATATTGTTGTATTGGTAATAGGGGTTGCTACCTTTATTATTATTATTATTGAGTCATTCCAAGCGGAGATTGTTGTAACGCCAGATGACACACGATTTTGCTCGTTGGTATTTTCGTCTACACCATTTTGGAAAAGCGAATAACAAAATCTCTTGGTATTTTCTAATCATTTCCAGTTTCTTCTATTCAACTATTTCTATTAGGGGCCTATCTATTTCTTATTTCTCGTACGCATTATTAAAATAATAACAACACTTAACTTAATAAATTAATAAAACTAACTTATATATTGACCATATCACAATTATGTTATTTTCTACAAAGGAAAACATTCGGAGCATACTAATCTCTTAAGTAATTTTCTTTGTTTTTCGCTGCCGGTGGTAAAATACCGTGGATTCGCCTTGGAGCGGTACTGAAAATTCATTCCTAAGACTCTGAAACGTATAAACTTTACTTACAGTGTTGCCACATGTTTGGCTAATAAAACACGATTGGCATGGTTTATGAAACAAGACTTGTATAAAAATTTCACCACGATTAATTACAACGAAGAGATTATAATAGATTACTAAGACTCAGACATGTGTCTGGATATAAGAAACGCATCTAATATCTCCTCTGTGAGTGAATCGCACTTCATCATACGAACTGTTACTTCGATTTCTCTCGGTTATCACTTCGTCAGACACGACAAGTGAGTGGTAGATGACGCGTAGGAGCGAGGTACTTTATATGTAAATCAGCCACCACGCAGAGGCCACGAGCCGTCCATTGTCGTCGTAGGAAAGCGACGCCGGATTCCGGCGTGTATTGTCAACGAAGGCGACTACCAACGGCTCGTTTGCATGGTGGACAGCCGCGGTTGCGTCGTTTGGGCGGGACGCTTACGGCCAGCTACTTTGCATGCACTTGGAGTTCCTATTAACACCTCGCTGCAGTAGCCGCAACTGTGTTTGCAGCGTCGTAACCGACGCTGTACTCGCGACGAATCCTTATCGTCAACAAAGACCACACCCATTTATAGTTCGAACCAACAGATTTCGGGAGACTAGCGTAGCGAAGATGGTAGAGTCACTGACTACAAAACCAAGGACATAGGACGTATGCCGAGAAAGTATTTGAGCCCTTCCCCCCCCCACTCCTCCCCGCTTTTTATTTTTGCTTATGGCTTTACACCTCGTCGAGGTCATTAGAGGCGGGAAAGTATTTGGGGGAAATGAACGGGAAGGAATTCGGCCATGACATTTTGAAGGAAGCATCCCGGCATTCGCCTGGAGTGATTTGGGGAAAAATGGAAAACCCAGATCTAGATGCACGGACGGGGATTCGAACCCGCGTCCTCCCAAATGCGAGGCTAGAATGTTAACCATTCACCCATCACGCTCGGTCCCTGTTTTTAAATGAACGCTAAATGATTGGAATTTCCTTGATGAAGAAAATTATGGCATGGTGCAGTGTATATGCGGTTGATAAGATACAGGAAGTAATTAGAAACTATAAGATTTAGAATTAAATAATTAATAAAAATTAACTAAGGAATTCATTGTTGTTGTGGCGAAAGTGCGGACGGGTACATTTTGAGCAATAAGAACTACGGTTTCTTACCAAAAAAAAAAAATAGAGGAGGAAACGAAATGAAACTTCACGGGTTCAGAGGATATATGAATTATATGGATAACTTGACAGTATAAGCCCACTTTGTATGACGTTGCAACCCCTCGGTCTGGATGCATGCATTAATTCGGTTGTGAAGGTTGTCATAAAGCCATTGTATCGCCTTCTGAGGCAAGCTGGTCCCCATCTGTTGTAACTGGTTCTTGATATCCTGGGACGGAATTGATGTCCAAGCTGGTCCTACATGTATTCTATCGGGGACAGATCTGGATATCTTGCTGGCCCCGTTAGTGTCTCAACATTACGCAGACAGTTCATTGAGACCCTTGGGGTCGTGTGTGGTCAAGCATTGTCCTGTAGAAAAAATGACACCTCTATACTGTCACGTGAGAGGTGCCACATTAGACGCAGGACATCCTCTGATGTACCGTAGTGCCGTCAGGGTTCCCTCAATCACTACCAGCGGTGACCTGAAGTCATACCAGATGGCTCCCCACACCATGACGCCAAGAGTACGCTGTGCTTTCCGAAACATTGGAAGAGTGGGACTTCTCCACAGGTTACCGCCAACTTCACCTACGATGGTCATCCGTGGGTAGTGCAGAATCGCTGAACATAATGAATAGCGTTGTATTATGTTCAGCGATGAACGTGTTTATACACTAATAACACGGAAGAGCAAATAAGTGCTAAAAACACGAAAAAAATTTAAGCCGCTAGACAATGCACATTTCACTTATCTCTGCTTGAATGTAGGTAATCTTTAATAGCTATATGTACATACCATCCGATCCATTTAAATTTATAGCGATTCCAAAAAAAAAGTAGCTGTCAGAGCGTCCTAGATTTTACTGGTCATTCAATTCGTGACCTTTATGTTCGCAATAATTCTGAGCAAATAATAATTTAATTGCGTCTAATATGGTTCTAAAACACCGAATGAAATTGGTTAAATTTTCTCCGAAAGAACTGTTTCTAAATAACAGTAGTTGTTGATTATATTATATTACTCTAAGATTGTATTATAAAGCTTTAATTGTTCATCAGCACTACAAACTTAATTGCCTATCCGGATGTAATTAATTGTTGAGACGTAAGTGCATGATGCAAATTACAATATGCTCGTCCAGAGAGACACTGTGAAAGCCAAAGCTCGCAGCAATCAATTTTTTTTTTTTTCTGTGTGATGCCGCACCCAACTGCTTCTTTCTCTTACTTAGAATGACGAAGCGACTTTGGTGTCGGTGATTTGACAGCGCAATTGACGTCATTCTGGAAGTGGAACGGGGGTCCCGTGGCAGTCACGTGACTTCTGTAATGATCAGTTGCGGAAGAGCTGGAAACGGCAATAGAAATTTGTAGCACTGCAAAGAAGCAGTATTACGAAATCAACATATTACAGTTCCCTTTAATTCATGTGAGAGTAATGTCGGGGAATACGGAACAGTACTTGACGTCATTCCTAAAACTAATAATATTACTAACTAACTGGGTAATTAGTTATCATGCCACGTGTCAACTACAAACACATTGTTTTTGTGTTGTTTGCGAATTTTAAGCATAATTTCCAGACTTGTTCATTGTATGATCTGTACATAATTTACAAAAAACCATACGCTACATTAACGATTATTATTAATAACTTTGCACTTTACCTTTCATAAATTACGAGCATATGTTTTTCTAGTAGACCCCTCTTACTGCAAAATTTTTTTTAAAAAAATGTAAAAATGTAAAATTCCTTTTGCAGTTGAAGCTCTACCAGTTTTAACGTACAGCTATTAATGTTTTTTTCAGAAAACGTTTCATTCCTATGGCAGTACGATATCATAAATATAGAACCATCAGAGAAGTTGATTTTATCTTGATACGAAATGACTTTTGTTCTTTGTGGACGTTATATCTGGTGTCAGTATTTCGTCAACGTAGGTCAGCATTGAGACTAAAGTGTTCATGATTATCTACTAAAAAGAGAGTACAGAAAATATGTACGCTGCTATTGTGTGTACATGTAGATTGTTAAACTTAATTCTGTACGATACCAATCGGCTTACTCCTCTATTTGAACTAGTGTCCCTCTCTGTATAAATGAATAACAGATAGTTTGTACGTGCTCCTAAAACTCTTTCAAATATCTAACCATCAATTGCAAAACCTTTTTAACTTATTGTACCTTCGCGATAAATCATTGCTCTATAAACCCTAAAGAACAGTTCAGGCCACTGAAATTGTGTGATGCAACTTGTATACAAGATCATGGGTAAATGTTTTCCATCATACCAAATGTAAAAAAAAAAAAAAAAAAAAAAAAAAATTGATACCAGATAATAAGTTATTACGATTGGGAGGTGGATTAAATTTCCGCAAATTTTTATAATTCTTTTTCTCAGAAATTGTTTGTTTATATTTCTTAGACTAAGGGTAGTGCACAGTTCTGCTTCTTTCATTCAAATTCATTGTTAATTATTAAGAACAAAACGAGCATAAAAATAATACAAGAGACATTTTAATTTAAATGCAATGTAACACGTATCCCAGTAACAATTTTCCAACTATTTCAACATCCTCAACTACTTCTAATTTTACATTCGTTCATGATTTCTGGTAAGTTGATGATTATTTCCATTCATGACTCCCTTACGTAGAAAAATAAAATTTCCTACTTCCGTATCCCTGAAATCAAGTGGCAGCTTATGGTAGTGGTCATCTCTTTTCTTCCATGTGTTGTTCCTAATTTTTCTTCATTAACAGTAAAAGCATTTTGTTTAATTTCAATTGGCATCATTCTATAGCATTACACTTCATGTACAGTACTTCGATTTTTTTTCTTTCTGGTGACGTGAAAATGCAAGTTTCGCTTCCATACACGGCGTAAATTTAGAAAATTCTTTCAAACATCTATAAGAGTGCTTGATGCTGCAGGTTTCTGCTGTTGAAAAAGGTTCTATTTTGTTGATAACCTATCTTGTATAATCTTATTGATTCTGTTACCGGTTATAATTTAACTTCGTGGAGCATTAAAAAATGATACAAATATCAAAAAGAATTTTAAAAAAAAGAAAGACAGTCGGTTAAAAATAAATCCTTTCCTTGCTAAGACACGTAGGCAACAAGTATTTTTGAAGTTTTTTAGTTTCAGTAATACAAGGAGAATTACAGCACAAATATCAGTAACCCATTTCTCCTCAAGATATTAACAAAAGCATTCAAGCGGTCGGTAATTTACCACTAGTTGGATTAAATTTAGTGTAATTTGATTTAATTGCGATGAAGCGCACGTTCCGATGGCAATTTTCCTAGTTGGTCTCATCATTGCTATTAGTATCATAATAAACTATCCTTGAAATTAAGTTATTTCCAAATATACTCGAGGTCGTTTGTATGAGTATTTAAAAACCTTTTGATCTTATATTTGATGACAGTGGCAAACAATGTTACGGTGACTTCTTTTTAGATTTTGTTCCAGTTGCCATAATCACGTTACCGTAACCCAAACAGATAATTCTATCAGAACTATGTGTCTATTATTTTGGGTAAGGCTATGAGTGTTCGTTATCTTCGTTCTTTCCTCCTCGTCCTCCCATTAAATTTTATTTTATCACTACGCACCCAGTGATATTCAACTAATAACAATAGAACTACACAACAATGCAGAAGTTCGTGGGAGCTAACGTCACTTAATATAACTTTCACCGTTTGGCTGAAAACATGGGAAAATTTTCGGTTTATTGTCTATTCTCCTCCATACCTTCACCCAAACTTTTTCTTTCAACATTTGGTATGTTTCCGTCCGTCCTCAATGACCTTCACGCAATCCTATTATTCTTGATACCATGCACTTGCTCCTCAAAAATATAAATGCCTTTTATGTTTACTGGCATGAAATACGTTATGAAAAGGTTAGAAGAACAGAGGAGCCAAATGTTTTTCCCATTAGAAAAGTTATTCAAATACATCTTTTTGAATAACCCCATAATTTTCAAGAAGTAAGGAATTAGGAATAGTCATAATCTTACCCGGGTGATGTACTTCTGCAGCAAAAAAATAAAATAAAATATGGGTAAATTAACCTGCAGCAACTCTAATGACATTATAATTTAAATAGTTGATGGCATTTATGTTCCGTGGTTCTGATTCCACGTTAAACTGTAGGTCCCAGAGGAAAGGAACTGGCCGTCCTACCTCTGACACAATGACTTAGTACAGGGGCGGATCCAGGATTTTGATTTGGGGGGGGGGGCTTGGCTTGAATGAAATTTGGTTCAGAGGGCTTGCCTTCAGTGGATTTTGGTTTTGGGGGGGGGGGGGTGGCTTGAGTCGGCCCTTAGGGTAGTCTTTATGCCTCAAATCCGTAGAGCTAATAAAAAGGTCTCCAAAATTACTTGTCGGGGGTGGACCTAGATACTTTGGGGGGGGGCTTGAGCCCCCTAGCCCCCCCCTGGATCCGCCCCTGGCTTAGTATACCTCCTTCTGCAGGATCCAACCTACCTTCGGGTTGTGGACTAAGTTATGTTTTTTTTAGCATCTATATTTTTAATTCTTAAACTTTGAAAATAATAGTTGCTCCATATGTCAAGACTATAAAAAAACAACAAACAAAAATATTTTGACTGTAGCAACGTTCCGTAACCACATTATTCCGTAAATACTGGCACATTAACTCCATTAAAACCAAAACAAACTACGATTTGCATAGTACTCAGAAGTAACAGCATTTCAGTGCCTTCGCGCATTCAATAAGTTGTAAATTTGTCAGATAGTAAAATGAGGATGATTATCATAATGGCTAAAAAATTTAGTATTCTTGTAACATATATAAAAAGAGATTGTTTGAAAGAAAAAACAAAAAAAACACAAACTAATCACATTGTCTCTGGTGTAACGTATTTATGCGCTGCATGTTTCTATAAATTTCTGAAGCTTGATATTTCTTAAGTTTTTCTGTTGAATACGTGGATTAGTGAAGTAGTATGAAAACGAAGGAAGGGATAAAACGCTTTTATTTCGCTTTGAAGAAAACTACTCGGTTAAATGCAGAATTGTTGTGTTATGAAAAGCTTACAAACCTTTCTCCCAAAGTGCAAGAGTGTAATAGTTTCTTTTAGATTGTTACTACATCACTACGGTAAACAGTACGACTCATCGCTGTAAAGTAGTATATAACCAGTTCCAAAATTTTGTTCTGATGTAATTTTGTATTTTAAAAGGTAATACATCACTTTGAAGTGTGACAGGTGCTATAGCTATTTGAGACTGCTTTACGTAAACTATGGATGATGACATAATAAAGGGTATTTGATGTCACAAAAAAAAAAAAAAAAAGTGTTCATCTAGTGAAAATGTTCCACAAGTTTCAAGTTATAGAAGATTCTCTTCTTGCACATGCAGCAGTGGAGCCTCTTCGCATGGAAAGTTTTGAAACGTCAACCCTTGCAGTGTTGTCAATGGTAACAGGATGTTTAAACTCGAAATGCTTATAAGGAAATGACACACAAGGACGAACACAGAACAAATATTAGCATAAGGTTTCAGAGAAACGTACTTGCCACATAGCGCACTCTCACTGCTACAAATGCACTGTGAGATATCTTAGGAGAAGGCACAATGAACTGGAGCCTCATCAAACACGACCCACAAAACATTAAATTTTTTTTAATTTAATAAGTTCAACTGCATTCAGAGGTGCGGAGTTTCATATCAAAATATAATAAGTATTTCTAAGCTTCCCACACCATGGTAACTAATTAACGAATTTCTAAAGAAAACTATAGGAATCCCCGTCCGTGCATCCAGATTTGGGTATTCCATGGTTTCCCAAATCACTCCAGGCAAATGCCGGGATGCTTCCTTAAAAAGGCCATTACCGAATTCCTTCCCATTCCTTGCCCCCATCCTTTCCCGTCTCTAAAGACCTCGCTGTTAAGAGACGTTAAGCAGTTTTTTAAAAAAAATAAAAACTATAGGTACTAATAAAATCCTAAGTTTGGTCATCGGTACAGTAACGGTGTGACGTCACGCACTCGCCCTTGGTTGCAGTATTAACAGCGACCAGAGATGTTACCACATAGTAGAGTTTATGATCGTTATTGAATAAGCATCAGAGAAGAAAGAAAATACCAAAACAGGAAAAGAAAATTGGGTATTGCGTTTAAATTAACATATTAACTGCCTGTTCCAACTGGTCAGCAGTTCATAAGTTGCAGTATCGATCTGAATCACAGGTGACGAGAAAGGAAGTTGTTAGAACCCGTGAAGAGTTTGGGTCAAGTTTATATCGGAATGCATGATGACTCATACAATGAATGTATTAATGCAAGTGTGATTGATCTTATGATTTTCTAGCGGCAGTTTTAGTGGAGTTTATGGTTAGCTTGAAATGCAGTCTGGACACGAATGACAACTGAAACTTTTTGCCTCAGCATAAGGAACGAGGAATTGCATTGAGCGCTATTTTATAAAAACTAGATAACCCGTGGTGCGAAAATTAGGCGAATACGATAAATAGTAAGGTTGGTGGTTTCTAATAGATTAAAAAAGAATCATCTCATTTGTTACAATTGCTTATTTGATTAGTGTAATAGTACGTAACAAAAGTCGACGCCAGTGAAACAGTTTAGTAATATCTCTGTTGTACGTGATACTGCTATCTAACCGTCTCGTATTTGCCCTTTAAGGGACAAATTTCAAAAAAAATTAATTCTTAGTTTATAATGCTACCTGAGTGGAGACGTTAATCTTTTGAATGATACCTCATTTATCGATTTTGATTAGGTGTCAACGAAGATAAATAAAAAAACATGTTATGGAAATAATGTTACTTTGGCCTTAAAGGGTCGAATTACGAAAAATACCTTTTTTAAGATATGATATGACTAAATCGGTGACCTTAATATTTAAAATGATATGTCATTTATCTATATCGGTTAGATATCAAGGGAGATAAATGGCTCGTGACACAAAAGCGCGTCGTAAAAATATACTTCTGTGTTATAAGGATCAAATTCCGTTCTTAATATATGATTTCACTGAAGCGGAGATTTTCATCTTTAAAATGATACTTCATTTATAGATTTCAGTTAGGTATGCAGGGAGATAAATGACTCGTGACATAAAAAAATAGCATTTTAGAAATATTAACTTTTTTGCTTTTTAAGGGTCGAATTTGGAAAAAAAATTACTGTCTTAAAATATGATGTGACCAAAGTGGGTGTCTTAATCTTTAAAATGACATCTCATCTATCGATTTCGGCTAGGTATGCAGGAAGGTAATGGCTTGTGACAAAAAATAAAAAAATAACAGTTAATAGAAATAACAGATATGATGGTTCAGGATGATAACTGAAACTTTTTGCCGCAGCATAAGGCTAGTACTATTTTATAACAATTTTATTTAGTTAAAAAATCTGCGAATAAATTACTTGCCAGAACATTCCGTTCAAACAGTCAATTTTTGACTGGCTTAGAGGCCAATTTCTAAATATAAAATAAATATATCAGGCATCACGAGGGTCAAAACTTTTGTATCATTGTTTCTATGTGACGTTTCTACACAGTACAAGATATATGTAAGATAATCACAGCAACTAAACAACGCAATAGTTATATATGAAAATTATGTTATCCTTCTTTACGGCATACTCGTATCGATTGCGCATATTCATGTTACAGCTGATTGTAGAAGCAAGGAAATATCTCAAAGGTAACGTACTACTAGCAAAAGCAGTCTCCTTCAAAAATAAAAACATTTACCTAGAATTCAAAAAGACCTTTTCTAGGCTGAAAGCATGTAAGCATTATTCCTACACTAATTTTGCGCTGATAAACATCTTTTTACTTGTAGTTTGGAAGTTACAGAAGTCTGTGTTTTACTTTTTTTGTACAGAAAACTAAATGGATACAAAATATGTACTACTCATTGTCATTGTTTTCTTTTTTGGAAACTATACGCCTATCGTAACAAAAAATATATTAAATTTGTGCTTAGATGACTGGAACAAATGCTACCCGTTATCAGTGATACTGTTCAAGTAAAGATATAAAGTCTGTTGTCATCATATCAATAATTAAAAATTTTGATTGTGCCTTATTCTCGTTGCCTTCTCCGGTATGATTATTTTTACGGTCTTTTTTCTTATGGTTTTACTATTTGTCGATGTCATTAGAGACACGACAAAGGTTGGATTCAAGGGACGGGAAGGAATTCAGCCATGACCTTTTCAAGGAACCAACCCGGCATTAACCTTGAATGACTTGGGGAAATCATGGAAAACCCAAATCTGAATGGTCAAACAGGGATTCGAACTCACGTCCTGCCGAATGTGAGACAAGAGCGTTACCGCTCTGCTTACTGTTAGAGTGTTGGTGTATGTGAAAGCAAGACGTAAAAGTTCATAAAGGCAGACGCTGACTTAAACATGACCTCATCCGACGAACGAATGACCATCAGGCACGTTTGACCTCACTTCATTCACATTGTGAAGAAAAGTGGGATTTTTTTCATGCCTGTCATCATCTATCACATGATGTCCAAGTATGATTCTTCAACCACTGGGCTTCAAGCCACATAATCCAGTTTTGTGCGGCCAGCACTGATAAAATACCTATGCGACGTCAGTTCTGGAGACAATCCTGGTATAAGTGGGAAGCCACTGAAAGCTTTATCGGCGGTGGTGGTTTTCATGGAACTAAGTCGACGTTTGCCACTGACTAGGAAGAAGTTAATGTGTTGACACCGCAAATTCCCAGACAAACGCCACTGTGGTATCTTTTAGGATTAACCGCAGCCGAATTTAGCCTCCGATTCCGATCGAGTGGTGCCAGTTCCAACAAAGTGACGTGACATTCTTCTCTTGATCACGTGACTTGGGGGGTTGGTGTTCTATATTAGGGGCTCTACTGGTGACCACTGCCAGTGCTAGCGGTGACTGCGTTCGTGTCGGTTCTTTTGTGTGTCTTGTAAGCTAAGCAGTGCATCGTTTATGCTGAATATGGAGGTGAATCGCTCATTCCGTCGGCGTTTATCCACCATCAGGAGCTGGGAGGACCTCTGGAAGGAAATACGGACTGCCCAAAAGACTACTAAAATTTACGGTAAGTGGAATCGTGTTGATCCATGTGTGCATATTGAATGTCTCTGCAGAAAATTTAAACATAATCTTTCTAGTGCCCATCATTTTTAGTACACGTTTGTTTCTCGGGTTTGTGGACGTTAGACCAGTAGGACTGATTTGACATTTCATGTTCGTAGACGATATATTTCTTTCTTCCACTGGATACTGCGGGCGTAGTCTGCAAAGTTATCGAACATCTACATCTGTGTTCTACAACTGTGGATTGTAGAGTACGCTTTGCATAGAAACTGGTCGCTCTTCATCATTTCTCGTTGCTACCCCAAGAGGGATGGTTGATAATTGAACGCCTTTTACTTTCCATGATCTTATCTCTACTGTGAATGCGATTCAGATACGTTGTTGGTTTTTAAATTTATAGTCGTTAGTGAAAGTGAATGTTTTTACGGTAGCCTATCCTTGCGGTTGAGCCGTTAGATTCGGGTGTGGCATTTCAGAGGTTTCAGGGTGCATCTCCGAAACAGTCATCTAAAGTTTAGGGGCGTCCATTAATCACGTGAGATGTTTTTCCGGAATTTCGGACTCCTCCCCACTAAAATGACTTGAGATTTTGACGGAGACCCCCCCCCTCCCCCTTGCTAATCAATTTCGTAGATTTTTTCAGATTTTTTTTCGCCGGACCCCCTCCCCCCCTATTTCACTTCACGTAATTAACCCCTTTTCACAGATTCGTAAAAAATGAATAGTTGCTCTTTCATACTACTAATGAATTCCTTAGATACTGATGCAATATTGCACAAAGTTATTATGCAAAATGAAATGCAATAGTTTTGTGAATAAAGCTCAATTTATTTTTTTATTTTTTTTGCTTCTTAGTTTATTTTAAAACGTTCAGCATTACATGTATGCTTTACAATTTTTTGTTCTTTTTTTAAAACTATATGACTATTTACGTCGCTCGATCTGAGGGCAATTCTTCTAAGTACTAACAATTATTCGCTACCTAGAATTGGATTTAACTATAACCTAGGTTACGAGCTGATCTCAGTAGTCAGTTCACGTTGTTTAGCAACATTACACCTGTATGCATAAGAGAATCAACGTTTCGAATTACTGAATAGTTTACTTATGTATTCATGTGGAAAGGGTTTCGTTTTATTCGTTATGCAGTCAGTCGAACTACGAAAACTGAAACTTCCAGAAAATTTGGTGAACTCAGTAGTCCATAAACTAACATTACAATAGTTCACAAATCTATTTATCGTTACAACATGGAGAATCACGTATATATATATATATCTATATATATATATATTTTGTCCGACACCAAGAAATATTCATATAACGTTCGAGCAAAGACTGATTATACTCGCACCTTTTTGTATCCCGTTTTACGTTGCGATAAACAGCCGGGAAATACCGATCATCATTAGCGGTTTTTAGGAGACAGGATCCCGTTTTTACACAGTGATTTCTCCCTTGTGTTTATGTGATTATCAGATTTCTTTACGTATTTATCAACGATATTGTAATACCGTGGAGTTTAGTATTTTGTACCAAATTTTAATTTATTTCTGTTTTATCTTAAATTTTCCAGTCTTTGCTTAGAATATTGTTTTACAGCTACATTAATCTTATATATAATATAGACGTGTGTTACCCTATATTTCACTTTTCAGCCACCACTACCAAGCAAAGATCACTGGTGTTTGTGTGTGGTAGTAGAATCGTGTCTCCTGTCGTGCACTATGGTTGTTCGATGTCGGTAGCTATTGGGGTGTGGGAGATATGGGGGTTGAAACTGGTCGACCTGCGGCAATTTCATATTTCTGCCAAAGACGCATGTGTCTTGATGTATCACTTTTCAGTGAAAACTATCTATCGCAGATCAATGGCATTTATGTCTGGTAGTAACACAGAGTCACCTTTCGATCACAACGTCGGCCGAATTTCAGTAACTGTGATATTGTGGGAGATATGGTGGCTGAAAATGGCCGATCAAGGATATTTTTGTATTTCGACCAAAGATATATGCCTCCGCAAATGTCACTATTCTGCCCCAACTACATAGCATAGACCATTGGTGTTTATGTGTGGTAGTAGTATCGTGACTCCTGTCGTGCACTATGGTCCAAAGACATGTGTGTCCGTAAATTTTACTTTGCTGCCTGAACTACATAGCGCAGATTACTGACATTTGTGTGTGGTAATAACATTGAGTCTCCCATCGTGCACTACGGTTGTTAGATGTCGGTAGATGTCAATCCAAATTCTTTACAAACACGAATTAAGTCGTGGGAACCAGCTAGTTAATATTAAATATACAGGTAATTGTTCAAGTTCAAATATGTCGATGGGAGTTTTCTGAAATGCCGTCTTCCAGCCGCTCAAACTATACACGGTGCCTCGGAAACAATGCGTTAGGGATAGTATTATTCTATGGAAGACATTTTCTAGGGCTTGCTTGGAACCTGTGATAGTGATATGAGACACCAGCTATATGACTTCCACGATGTTGGTAGCATCTTCAAAGGCGGGGCGTAGTGGGGGAGTGGTAATGCTCTTGCCTCGCATACAGGAGGACGTGAGTTAGAATCCCCGTCCGTCCTTTCAGTTTTCGATTTCCCATCGTTTCCCGAAATCACTCTAGACGAAAACTTGCAAAGATTTGTCAAACCCACGCCGAACATAATCAGTAGGTGTCCATAATATATACACTCATCAGTGTTTGACGCTGATTTTTTCTTTTTCTTTTTTTACTTATGGCTTTACGCCTCGTCGACGTCGAGGTCATTATAGGTGGGATGGGACTGAGGACAAGGAACGGGAAGGAATTCGGCCATGGCATTTTGAAGGAAGCATCCCGGCATTCGGCTGGAGTGATTTGGGGAAACCATTTAAAACTCAAATCTGGATGTCTCGTAGGGGATTCTAAAAGGTGTCCTCCCGAATGCGAGACCAGAGCGTTAACCGCTTTGTGGCAAGATGGTAAAAGTGACTTCATAATTTTGCTTTGCCATTTACCAGTTAAATCTTGAAAAATTCCTTCCTTAATTAATGATGTTACCAAAGCGGAGAACTTAATCTTTAAATTGATACCTCATTTATCGATTTTAGTTAACTATGAATTAAGAAAAATGGCTAGTCACCTAAAAATACCTTTTAAAAATGATGATATACGAAGGTATACCCAAAAAAAAAAAAAAAAAAAAAAAACGGAGTTATTTTTTAAAAGCTTTGTACTTTCTAATTTTTTTACAAAACAAACTTATCCCCTTCAAAATACTTCTCCATTACATCTAAAACATTTGTCTCACAGGTTCTTCCACTGTTTGAAACATTTTCTGCAGTCATCCTTAGAAATGGCTGACAGCTCCTCCCTAGTTTTTTTTCTTGACCTCTTCAATGTTGTCAAATCGGTGTCGTTTCTTGCCCCTTTTCATGCGTGGAAATAATAAACCAAAGCACCGTGACTCATAACCAGTAATGACCTTTGACAGAAAATCTGGATAAATTTCAAGCTGTTGTTACAAAGCACGACATGTCTCACCTCGACGTTCTTTTTTATTGTCAGTCAGAGCCCGAGGAACAAACTTGGCAGCAACCCTTTTCATTCCAAAATCTTCGGTTAAAATTCACTGAACCGAGCTCCAAGATAACCCACTAAACTCTGACAGTTGATCAATTGTCTGTCGACGGTCTGAGATCACAAGCTCTCGAACTTTTTCAACATTTTCGTCGATTCAGGCAGTTGATGGACGTCCAGAACGAGTTTTGTCATCAGCCGACATGTCGTCATTTTTAAACCGAGCGAACGACTCGTACACTTGAGTTTTTCCCATAAAGTCATCTTTGTAAGCTGTTTTCAACATTAAAACAGTTTCAGCAGCATTTTTACTGAGAGAAAACAAAATTTCACAGCTGCACGTTGCTCACATAAGCTTGCCATCATCAAAAACGAAACAGCGCTAGCAAAAACAATCACTGTAGATTAACAGAACAAGCCAGGTCGACAATACAGGCTGCACTGAACTGGCTGTGAGTTGCGCTATAAACGCCTAGCGGCAGAAACGCTTACTGCACAAGCTCCGCACACGGCAATGCTATTCCGGTTAGTTTTGGGTATCCCTCGTATATGTTACTACAGACGATAGTACTGACCTACTCCTGCAAGGGGAATTAATCTTTCCTCTGTCCTCCGCTTCCGGTGACAATATTCCGGCCGTCCTTGCCCCACAGTTCAAACGAAAATCAGTGCGTAAGGTAAACAGCTCCACTGGTCCACCGCGACCTCCCAAGCGACTACCTGTTGAGGCTGTGCCGGATACAGGAGCGCTTGGAGGGACCCTCAGGTAGCGCGAGCTTTCTACTCGCAACGCGGAAGTATTGCTAGCGGAATTACGACATAAGATGTTCCAGCTTCACTGTTCTCTTTTTAATATCTTTACGTAAGAGTTAGAGACTGAAGGAATCCGCCACCTCCATTTATCTGCAGAACGAAAATCTGATTGTCAAAAAATACTGATGATTAGGGTTCGGATCTTCAGGACAAATCATATTTTTTCCCTGCTTTGTAATGCTGTATAAAAGACACTGATTGAACGTTTCTGATTGTATTTAAACGTATTTTATATAACGTATAAATGAATATTTTGAAGAAAAATCTGGCAATTTTTTAATAGTACCGAGAATTCAATAGATATAGATGTCAAGAAATTAAGATAATTATTCATGAATTGTACTCCTATTATATATTGGAGGAAAAACCAAACTAATTGCCACTGAATTGTTCAGAATGCACCAGCCAAGAATTAAAGTTATGCATTATTGTCACTCTCTAAACGTTAATGTTCCGCCCGACCTTTTTTTTATATGCTTAACGTCTCTTAGCAGCGAGGTCCTTAGAGACGGGAAAGGATGGGGCGCAAGGAATGGGAAGGAATTCGACCATGGCCTTTTGAAGGAAGCATCCCGGCATTTGCCTGGAGTAATTTGGGAAACCATGGAAAATCCAAATCTGGGGGGGATTCGAACCGCCGTCCTCCCGGCCCGCCTTGCAACAGCAGCATGCCTGGTCGATCCCCGTCAATCAATGTCTCAATTAAATACTTTTGAAAATAATCCTCAGTGATTGTTAAATCTTCAGTGGATTAGTGAGTACCGACATACCGAAAAGAGCATTTTCTGAAAGTGTAAAGTTACAGAGTTAAGTAAGGGAATTCGGAGAGGAGTATTTTAGTACAGATGAAAGAGTTCTTTTCTGTAAATTATGTGAAATTAAACTTACTTCAACAGAATGATTTAAAATTTAATTTCCCAATGGTGCATTGAGTGCTCGGAAGCAAATTAGCAACGCTACTAGATAAAACAAATGATGTGTAATTGAGCATGTTTTGATGTATAGTAAATTTAAATGTTTGGTCATATTTTATAATATTCAGGTTATATTTACCCGTTTTTAAGGTCATATTTGCCTGCATATTTCCCTATTTTTATGGTCATGAACATCCGAACCCTACTGATTACATTCTGCATTAATTTCCAAATACAAATCCAGCAGCCCCTTTTCGCACTCTCTCCAACTCCTGTATTTGATACCTACTCAAAATGTGGGACCCATACTACGCAACCATATTTAAGCAATGGTCTGACCATAGTTTTGAACCCAGTTCCTTTATTTCTACTATTACTATTACTATTACTCCGCGATTCACTAAAAGTGTTTGGCGGAGGGTGCATTGCACCTATCAGGAAAGGTAATGGTTTGGAAGGGATATACGGGATATGGCAGGTGGCGCCCATGGGCTATTGTGAGGAACCATCCCAGCATTCGCCTGGAGCGATCTGGGGAAACCATGGAAAACCCAGATCAGGATGGCCGGAGTGCTTTATCGGAAGCTACTCCTGTCCGATTTTGTGTTTACTCGCCTGGTAAATCCTTTCTATTCCATTCCCTAATCGCTCGTGGAAAAAATGAGTAGAGAAATGAATCAGTTCTCGCCCTGATTTCTCTTATCTTATTTTCGCGGTCATTTCGAGATATGAATGTTGCTGGTAGCAATATTTGTTTGCTGTCATTCCGAAATACGTCAGTCGAAAATTTTTCAGTTAGCTTCCGTCGAGAGCAACGCCTTCGGTGCTCCAGGTCTTCCCAACCTAACTCCTTCAACATGGCACTTACGCTTTCCCTCCAACTATATATACCTGTCACGAATCGGGCGGCTCTTCTTTGGACCATCTCTAATGCCTCCATTAATCCCTTTTGATGGGGACCCCATACAGAGCAACAATATTCCAAGTGAGGCCTCACTAGTGACTTGTACGCAATCGATTTAACTTCCGGAGTGCATTGTTTTAAATTACGACCTAGAAATCGAAGCATACGATTTGCTTTCCCAATTACATTCTCGATATGCTCATTCCACGACAAATTATTACGAATTGTTACCCCTAGGTATTTAGCGGACTCTACCGTTCTAAGGACAGTGCCATTAATTGTATATTCATAGCTAAATGGTGCCACCTTTTTACTTACACGCATGACTTGGCACTTTTTAGCGTTTAACTCCAACTGCCAATCTTTACACCACGCAATTATTTTCATAATATCGTCTTGTAACAGAGCGCAGTCGTCCTGGGTTCTGATTTCACGATAAATAATAGCATCATCGGCAAAGAATCTTTTCATTGCCCTTATTATATCGCACAAATCATTAATGTATATGAGAAACAACAGAGGCCCTATCACGCTTCCTTGGGGAACCCCGGACCTCACTTCGGCAAGTGATGAACGCTCACCGTCGAGAACTACACACTGTGTTCTGTCCTTCAAAAAGTCTGCAACCCAATCACATATTTGTCTAGATAAACCGTAACCGCGAAGTTTTCTAAGTAACCTACTGTGAGGCACAGTGTCGAAAGCTTTTTTGAAGTCTAATAAAACTAAATCAACCTGGGATTGCTCATCTATAATACGGCTCAAGTCGTGAATTAAGAGGGCAAGTTGTGTTTCGCAGCATCGGTTTTTCTGAATCCATGTTGATTTGGGTTTAAAAGCTCATCTTCATCCAAAAACCGCATGACATTTGAATAGATGATGTGTTCTAAAATCCTGCAAAATATTGAGGTTAACGAGATCGGCCTATAATTTTGAGGATCATTAACATTCCCACTTTTGAACACTGGACTTACGATGGCGGTCTTCCATTCGGCTGGTATTTTTCCTTGATCCAAGGAGGCGGTATATAATTTCATCAAATACGGTGCAATTTCCTTTGCGTACCTAGAGTAGAATCTTGTAGGAATACCGTCTGGTCCTGGAGCCTTATTGGGATTTACATTCATAAGCAGTTTAGTTATTCCCTCGACATCGAGAACGAGATCATTCATAATTTTGTTGGTTCGATTGTTAAATATAGGAATCTCCTCCGAGTTTTCTGTTGTGAAAGCTTTTTTAAATACATTATTCAAAATTTCTGCTTTCTCGACGCTAGTTTCTGATAATTCCCCATTTTCATTAATCAACGACGGCATGACCTTACGAGAGCCTCTTATTAATTTAATATATGACCAGAACTTTTTGGATTAGTAATCAGATCTTCGGATACATTTCTGGTTTGGAATTCTTTAAACGCATCACGCATTGCCTTACGCACGTCCGCTCGCAAGTGGACTAATTTAGCGCGATCAGATGAGTCCCCCGATTTCTTTACCGTCGCATGTAAACGCCTTTGCTTCCTGAGCAAACGTTTCACTTCCCTGTTGAACCACGGGAAGTTCTTATTAACCTTAATAAACTTCTTGGGAACAAATTGATTTAAGCCGGTCCATATTATTTCTTTTAAATTAAACCAAAGTTCCTCAACATTTGTATTAAGCGTGTACGTTTCAAAATTTTTCGCCAAATGATCGACCATTAACGCATCATTTGCTTTATCGAAACAATATACGAGTTTGTCTTTATCATGCTTCAAATTCAGCCTATATTTTAAAGTTACCACAATCGCCTTGTGATCACTTATACCCTCTTCTATACAAACTTTATCTACAATATCCGGATTGTTAGTAAGAAAAAGATCCAAAATGGACGAGGAATCTTTGACGCTCCGCGTTGGCTCTTCGACCATCTGTTCAAGAGAATTTTCCGCGAATGATTCCAGGAACGTTTCGGTTATTAACCTATCTCTTCCACCTGACCTGAACGTAAATGTGTCCCAGTTAACAGAGGGTATATTAAAATCACCTCCCATGATCAATGTATGTCCCTGAAACTTCTGAGAAATACTACTAAGTGACTGTCTAAAATATTCCGCGTTATCTAATCAAGAGTCCGGAGGTCGGTAAAATGATCCTATTATGAACTTTAAACTTCTGCCAATTTTTACCTTCACCCATATTAACTCGCAACAATTCTCGGTTTCATTTACTACTGAGCAATTGATGGTTTTTTTAACAGCCACGAACACACCTCCACCCATTGAAGTAGTTCTGTCTTTCCGAAAAACATTGAATTGAGGAGCAAATACTTCGCTAGATTCTACCTCTGGCGTCAACCAGCTCTCGGTTCCTAGTATTATATCAACATCGTTAGTTGCAACTGCAGCGTGGAAATCAGCTACTTTCCCTCTAATACTCCGACAATTAAGAACCATTACCCTTAGCGGTTTAATATCTGTATCTGTAGAGTCTAAATTCGCATTTTTACTATTTGCACTCCGAAAGGAAACGGGAGAAGTATTTGGAGCTGTAAATTTCGATTTATTCACGCCGTCACTTCCAGAACCAAGATCTAGATTAACGACGCGTCTTCTTCGTTGAACTGAGGGATCCTCGGGCCTCACGGTGTTCCTAAAAAATAATTCACATCAAGACGGTTCCATATTTTAGCAGCCACCTTGATCGCCATTCTCGGTGTGTAGTGGACGCCCGACCTGTCAAATGCGTCCCAGCTGGCAGCTATCATCGGTCGAAGATCGACGAAGCCCCAGTTGTTTCTGCGACACAGCTCCTGTAGACTACAATTCAAATTATAAATCTTCCACCATACGGCTTCCCCACAATCGATGCGCGGCACGACACTACAGATGGAAAACTGCAACTTTACCGAATTCTCACGCGCTGATTCATACGCCTTGTGGCCCAACTTGTCCATCGATTCACTATATCTGAAACAGAAACATGACACGAGTCGTTAGTTCCGACGTGCGCCGCTACCCTCAACTGACGGCAGTTCGATTCTCTAATCGCTTTTGGTATAGCCTCCATGACTCGTGGCACGGTTGCTCCTGGAAGACACACAGAATGAACGTTAGTACGAGGGTCTGCACCATTCTTCTCAGCTAGGTCTCGTAGGGGTTTCTCTAGACGTCGGACGTTGGAGCTTCCAATGATAAGTAATCCTTTCCCTGGCATCACTCGGTGTCTGCGAGTAAATCTTCCCTGCTGTGCTTCTGGGCCATTCACACTAAGATCTTCAACCTCCTGCAAAACTGAAAACGCATTACTTAGGGGCAAGATATCATTCTCCCGTCGGTTATTTTGGAATTTTGATGCCTTTCTCTTATCCACCCGGTGCCAGTCGTTCCCTGCAACAGATACCTGACAATCCTCACCTGCCGGTTCTACATCAGTAGCCTCCGGTAATTCCTCGACGCACTGCCGCTCGTCATCTAACATGCTCCACACCTGTGCCTGAAGAGATGCCATCGTAGTACGAATCTCTTCGAGAGCCTGACGCCTACTGTAACACATTGCGCAAACCATGTCCCACAAACAACCAAACACAGTCACAAACAAATTAATCAGAAAAATCAGACAGCTGCTACAGCTCAACTAAATGGATCACTACCTAAACAGGAAATATTTAAGATAACACGAACAAGGAAATTTCCGATCACACAACAATTCGGCTACTGCTGCTACGGACGCAGAGGCTCAACTCACTGGATCACTACCTAAAAGGAAATATTCAAAGATAACAACAAAAACCAGTAATTTACAAATCACACACAAATGTCGGCTACGGTCGCTGAGGCTCAACTGACTACTGCTGCCTCTCAGAAATTTCAAAGATAAAAACAAAGTCTAACTAATACACTTTAGATTAAACACACAAGAAAGTCGATGACTGCTGCTCACGGCGGCGGTTCTCGTACATTCCCTCATCTCTCTCTCTCCAACAAGTGTAGAATTTTCAAACTTTTTCCTACTACTTGTCCAATGTGTGCTGACTGCTGACCAGTTAAGCTTCTTATCAAATGTAATGCCAAGATATTTACATTTAAAGTCTTCAACAAGCAATCCTTTTCCCACCTTATAAGCATAATAAACCTTTAGTTTTATATTTGTATATCTTACAAACTGACTCTTCTTTGCATTTATTTTCACCCCATGTTTACCAAACCAACTGGATATGGTGTCCAGATCTCCCTGCAGCTGTTTACAGTCCTCTACCGTTTTTATCCTATTGTATAGCATTATGTCATCTGCAGACATTGAATCCTGTTAAATGCATCACCAACAAATATTATATAGAAGTATTTAAAGCTAAACAACATTAACTGTCACAGTTTCGTAATGTTCTATCTGTTGTTTGATTATGTTTTTATTTTGACGTTTCCTGCTTGGTTCATTTCTCTTAATGGTGAATGGCAGGTTACAAGACGCGTAGCAACTGTTAGGTACAGTGCTGATTTGCTTAAAAATGACATTTGACTTGCCTATCGTGAATAGTAAAATGACGTCAAGTAATCGGTATGTTGATATGGTCCATAAATGATTTTTCCATATACCTATTATGTCACTAAATCTTGTTACTTTGGTCTAATGATTTTTACAAGGTATTACAACCTTTTTTCTCTGGTTGCTGCTCCATTGAACATGATTTTTAATTTTTCCATGTTTCTCTGTTGAAAACACCACCAGTAATTTCGCATTACTTACACATAATTTCTTAAGAGCCCAATGTAGGCTTAGGCCAATTATAGCAGAGGCGTCACTTAACTTCGACAGTTTTACTATTATGCTTATAACGTACCACTTAGAACTGTAACTCGATTCTACAGTTTAATTGTACTAAAGGTTCCGAATTTTTCATATTCAAATTTGTAAAGTTCTTATTATAAGCGTACTTCGACAGACTGCCAGAGAATAAGCACACAAATTCTGACCTAATTGCGTGTCTAATTTAACTGTTACATGTCAGCGACTTTACGTCACTTGATATTCCAACTTCTGTAATAACTAGAGAGAGTCATCAACGGCATTCAAATTTTAATAATTGTTTCTCACCTGAATATAAAAACTATTCTGTGGACTGCCGTTTAATGCCACCAATCCTTCATGGAATTCTGGTTTTTATAAAGCACTAATGAATTAAATGAAGTTTTTCGGACAAAATTATGGTAATATGGCTACTAGTAGCTAATTATATAAATATTATTTAACACTATAATTTAATAGTAACAATCATGTTAAATATACGAATTCCCTGTTAGCAGAAGATATTAATGTATTGCAATTTATGCTAAATAAGTTTTTTTATTTGGATAGTAATGTTATATCATGGAATTAGACGGATGTGTAACAGACATTTAGGACTTAAATTATAGGCATTTACTTGAATTGTTTTCTCGGTATTCATAATGCCTTTTACCCATAAATTAAGTTTGAAGTTACATTCTACTTCCTAACTTAGGTGTAATAGCAATAATAAAGCTCTAAGCTGTTGATGAGATATAGGAGACTTCAAGACCTGCTAGATAACCCATTATCCGCAATTTTCTTTCGCTAGTTATGTTTCAGAAAATAGATAATGGTTTCACTTTCGTTTAAAAATTCATTATTTTCCAGAATTTCGTTTTGTGTTATTGTGTTACTCGGTAAATAAGTAGAAATTCGTAATTTCTCTTATGATAGTAAAGATGTTGCCCATGTTTGAGCCATTTGTCGGCTAAAAGTACAAAAATCAAGATTTTTTTTTAAAAATTGTATGCTACGTTTTCCTAGCAGTAAAGCTGTATTTGAACTGCTGTATCATTTATAGGTGCGGCGTCAATATTTATTTTCATATCACGAATAATCTTCAAATGCGAGTTAAAGCTTTTCCACCAACCAGCCACAGTCAAATATTAATATTAATGTAAATTACTTTCAGTTTTCTTTGTCTGCAGAAATTTTTACAGATGTTTAAATAGCTGCAGTGATTTTAACAAAAGGCATTGTATCATCCGTAACCTTCGTCAGATTTGAAAGAACAATGAAGATCTTTGATCGGAAGAGAGAACTGCACAACAGGTCTAACCAAAGTGTTAGGTGTTTCATAATCATTTGCTTTTTACCTGCGAATAATTGCAAAATAAATTCGTCACGTGTAATGGAACACCTGTTCACGACAGGGGGACGTTTATTTTCGTAGAGATCGCTAAGTCACTATGATGTCTGTGGCGCCTTGTTACGTGTGGAGGTGAAAATGGACGCCGCTGGCACCTTGGAAGTGACTGCGCAACAACTATACTGCGGGCAGGTAATTAATATAGTGAAAAAAAGAGTAGCTAATATCGCAAGATCAAACTTATATAACACGTCGGTGCGCGTGCAGAAAAATCCTTGGTGGAGTAGACTCTGGGCAGCCAACAGGAAACCCAACAGACGGAAAAAAAAATCGAACACGGATATGTATACTAGCTGATACCCACGACTTCGTACGCGTGGATTAAGAATTTCTTTGCCAGAATTGAATATAGAAAGTGGTTGGTAACGAAGGATTGGTCCCAAACAACACCGAGTCGGCATAATATGACCGGAAAGCTGTCACTATATCATTCTAGCGTCGAACCTGTCTCTTGAAGAGAATCAATTTCCAACATATTTCTGTCACCATTCGATAAGTTATAAAAAAATTTCGTGTCTAAAACTGTTAATCATACCGGAAAAAATGCCCTGTGCCCTTCCTACAGATTTTCTTGTCAAATTCCATCAATATCAATATAGCCATTTAGTCGTCAAAACGTAACAAAAAGACAGAGACTTACTACCGCATTTATAGTATTATTACTGCGGATCACACACTGATTGCGAGCAACCCCTGAGGGATCATTATAACGTAAAAAAGTGTACACCTACAGCATTGCTAGACTACCTACGATTTGGCTCGCATTACACCCCTCAATTTTTCAACCAAATGTAGACAGTATTTTTATTGATTGATTGACTTTCGGGTTATGCCGCGTAGTTTATTTCATTACCTGAGCTTTCGGCTGGTATCCTCCAGCCTTCGTCAGAGATACTGTTTATGTTGACATAGCAACGAGCGCCAAGCATCGCAGAGTAAAATGCCGCTATCTTCGTTGATGTTGGTATTTTTTTAAATTTCTGCTGCCTCGTTCCACCCGTCGGGGCCACTACTGGTCTTCTCTCCACAGTAGCCTCGTTTCTTGAAATTTTATTTCATGCCCGGTATTAATAGCATGGCGGACTACGGCGGATTTGTCGCTGTTGTTATATTTGTATTGGCGGATATGTTCTTTAAGTCTCTCCGCCACAGTGCGACCTGTCTCGCCGATATAAACAGTGCCACAGCTGCAGAGGATTTCGTAAACACCCATAAGCTGGTGTGGGTGTAATCTGTCTTTTACCTTTGTCAGTGACTGACCAAGTTTGCAGTTATCCTTGTATACTATTCGCACCTCCACCCGCTTTAACAATTTCCCAACCCGGTCTGTGATACCCTGTATGTATGGGAGACAGGCGAATTTTGTTGGCACATTAATATGATGGGATAAGTTGACGTCTCCCATAGGTTTTTTGGTTCTTAAAACCTTTCTGATGTCGGATTCACTATAGCTTGGCGCTCGTTGCTATGTCAACATAAACAGTATCTCTGACGAAGGCTGTAGGATACCAGCCGAAAGCTCAGGTAATGAAATAAACAACGCGGCATAACCCGAAAGTCAATTAATCATGAACAAAGATGGCCGTGGAAGTCTGAGGAATCAGTTTTTTATTCTTGTTTCAAAGGATAAGTGTGCAAACTTTCATCGAAATCGCATGAAAACTGTGGATTTGTATGAAGAACAAACCAACCAACAAACAAACATTAATTTTTATATATATATATTGGGAGAGTATCTTTGGGTTCTAAATGACTTATTCCGTATATCGATACTAGCAATTGTATAGAATGTGACTCTATTACTTTGGAGATACTACGTGACTTACCGAAACGCCTTGTTCACTTCCAGTAGTACGAGATCTTCGGCAAGTTCCTCTCTACCATTAAAAGTATATTTATCATTTCAGCTGCTGAGTATGTCCTATGGCAATTTCTACAAAACAAATCTAGCTGGCTCATTCGCATTCCCGTTCCATTTCCAGTATTCGACACCCATAATTTGGGTCTCATATCCTCTCATAAAATTCTAATAACTAGAGGCTGACTAAAGATTTGTGACCCATATCTCTTACTTCCTGGTATATCCTCTCAGTACCCTTTTTAACAGACGCAATACTTTAAATCATTTCTCTGCATCTGCATCAATGTGGCCTGTCTAGTTTATCTACCTGTCAACTGTCATTACTAAGTATCTGCATTTTATGTCTACAACAAACAATTGGTCACCGACCGTATAATCATACAATACCCTTATCTTTCTGTCTCTGTGCCTAATGAACCAAACTTTTTTTGTATTTATCTTTATTCCATGCTTATTACCCAACTAGGTAGCTTGTTTAGATTCTTGTGCATTTGGAATCTTAGTTGCGTTATCTGCAAACAACCTACCCTCTGATCGCAAATCACCATTTCTTAAATAATGAACAGCAATGGTCCTAGTACACTACTCCTCTCTGTTTTCAATTCCTCCTTCCCTGACATTGCATTTCCTATTTTAACACTGTGCTAACTACTTTTCCAGATTTCATCCAGGACTCTTCCTGATTCACCACAACAGACACACTAGAGAAAACCATTCACCTATTCTGTCAAGTGTACTGGAAATATTCAGTGTCACACTATCACTGTGCAGGCTGACATTATGTTGACTTTATTTTATATTCAAGATCAACAGAGACTGGTTTATAGTAACCACTAATCTATCGATAATGACTGTAGTGCGCGCATCGATTCAGAACTTGCTGCTCTCAATTTTCCAGACGTGAAGAAAGGAAATCATAATTTCTTTAAGTGAAGATTCGAATAATTAGATTTTGGATGTTGACACTAGATTCGAAGTTGCAGTACCAGACTTCATTTGCCTCGTGGGGTTTTCCGAAGTGCCTCCAGTGTCAAGCCAAACTGGTGACGAACAGACGGCAAAAGAAATTACTGTTTAATGTAAACCAGGGAATCAACATATAAATTCTGTAGCTGTTAATGGCGAATGGCCGTATACTATCATTACCAACATTGTAGTGCCTCAAATGTATGATGCAGGTGATAACCTAATGTTACACACTTTCTTCAAACAGTCCTCCTAAACACCCATAAAACAATCCCTGTAATAGAATGAAATGACATTGAAACACGAGGAGGCTATTTTGAGGACAGTGTTTAATCTCAAATTATTCGTAATTATCTTCTTCCTTTTCTCTTTCGAAAACCGCTTCATACGTTCACTGATTACCTATTTCCTTCGTTCTGTAAATTTTGTTCCTGCTTTCTTCTGTGTTTTGAATTTAGTGTTCATGAATTGGTTTCTGAATTGTCCCCTTTTCTGTTTCATTTCCTTAAATATCCCTGCAAGATTTAAGTCCCCTTCTATTTCATGATTTCATGGATCCAATTAGTTTTCCTGGATCACTTTCAAGAATACCTATTCGTTCAAGTGTAAAGCACATCAAACAGGATACTGGACATTTGAATTTGTAATAACCTAGCGTTCCATTTTTAAATTTAAAGTTACAGCCTCAAAGAGAACTGGACAATTGAGCTTTCAAGGTGTAAGTCTGGTGGGAGTTGCTTAGTTTAAATTATCAGTTGCCATTGAAAGTTTTCACTTTTTATGGGTCGCTATTACATAGGTACTATTTGTCCGATGACTTAGCTGATGAGATGTTGACAAATAGGGGCCCAGAAACTGATCCTTGTGGTATATTTGCAACTTTATACTTTAAGCGCGGTGTCGGAGACATGAGTTACGAGAGAATCGTTCCTGGGTACATTCAATGATCCTCTTCGACTGACGGCTGGTGTTCAGCTCCCCACTTGGGTCATGACCTACATCAACAGTGTTGTCCCGTTACCGAGTCGAGCTAACACGGACACCAGCCGACTGCTGTGTCAGCTCCTCACCGCAGACTGGACGTCTGCTGTGGTCGAACAATCGACAGCCACTGTTCACACCACACGAAAATAAACTGTCCGCACTTGTTATTTACGTCAGACCTCAACCCTTATCTACGTCCCACGTTGTCTAAAGACTACCTCTTCAGGACATGTGGTATACGACATTGGTACAACGATCCAGCGATCCTTTTTATAAGGCCTTTTTATTTTTAAGCAAAATAGAGCTTTGATGAAATAATAACAACGATATCGACAGTATTTATTGTCAAATATCAGCGAATACACTTTCCTGTCTTCTTCGACGTCACGGTATTTCTTCACAGAATTCCCAGTATTAGGGTGTTGGATGTCCAACTAAATTGGTACTACCAACATAGCACAGCTTCCTTGAATTAATACGTTTTTAATTAGTTTTTAACAACCATTGCCAAAGTCTGTCTAAACTCTTCGTATGGAACAAAAATAGACTTCAGAAGAAAATTACAACTATCTCGGTTAATAATGCTGGTCAATCTTATTTTGGTAGAAGTATAATGAAAGCATTCATGTTTCGAACTCTTAAAAACTAACGCACTTTATTCGTACAGTATTTGTTATCTCTTCAAGCGTTTTATATATGTGCTTGAAATCAATACTAATAATTCTAATAGTTTAACTCAGATGTCTTTGAACATCCTACCTTTATACATAGTCGCATTTTACTCCCATAAGATGTATAAAACAACTTGTTTCTCTGTGTATGATTGATTCTGATAAAATTTCATGATTTAAACATATTTATTGTTTCTATTGTCTTTTGTCTGTCGCAATTATCCCTTTAGCCAGTTCGTGAACTTTCCGATTGTGTTCTTTTTCAATGTTCTTTGGAGTTTGGTAGTCAACGGTTTTGTAACCTTTTTATTGAAATTCACTATAGCTGTTAAGGATGATCTATTCTTTCATGATATGTTTTGGATCATATAAAAGACATTGGTTTAAGTGGTGCAGATGTTGTTAGTATTAATATCACACGTAAAGGTTCTCAGAGATAGTATTTAATTGCATATTTTGGTGATCATGGTTTTTGGAGAACTTTCTGTTAGTTGGCCTAGCGGATGCTTGAAAGATATAGATTTCGCACCTCAGAATTACACTTAATAATAACAGCAACACTAGCTCATAGTTAACAGAGTACGCAGGAACGGGACAAAAATCACAATCCACTCATTATGGTATCTGTACCAATCCTGAATAGTCTCATAACGTTATGATTATTTTTCCATTCGTATCACTATCCCCTTGATCACAATGAAGTTTCTTATTGATACAGGTTAAGTTGAGTGACCAAACAATCTAATCGCCAAGTACAACAGTGTTTTAGACCGAATAAAATGTACCTTATTTCCAAATTGTATTTTTTCTGTTGTAAGTCAACATTTTTTTTTTTCTTTTCGTCGTGTTTGTGAAAGTCCCGCTACCGTGGTAGCTCTACTTTACGTGTAACTCTGTTTAGGATGAGAAAATTTTTGGGGACTCTTTATATTACTCTTTGAGGGGAAAACATGGCTATGGTTCGTCAAAGACGACCTTATGTGAAATACCCCTACAGTTTTCTTATGATCATATCAGTTCCCTTCTGCCTGATATATAATACTTAGTGGCACTTTATAGGCGTTCCAGTGACTTGGCATTGTTGTGCCAAGGGTATGGAGCCTTTCGTCATTTTGTCTGAATTTATCTATTCTGTCATACAATTATTCTGTTTGTCCGAAAATTTATACATGACGTGGGTTAATGTTCGCTGTGTCATGAAGGAAGTCATTTGGTGCGTATCTGGGTGCTCTTAATATTACTCGTAGGTATCTATTCTAAAGTCGCTGGAGTTGTTCTATAGGTCTAGTCTTTAATAGAATTTTCAGTTCAGAACGTTATCGGAGTATATGTCCTTTTCACTGTATCTGTCTTCAGTTTTAGTCAGAATTCTTTTACTCTACATATCTTGCTTTTAGCGACGTATTATTGGTTTATTTAAACGCTTTAATTCTTAAAAGCCTCATGCTTCTTCGGATCCGTTTTCGTTTTCCTTCTACTATAACGCTTTTACGTCAGCACCCTAATGAGTTCTACGCATATTATATTCTTACAAACTAACTTTTTCCTTGTGTGTAATATTTTAGAAGGAATATTACGACACTGGAAGCTTGCCACAGGCGAACACACATTCTGTTTTACAACTCGTACTTTTCCTTAATTGTCTATTCTCAATCTGGGATAGTTTCCTGATTTCATCTTAAAACCCTTTTCACAAAACGAATGACGCCTGTTGCAACTAAACTCGTTTGTGACAGTTTTTTTTTCTTTCCTTAACGTAGAATCTCGGTGGCGGAATCTCTTGATACACAAATGCATACAACCCTCCAATACATCCGTAAGAAAACTTTTTTTTTTTTGCTGTACTTTGCTATCATCATGAAAAAATTAAAAGCTGCATAAGGCAGCTTGATAGGTATAAAATAGAAGAGACTGACGCAAAATAGAGAGCATAAACAGGCTGGACAATTATCTTGTAACTGTATGACGCGTGCAAAAACTTCGCAAATAAAATGCGATGAATAGCAAGGTTGGCACTAGCAGGAAATGGACCGTGCACAAACTACGTGGCACGGTTCTGGGAGGGGGGAGGGGTTGGCTGGAAGGCTACGCTGGGCTACGTGGAGGGAAAGGGGGGGGGGGGTTTCCGAGCCAGGACACGTAGCTTTCCTTTCATAACATTTTTCACAGTTAAAATCAGGAACAGAACACAGAATAGCATGTGAATATTTATTTCCTTCCGTTAATTATTTCAGTATGTAATTTACAATAGTCTGACATGAGAAAACAGTACAAAATGTCTTCTGGAATCAAAAAGGAAAAAAGCTACGTGCTACGTGGGGGCGGGGGGGGGGGGACCAAAAGCCACGTAGGGCTACGTGGAGGGAGGGGGTTCATGGGAGGCCAAAATGGAGCTACGTGATTTATGGACGCTCCAAAAGAAGAACCGGCTCATTTGTGATAATATCTTTGTGACTTCACCTGATTTATGTTACACTGCAACCTTCAACTTTGACGTAAACACCTGAGTCTATCCCTTCCCGGAAGCCAAAATGTCCCAGACCTCACCGGAATACAAATAAGCTGAACATAACACACACAGTAAATCCAGATCTCTGTGATATATGTTACTGCTATCTAGCATAAATGAGATCATAGCCCTTGTGGAAATTTCGTTAGTAAAATGTTAACATAGAAATTATATGCCAAAATACGAATGTTTCCTTAAAAGACATAGTATCGGAAAAGCTTCTTATTGTACAAAGAAAACACAGTTTATTCATACGTTTAATCCGTATAGCCACCATTGAAGCCTAATGGTTTGGTTTTGATATGTTTCATGCACCTGACCTTAATAGTTAATATTTTTTCTCTTTAAGGGTTGAATTCCGAAATTTTCTGTTTTAATTTATGATGTAACCAAAAGTGGAGACATTAAAATGATACTTCATTTATCGATTGGTGAGGTATAAATGAAGACAATTATCTCGAAACAAAACAAAAAAAACAAAAAAACGAACAAAAAAAGGGTTGATTTTTTAAAAAAAAATCCTTTCTTATAATATGATGTTAGTAAAGCGGAGACCTCAATATTTAAAATTATACCTTATTTGCCGATTTCGGTCTGTTTTGAAGGGATATAAAAGTATTGTGACAGAAAAACTTTGATTTACATTATAATAGACTTTTGATTATTTCAACCGATAACTTTTCGGTATGATTGGTACAAATTTGCCAAGATTCAACATTCGT
The DNA here is from genome assembly GCA_031002005.1 of Vandiemenella viatica. Classification (NCBI taxonomy): domain Eukaryota; kingdom Metazoa; phylum Arthropoda; class Insecta; order Orthoptera; family Morabidae; genus Vandiemenella; species Vandiemenella viatica. The sequence continues at coordinate 108,917,323 of CM061914.1, read as the reverse complement.
TAAGTTACTTTATTTTCGTCTGTGTCACTCTGAAGACGATAAATTACCAAATATTCGAAAAAATAGTGAAGATATTCTTTGATGTTTTATTTTGCTACATAGTGCATCACTTACCCCTTTTCGTTACCTGAAACATGCACGATCGTCCCACTTTTTCAGCATCTGAATGTTATTATTGTTCTGGAATAGAGATCCACAAAATATTACTACAAAACTATTAGTATATTCCTATCATGTTATTCTCTGCTGTATTTGAGTTAGTAATTAGAAGAAGAATGGCATTAAAGCTGATACTAATAATATTTGTCAACATTACTTCGAGACAGCTCAGTATATGATGGATAAGGGCTTTAATACCGGTATATAACTGAATTATCAGAAATAAAGCTACCATACATTGGCTCTCAATCTCTTTGTTGTCTGTCTCAGACGCCAGAGATAGAATCTAGCGAAGTATTTGCTCCTCAACTCAATGTTTTTTGGAAAGACAGAACTACCTCAATGGGTGGAGGTGTGTTCGTGGCCGTTAATAAAACCATCAATTGCTCCGTAGTAAATGAAACGGAAAATTGTTGCGAGTTAATATGGGTTAATATAAGGTAAAAATTGGCAGAAGTTTAAAGTTCATAATAGGATCATTTTACCGACCTCCGGACTCTGGATTAGATAACGCGGAATATTTTAGACAGTCACTTAATAGTATTTCTCAGAAATTTCAGGGACATACATTGATCATGGGAGGTGATTTTAATATACCCTCTGTTAACTGGGACACATTTACGTTCAGGTCAGGCGGAAGAGATAGGTTAATAACCGAAACGTTCCTGGAATCATTCGCCGAAAATTCTCTTGAAAAGATGGTCGAAGAGCCAACGCGGAGCGTCAAAGATTCCTCGTCCATTTTGAATCTTTTTCTTACTAACAATCTGGATATTGTAGATAAAGTTTGTATAGAAGACGGTATAAGTGTTCACAAGGCGATTGTGGTAACTTTAAAATCTAGGCTGAATTTGAAGCATGATAAAGACAAACTCGTATATTGTTTCGATAAGGAAAATGATGCGTTTATGGTCGATCATTTGGCGAAAAATTTTGAAACGTACACTCTTAATACAAATGTTGTGGAACTTTGGTTTAATTTAAAAGAAATAATATGGACCGGCTTAAATCAATTTGTTCCCAAGAAGTTTATTAAGGTTAATAAGAACTTCCCGTGGTTCAATAGGGAAGTGAAACGTTTGCTCAGGAGGCAAAGGCGTTTACATGCCACGGTAAAGAAATCGGGGGACTCATCTGATCGCGCTAAATTAGTCCACTTGCGAGCGGACGTGCGTAAGGTAATGCGTGATGCGTTTAAAGAATTCCAAGCCAGAAATTTATCCGAAGATCTGATTACTAATCCAAAAAAGTTCTGGTCATATGTCAAATTAATAGGAGGCTCTCGTAAGGTCATGCCGTCGTTGATTGATGAAAATGGGGAATTATCAGAAACTAGCGTCGAGAAAGCAGAAATTTTGAATAATGTATTTAAAAAAGCTTTCACGTCAGAAAACTCGGAGGAGATTCCGATATTTAACAATCGAACCAACAAAATTATGAATGATCTCGTTCTCGATGTCGAGGGAATAACTAAACTGCTTATGAATGTAAATCCCAATAAGGCTCCCGGACCAGACGGTATTCCTACAAAATTCTACTCTAGGTACGCAAAGGAAATTGCGCCGTATTTGATGAAATTATATACCGCCTCCTTGGATCAAGGAAAAATACCAGCCGAATGGAAGACCGCCATAGTAAGTCCAGTGTTCAAAAGTGGGAATGTTAATGATCCTCAAAATTATAGGCCGATCTCGTTAACCTCAATATTTTGCAGGATTTTAGAACACATCATCTATTCAAATGTCATGCGGTTTTTGGATGAAGATGAGGTTTTGAACCCAAATCAACATGGATTCAGAAAAGGCCGATGCTGCGAAACACAACTTGCCCTCTTAATTCACGACTTGAGCCGTATTATAGATGAGCAATCCCAGGTTGATTTAGTTTTATTAGACTTCAAAAAGGCTTTCGACACTGTGCCTCACACTAGGTTACTTAGGAAACTTCGCGGTTACGGTATATCTAGACAAATATGCGATTGGGTTGCAGACTTTTTGAAGGACAGAACACAGTTTGTAGTTCTCGACGGTGAGCGTTCATCACTTGCCGAAGTGAGGTCCGGGGTTCCCCAGGGAAGCGTGATAGGGCCTCTGTTGTTTCTCATATACATTAATGATTTGTACGACATCATAAGGGGAATGAAAAGATTATTTGCATATGATGCTATTATTTATCGTGAAATCACTACCCAGGACGACTGCGCTTTGTTACAAGACGATATTATGAAAATAATTGCGTGGTGTAAAGATTGTCAGTTGGAGTTAAACGCTAAAAAGTGCCAAGTCATGCGTGTAAGTAAAAAGGTGACACCATTTAGCTTTGAATATACAATGAATGGCACTGTCCTTAGAACGGTAGATTCCGATAAATACCTATGGGTAACAATTCGTAATAATTTGTTGTGGAATGAGCATATCGAGAATGTAATTGGGAAAGCTAATCGTATGCTTCGATTTCTAGGTCGCAATTTAAAACAATGCACTCCGGAAGTTAAATCGATTGCGTACAAGTCACTAGTGAGGCCTCACTTGGAATATTGTTGCTCTGTATGGGGTCCCCATCAAAAGGGATTAATGGAGGCATTAGAGATGGTCCAAAGAAGAGCCGCCCGATTCGTGACAGGTATATATAGTTGGAGGGAAAGCGTAAGTGCCATGTTGAAGGAGTTAGGTTGGGAAGACCTGGAGCACCGAAGGCGTTGCTCTCGACGGAAGCTAATTGAAAAATTCTCGACTGACGTATTTCGGAATGACAGCAATCAAATATTGCTACCAGCAACATTCATATCTCGGAATGACCGCGAAAATAAGATAAGAGAAATCAGGGCCAGAACCGATTCATTTCTCTACTCATTTTTTTCACGAGCGATTAGGGAGTGGAATAGAAAGGATTTACCGGGCGAGTAAACTTAAAATCCGACAGGAGTAGCTTTCGATAAAGCTCTCCGGCCATCCTGATGTGGGTTTTCCATGGTTTCCCCAGATCACACCAGGCGAATGCTGGGATGGTTCCTCACAATAGCCCATGGGCGCCACCTGCCATATCCCGTATATCCCTTCCAAACCATTACCTTTCCTGATAGGTGGAATGCACCCTCCGCCAAACACTTTTAGTGAATTGCGGAGTAATAGTAATAGTAGCTTCCAACACAATGCAGCAACGAATTTCTTGTATTATTTGCCTACTGCTTCCCCTCCCTCGAAAATCAGTTTCCATGTAGTCTAATAAGCGGAGAGATTCATACGGAGTAGGAAGAACATAAGAAATTTGGTATCTATAGAGTTGGAAGGACACATGGTTGCGCATTTGGAGCATTTATGTTCATTAGGGAGCTTGCATAAACCACGTAGCTCCATTTTGTCCTCCTGTGAATCCCCCCTTCCCCCCCACGTAGCCCTACGTGGCTTTTGCCTCTACCCACCCCCCCACCCCCACCCTCGTAGCAAGTAGCTTTTTTTCCCTTTTGATTCCAGAAAACATTTTGTACTGTTTTCTCGTCAGACTATTGTGAATTACATACAGAGATAATTAACTGAGGGAAATAAATATTCAAATGCTGTTGTGAGTTCTGTTCCTCATTTAAACTGTGAAAAATGTTATGAAAGGAAAGCTACGTGGCCTGGCCCGGAACCCCCGCCCCTCCCCCCACGTAGCCCAGCGTAGCCTTCCAGCCAACCCCCCCCCCCCCCTGGACCGAGCCACGTAGTTTGTGTACGGTCCCTTATACTGTTGAATGATTCTATTGGATTAAGGACACACTTTAGATTTTTTGCACTGAGCGTGGTGGTTGAGTTGTAACGCCTTTATTTGGGAGGACGTGGGTTCTAATCCCCGTCCGGTCATCCAGATTTGGGTTTTCCATGGTTTCCCCAAATCACTACCGGTGAATGCCGGGATGGTACCTTTAAAAACGCCTAATTCCTTCTTGCTCAAGCGCTTTCCCGCCTCTGACGATCTCGAATGAGTGTGTTGCTGTTGGAGGATGTTTAATTTGCACTGGAAAGACAAAATAACGAAAACAACAAATGAGTAAATATTTCAAAAAGTAGGGAAAAGTATTATCATTTAGAGAAATATAAAAAATAGGACGTGATTAATTGGATATATTCTAAATACAGTATCGAAAGGAATGACAGAAGGGAGGGATATGGAGAGAGATAAATTTAAAGTCAAAGGTGTCAGCAGTAAAAACTATGAGCAGATGAAAAGGGGAAGAACGAACTACCAGTACTGCTATCGCAACCATGCAAAAAGAAGAAAGATAACATAATTCTGTTCACTATGGCTATATGAACAATCTCAGAAGGATAAGACAGCAAAAGAGTAAGCTTATTGGAAATATAAATCTGAAAACAAATATTTGATATAGTTTTGAGTAATGATAGTGGAATCATAAATTGCAAATAACTGGGGACATCATTCAGTAAGCTCAGATGATCAGGAAAAGTGAGGAAGTGCTACTGAAAGTTTTTTAAAGTATTGCATTCATTAGTGATTGTAATGTGGGGATGTGTCCCAGCGAATGAACGAACTAGGATTACCAAACCGTGGTCAGGCACTAGCTCAAGAATAGTGAAATACAGGGCGTTCGCCGGAAAACGCTACCCTCCCAGTCTGTTGCCGTCGGCAACTTGCTCGGTCAGTCGTGCCAGCAGTTTCCGCCACACGGCACCGTGAATCACCGCACTGTTTAACACCTCCGCTGCCCCAACAGTGCAGTGCAGTGACCCTTACATTGTTAAAAACGGTTTCTTTGCATTGTAGATAGTTTGTGACTTCAGTCTCTTATTAATCAGTGTTGTGAATAAACGTTTCTTTGCGGTTTGGCTGGTTTGGGGCTTCATACTCTTATTAATCTGTACCGTGTTTGAGTGTGAGTAAAATTATGGTACGTTACAGTTTGCAACAAAGAATATTTCTCTACGATACATATGTGAAGAAGAAGTCGTTTAAAAAGTGTCGCAGTAAATTTCGTCGCGAATTTCCTGGCGCTTTACTGCCAGCTAAATCAACAATTCTGCGTCTGGTTAAAAAAGTAAGAGAAACGGGTTGATTTTTTAACAAAAAGAGACTGTCGGTCAACCGTATTCTCACAGAGGAGAAAATTGACGATATCGCTTTTCGACTAGAACAGTCACCCAAAAAATCATTAAGTCAGTTAGGGCAGCGTGTGTCTCGAAATATGTTCAGAAGATGTGAAATGTGCATTACACAAGAGGGTCAACACTTCCAGCATCTTTTATAAGGTAAGCTAATGAATTACGTCACATTTAAATGCTTAGCACACAAGTTTATGAAGCGTAATTATTATGAAATAGTCCGCGGCCGACGGTCGAACAATGCCGGAAACTGACCGCTCGCTCGCCGGGAGCAGTTTCTTCCTTGTAGCGCTAACAGTGGGTTGCGTTTCCCGGCGAACGCCCTGTAGTATAGTATCCACATCATTGGTATCATATACAAGAGTTGGGGTCGATGTAAAGGAGGGCAGCTATATTTATTTGCGGCAGTTACCTAGAACAGACTCGATAGCTGCAGCGAATGTTGGATATTTACAAGGTATTGGCAAAGATCCTCTCTAGATATTGGGCGAAGAATTTGGAGCAGTTAGAGGATGGGACACGTAAACCATAATCAATTATCACTTGAGGAATATCCTAGGGCGAAAGTTTTCTTTCGTAGGCGAGGGAGACAGATGTGGAGTTTGATTCACTCCGTGGTCACTTTGAGGGCAATTGGCTGGAGCTATTACTCACGTGACCGAACTCTGACGTCACGCGCTTGGCCTTCGTTGCTGGATTAGCCAGAGATGTTGCTTCAAAATCGATGCTGTGAGAGTTGTTTAATAGTTAAGCAACGGGCGAAGAAATGAGTTTCCGGAAAACTTTCATTAAGGTTGCTTTTAGTAGCATACACGGAATAAAATTCTACCTTACTATTCACTGAATTCCTCCATTTTTTTTAGATTTTTCATTCACTACAGCCATGCTTATCGGCCATTTTTACGGATTTAGGCATTTACATCAGACATCGGACTTGAGATTAAGGTTATAGATAGTAAAAACGTGAGTGATTTTTAAAGGTGTACAACTTTGCTTCCGCCGTTTTTTCCTCAAAAATATGACCCTTTATTGAACAAAATGCTTACACAGATATTATTCAAAGTAATGTCCATCGCTGGCCACAACTTTTTCCCATCTTTCCGGCAGTGTGCGAATGCCGCGTTGAAAAAATTGTTCATCTTTGGAGGCGATCCACGAAACAATCCACTCTTTGACATCTTCATAAGATCGGAAGTGTTGCTCAGCCAGGTCGTGGGCCATTGTTCGGAACAAGTGATAATCAGAGGGAGCAACGTCTGGAGAATACGGCGGGTGGGGTAGGACGTCCCATTTCAACGTTTCCAGGTACGTTTTGACCACTCTTGCAACGTGGGGCCTAGCATTGTCGTGCAGCAAAATCACCTTATCGTGCCTTTCGCTGTATTGCGGACGTTTGTCTTTTAATGCTCGGCTCAAACGCATTAATTGCGTTCGATATCGATCACCTGTGATTGTTTCACTTGGTTTTAACAGCTCATGGTACACGACGCCGAGCTGGTCCCACCAAATGCAGAGCATGATCTTGGACCCATGAATGTATTACACTTAATTTAATGCGAATATCGTAGTTCGTATGTTAGCAACATTAGGACTAGCTGTTATGACATTTGTGCAAAAAAAATGAGGACTATAACAGATCCAAAACATAGGCTTACACTAGTTAATAATGTTGCGGCTTATTTAGCTGAAAACGGAAAAACGAATCTATTCAGGAAGTTGGAAGCTATTTGAGGTGTTTATTCAACCTGATCACTCCTTTAAGATAATGACTGTGACTAAGGAGTATGTAATTTTGAAATGCAAATATTTATATTTTCTGATGTTGTTCTGGCTGTGGGAACTTGTAACAGTTGCATAATACGTCTAAAATGAAGTAGGAAAATCGTGTACAAAATTCAATACGAAAGGTAGCTTCTTCTCGTTTGTTATTGTTGCCTTTCACCGATTAAATTTCCCAAACCCAGATAGCTATATCATAACCGTTCAGTCACAGTGGTAGCATTAATCCTGCGTCATTCCTTCTCGCTGTAAGTCACTGTCCCATCCGAGCAGAATGTCGACAGCAGATTCTAAAAACACACGAACACTGAATCGCTTAAACAAAATCGTGAAAAACAGTCAACGAGGATTGCTTCAGCGCTTACGAAATTCCTTCTCTCATAATTACTCGGCGATAAAAACTCAGCGCCACTGGATTAGATTTGGTGATTGTAGTCGAATTCTTCTTTGCGTAATATTTTTTTCAGCATAAGCGATTACTCTACTTCGTATCTTACTTCCGTGAAAACGCGAATTTCGACTCTCTCATTTAATTCTAAGCGCCTATGAATTGTCTTACCGATTCCACGTCCAAATTCAGATTGCGGGAGGAATTCGGATATTTCACGATTATTTACCTCTTAATTTCAGTTTAGGTTTGCAGAAGCTCTTACAACACGAGTGTCACGAAGTCACCAGAATTTCTGCGGAACATTTAGTATTGTCTGCGTGCTCTTTCTTGTTTATTTATTACTTAGTCAGCATACAAGGTTATAAAAAAACGTAGTTATCGTGCATGAAGACAAGTGCGCCTAGCTCGGGATTTTCAGTTTTGTTCTCCTCTCGTACAGGACCAAAATTGAGTGCCATTTCTCCCCCGGAAGAACGCCTAGGCGTCACTTCTGAACAAAATTATTATTATTATTTTTTTTAACTGCTTAACGTCTCTTAACAGCAAGGTCTTTAGAGACACGAAAGGATGGGGGGCAAGGATTGGGAAGGAATTCGGCCATGGCCTTTTGAAGGAAGCATATCGGCAGTTGCCTGGAGTGATTTGGGAAACCATGGAAAACCCAAATCTGGATGCCCGGACGGGGATTCGAACCGCCGTCCTCCTGAATGCGAGGCCAGAACGCTAACCGTTACACCACCACTCTCGGTCTGAACAAAATCGGCTCTCAATCGGTTTACAACATTCCGAAGTTCATTTTGTTTATTGGTGGATATAGAACACATTTAAATTATATTTAGCTTGTTTAACGTTTACTTTTTCTCATATGCTAATTCACACACCTTTCTCGTACGCTTCAATCGTTCTTTTATTGGCAAAAAAAAAAAAAAAAATCCCCCCCCCTTTTATAGGAAATGTTATATTTTTTCCGTATGAGGTGATGTAACGGGAAGAAGTTGTTTTGGAGAACTTCTCTCTCCATAAAGGAAATATAATCCTTGTAATTTTTCTCTCGCTGCTGGCAAATGTAGAATACAGTATTGTGTATTCCATTAACCATGTTGCAGCATTAAGTGGTAAGTGTGAATTGATCTCGCGTTCAAGATGATTAATCTTACATTGGGAAACGCTGAAACTGATTGCTAGGCTGTCCAAACAAGGTTTTGGACACATTAACGTTATTGCATTTGTCCCAATGGGTATCCTATGTGAGAACTGTATTGATGTTATATTGTTTCACATTAAGTGCACTATCCTACCAAAGTCCAAGTTACGTCCAGTTCCGCTTTAACCGAACGTGGTGAGTGAGTGGTTAATGCTTTGGCCTCGCATTCGGGAGGACGGCGGTTCGAATCCCCCTCCGGGCATTCAGGTTTTGGTTTTCCATGGTTTCCCCAAATCACTCCAGGCGAATGCCAGGATGCTTCCTTCAAAAAGGCCATGGCCGAAGTCCTTTCCGTTCCCATCCCGCCTCTAATTATATCGACATCGACGAGGCGTAAAGCCATAAAAAAAACTCTGGAAATATGAACTACGGCATAGATCCTCTGTTACAAGCCTTAGTGATTAGTGCTCGCAGTTTTATTAGTATTTTCGGTTTCTTTCGGAGAGATCTTCATTTTGATTTTCCTGAGGAATCAGGAAATAGCGTAATGACAGTTTTGTCTACATTCAAAACGATCAGGACTCGTTCTTTCGTAAAGCCCATTGCGTCGGAAACTGCGCATAAAATCAATAAATAAAATCTGTTTTATGCGCTGTCCTTTGTCGAACATTTTGAAAAATTACGCTTCTTTCTAGTGTTGAATCGCATTATTTCTTGCGTGACTTCAATATCAATCAGAAAAAAAATAATAAAAAATAGAACAATAATTTCGTTGCCAACCCTGCAGGTTTTTGAGTAGTTTTGCAGAATTTTTTTTTGCAAATACCAGGTGCTCACTAAAGTAGATTAATTCCTTCCACTTCAAACGGAGTATTGTAGTAGTTCCTTCCACACACATCGTCCCACTATTCCAAGTATTCTTCACCTTCGTTTTCTTAGCACATACCAATCAGTTGCTAAAATTTCCGCTAATTTGTAAGAATTTTTCAACGTTTTTTTTTTTTTCCCCCCCAACGCCATCTCTAGTCATCATTTGTTTGTTGATTTGTCATAACGTTTCATTTTATGTAGCCTCATGACATCTTGTACAGCATTTCTAATTATGTACAGGTAGCGTTTGATAATGGCTTAGATTTCGTGGCTGATGGTTTCCATGTTTACGTGATTATACTGAGCTCTAATTTACACGGAGCACGGTTGGTGAGCGGCAACGCTCTTGCTTCGTATATTGGAGGACGTAAATTCGAATCCAGATTTAGGTTTTCAAAGTTTTTCCGAAATAATTCCATGCGAATGCCGGGATGGTTCCTTGAAACGGCCATAACCAAATTCCTTCCCGTCCTTTGGCTGCAGTACATTCCCATCTCTAATTACATCGACGCCGTCAAGGTGTAAGAAAAATGCAATAATAAAAAAAAACAAGTTTTACATCTGTTGAAGAGTGATTCCGTTGCCTAGACACCACGCCCTGTGAAAAGTTATGCAGAAGGCTTAGTTTCTGTCGCAGACAGTTTATAGACATTATGATATAAATAGTTCTACAGATCCGGTCATTCGGAAAAACGATAGTAATTGGAATAGTTCGTTGGCTCTCATGTTATTTAATTAACGGTTGATAATTGTTAGTTTATGCGAAAAATAAATGGTATACCATACCTTAAGACTTATCCTACATCTTATATCCGGATTTTCGGATAATGAATCCATTCCATTTCCAGAGTGATGGCTAAATATGTGTCTCATTATATTGACTTCTCCATCCTTCTCGTCCCATTATTTTATCAGACCCTTTTCTATTACTCCCATCCTGGCATTGAGACTCGGAGAACCCCCATTATTATTTGCGTTTAGTTGATTGTAAGTTCACCTCAAATTTTCTCTCTCTGCATCCTTTTTGTTGGGTTGAGAATTGTGTAATATATAACTTTGGAAGTTGAAACAACAGGCAGGATGTATCAAGGAAGTTACAGAAGATCTGGAGAACTATAAATAACCGTGGATGATCTGCAGGACAAATAAGAAAATCTAAAAAATTTGAAAGAAAAGAAAATAAGATTTAATTAAAAAATGGAAAAACGGCACACAATGAAAAGGGTATTTAAAGATGAGGAAAGACAAAGATCATAACGAATGAAAAGATACTGGGCAATAAGGAAATAATGGAACATGCAAATGTGTTAGAATATAACCAGAATGATTGACTAAAGTGGTTCAATGAGGTCACGAAAGCCTAATAATAATATATGATTTTACTCCTTACATGAGTTTTGGCCTTGATGTACCAGTTATTAATTCCTTCCATCTTTTCGTGAAGCCCTAGACTTATCGTGAATCCCAGTCTACCCTCTTTCCATCTTGAAATATAATTTACAACCTTTATCCAATTTCTTTGTATTTCCTCCTTGCCATTTTCTCTGATAACGCAAGCACATCCTAATTCCCCCTTTACATGATGTACAAGATCTCATTAACTTCCACTGTTAATGTTCTTATGTTTATTATATCAATCCGTAAACATTTTAGTATGCCTTTTTTTACCAGATGGGCTGCTCCGATGACTTTTCCCTGAATGTCCTACTTTGCGAAGTTGTCCGTCCCTCATATTGTGTCCGAAGGGTTGGCCTTACTGGAAGTGTTGATAGTGAAAGGGGATGGGATGGGTCTGATGGAAATAGTTAAATGTATGTACTTGGGGGTGGTTTCTCCAGATTCGATAAATGTGAACCCTTCCGCAGCCACTGATAAAAATTTATTAGTACTAACAAAAGGCTACGCTTGGTCATTGTGCTCGTGAAGCTGTCTTGTCATGCTCCCGCATTCGTTGCCGAAGTAGCAACATCCAGAGATATTCCTGCGAAAACGAGATTATGAACGTTATTTAACGACAATTCTATTTAGTTAAGCGAAGAAATAAATTGATAGAACACAGAAGGAAAATTATGTGTTTCGTTTAAATCAGTATATTAATTATTAGTTGTTTTTTGTTTATTTATATTCGTTAGATGTGGATGTTTATAGGAATCTAAGAAATATGGGGTCACGTTTATAACGCGATGCATTGGATGTGTTAATGCGCGTTTGTCAGAAGCTTTCTTTTTCGGGCAGTAACATTACCATTTATCCTTACAGCAGAGGGAATGAGTTATTTAAGTTGTAACGGAACAGTGGAGGAATATCGATGGCTGAACTATCAATATCGGCCAACGCTGCAGGAGTATTATCGTGAGCAAGATTGCCAGAGTATGAAAGTAGGAGAGCGAGCGAACGGTCGGATTCGCGAGGAAGTGAGTGTGTACTAACGTTTGAGAACATGACGTGGCTACTCGTGTTCGTAAAATCGTGTTTCAAGTCCCCAGACTAGCAACTGACAGTGCGTGAATCAAAGAACATTCCCATGAGTGTGAAAATGTGAAATTGGGACATAGAGGGGATTCTACGATACCCGAATCACTTAAATTTGATTAATTTTGTCGTCGATTCTTATATATCTCGACGACACAAATCGAAAGTAAAGAATACCATTTTTTGATACCTCTGTTAGTTCCCGAGGTATCGTATCTCAAAACTGAGGTGGTTAGGTTGACATGCTGCCTGGACCAGTAAAAAATTTGCCTAAGAAACTAAGAACTACAATGCGAATATTTACAATAAGTGTTTTTTCCCCTTCTTCCTAGCTGTGGTGTTTAGCTTGAAATACGGCCTGGAAAAGAAAATCGTCACCAAAAGTACAAGGAACTATATCTATAATTGATTTTTAACGTTCGATATCTTCAGCACTAAGCGAGATATCAAAAAAAAAAAGTTGTTCTTTATCTTCCATTTGTCTCATTGAGACATATATGAATCAAGTGGTTCCGATATCGTAGTTTTGCCGACATAGATTTTGTTAACGATTGTTTAGTGTACGCCAAGATTAGCTCTGCTTGAAAATTCGAACCGGACAATCTTCGGAACTAAAGTTCGATTTAGTTCTTCACAACTTGTGGTTCATTTAGACGAACTGTATTCCGACTCCATGAAATTTCAACAAACTGTGAACTGTACGACGTTGTATATATATATATATATATATATATATATATATAGACGTGTGTTTCCCTGTATTTCACTTTTCAGCCACCACAACCTAGCACAGATTACTGGTGTTTGTGTGTGGAAGTAGCAGGGAGTCTCCTATCTTGCACACCGTTGTCCGAATGCCGATAGCTGTGGGGGTGTGGGAGATATGATGGCTAAAAGTGGTCGTTGCAAGGCATTTTCATATTTCGACCAAAGACTTGTGTCTCCACAAACTTCTCTTTCCTGCCACAACTTCATAGGATAGAACATTGGTGTTTTTGTGTGGTAGTAGCACCGAATCTTCCATCGTGCACTGGTCGGTAGCGATGGAGGTATGGGAGATATCGCGGTTGAAAGTGGTCGACCTGCGGCACTTTCATACCTCTACCAAAGATATATATGTCTCGGTGTATCGCTTTTCAGCCAAAACTATCTGGCGCAGATTACTGGTGTTTGTGTGTGGTAGTAGCACAGTCACCCGTCGATCGCAACGTCGGCCGAATTTCGGTAAATTTGGGAGTGTGGGAGATATGGTGGTTGAAAGTGGCCGACCTGCAGCGTTTTCATATTTCGACCAAAGACATGTGTGTTCCTATATTTCACTTTGCAGCCATAAATACCCAGCGCAGATCACTGATGTTTGTGTGTGGTATTAGCCTCTAGTCTCCCTTCGTGCCGTATGGTGGTTACATGTCGGTAGGTGTCAATCCAAATTCTTTACACACACAAAAAGTCGTGGACACCAGCTAGTAAGGTTAAACTAAAGCCTACACAAGGATGACAACTGAAACTTTTTTTATTTACAGCGTGAGGTACGAGGAGTTGCGTTGAGAATTATTTTTTATAACAATTATATTTAGTTAAGTAACAGCGAAGACATGACTTGCCAGAACATTCTGTTCAACACATCATTTCTTACGGCGTTAGAAGCTAGAATTAATGATCTTATGAAATGGTACTTCATCTACATCTACATCTACATATATACTCTGCAATTCACAAAATTGTGGGTGGCAGAGGGTGCTCAGCACCAAAGCTAATCTCTTTGCTGTGCATTCCAATCCCTAATCGTACGAGGGAAAAAAGAATTCATATAAGAATCAGACCGGCACCTTATTTCTCTAATTTTATCTTTCCTGTCCATCCGACTCAAATAGGTTGGTGGAAGAAGTATTTCACTACACTCATGAGTGAAAGTTGGAGTACGCATGTTTTCCAATAAGTTTAAACGAAACGTGTGTCGTCTATCTACCAGAGACTCCCAATCTAATCTACTAATCAGTTCTGTGACGCTTTCATAAGGACTGTAGCAAGCGGTCACGAATCGAGCGGCTATTCTCTGTACTTTCTCTATACTTTCGATCAATCCCTTACGAAACGGGTCCCAAATGGCACAACAATAATCCAAATGTGGACGCACAAGAGATTTGTACGCTATCTCCTTTGTTTGTTCATTACAATTTTTCAAGATTCTACCTTTGAATCGCAGCCTAGAATTTGCTCTACCTACTAAAGAATTAATGTGTATGTCCCATTTCATGTTCCTTTGTACTGTTACTCCCAAATATTTTATAGAATCGACCATAGCAATAACTGTATTGTTTAACTCGTATTTCTGAACAATCGGATTCTTTTTGTTAGTTATGCTCATTGTCTTGCACTTTTTACAGTTTAGAGTAAGTTGCCACTCAGCGCACCAAGCCAAAATAACATCCAGATCGCGCTGAATTTCTAAGCAATCGGCCAAAGTTCTTACTTCCCTATAAATAACCGCATCATCAGCAAACAATCTAAAAAGGCTTTTCACTTTGTCTCCGAGATCGTTTATAAAAATTAAGAAAAGAAGTGGTCCTATTACACTTCCTTGAGGTACACCCGATGTAACATCTAGATTAGGAGAACTTTCTCCTTCAACGACGACATACTGCGACCGACCAGTTAGAAAATCCTTTATCCATTCACAAAGCTGATCCGATATACCGTACGCTCGAAGCTTCGCTAAAAGGCGGTTGTGTGGCACAGAGTCAAAGGCTTTCTGGAAATCTAGAAAAATTGCATCTACTTGTGAACCTGCATCGATAACTTTCATTACGTCGTGTGTGAATAGGGCCAGCTGTGTTTCACATGATCTTTTCTTCCGAAATCCGTGTTGATTTGTTGTAAGCAAATTATTATCATCTAGAAAATTCATAATGTTCGAGCATATAATATGCTCCATAACTCTACTACAAACAGATATTATAGATATGGGACGATAGTTCCCAGGATCACTTCTATCACCTTTTTTGAAAATCGGAGTTACTTGCGCGATTTTCCAGTCTGAAGGTACTTATCGCTCTTCTAATGATTTACTGAATATATCAGACAGAAATGGCCCGATTTCTGCAGCATACTCTGAAAATACTCTTACTGGAATTCCATCCGGGCCCGGTGCTTTCCCCCACTTCAGGAGCTCTAATTCAGACCAAAGAATGTCTTGTAAATCTGTACACTCGCAGATTCGTCAAGCGGGTGTATTGAAGCGGGGGCCCTGTTTCTGCTTGGCCTGGCTGACTCTGAGCAGTCCTTGTGCCTAATTGGAGACCGCTATAGGCAGTAAAGTAGTCACTCATTTTAAGCCCAAGGTAGACTTCGCGCGATTCAGTGAATCTGTGAGTAAGCGGCTGCGATGCTCTTAGTTATTCAATGTTGCCTCTATGAACAGTACACTTGTTTGGATATACAGTATACCATCCATGACATTGCGTAACATTTAGTATCTCTTTCATACCTTATTTAATAACAAAAAAATTCGCATTTTAGGACTGCCGATTTCCATTTATTTCTTTTATTTTTTATTCAGTGTTTTTAGTGTCTATAAACAGAATTCGTGGTAGTTGTCATTCGTTTGATGCATCGAAAAAGAAAATCGCTTGCTTATTTGCACATGTTGTAATAAAACACAGCTATTTCATTTAGTAAAAAGGTTTTCAATTTCATTCTTTAATCAAGATTTTACTGTTGTATAGTTTATTGAAATTTCAACTAATATTGTTTGGCATAATACAGTATATGATTGACTACAAAAGCAATTTTTTATTGTATATGTATTATGTTCCTGTTTGAAATAAGTAAGTATTTTCTTTTTTAATTTGGTTAAGTTTAATAGTTTACATCATGATTCGATTTTCAAAAGATCCTCTTATTTACTAGATGGTCTGTAGAAGTACAATCTTTTTGAATCGGAACATGAATTTTGTATCTTTTGATTACTATCAAGTGACGATATTTTTTTGGAGAGGTAATTTTGCGGCATTGATACGGTTGACGCTTAATTTTGGGTGTCGGAAGGGCAATTATTTCACGATCCTGCTTACCCGTTGTTACTTGCTACAATGTTACATCAAACCGTTTAATGAGCCTTCCTCTTCTAGTGGAATGATCATTATTTAAGTGGCTCTCATGGCTATAGTCGGAATGTAAACTTTACATGAACTTCCAATAACCACGGCACGTAGAGTTACCCACTAGTTTGAATATTATTTCTGTACTCGTTTCTGCTGCAAAAGTTATGAAATGCTGAACGGATTTATAAAAATGTGGTTTGGTTACTAAAATTTGTACATCAGTACTTAATCCTTATTATGTATATCTGAGAGCTCTACACTTGATTATCGTTTTGTTTTTCCCTAAGATAATATTAATGTACTTATTATGGTAATTACTGAACGATTTGAAAAAAGCGTTAGCTCAAGAATTTTGTTTGAATAAAGAGCATGCAAAGGTCAGGATGTGATGCAAAGACGTTAACAGTAGCAACGGATTAAATAGCGTAACAGAAGTAAATACATTACAAAACGCACCAGAATTGTATTTCTTCTGAAACTAAGATGATATTAAAAGCTGACTGGCTTATACTAGTAGTAAGACGTTATTTAAGGATAGAAACCATTTCATTTCAAACATTAGTGTATTACTAATAAAAACTCTACAAAGCTATAGAACGGTGCATGCGTTTTATGAAAGTGAAACATTGGATTTTAGGAAAAGCGGCACTAAAGAAAGCTAAAGTATTACAACTGTGGTACTAAGAAGAATTTTGTAAATTATGTGCTCAGATGAAGTATGAAAGGAACATCTCCTGGGAATGGTGGGTGAAGAAAGAATGAGCCTAACATGGATTGGTTAAAGGGAATAACTAAAGAAAAAATCAATAATAATTAAGACGACATAGATTGTTTAAATGGAAGGTTAAGACTGCATGTGGATATAAGTACGTGAGAGATTGTTTAAGATTGATTGTGAGGGTGCTAACATAAAAAAGCATAGGAATAATTTAGAATCTAGCACACCCAGATGTCAAGACTTTTCACCCTAAGAAACATAATTGTTCAGTTCGGATACTAGGTCATACTGTGTACAGTGTATTAAGAAAGTAGCCCAAGAACCTAAAACATTTCTTCATAGACCCTCAAAATCAAATTATGGATCCCGAAAAAAAACAGCGAAGTACAAAGAACACCTCGGAGTCTACATGGTTGACAATTCAGATCATCAGTCACTCAGTCAGCTTATTCATGCTTTGATTGTGCACAGTTGAATCTATACTTGTAACATATTGTTTATAAATTTTCTCTTTATATATATATATATAATTTAAAATATAAGTTTCCATTTTTTACGATATGTTGAAATATCTTAAAATACTGCTTGCATGTATAAACTACCAGAAAAGCTTCTTATTTCGTTTTATATAGCATTTAACGTGTCAGGGAGGTGTAGGAAATTTGCCGCAACCCAAAAGAATTTAAAGCAAAAATTATCATGATGCAATAAAGGATTTCCATGCACGATAGCCACCGAGGCATAACCTCCAATACAATTAATGATAATTAATTAATTACCAGTAGTTGATATTAAACTAGCGTTTACATCGTATATAAAAACACTTAAAATAATTTTATTTTTTACTCATGCGTTACGCTCGTCGACGGCTACGGTCATTAGAGGTGGGATGGGACTGGGGACACGAAACGGGAAGGAATTTGGCCATGACCTTTTTGAAGGAAACACCCCGGCATTCGCCTGGAGTGATTTGGGGAAACCTTGGAAAACCCAAATCTGGATGCCCGGACGGGGATTCGAACCCCCGTCCTCCCGAATGCAAGGCCAGAACGGTAACCTTTACCCCATCACACTCGGTTTAAAAATAACTATGGAAATTACAATATTTTGGTTGGACATGCTATGTAACATGTAAATTACCGGACTACCTGTCTGCAACGATATAGTATAATGGGAATTATCTCTTCTGTCAAAAATTTCGTGTGAAATGACTTCAGAAGTCCATGAAAAAAACACAAACCTGGATGGGTGCACCGGGGAACTGAACCCGCGCCCTTATGAATACCAGGCTTGTACTTGAACCATTGACCTCCTAGGCTCTTTCGGATCATTGTTAAGATTACGTAGCACCCCGCGGAAAGCCTCTCAGACTCCAAGTAAATGGTAATGAGTAGTATTTATAGGAGCGTCTGTTACTTTGATACACAAAGAGCTTGGTGTTTCTGGAACACGTGACGTACTAGCCTCTGCCCTTATCCGTCGCTGTCACTTTCAGACGCACAAGCTAGATCTTCGTCTGTACTTCTCGCAAGAGTTTCTCTTTGCGTCGTTCTGTGAAAGCGAGTGGCGGCCAAATTCGCTTCCCACGGCCGCAAATAATCCGCCGAAATGGAAACGACAACTGAGGGAAATAGAAGTGTTTAAAATAAATCCTCGCTACTACAATAAAGAGATTGTTGTCCTTGCAATGGGCTTTATGGAGGCGTAATAGTAGTACATCAGAATTATAACGCGTTACAAATGACACAATTAGACAAAAAACTAATGTGGAAAGCATCTTTATAGACACTACAGAAGGGAAACGTATCACGTTTTCCATGGTTTCTTAAAATGCCGATGCCGGGATGTTTCGTTCAAAAAGACCATGGCTGAATTCCTTGCCGTTCCTTGTCCCCAGACCTCTCCCGCCTCTAATGAACTCGACGTTGACGAGGCATAAAGCCACAAGCAAAAAAAA
This sequence comes from Vandiemenella viatica, assembly GCA_031002005.1. Lineage (NCBI taxonomy): Eukaryota > Metazoa > Arthropoda > Insecta > Orthoptera > Morabidae > Vandiemenella > Vandiemenella viatica. The sequence continues at coordinate 108,898,631 of CM061914.1, read as the reverse complement.
AAATAAGTCACCTTCAGCGAATGAGAGACATCACATGGTCAGAAATTTGGGAATGAAAACTATCCGGAAATAAAAAACAAGGTTGACTACCGAGAAGCGACAAGAAGGAATTAGAAGAGGGTATGTTAAGCAAAGGCCTTTCAAGAATACGTCTTGACTGGTAGGACACAATTGGAAAGGAAATCGAGAAGATACAGTAAATTCAGATTATATTGTTACTATATGTAGCATGGAAAAATACAGATTGTGATATAACTGTGCCAATTGCGAATGGCTTGGTCAAATTCACCAAAAATTTCTAAGTCTGGCGTACATGTGGGAAAAGTGCAATCAGAAAAAAAAAGAAAAACTGACACGACTCATTAATGTTGAAAATATAAATTACAAAAAGCCTAGAGAATCACAACAAAAAGTCAATATCCCAAAATACCAAGTTAAGACTATAATACTGTAATCAAACCGGAGGCATTATACGTATCGGAAAAGTTGATTAAAGATATTGAAAAATAAGAAACGAAAATTTTAAGGAAAATCTTTGGCCCAGTTTGTACAGGAGTAATTTGGATGAAAAGGAAATCACATGATCAATATCAGTGTTCGAAAACAAATTTCAGACACATACAGGAAAAGACGTATTAAATTCTTCGACCATGAATAATAACAGACTAACCAAAGGAATTTTCAACCTAGCCAGTTCCATGAAAATGAAAAATAATTGGTTAATTTAAATCGACAAGGATCTTCAGGAAATCGTAATAAAAGATATATCATACAGAACAAATGTAGATTTAGTAGTATGGTCAATAACCACCAATTTGCCAACAAACAGTATATTGGAAGATGAAACACCTGGACGTAGGAAAAAGCTGAGTGAGTGAAATAAGATTGCTAAATAAGTTCATTCGCACTCCTCGGTTGGACATAATGATGGAAGAAGAATTAAGAATGTTGTCAACTGTTGGAGATAATACGGTTGCCACTAATAAGCACTAGGCACGGAAGATAAATGCCTGATCTAGACAAGTACCACTGTCACTGCGTTTGCGCTGAATTCGGAAGATGCATCACACGGAGAGTTCTTGAAACGATATCTTCCCTTTCAAATGGAAAGGAAGCAGTTCCTGTCATTTAGACATATGCAAGAACAGTTAGAATCTTTTTTTACTCTTTAGGCCATACTGTAGTGTAATTATGACGCTTCAAGGGTTCCAGTTTCTACGGTACATTGTTTCCAGGAAAAGGATGGCGATGTCGACATTAATGACTTAGGAGATCCTGTTTTGAGGACAGAATTTAATAAAGCTCTGAATGACTTGAAAGCAAATAAGGCAGTTGGAATTGATGAGATCCCTGCAGAACTTCTTAAATCTCTAGGAGAGGAAGGAATTGAAAGATTATTCAAGCTGATATCAAAAAGTTATGAAACAGGAGAAATTCCAACTGATTTTAATAAAAATATCATCTTCACACTTCCAAAGAAAGCACAAGCCGACAAATGTGAGAATTATCGCACCATTAGTCTAACTTCACATGCTTCAAAATTACTGACCAGAATAATATACAGAAGGATGGAAAGGGTAGGAGAAGAGATAGTAGGTGAAGATCAGTTTGGGTTTAGGAAAAATCGGGGTACAAGGGAAGCAATTCTGTCTTTAAGATTAATACTTGAAGGGCGGATCAAGAAAAACAAAGATACTTTTATGGCATTTGTTGATTTAGAAAAAGCTTTTGATAATGTTAGGTGGGACAAGATGTTCAAAATTTTAAAGAAGTCAGGTCTAAAGTATCGAGATAGAAGAATACTGTATAAACTATATAAGAATCAAGTGGCTGTAATAAAAGTAGAGAATCACGAGAGACTTGCATCAGTTAAAAAGGGTGTGAGACAAGGTTGTAGTCTATCCCCGTTAATATTCAACTTGTATGTAGAAGAAGCAATGAAGAAAGTCAAAGAAAAATTTCCATGTGGCATAAGTTTTCAGGGAGAAAAAATCAGTATGCTACGATTTGCGGATGACAATGTTTTACTAGTAGAGAGGGCTGAGAATATTGAGAAATTGTTGAATGGCATGAACAAAATACTGAAGAAAGATTTTGGACTGAATATAAATCAAAGTAAAACAAAAGTGATGAAATGTAGCAGAAATGATACGAATACTAGCAGATTAAATATAAAAATAGGATCGGATGCAATAGGAGAAGTGAGTGAGTTCTGTTACTTGGGAAGCAAAATTACAACCGATGGCCGAAGCAGGAATGATGTTAAAAGCAGAATAGCACTAGCAAAAAGAGCCTTCATGAAAAAGAGAAACCTTTTAGTTTCAAATATTGATCTGGGAATTAGAAAGAACTTCTTAAAACTCTATGTGTGGAGCACAGAACTTTACGGTAGCGAAACATGGACTTTAGGAATACCGGAAAGAAAGAAACTTGAAGCATTTGAAATGTGTTGCTACAGAAGAATGCTGAAAATTAGGTGGACAGACAAAGTAAGAAATGAACGAGTTTTGGAAATGATGGGTGAGAAAAGAAGTTTATGGAAGAAGCTTACAGGAAGAAGAGACAGGCTGGTAGTTCATATTTTGAGACATGCTGGATTGGTGAATTTGTTAGTGGAGGGAACAGTCGAAGGTAAGAACTGTAGAGGTAGACAGAGATTAGAATATATGAAGCAGTTAATTGAGGACGTGGGTTGTAAGGGGTATGTAGAAATGAAGAGGCTAGCACAGGATAGGAAGGGATGGAGAATTGCATCAAACCAGTATAAAGACTGACAACAGCAAAAAAAAAAAAAAAAGACATAGGACGGGCACGACGGTAACAAACACAACAGTTAAACACCCATGCCCTGAATATTCTCGAACCGGCAAACCTATAGTATCGAAGCCGGCATTTACTTGGATCTGTGTGCCAAATGGGATCTATTCTGTACCCAAATCATCGTCACGGTTTTATACCTATAATATTATAATTTTAATAACATCCGTGGTTAATGTTTAGTTGCCAGGCAATTATGATGAGTTAAAAATTCATGTAAATAGTTCGCAAAGCATTGACAGAAATATTAATCCATGTTGGTTCTGCAAGGAAGAGTAAGTTTCACGGTTATGGCACCACCGCAGAATATTATGCAGAGGAGGCGAGCGTGTCCGTGAGTGAACGCTCGGCTGATTTTCCTAGCAGAGACGATCATTTTCTTTCGTTGCTCGTGGGAAACAGGTGACCATCAGCACAGTGGTCAGGCACAAGACGTCCTCGGACATCAGGAAGTCGATAACAGCCCTTCAGAACCATCGTTTACGAAACACAGTGCAGTAATGACAGGATACGGGTAAACGGGTTGTGCTGTAATAAACTGCCTTATAGCAAAACAATCATCAGATCCCGAGTATAGTGTCACCCATCGTATTCTAAACGAAGATCAGTATTCTCGAAACACAAATGGGCTGAAAGATTTTGAAGGGTTTGGGTTTTATTGTCTTACTAGCAGAGTTCCCGGCACTTGCCGGTCTAGTTGGCGTTGATTTCCCCTCTAGTTTTATTCACCCAACGAGAAATATGCGTACCAAGTTTCATAAAATTACCGCCATCCAGCAAAGCTAATTTCATCCGTAGCCTACCAAGAAAAGGGTGGGTTGAAGTTGATTTACCCGTACATATTTGTATTTGTCCCAAAGATTCATGTGTACCAAGCTTCATTAATTTGGTAATAGCCATTTCCGGTACTAAATTAAACGTTGATTTACCTACACAGGTCTCAGATCTGGATGTTTTGAATGCTTTGATACGGAATGTCAGTTTCCAGGCTACATTTAATCCTAATTACAACACATTCTAATGATGCTGCTCGAAAATCGAAACACGTAGGCCTACCGCACGCGTATTAACACAAATCACATGCATAAACAGGGCCGCCGTAAGCGGGCGTGCAAGGCGTGCAACGCACGCTGGCGGCACATCGAGGGGGGCGGCAAAACGAATGATCGACAGTCGCCGCAACGTAATTTGTAGCGTTTTTTGTAGCGGGTGACCTTTTTTTTTTATTAGCTCAACAGCTGCTTTGGGCGGCCGGCGACAATCGGGATGACAACAATGAGGGTGGCAAATAATCTTCCAAGAGGCGGCAATCTCACAATTTTTTGACCCGGTTCGAAAATTTTCTAGCTCCACCACTGGCTGTAGTTAGACAGGGGGCGGCATAATTGGTGTTGCACGCGGGCGCTCAAACAGCTAGCGGCGGGCCTGTGCATAAAAAAATGTATTTTAAATGTGCCTGTTTATTACAGCATCGCGTAGAAAATACAGATTTTGAATGAATTTCAGAATTTGAAAGCTTTGGTTAAAGTCAAAAGTTAAGTTATGCCTAAAGAAGTTACGACACATTTGTTTAATGAATAATCTAGCTTTATCTGAAAATTGCTGAGTCGATTTTGATTGAGTTTTCACGGTATCAAGTGTTAGGTGTGTCTCATTATGCTGCCTCATCTGCCGCTGGAGCTGAAAAATTTCTCATTATTCTACTTAATCTGGCCATCGAGCTGAAAATTAAAATCTATTTCGTACCTGTACAAATGAATATCGAGTATTCAGAATATTTTCCAAAACTGCATTTATTGATAACACGAAAGGCTCATTTCCACTTGAAAAGCATTTGTTATGTATATGTTCTGTTAGTAGTTTGAGACTGTAGCTTCGCTGCCTGAGATAACTTCGACAGCAGCGATGTTCTCTATCTTTATTTCGAAATTATTAATTTACGCATTTTCTTCTTTACATGGTTTCCTCTTCGCATTCAGTGCGACCATCTATGCTGCTTGAAGAATCCAAACTTTAATAAAGGGAAGGAATCGAAAGATGCTGTAGTAAGGCTATTATGTATGCAACATCTAGTTGGCATCAGATCTTTGGTGTTTTACGCTATAACTTCAGAATATAATTTACTGCTCCGGCGCTATGTAACGCTGAAGCATAAGACATACCAAACAACTGAATTTAGATTCTAAGCTTTAAACCGGTGAGAAACCCCATAGAAATCCGCCCAGTAGTCTTGGAGTTTTATGGAACCAGTATACACAGTTTTCGTTTTACAGATATAGATGTAGGTTGACAGCACTCAGCATACAGCGACATTCTGTATCTAATTCTTCGGAAGTGTCCGCTTCGGTGTCATCACTAAAAACCACAAACCTCCAAACAAATGTATCAGAAGAACAGAATCAGCTTCGATTGTTCAATATAACCTTTGATAATTGAGAGGCACAAGGAAAAAAGTCACTGTCACGGTAGTAGCCAAATACTGAAGTATAGAAACTGCTGATACATTGATGTGTGATCGTAAGTTTTCCCGGCGGAACTGTTGCGGGGTCCGAGGGTATAAATATCGTCGCCCCCGGAGAAACCGCTCCTTCAAAGTTAAAATTGGTAACGTCTATTCCACAAGGCATAGCATTCAAGCAGGAGTACTACAAGGCTCGACCCTAGGACCTCTGCTATACTCCCTATATACAGCCAATGTACCTTCTCAAAACAGAATTCACACCGCCACATATGCTGACGATACAGCTTACTTCACTCGCAGTCGCAGCAAAGCAATCGTCACCCGTCGTCTGCAGGAGGTATTGCAGAAGACTGAGGCCTGGGCGAGGAGGTGGCGTATTGGAATCAACCCAACGAAGACCCAAGCCATCTTACTAACTAAAAGGATAGGACCTCGACAGAGACCTCAATTGGATCCACAACTCAAAATACATAACAACTTAATCCCATGGTCAAACACAGTTCGCTACCTTGGAGTCCTGCTTGACTCCAGGTTGACCTGGAGAGCCCACATAAACGACCTCCGCAGAAGAGCTAGCGCGAGACTTCAAGCGTTGTACCCAGTGCTAAACAGGGACAGTAAGCTCTCCGCACCCTTAGGAGTACGGATCTACTGCACCTTAGTAAGACCAATACTTGAATATGCCTGTCCTGTGTGGGGATACACAGCTAAAACAAATCTTGACCGACATCAAATTATTCAGAATCGAGCTTTGAAGAGAGCACTTCATCTTGACTGCAGATTTCCCACAATTGCCCTTCATGAAGCCACAGGGCTACCAACTTTAAAACAACGATTCAAGGATCTTGCCACCAAATTTTATAATACAGCCCATAAATCCAACAACCCACTAATCAAGGATCTGGGGTATTATCCGGTAGGCATAGGTCCACACATAGGACCTATCTCACTAGTACTATAAATCCCCAAACCATCTGAAAAAAAAATCTACGCCAAACGTTAAGACAAATCTAACCTGAAGCAAATACCCATCTATAAGACTAGGAGTAAATGTCGCAAGACAAACACTCCACCGTACTCTGCCCAAGGAGGAAATGGGCAGTTAATGGCGTTGTCGTCGTCAGACCAGCAGTCGCGTCCCGGACTGCGCTCTTCACGCCGACCAGTGGACGTTACCTGAAGATGATGGCATGTTACGACATCGAAAATTCATACATCCGCGATCAATTGACCCGGCTGCACGCCCGAGATATCTTCCAGCTACTGATACATTATTTTGGACAATTAAGGTTTTATACGAGCGGGCTAGGGAGATAGGTAAAGGTAAATTACATGAAATTTGTGATATAGCGTATGAACAAGATGTTAGAAGGACAGAAATTAATCGAAAATTTTGAGAAGCATTGCCGAGAAGAGACGTTCTTGGATTATAAATACACTTTGAGAATTGATTTGGAACGGAAAAGACCTGTAGCATGTCAAATAATTGAGAGCGTTGTTGGACCTAGTTAGGTTAGCTAAATGTGACCACGAAAGGAATCCTTGATTTCACAGTGTAAAATCTTGAAATCAAAGATAGACAGAACCTGTAATAATTTCATACAGCATTTTCGGAAAAAAAGTTGTTTCTCTTTCTTGATGAATTCTTAGGTAATAGAGTTATTGCTATGTATTATCCCAAATTTAGTGGCGCAGGCATGGATTGGCGTCCAAATTCGCCCGACCTGACGCCTTGTGACTACTTTTTGCGGGGCGCATTGAAAGACAACCTCGCTGGAAAAGATTGAATCATTCATCTTTGTGGCTACTGAATCCATTTCCGTTGAGACACTGCAGGATGTAATGACAAATTTCCTTCTGCGTTTGCGGCACCTCTGTACTTCGAGCGGCGGACATTTTGAAATCATTGTGACGTAATTCATTCATTCCAAATACTGCTTACAGAGGACAAGTTTATTTGTGCGTTCTGATACGAGATGTACAGCGCCATCTTGTAACAGCTTATATATATATTTTAAACTTCTGTATAGAATTTTTACAGCTTTCAGAATTGCATTCTTCTGTCGATATTTGCTTTCGAGATTTTACATTTTGACTTCTTTCGTGGATACAACGTACAAACAGCTATGAATGGAGACATTGATTTAATGGTTTTAACCCGATTACATGGTTCATGGCAGTGCGAGATTGTTCAAAATACATGAGAAATTTAGAAAATGTAAAAAATTAACGAAACTGAGGAATGGGGATTACACTGCTTGACAAGAATATCTTACGGAAATATTTATTCTTGCTATCAGCATTGAGCATTCATTATCCGTTCATCTAACAGACTTGGTGATTGATATGCAGGGTATAGTATTCGCCATTACAACCACATACGCCCAAAGACAGAGCATTACATACATTTCAAAGAACAGATAAGAGTGGAGCCCTTTTTTTTATTAGTAGGGGTGAGATTACAACTCATAGACAATCAGAAAATTATAGTAGACTGGAAGGAAGTAGAAGGATGTATGCCATAGCCTTCATGAATGTAACATACCGGTATACGTCGTGAATGGATTTTGAAATCCGTCGAAAAATTGAAAGATTCGTGGTCGTCGAGAATCTCGCTGTCTACTCACCGATGGCGACATTGAGTTGATGGTGTCAACCTACCAGCAGATTGATTGCCAGAGATGATGAAACAAGTATGGGCGTCTTACAGATTAGATTTGCTAGAGCGTACGTAGTTCACAGGGAGTTGAAAGTAAGAACGGAGACATTCTCGCGTATAATTTGCAATATATTCTTGTAAACAACATAGTCCGGCGGTACTCCCGTGAAGACTTCGTTACGAGTTGTAAGTAGGTGGTTACTTAAGGGTACTATGGTAACTCAGGTACACTGATCGACAAAAACGCATATTTGAATTTCTGTTGATGGATAGCTGATGTCTCTAATTCGTAACACTGAAAACTGACGCTCTTTATCCAGTACACCAAAAATTTTATTGTTGCATGACAACACTCCATCCTACTTACCGAAAAGAAAAACCTTATAGGGAAATGAAGTAGGTTTTCAACACATATGTTCAAACCTTCATATTAATTAATTTCACTTGTCCTTCCGATGTACTGTTCTTCTCAGAAAATAATAGTCTATTATTGTTATTATTGAAGTCTAAGTGAAGGAGGGATACACGTGCTCAAACACAAACCATCAAAAAAATCTGTGGTTATAGTATGATAAACGTTTCCAGAAGAGAATATTTTACTGTCATATAAAGATATTTAACTCTGAAATAAAAATTGTTATCCTCGAATTCAGGAATATGTGTACAATACACTTCACCCACAAGGAAACGTATTTCTTGGATCGCCTTGGTAGCTTGTATTTCGTTTGCGTCGACGCGAGTTCTCACCGCAAGTAGAAAGAAACAAAACGGAAAATTGTTTGCGCAGACCGAGAAGTTGTCGTTTTGTGAAGCCGAAACAGGTCTGTTAACCTTGTAACTGCATTCTTCTGTCCAAGTCAAGTTTTTGTGTTTGCAGTTTGTTAGAAGCGCACCTGTTAAACTCAACAGAGAACCTCACTCTTATGCCTGTATTCCCTGCCAGGCGGTCATCTTGAGCAGACTAACATCCGGCATTAACGGAATTACTGGGTCCTCTGTAACCTGCAGATAGGCTTTATATTTCGTTTGGATACGATTATTACTCATGTTGGGTTATTGCGTAATTTATCCTCGTCTTGGCTATAATCCATAACCAGTTTTGCTACAAGAGGAGGAAGAACTTTGATCCCGTTTGTGCAGTTGTTGACGTTTTGATGGCTGAAAGACTGGACAGCAAAAGATAGTTAAAATGTTATGATTTTGCATTAAGTTGAAATGACTCTAACCCGTCTGAACTGACGCCAGCAATTCTTGATATCCTTCCAATACCCCGTCAGGACTTTTCTTTTCTAAGTGTTTTTCTCTGTCTATCATGTTTAATCGGATCCAACAATCTCCATCTAGGATTTCCAGGATCTTCTTCCTTGTACATTTCAATTGATATACTTTCTTGACTCAGTTTCACATGGTCAAACCACTTCAGCCTTGTATTGCTTAGTCTTCCTTCAATCGTTAGGTCCAAATTCACCTGTCTTCTTGGATACTCATTTCTGAATTTTTACTTTTTTTTTTTTTTTTAAACTGCTTAATGTCTCTTAACAGCTAGGTCTTTAGAGACGGGAAAGGATGGGGGGCAAGGAATGGGAAGGAATTTCAGCCATGGCCTTTTTGAAGGAAGCATCCCGGCATTTTCCTGGTGTGATTTGGGAAACCATGGAAAACCCAAATCTGGATGCCCGGACGGCGATTCGAACCGCCGTCTTCCCGAATGGGAGGCCAGAACGCTAACCGTTACACCACCACCGTCGATAATTTTTACCGAATGTAGCAACTTCATTTCCCAGGCTCGTAAATCATACATTTCTCCCATGTTTGATGTACAGCTCTCTAAACTGCATGTGATGACCAGGAAGACATATGAGCTGTAAACTTTTTAGCTCTTTGAGAAATTCTGTTATCCAAAATTTGGTTCCCTAGTTAATGGAAGAAATTAAATCCTGTTATTTGCCTGTTTTATACTTCTGGCTTTGCCCATCCATCCTTTGACACAGTGCTTCCACGATAGTGAACGTCTACACACATTTAATCCTCTCTCCTGTAATTACGAGATTACAATGTACTTACGAAATGACAAGACGGATGAACAAGGACATTGTTGAGGTGAAACAACCATGCTCTGTTTTCTTTCTAAGCGTTATCGAGATCCAAAACCTCTAATTTTTTTAAATGAATTTCAGCTGTTAAGATCTGGGGCCTTTTTGGTTAAAGGTCGTCTTCAATTGATTAACAATCATCTCTGAATCGAATATTCTATTCGTAACACTACGTACGACCTAAATAACCATATCCAATAGCTTGCCTCAAAAGTTCAAATGTTTCCATGATAGTTTTTCCCAGTTTTAAGCAAAACTTAACGCCACGCCGTAGTGCTGCCCCAATAAATCACACTTAGCAAAAATCTCCCTGAACAATAAAACACCTTGCTCTCAGAGAACAGTAACACGGAAACTAAAGCGATATTACATTTATTGACACTGTCCTATTAACAGTCAATCTGTACTCTTTAAACATAGTATACCAGCAATCCATTCTTCTCTGTAGTTTTTGTTTTTTGTCTCTTGCCACGTCATCGGCAAAAATAAAAGCATTGAGATCCCTATTTTTCATTTCTTTAATTTAAGAGTCCGTGGTTCGGATTCCACGTTAAACTGTAGGTCCCAGAGGAAAGGAACTGGCCGTCCTACCTCTGACACAATACCGAGCGTGGCGGTGTAACGGATAGCGTTCTCGCCTCGCATTCGGGAGGACGGCGGTTCGATCCCCGTCCGGGCATCCAGATTTGGGTTTTCCATGGTTTCCCAAATCACTCCAGGCAAATGCCGGGATGCTTCCTTCAAAAGGCCATGGCCGAATTCCTTCCCATTCCTTGCCCCCATCCTTGCCCCCCATCCTTTCCCGTCTCTAAAGACCTCGATGTTGAGAGACGTAAATACAATAAAAAAAAAAAAAATCTGACACAATGGCTTAGTATGCCTCATTCTGGAGGATCCAACCAACCTTCGGGTTGTAGACTAAGTTAAGTTTTTTAATTTAAGATTAATGGGACCGAACGTGGTGGATAAGTGGTAACGCTCTGGTCTCGCATTTGGGAGGATATGGGTCCGAATCACCGTTCGGCTAATCAGATTTCGGTTTTCCATCGTTTCCCAAAAACATTCCAGGCGACCGTCGGGATGGTTCCTTCAAAAGGCCACTCTCAAATTCCTTCCAGTTCTTTGTCCTCAGTCTTTAACCTTTTCTAATTACCTTGACAACGACGAGTCGTAAATCTAAAATTTAAAAAAATGGGAAAGTGAGCTCCTCCCGTTTCATTATTAATTACTATTCTGAGACACCGTCCCCCACTCATACATTCCTCTTATATCTCCCATAAATATTTAGATACTAGCCTCGTGCCCGCGACTTCGTACTCGTGGATTAAGAATTTTTTTGCCAGAATTAAATATAAAAAGTTGTTGGTAACGAAGGATTGGTCCCAAACAATATCGAGTCGGCATAATATGACAGGAAAGCTATCACTATATCATTCTATCACTATATCACCTGCATCTTAAAGAGAATCAATTTCCAACATATTTCTGTCACTATTCGATAAGATTTCAAAATTTCGTGACTACAACTGTTAATCATACTGGAAAAAATATCCTGTGCCCTTCATACAGCTTTCCTTATAAAATTCCATCACAATGATATAGCCATATAGTCGTCAAAACGTAACAAAAAGACAGAGACTTACTTCCGTATTTATATTAGTATTACTGTGGTTCACACTCACACACTGACTGCGAACAACACCTGAGGGATCATTATAACGTAAAAAAGTGTACACCTACAAAAATGCAAGACTACCTACGATTTGCCTCGCATTGCACCCCTAACTTTATAATATCTACAGTTTAACATTCAATCCAAATAACCTACGGCCCAGGCGTGACTCTTACGATGAAAAACAATTTTTAAAAATCTTAGCCTCCACGGAGATTTGAACCGGAGACCACCACGTTCGTAAGCAAGCTCTTTAGCCACTGAGCTGCCAGTTCACTACACGGAAACAGCTCTGGAGACGTCCACATCCAACGTGTCTGTCTATCGCCGTATTTCGAAGTTATGAGACAACATGTGTTATTTATACACATAATTTTTCAACCAAATGTAGACAGTATTTTACTCCTTGTTTCAAAGGATAAGTGTGCAAAGTTTCATCGAGATCGGATGAAAACTGTGGATATGTATGAAGAACAAACAAACCAACAAACAGACAAAGAAACATAAATTCATCTTTATATATAAAGATTACTAAATAGCGATTTTGTAATTGTTGATTTTTTCTAAGACCCGTATTTGGACACATTGGCGTAAGCTTCCTCCAGGTCTAAAATGACAGGTATACACTCGTTTCCGGTAGTACCTGTCGTGAATGTTCAGCAGTCAATTATTACGCAATTAGTGCTGCGTTACACACAGTCCCTTTGTGTTATTATTGAGCACTCAGTCCTGCTGTAAATGCTGCGGATTTGATTTTAAGCACTCCAGGAGAAAGTGGAACACGTGCAGCTAAATAATATTTATCGGTGAGATGAATCTATATACTGAAACTGATAAGTGAATGAAGAACATGGTTCAGTGACAGGGAAGTTTTTCTAATGGATCGCTAGGTGAGGATTAGCGTGATGGTGAGACATAATTATCCATGACGGATCGCCAAACATGCCTCATCGGTTTCTGCTTGTCCTTGTCGGCCTTGTGGTGGATACACTGAGACGTGAACAGAGGACAGTTACGAAGTATCGTAAAAAAGAAATTACAAGCAACAAAGGCAAGAAACCAAGAGTACATCCGTACATGAGAGACTAACTTTATCTGACAATAATTCTTTAGGTAGAACATACATTATTTTATCTTTAAAATTTACTCTAGAGAAAACTGTGTATATATCAATAATTTAAGTTTACAAAATTCAAGGCGTGTTCTGATTTGGATCCCGGGAACTCCGGGATTTGGATTTTCCATGGTTTCCCCAAACCACTCCAGGCGAATGCCGGGATGCTTCCTTCAAAAAGACCATGGCCGAATTCCTTCCCGTTCCTTGTCCCCAGTCCCATCCCGCCTCTAATGACCTTAGCCGTCGACTAGGCGTAAAGCTGTAAGAAAAAAAATTAAGTGCTGTTGGTATTTAACAATTGTTTTTGAATGCCATAGATTTACTTCTAATAGTTTGAAATTTGTTTATTATTTAAATAGAAATCTGTAGAGTCTCGATCTTACTTGTTCGGTATGACCATGTAGACCATATAGATTTTGATTGCCCATCGTTTCGAGAAAATTACTTCAGAATAATCCCGGGATAGTTACCTTGGTAACTTCCTTTCTGTTCTCGGCCCTCATTTTTTTTTGTTCTAATGACTATCATATCGACAAGCTATAAAGTACCTACTGATTAATAAGATCGACTTTGCAAGATATCTATATTGGCATTTTTTCTGCAAATGCTTTATTTTTCCACTTTCGTTCAAAACTATTCCTTTAACAATTATGTATAATATTGTTTATTAATTGTGACAGTAAATTTTTCTGAAAATAAATTTATTAGAAAGACTCTGATATTCGTAGTTCGTCATTGAATGTGTGAAAATAATGGTTACAGCTACAACCTTCGATGGGAATTGATTGAAAAACGAAATCAGGAAAGTAAATGCTTGGCGGAAGAATATAGGTTTCACATTCGATTGGGAAATCAAATAGGTGAAGACGAAAATGGGTACTATTTGAATGTCGACTGGTTATTATCGATGTTGATCGAGAGTATTGCTTCTTGCTGAAGAAAAGATTCTATTTTTCGTTTCGCGTGTTTAAGGCAGTTTATTTAAAATGAGCACATTAGAAATCCGTATAAGTTTCACATATATAGATTTTATTGCTGATAAATATTGCACATTTAACCATAAACAATTTTGGATGCATTTTGGGGGAAAACGATGATATTGGTAGCTTCTAATCATTTTGAGAGAAGCGAAATATTTATTTTCTCTACAATTTTCAATTGACTGAATTAGCTAGGTTTTAGTTTTATGAGGTTCGATGACGGTTTCATCAACAGATCCAAAAACCATATTTAACATTGAAAGAACGGAGACTTTGTCGGCGTATGATGCCAATGAATTCTTTACAGGTTTACAGCGGCATTGTATTGAGAAAACTCATAATTCCGCCGACTTCCTGAGGAACGAAAACATCTGTAGTGGTCTGCTCACTGACAGATAATTATATATTTAACAGTTCATGACTATCAAGGAAGTTCCATAAATTGGCGAAATTCGTATGATCTTTACTTTCTAAATAAAAAACTTGGCGGAATATAAGCATTTTTCTGTTTAATAGATGACATGGGAGTTGGTTTAAAGATTCATATGTGATTTCACATGTGCATTTCTCATTTTGCTTGTGTTAATTAACTAAGTCTGACATTTTGTTTTTCAGGTAAGTGTGACGTACTGTTTGGTTGGTGACGTCAGAATCAACCCAGACGTCATCGTTAGAACAGAGTAAGTTTTCTTCCACGATCATCTTACTAAAAAGTCTCTTATTTTCTACAGCAATTTATTCATTAGAATTTACAAAGTACTAACACAGTGAAGTAGGTAATTTTTACCCAAAGTTGAATTTCATATTGGCGGTTGAAGTCGCTAAGGACAATCGTGCTAAAGATGCGAAATAATTGTCGCAACCGATCAACGAAATGATAAATCACACAGCTCATCCGTTTACCATTTTTGTGCTTGAAGTATGCCGATATTTAACGAGAAAATTAGAAATCAAACAAACTGCCTAAAAACCGTAATTAACATGACTGGAATATCTAAGTGACAGACGGGATTTGATTTCACGTATTTTGTATCCTTAAAGATTATCCGACTAGAACGGAAGCTCATTAATACTATACAGAAGAACCGTTCCTATAGTGGATTTAATAACATCAAAAGGTAACCAATTAGGAACACTGTAAATCCAATTTTAATTAAAAAATTATCACAAAACTTTAAGTTAATGATCACTGGTCGTGTCTTCGATATGGTGTCGTTCTGAAATTATTATAACGGTTTCGGCGTTTGCTGAGTTAACAATATTTGAAACTTATCCATCTAACCTTTTGTACCTCAAACAGGCACACCGAATTTTATCCATATCCATCCACATTTCTGTTGTCTTTGGTTTCACTCCATTCAAATGACAGGATGGTTCCTTCAAAAGGCCATGGCCGGATTCCTTCCCGTTCTATGCCACCATTCTCTTCCGACCTTAATGTTCCCGATGATGACGAGCCGTAAAACTCCACCAAAGAAAGAAAACAAAATTTTATACTGATCAAAATTAGATGAATACCCTGTTGTTGTGACAAATCTCTTAACTGCAGAGCACCTGTCGGTTATAATCTTTGCAGACACAAAAACTCGTAAATCATCAATGGCGACAACTTTAACAAAAATATCACGAAAATTTTAAACAAAACCAGAAACGACCGTATGAGAGCAACGAATGCAGATAAATTCACCAACTGAATGTAAGAAATTAGATATATGTACAAAGAACATACTAATTGAACGAAAGCAGACAGTATAGTAAATTTCCGAATTCCCCAGAAACGTAAGGGAAAAAAGAATTACATGACCTAAGGAAAGTCGTAAGGATCGGTTTTGAAGAAGAAAAACTTATTTATTAACAAAGTCATGAAGAATAAAGCAAGACAGAGAAAAAGAAATAAAACATGAAAACTTGTTACACAGGGAGCGTCCATTAATTACGTTACGTACAAATAGGAAGGGGAGGGGGAGGGGGTCCGATGAAATCTCACGAAATCTCACCAAGGCGAGAAGGTGTTCCACAGAAAGCTTACGTCATTATTTCAATATCCAAGAACAGCAGAATTAAGAAAGAAAAAAGAAAGGTCTCCAGTTTACAAGTTCTATCCCGAGAGGAGGGTGGGGGCACCCACCCCGGGATGGGGTGCCCCCCCCCCACCCACCAGATATCTCACCAAATGCTCACCAAGAAGGAGGGGAGAGGGGGGAGGGGGCAGAACCTACGACAGAAGTCGATGGTAGGCATGTCAATTATAATGTTTATTACACGTAATTTTCCGAAGTTTAATAGCAAATCTGCATTATTTAGCACTCATTATTTGTTTCTAAATATTTTTTTTTTAAAAAAACTGCTTAACGTCTCTTAACAGCGGGGTCATTAGAGACGGGAAAGGATGGGGGGCAAGGAATGGGAAGGAATTCGACCATGGCCTTTTGAAGGAAGCATCCCGGCATTTGCCTGGAGTGATTTGGGAAACTATGGAAAACCCAAATCTGGATGCCCGGACGGGGATTCGAACGACCATCCTCCCGAATGCGAGGCCAACAAAGAATTGTTATCTATACGGTTGATTGTATGAAATTTAGTATAACCTTGCCTTTTATGCATCGAAACATTTATTAAATCCTCAGATCAATAATTTCTCTATGAATAAAATCAGTTTTGAAACAGAAAATGTATCAGTTACGACTTAAACCTGTGACGATTTCAGAAACAACATTTTTATGTTTTTCAGCCGTACAGTAAATACGAACGCTCAAGAATATTGTTAAACTGTTGTATTTTTTTCTATCGGTGGTATATGTTTTCTAAATAAACAAATATTTTGAAAAATTTCTGTACGAAACCCGTGAACTTATTTTCCAAAAAATTTTATGGTTAGTGCCGTCATATTTAGTACTGCGATTGTTAGGATTTTTGTGGGTATCTTAAGCTGATTTTATTTTTTAAGTATGGATAACATTTTTGACGTCAATATTGTGAGCTGAACTCGCTGAGGCGAGTGTGTCTCCTTGAGAAAACCTACCTGCATGATCTGGAGCAAACATTCCTGTCGAAGAGGTAAATTCAAGGACGACATGTCTCCAAACGGGTATATTAAAAACTTCGTGGAGTTTCCGACAGAAACTTCTCGCATGCAGATGCTGCCGAGTTATTTCCTCGAACAAATCTCAAGGTTCTCTGGCTCTAAAAAGACCTACACTTTCTGAGAAAAAAATAATGTTTAGTTCTGAAACAAAGTTGGTCTGTGACCCCTCTTATTATTATTAATTAGTTAATTAATGTTGATGGAGCATACGACCTGGCGTCAAATACCCTACACTTACAATTCTACATTAAACAAATTTATGTTTAATTCTTTCCGTTTTTAGGTAATTTATTTAGCTGTTGACCGCAAACTGTATTCAAAGAATCCATCCAAAAGCTGTTAGATAACTTTACTTGTTATGTTTAGAATTCAGTGGTATCCACTGATTTACACAAACATTTACATAAAAAACAGGAAATTAAAAAAAAAAAACTGAAATCAAAACAACATTATTACCGACTGAGGCTACCTTAAAAAATACTGGTTTTTGTATTCCTCTCTTTCCAATGAATACGAAAATCAGCAGGAGCATTTGAACCACCAGAGGGTAGACTAAAATCACCTTTGATTCTGTTTGAAAACCAAGAATTCGAGTTACTTACTAAAGTCACAATTTGATATGAACAGAAAGTGGTAAGCAATATTTGGTTGATTTAAATGCAGCATAAATAGCTAAAAAATATCTGCAGAATTTTCATAGAAAAAAATTGTAAACGGAAGGATCCAGGGAAAAGATCTTAAAAATGACGTATTGTTTTTCCTTATGGCTTTATACCTCCGAACGTCAACGTGGATGTCTTTAGAGATGGAATAGGATTGACGACAAGGTAAGGGAAGAAGTTGGGTTATGGCCTTTTTAATGAACCATTCGCCCTGGAATGATTTCACGAAAACATGGAAAGGCGAAAGCTGGATGGCAGGATGGGGATTTGAACCAAAGTTCTCCCGAATGCCACAAGCGAGTCCTACGGTTTACTCAAGGGATTAGGTGAAGTAGAAAAATTAAAATGGTGTAGAATTACAAACCTGCTGACTATGAAGTTCAAACCATCATTATTTATACGCAATTAGGAGCACTGACAGATATATTCTTGCCTAGAATAATCAAATGTCTCCGGCTTTATTAACCAAAACATACGCTGAAATCCCCAAATTCTCAGAAATTATAAGCCTTTCTCTGTGTTATCGTAAATATGGAACACACGAAAAAAACATAGTGAAGTTATATTAGTTTTAAAGCAACATATATTTTTGAATCGATCACTTTGCCGAATATCAAAGTCACTGTTGAAGGAAATAATTGTCGGCTGGTGAAATTTAAGTTTTAACATCTGCGTATATCCTAACACTTCTGCAACAAAATTAAGAAATTTAAGGAACCGATTTCGGTATATTATGTGAAATTTACATTTTTGTATTAAATCATTATTTTTATTTATTTTTGGCGACATTTTAACTAAACAACACAGTTACTATCTGACTAAATGAAAAAGAATCAACATTACTGCGTCACTCATCAAAATACAGATAGCAATCCTGAAAGTTAGCCATCCACAAGGCTACGACTTTTATATACATGTAATAAAAACAGGTACAAATTATTCACAGATGAAATGTTTTGCAAACATAATAAAAAAAATTGTTAATTCGATGACAGAGAATTGGTTGTGCTCCATCGCAAATAATTCTTAATAATAATGAATAATAATAAAGAACGCAACATATTTGCATCTTCCGTCTTTTCATATCCTAAGCATATCTGAGTAATATTTAACACTCGTCTACATTTATCCGTTAGATATCCCCTCATACTTATCTTCTTCATCTACATTTCTAAGTTTCAACTTTTCCCGCCGAATCTCTTATGGTCCTGCTCCTCATTATATGAAACTCTACTACATCCCACTTCTTAACCTATCATTCCAACACATGTTCATTTCGTACATTATCTGCCACCTTAATTTTTACCATCGTTTAATACAACCAAATTTCAAAATCTTCAATACCACTTCTTAGAATTATTTCTCAAATAAAGGCCTGATTCCTATATATTAATCAGATCCATAAAGACATTTTTAGAAAGTTTTTTTCATTATTTCGTCAACATAAAAGAGCAATTGTCTTCCCTTAACCATGTACTGTATATTGAACGGTCGCTCAGACGCTGACTATAATAGTAAAAGCTTCTCTGTCTATTGTCAGAAAAAGTAGCTGCTGGACGTTATGAATCTGAGGTACCCACTAGACACAAAAAATCAGCATAATACTCCTTTCCGTAAACATAGGCGCCAAATACAGTTATTTGGCTACATACTGCCAACTTTGTTAGAAATTGGAGCCAATAAGCTGCATTATAAAATGTTTATATTGTATTTATCTAACCTTCTGACATTAATGAGAAATTGACGTAATACATATGAGGAACAAAAAAAAAAAAATCCGGGTCTCTTTCAATGAACTTGATTAGGAGAAGTCGCATATCTGATTTTATTATGTGGAACAATTGAGAGTGGGAAACAAAGTTATCATCCGTTTTCTTTCTCTCCAGTTTTCTTTGTGGTGGTGATACATTTATCAGCTAAGTGGCACAAGCGTCTGTATGACCCTTGAGGGCAGAAGGTAAACGAGAGCGAAATGATGGCGACCTTCTCCAGCTAACAAGTGTTCCTTGGTCATTTCCCAGACGCCTAGGAAACACTGCCAAGGTCGCCTGCTATACAACCTATGGCTGGAGGAGGGTCTTTCGGCCATTTCCGATTCCATCATCAGTTTAGCGTCCTTGTTGTCACCGGCAAACAATGATTTTGTCACTAACGGATACTGAGGACGATTATATACATGTTTACGCTTCACGACTAATGAGGATATTGTTTGAATACATTGACAACTTAGGGTGAAGAAACTGTATTTGGCTTCTATCACCAAGATTGTTTCATACTGTTCTCCTAGTGCTCTACTTTAAGTTTAATACAATATTTCTTCAACGTTTACCGAGCGTCATTGGTGAGCTGTGACGCTCGGATTCTGCATTCAGGGGAATACGGGTTCAAATCCCCGTCCAGCCATCCAGAATTCGGTTTTCCATGGTTTCCCAAAATCACTCGAGAGCATGGCCGAATTCCTTTCCTTTCTTAACCCCTTCACCTCCCCTATGCTCTTCCTGCTCTAAAAATCTCGACATCAAATCTAGAGCATTAGTTTTCTAAAATTTCAATGTCAGCTTGTATTTGGCTGACGTTGTTAGTGTTGTTTGAATTACGCGATATATTTCAGAGAAACTTCCGTAATTATTTCTGGTTCTGAGAGTGTAGTTTTTACTTCGTACATCAACGTCATTTTGGGTAGTGGCAGTTTCTTATATGCGACTGATGAGAGTTCTTTCAACAGCAGCAAACAGATAACAGTAAAGCAGTAAGCAAATCCGTAATTCAAGATCTTGAAGCTTGAAATGCGTGCATCACAACATATATTCATTCTAAATCGCTATTTCTTTTGCATTTTCTCTGTCCACGCAGCACTCAGAAACTATCGAACCAATCAGAATGGGGATTTCACAGTTTGAAACCTTAGCATCCAATTAAAAAAAAAAAAAAACTGCATGAACGGTGGACAAAGCATAAATAATAATCCTTCGTAAACTGAACAGAAAGGCATCATAGATTACACTACATCAAAGATGAACACATATTTCGTAACCTTAAAAGATAGGAGCCAAATATCACACCATATCGAACATAGACACTTCACTATTTAGATTCTGCTAATATTTTTGATGTATTCGTAATTTAAGTAATTTATTTTTGAACTTTTCTGAATTATAGTACAGTACGTTGAAATAAGGGAAATCAAAACTTTCACAGAGCATGAAATATTCCCGATATATGAAAGTAACTAAAATGAGAAAACTTCTTACATGATATTTATGACTTTTTTTTCCACCCGGTGTTAATACCACGCGAAATGGTGCGGGCAGTAGGAATGAAGGAAATCGAAATGTTTAAATCCACCGTGTTTTATTGGGGCACCACTTATCGAAATTGTGAATTTTTCCTTTACCTCACCAAAATGAAGCTTCCGATAAATGCTGGTAAATGTGCAAGCTTGTAATTGGTAAAAAAAGTTTCGCTTTGATCATAAAATATTGTAATCTAGTAATCCGTATGTGGAACTTATAACGAAGGCACTGAATGTTTCCTCCATTAGGTTTCTTATTTCTCTACCACTGTAGCTGTCAGTAAAACTCATTGGTGGGTTCCCTTTTAGTTATCACCAACACTGCTACATATTCTCAGAGCTGCTATTGGTACTAATTTACCATCAGGCATTACCACCTTCTACGTTCATCCAGCAAATACGTTTCTCATTCTTGAAAAAAAAAATAAAAAAATACATAAATCTTTTATTTGACCAGAATTTATTTCCGCATAAAAAGTTACTTTTCATACTTTTGGTCCTTAAAATATCGCTCTTCAGTTCCTGATCAACTCTCAACCGTCAGGCAATATCTTTCTTCTACAATTCTGTTTACTGTTTCAGTAAGGAGTGGTTAAATTTTGTCATCATTTTTATATCATTGTACTCCGAAATGAAATATGATTTGGGAAAGGATTGGATATGCTCTATATCTGTTAGGTGAAGATTGAAAACTACAATTGACGTAAGAAAATATTCATTTTCTTTTTCTTGAGAAACCAATAATTACAAGCGAAGTACCACAATGGACTTTCTTATCGAGACGCGTAACCTTCTATTGTCACCCAGCCAACGACTCTCTTTCACCAATGCTGATACTGTCAGCTTTAATCTCTGACTCCACAGACATCAATTAGCCGCCTTAAACTCAAAGAGAAACCAATTGCACACGAATTATCAATGTCCAACTTAAATAAATGCCAGATATAAAGTGTGGAGTACGCTAAGAAAGCTTCGGAGCACGGAACAACTAACCACTAGACTAGTGGTACTTTAGTAGTAAATGAAGATCGTTCTTGGTGATACAAACCACTATGGCCGATATCTTAAGTCGGTCCGGACGGTGGTAGGGATGAAAAAAGTTTGCCTGAAGCATTATCCCGGTTGCAGTCAGTCCCTGTTGGTCATAGCCGAGGGTTACAACACCTGTTGACGGTGGAACAGAACAACCCGACCTTGGCGAAGAGACTCCCCAGAGCGGTGGCGACAGTGTCGCCGCCAGCGGCCGTCACGACAAGCTTGCCGCCTGGACAGTCGCGGGCGACGCTCCTGCGCCTCAGTGGGCCAGCGAAGCGCGGTCGGTGAACACCTAGAAGGGCCGCAGCACAGTTCCGCCCGCTCGAACGAACCGGCCTTCCGGAAGATCGGCACGCGTTAGTCGGTGGTGTGAACAAGTGTCGTGAGGACTGATATCAGGCAAGATGCAGGGTCGCCGCCACAGTCTGTGCGCCAAGCTCACCAGCGGATTCCTGCGCAAGTGGTGTAAGTAGAGAAATTCTCTCTCTGGCAGCTTCCACTTGATCTGGGACGACTGCTGTCTTCTCGTATTATGCACCTGAAACAACCAGGAGTGCTACGTCATCAGTTTTACTTATCACGTTTCTCTGAGGCCCTGTGGATGTTGGGAAGTGTGCGAGATTAAAATTATAATTTCTGGGATTATTATTTGCGGTGTATCGTGAAGAAACAACGGTATACTTAGATGCGTCAACGTTGTTAGTGTAGTCTGAAACGAATGTAACGCAGCCGATGTTGTCTGCAACAAATATTCGTGCGTTGAAGTCTCCGGCGCGTATGCATACGGGAGCTGAAATCCTTAGTGGTGAATCACTGCATGTCATCCGATCAGAACGAGTCTTGTGCAGTTAGTGGTTTGCTATGTTCATCATATCCGTAACAAAATTTTGACTAGTTTATTGAGTGATATTTCAGTTAACTCTTGACGAATACCACAAACGAACAAAATATTGATGCTGGAATTTTTTGTGCTCCGATTTATAAAATTCCAATAAATACTCGTGTTGGTCACAGGAAATAAGCAGTTATTTACTGAATGGGATTGTTACAATTTGAATTATTGAATTTACACGTATACGAGTGATGCTAACTCCTGTGTCTTTCAATTTCGGTGAAGAATTTTTGAAACATTAAATCGTAATAACATCGAAACTGTTTGCCGTGGTAGATTTCAAAGAGCGAGAACTGACGACAGTATAAAGGTTATCTATTACGAAGAAAGTTTTATCAGTAATTCCTGTAGAAATATTGGCTGTCACTTTCCCAACACCCACATTAGCTTCTCTATGGGACCTTTACTCACACTGAATAAGAGATAGGTTTTTCTTACCATACTGTAGTTAATTAAAAATGTATCGAATTTAATTACCTTTTGCAAAGCTAGACCAGTTTTAATAGGTTTGAGAAGGATGGTGAAATTCAACCACGCAATATTAATTCCTCCTTGACTTTCGTTCCAAATTTCTTTCATAAGTTAAAAAGACGTTCAGAGCGTCCAACGTTTTGCATAGGCTGCTTATAGGTTCCTGAAATTATTTTTTTATGATAGTTTTTTGAAATACTGAACGACGCTGTGGTAGTCTGAATTTCCTGAACAAAAACTCGTTGCTGAAGCATGGACCGGTCGATCCAAATCCGGTTTCAGGGCGTTTCCCAGCAATCTAAGCGAATGCTACAGGCTTTCCACACATATGTTATCAAGCGATTTTACTCTCGGGACAAAAGTTATTTCGAATAAAATTCACAACAGAGGTTCACGAAGACAGTATGGCAGGGGTATTTCGATTACTCCCAAGTTCTGCATGGAGATAGATAATTGTGTTTAAGTGCCTCTAATGCAATCAAGAAAGTTCGCAGTGGAGATTGCACGCATTATTATTTTCCTGTTAGATGTTTGGGGTTAGTTTTTAACCACTTCGAATATCAGTGTAAGAGATTCGGGAATAGGCAAGCTACTCAAACAAAGCACAGCTGTTTGCTTTAACACCTTGTGTTTACCGTATTGTTCACACAGCTAAAAATATGCCGCTGGCGTTACTAGTGTTAACAGTGCGTGGGAATGTAGACGATAGTACATTCAAGGTGTTCTTTCATTACATAGTGACTACTGGTTTTCAACGTTGAATTTGTTTAGTAAGGAAAAGTACAATTTTTATATGTCTCTTTGTATGTAAGCATTATGAATTCACTGATACAATAACTATACTTTTAAGCATGACGCTATAAAGCGTCGTAAATAATGTGATTTGAAGTATATATAAGAATTAAAAATGAAGCTTAAAAGTGGATAAACAGCTTTTGGCAGTATGTTATGGCATGCGTTTTCTATATAAAACTTTTTCTGTGACAACGTTTTCTGCAGATCCTGTGGAATGAAATTTTTTTACATTAATTTGGCGACTCATATATTAGATTTATTGCATCCTCATACAAGTAATTCTTAAAAAGATTTTACGGGTCATAAACCGTTTAATGACAGCGCCTGTACCGACTGCTATACTCATATCTGCATTTCAAGCGTGAATGAGCTCTTAACATACTGCATTGATTAAAGGGAAACAACAACAGTGCTTTCATTTCCACCGTTCGTAATTCTGATTCTTAATTATTATTTACGACAAACTTCGGATCTTTGACTGCCTTTTATTATCGAACCATTTAAGCAATAATATTATTCCGAAGTAATAATTTGCTATTCTTTAACATTCAGGTATTCATTTAGTTATTTTATTAACTATTCTATAAACTTTAAACATAGAAAAAACTAGAATTCCTAATGAAATCTTTAACATAATCGCCATTTTCGAAGCTGTTGTGGATACTAAACTGCAAACCTCTTTCTCTATCTACAATTATTTAAGAAAATAGTATTTTTTCCATCACTTCACGACAACATTCATGTACTCCGCAACTACTGTAGAACCCTTCCAGTCGAGAAAGGCTGTGTATTCGTTTGTTTTGTGCTCAGCATGAGAATAATTGTCCTTGGCCACGATCTTAGCGGTCAGCTTTATATCTGGAATGTTGTACGATAAGTGTGGTCCATAAACTTAGCCTTCATGGCTGCGACACATTTAAGAGTCCCGCGAGGTATAGGATCGTGGCTTCAAGAGCACGTCTACACTCCAAGTCCATCTTTTTCACAGTCTTGTAAATCCCACATTAATGTAGTAAAAACTTAAATCCGCGTAGTCTTAAAACAGAGTTTCAAGAAGTCGCGCGCTCCGCCTATGTTGTGATTGGACCAACAGATAGTGTGGAACGCTAACCACGGAATTAGTGAAGTAAAAACATGCTTTCACCTGACTCACTGTTGGTTGTGCTATCTACTCTGTTATTCTGCTGCTTCGACAGAATTTCAGATAAGGATTATAGTCTACTACTCTTTGACTGTTCCTGGTTAGAATTTCTCGTACCTGGTGATAAGTAATATTCCTCCAGAGATTATACCTCGGCATTGTGTAGCACTAATGTTACACTTGTAAGAGGGCAGTAAAATTTTGCTTCTTAACTACCTTGAAGCAACAGAAAACTCTCTATCATAAAAACCTCATATGAATCAAGTTAAAAGTGTTTTATCACGCGTGATGATGAATGAAGTCAGTTTACTAAGAAAACTATAGAAGTTTGTGCCCATACACATGATGTAGAATATTTCTTTCTCGGATTTCTTCACATGTCTTCATTGCTATAACGATTTACCTTAAGCTTGTGTAAAATTTTGGATGCAGCTATACCATGTGAAGATAGCTATACAATAAATCAATTTAACTTTCATCATGTATGACACTAGAATAAGCGTTGTTCTTTGCAAAAATTGACACAACGTACCTTATAACTGTAAACTTACTGCTAAAATTCTTGTGCTCAAAATATTTACAATTTAAATTTTCGAAGGTGCAATATAACCTTTACTCTTTAAATATATTGAAAACTTTTCGAATGTGAATGTCTCCACCACAGAAAACCGATGACAAAACGCTGTACTAACATTGCAGTGTTTATTCTGTCTTTTGTTGGAACACTTGTAGCTGAAGTAGCAGAACTTGGTAATTCCAAGGTCAAGGTTTAGATTCCAGCCGAGGTCTACCACTTTTAATACGTAAAAAGAAAACGAAATCGTCTTGTCCTTTGAAAGCTGGGTTAATCTACCATCTGGTTTGACCTTGTTGGTACATTTCAAATGTCTTCCGTGTAAAGGTCAAACAGTTATTTCGCAGAAAATAAATTTATTCAGTAACCTCGCTTAACCATACCTTTATATTAAACTGAAGAAAAACTAGTTCGGTGGTTTATAATCCTTGAAATGAAGTAATTTTGCTTCCATCACTTGAAAATGGCGACAAAGGGTATGCTCTGAAAAGTCATGTTTTATCCACAGATTCACTCGGCGAATTTCCCGAGAAAGTTCTGTCCAAGTGTTAAACTGATTTAGATGGTATTTAGATTCACGATTAAACAACAGAATCGTAAGATCGGATAAGAACCGATTGTTCAGTACCAAAAAACAGACATAATAGAGTCTATCAGCAGGAAAGTTTGTGGGTTCGGTATTTCCAGATTTCAAAGATATTTTATTCATATGTGAGTGCAGGCTTTCCCGGCGAATAAATGACAGCAAATCTTCTCGGGCTTACAGCCGGATCTTATTAAAAAGCGACAAGCTTTCGATAACTAACTCAGCAGCCATCATCAGGTCAGTTATGTACCGGTGATCTGGTATTCGCAACGGCAAGATCGCCGGTACATAATTGACCTGATGATGGCTGCTGAGCTAGTTGCCGAAAGCTTGTCGCTTTTTAATAAAATCCGGCTGCAAACCCGAGAAGATTTGTTGTCATATTTTATTAATTTATTTTTTACTTTCTAGAATCTAGATGAAGTAGCGACTGGACTATTATAAGTTAACCTTGAAACAAATCAGTTTTTACATAAGACAGGGCACTTGCTAACTGAAGTAGTAAAATTAATAAAATTTTACATATTCATGCTATGAACTATCAGAACTCTCGGTCTGTTCTCATTTGGGTACCCCATCTTGTCTCAGACCCTAACATACTGGTCACCATTTCTCGTTGAAAATAGGCGAATGCAGCTGTGGAGGAGTACTGTGTAAAACTTCACGGATAATCTTTTCAGTGACGGTATAGTAGTGTCGGAATAGCTTTGGAATACATGTATTGGTCCAAAACGCATTATGATTAACAATGTCTTTATTTTTTACAATTAATCTCTTTTCACGATCTTTCAACAACAACCACCTGGATAGAGTTTCCTCGTTACTATCATTTTCCATCTCTGTAGGACGTGTAGCACTCCCTCTCCCACTACTATCGATTTCTCCGATGCAATTTCCCAGTGAGTTGTCTCCATTCGCCTGTCCTGTATGTCCTGACACTTCCACATTGTCATTGTTCTTACTTCTGCCTCCTCTCTTTTTCTTTATTCTCAAGCACTATTGTTAGTACTAATCAGTTGTGTTACCCCTTCGACTTCCTTTCTTCTTTGACTCAACATTCAAATTCTCTGTGATTAAAAATAAGTTCCTCGGTTGCATTTTTTCGCTATGTGCGTAATCAATATATGCCGATGTAGTAAAATGTATCTATTTCTAGTTCGCATTTAATTTCTTACCGCAGTTTATTTGTAAGACATTGTTTCAGATTTTTAGTTCTTTTCATTGTTGTATTAATTTCAGTAGGAAGTACAGTCAAAATTGTTTTTCTGTTAGAGCAGTTTTGACTCAGCGTCAACGTTCATTATGGCTTGTCCTTGTGACTCTTATGGCATTATAATCATTTTAAATTTTTCTTGAAAATAATTTAAACTCTGTACCAATTACTTTATCAGGCCCTGATGATATTGGGGCATGCTGGAATTGTACGAAAGCGCTGTAAAGCATTGTGTGTTTGTTATTAGATAGAACTGCTAGATGGTGATGTTTATGTTTGTTTTTTCCCCCACTGTGTTGAAACCAATTGGATTGGTGGTCATCGTTTTGCTTAACATGTTGATTGTTACGCGTTTGATTGGTTTATTTCTGCGTACTTTTTTTTATTTCTATTAGAGTCTGATTGACTTAAATCATGTATTCGTTAATTATGTATGTCATACAAGGGTTCCTATTACAGTGCAGAGTGTCATGCGATGGCTGTCATAAAACCTGATAATAAACAATTAGTGTTATCTACTACCACACAAATAAAAGCATGCTTCTTCATTCATCTTTATTACACACCGTAAACAGTAATTAGCCAAACCTGTAGATAACAATTCCACGAAACTTTACTGCAGAGTCCAATACTAAACGCTTGATTTCATTTATTTCCTCTACTCGTTGCTCATTAACGTTGGAAATAAACTGTCGGCCTGCTTGATGAAAACTGATTCTTTTTGTTCATTGATCCCACTTCGACTACACTGTACATTTTATTGCAATGTTAGTTCAAAAGTTCTAATCCCAACAATTTATCTAACTTCCTTCAAAAACAGCAATGCAAACACATTAATTCTCTCTTCTTGTTCAACCTGATATATGCCCCTCTCTCTCTCCCTCTCTCCTTTTGCTTATAACAAAAGAAAAAAAACTCGACAAAGTCATAATAATAATCAGGTCTTTTTTAGGTCTGCCAACCTTCGAACATCCAATTTACTTTCAGAAGTACAAATATTAATTACAAGCGGTAATTTTTTAATTAAAGAAAGTAATACCAAACATTTCATCTACCAATAAAACTATATTTTTCACAGTCTCTATGTTTGTTTTCAACTTGTAATGTTCCTACTCTCGTTTCATCGCTTTAAAACATCATTTCGAACGTTATCTACTGTTTCCTTACTTAAAATGCCAAGTATATACATTATCACCCTAGAGCGATTTTCGCTACAATTACAATTATTTCACATTATCTCTTTCGCTTTTCTGTTTCCTCTTACCAAAGAGAATATACTGCTCCGTCTGTTATTCTGTATCCAACTTTTGGCGTGGGCTCTTCAGTCGTATTTTCTGCCAATATATTTCTCTTTATCTGAAAAGAAATAATCATACTCCACATTTCCTTTTTCTCGTCTAGTTAGAGAAATTCATCCATTTATTCACTACCAATTTTCTCTTCGATTTTCGCTAAGCTTCACATTTATTCCACAACTTCTATACAATTGTAATGCGCTCAATTTATTACTCATTAAAATTATATTTATTGTAGCTTAAAGTCCACTTATTTAACATTCTTTTGCATCTCAAACAGCTGTCTTAAAAATGCTTCTCTAGCATCATTCGTTTTTTTTTTTTTGTCCGTTCATTTCTTGTTACAATATGATCTCTTTGTCATGGCGCGCTTTACTCCTTGATGCCAAGGATGCTCGGAAAAACAATACTATTATCATAGTTATTCATGCAAATTTATACATGTAATAAAAATACATTAATAGTTCCATGTACACTCCCGTTGGCGTGACGTATTCCATATCACATCTTCGCTTGAGCAATCTTCTACATCCCTTTAGTGCTTATCTCGGCTGTCTTTGTTCTGCTTGTCCAGGTTACAGTGCCAGGTTGATGGTACCTACTTCCTTCGCCGTGTGCTTATAGCTGTCTCCGCAGCCGCATGCCCTGATTCAGACCGAACCTAGTGGCAGCCAAACCGTGTCAAGCAGGCGACCGGTTAGCGGTTACCCGCCGTTCCAATCAGCCACAGGCTACACGCTTTTCAACTTATTACGAAACGCCACTCATAAACGCTTTCCGTCGCCGCCTCTATTGAATATTACTGGCGCCGAGCTGTGACCATTTTCCTTTGACGCAACCAAGTCACTGACTTGCTTTCTTACGAGTGAATTAGATCTGAAATGATCCACCATGTCTCTATTAGTCTCGTGCATTCAGGGTTCTGTAAGTAGATTGTGTATATTAAATTTTTTAATAAATGCGTATGGCATTATTTATCAGGAGACCCTAATGGGTAATTCGCTGGTGTAACAGCATGCGTATGCGCCTCTGTCGTGGCTTTCCTAACCTAACCTGGTAATCCTACCAGGTGAGGGAGACCTAAAGTTTAACGTATAATCCAAACCATTCCTAGCGTACCTCACATGAACAACGTGATGCTTTGCCAGAGGGGAAGTTCAATTCCAAGCGCCGCGAAACTGCCAGCTGAGACCGGGATTCGAACCGGGGACCTTCGTTCCCCACTCACGCGCCGTAACCAACTGGCCCCTCATACCACTTGTATTAAGTTGAATCTACTAAAAAACTTTTAGTAAATCCAATAATGATTTTTAAATATTTTTAGTTTATGCGAAATTGCCTTTCGAATGGAACATAAAAATAAAAAATAATATATATATATGTATACAGGGTGTTACAAAAAGATACGGCCAAACTTTCAGGAAACATTCCTCACACACAAACAAAGAAAATATGTTATGTGGACATGTGTCCGGAAACGCTTACTTTCCATGTTAGAGCTCATTTATTACTTCACTTCAAATCACATTAAACATGGAATGGAAACACACAGCAACAGAATGTACCAGCGTGGAATGTTTCCTGAAAGTTTGGCCGTACCTTTTTGTAACACCCTGTATATATATATATAAATAAATAAAATTCAATACAAAGAAATACGTATTTATATTTTTTAAAGTATTTTTTATCGCATATTTACTATCCGAGACATGATATTCTTTGTTTAAATATAGATAGGCAGTTTTTTCTGAGAAAAAAATGCCTAAACTATAAAACTTGTTAAATAACTCAGTTTACTAATTTGTGTAAACCATAGGTATCACAATGGTCACTGTAGTTTTTCTGCGAATCTTCGGAAATCGCAAACAAATGTAAATTTGGAAAGAAAAAAATTCGGGTCAATAATTTCGGAAGTAAAGGAAAAGTTTTCTATAGTTCTTCACGAAAAGCTCTTGCAAATTGTGTTATAGAAAGTAAAATCCAGTCACTTTTAAGAATTTTCATTTGAGACCCATGAAGATTATCTGCAGGATAAATTTCCTTCATCCTGCACCCAACTACTTTCACCTCCTTGAATTTAGTATAAGGCAATCAATGATTTTATTTCTTTACTTTTAAACAAAAATCTCAAGAAACACTACGAAATCAACAAGCATAATATGAACATAATTTCAAATTGTAATCAAATATAGTTATCATGGAGCCAGAGGGTTCATCAATATAACACAAGCACATGACTTTAAATTGCAAGTTAAATCTATCTCAGTAAAACGATGGGTAGAACGTTGACTCCTCATTTCTATAGTGATAGCTGCAGAAACTTTAAGTTTGGTGCGTTACCAGTTCTGTTGTTCGCGGAACGGTAGACGTAACGTAGACAGTGCCTCCAACATCATCAACACAGAATACACATACAATGACTTTTATATCAGCCATGAACACTCATCTACAAGGTGATGCTTGTACTGTACTAAAATGTAACTCTGCCCTACTCCACTTAGAAAATTATCTAGTCGCAAAAGCTTCGCTTCCAGCTTCGGGATAACTGCTCTTCATTTTGGCTCTTCCGGTTTCCCAGGCCAAGGCGTCTGATCTTGCATCCTAGAAAAGCGTCTGTTCTACTTCCAAGCCCCAGTCTTTAGCTGCCTCGGTTCTTCGGTGGGGATCGAAAAGCTCCAATCAGGGACTACCACCACACTGTCTTCACCGAGATTGGTTGTCTGTGGGAACAAAGAAACTAATAATTTTTATCATTCATAGCTAAATTATCACTTGATTAGCTGTGTCCAACTTTCTTTTATAATCCTCTCCCTATCAAATAGCTGTATACTTTACTTACTGGTCAATGACTGCTTGGGCGAGACAATTCTCGCCACCTTATACGTTGCTCGTGTGCAGATACGAGTTATTCAGATTAATTCCAGTTTTATCAACTACCTGGATCAGACAACGTTGTTGCACCCCAGTACCAATATAGCCATGTATTATCTCATAACAGCGGAGACTTAAGTGATTAAATTTCACTGAGCATGTAACATCCTTCTGGTCTAAATATCTACACACGCTACAACGTTGTGAAACGTGCAGACTGAAATTATAAGAGAAAAAGTGTAGAACACTATCCGTAATCTACACTGCGAAGGACGTTGTGATTACGGCAACGAGGCACTGCTAATTATATCTGCTAATAACCGTCTTACTGGCATTTAAACTGCCGAGGTTATGAGACCTACAAGAAAAATACCATGTTAAATACCATAGAGAACAGTGAGAAAGTTGCAGGTTCTGCCCAGAACTAAAGGAGTTGACTACAGTTCAGA
The DNA here is from genome assembly GCA_031002005.1 of Vandiemenella viatica. NCBI lineage: Eukaryota > Metazoa > Arthropoda > Insecta > Orthoptera > Morabidae > Vandiemenella > Vandiemenella viatica. Next base: position 108,866,471 of record CM061914.1, on the reverse strand, counting down.
ATTTTACGTCTGACGTTTATAACCTCATCGAAATGAGTGCTGCAGTGAAATATTTACTGCTTGAGATGTGAAAATAATTTTATTCATTCCTTTTTTTTTTTCTTTTTTTTTACATTTTAGCATCCTTGGTGTAGGTTTGCCTGGAAGAAGTAGATACTCGTATCTATATGATCAAACACTTTACACAAACAATGTGTTTTAAAATTTCCTTCATTTTGGAACCGTAATTATCGTTTATAATTCATAAGAACGGTGGGAGTTGTGTTTACGGCCTTAATGAAATGTTAATTTGACTTTATTTTATTCACAAAGAGAATAATCATCGAGAATTTCTATTGAACATTTCTTACTGCACGAAAGTAGATTTCAAACCAATCATTAAGTAGTTATTGTGCCATAAAACAGTTGCATAAGACACTATCTCACTCATTACAGATTTTCTTCATTAAGGGGCATTCATTTTTTATGGGGCAGTATGTTAATTACATAGCAAAAAGATACTTATTCATATTATTTCAAAGTTTGACTAAGTAATATCGGAAAACCCATTTGAGGGCCTAATTCGGGCAGTGGTTAGGTCTAAACTTAAAATATGTATGGTTAAACTTAGATACGTGCTTAACCCAGCAGCATATCTCCTTGCAGAAATTCGGCTCCTCAATATCGCCCTTCAACCCTTCATTTTTGTTTCCAATGCATTAGAAACGGCGTCTGTGATTTTTTTGCTGTGATGTTTCCCATCAAATTGAAGTATTTAAACCGCCTCAATATGGTGTCAGGATTAGGAAGCTAAAACAGTCCATACAATGCTGCATCTGTTCCTGAAATATTGCAGAATACAATGCTTCAACCAAGCCTTAGATGTTAATGTTTGGATCCGGCATTGAAGGACTTGGCTTCGGCTAACCGGATTTCTGTGGTTTCTTGAAATGATCCTAAATGAACAAGAGCTAAAAAAAAATTTTCATACTATTGCCTTACAATGTCTCTGGTTTGTCACAATGACAGTATCAGAATCGTAAATATCAAAATTGTAACTTTCGAATGAACTTTAATGCCTGAAAAATAACCTAGCCAATTAAGAACAATTAAGAGCCGAGAAAGAACTTTAATTTAAAGAAAAAAAGAATAATAGCGTGAATTTTGTATTAACTATTGGATATTTCTGAAAGCCGTAAGAAATCCTAGCTTCCATTACAGTCGCTCTGTATTACTCCGAATATTCGAGTAAATGACAGTGACGTGAGGTTGCTGTTTGGATTGTGATGCATATGGTAATGAAGAAAAGAACCAACCGCACTTGAATTTTAAGTTTTAATCTCCGTTGCCTGGCTTATATGACATTTCACAGTTAATCCGACAAATGACGGAGCGCTGTGATTCTGGATATCTGCGAACGATCTTGAAAGACTGTGAGAATTTAGTAGTTTATCAGCGCTTTATGGCTTTACACCTTATCGACGTTGAGGTCATAAGAGGCGGAAAAGAAATGTCGGCTATGGTATTTTGAAGGAAACATCCCGGTATCTGACTGGATTGATTTTGGGAAACCATTTAAAACCCAAATCTGGAAGGCGGGCGGGGATTCGAACCCACAGTCTCCAGAATGCGAGACCACTCGCCCACCACACTCGGTCAGCCTAAGACATCCAAAAACGAGTTCCGGCTTCTTCTGTCAGTAGTCTTCACTGCTTTGTCAATTGACAAGTCCTTTACTTAACCCAAATCTTCCCAGCATTCAGAGATTCATTTTAAACAGTGCTTTTGCCAACAGTCCTCATCTATGATTACCAAATCGGTTCAAGATCAAACCTTCTTTTTCGTTGCTTCTCTTGGTTTCAGGATTATATGCCAAATCCAACCGATATTGCTTAGGTTTAATTTTTAATTGAATTTTGCTGATTATAATTATTTGCGATTAATAATTCATGTTTAGAGGTAGGAGAAAAAAAATAATGTGAGAAGTGACAGGTAGAAAGTATGACAGAAATGCGAATCGCCTAGAAGCGAGTGATTGAAGCCAGTAATTTACGATGCAGGGTAATATATGGGTAGGCTTTTTATTGACGTCTGCACATTAACCACAGTGCTGGGCGGTCGGTGCCCAGGGCGGTATTCAGGAATGCGGACCCTGCGGTCACGGCAAACCAGCCTCACACCCTCACCTGGCTCATGTAGCCACGCCTTGCAGATAATAACCACAATGGTCAATGCAACGCCATGTTAACTGGTCACTAGCCGAAGTGGACTATTTTGTTCCTATCCGGCAGTTCTATCATTATCGTGGCGCCACAATCTGGTAACGAATTCTAATAGAACTCGACGAAACAAATCGAAAATAAAGAATATTTTTTTTTGATATCTTGCTTGGTTTTCGAGATATAGCATCTTCAAAATAAGTTACAGGTGTAGTTCCTTGTGACCTTTCTTCTGGCCCAGGCCGTATTTGAACCTAACAGCAATCACTAGGAAGAAAATAAAATACCTATAGTGCATTTCTACAGTGAAGATATAGTGGTTTTGGTGAATTTTTTTTTCTGGTCCAGGCCGGATCTAACACCAACCTCCTCACTTTTGAGATACAATATCTCGAGAACTAAGCGAGATATCAAAATATATATATTGTTTATTTTCGATTTAACTCGTCGAGTTACGTACGAATTCATCATCAAATTTGGATATGGCGAAATTTTTTTTCTAGTCCAGACCGCATTTCCACCTAACCACGTCAATTTTCAGGTACAATATCTCAAGAACTAAGTGAGATATCAAAAAAATTTATTCTTAATTTGTCTTGTAGAGTTACATAAGAATCCATCATCAAATTGCGGTGCCACGGTTATCGCAGAATCCCCCCCTATCCTTAACAAACCTCACTTCGACATAATTGCGTTATTATTCCGCTGTAGTTATCAATGTTTTCTTGGTTCTCAGGTTTGATCCGCGTTGATCGATTGAAACAAAACGCTTAGCCATCTTGCTGCGGGTTTGGTCTGAAGAAAAATATACCATCCTAGGTTTCACTCAACTCGATAACTATCCGATAATAAAGGAAGTAAAACACTTTGCAATTGTTCCACAGCTGTCCAGAACTGTCGCGATATAATTTTCGAAGGAGGATTTGGCCACAAATTTCTTCAGACTAACCTCTTAAACTATGGACCATAGCATGTATTGTATGAAACTGTAATATAATATAATTACTGATTCAGTCAAAGAATGGCACAAACTGCGTCAGGTTAAGATATAAATATCAACAGACAAGCAAAATGTTTATAGAATGCTAATTGTTTCGTAAATGGCTTTTCTACTCTAATCGAACTTCTGCGTCGGTACAACATGGTAATGATTTATTTTAGTTAAAAGTTGTTAAGCAATACATTATCTCTGACTTTAGCGTGGTGGGTGAGCGGTAACGATCTGGCCTCGCATTCGGGAGGACGCAGGTTCGAATCACCGTCTGGTCATGAAGATTTTGGTATTCCATGGTTTGTCGAAATACTCCTGGCGAATGTCGGGATGGTGCCTTCAAAAGGTTATGGTAGAAATCCTTCCTATTCCTTGCCTCCAGTCCTTTCTCGCCTCTAATGACCTGTCAATAAGACGTAAAGCCATAATAAAAAATAATGAAAAGCCCTACAAATTAAATGAAGACAGAGTTTTGAATCTGAAATGATTTCTTTACTAATTATAACAGGTTTGTGTAATATTAGACTTTTGTATTTAATTACTCAAAGATATGATTGTCAAAAATTCAATGGCTGGTTATGTTTCATACATTAACGCCCAGTCGCCAATCAGAATTTCGGTTTTTACGATTCTGATATTGTCATCTCTGACGAACCAGAGACATTGCAAGAAAACAGTGAGCTTACTTTTGTTTTAGATGAGTAGCTAACGATTTCAACATTGCCAGAGATATAACAAAAATCATAACATCCTTCAGCGCACTTTTGTTTCATTCCTTCAACTGTTCCACCGATGCTGCATGGTCTATGTTTTGATGCGCAGGACTTCAAACCCGTGGACATGAAGAGCGAATTGTACCAACACTGTAAGTACAATTACCAGTTACCTGATGTTAAGTACAGATCGAACTTCGATAGTATCTTGCTTAGACACGAAAAGAAATTGTTTTTACTACAATTTTATTTTGTTATAGTTATAATTTTTTTATTACATATGACATTGCAATCTTTCGAATACAGCAGGTAGTCAAGTATCTGTTTCAATATGCACCGCGGCCAAGAAAATAAACACACTGCCACACTCGCTTCTAATATCTTTTATCTTCTCTGTGTACTCTAAATTCATTATCATTATTTTTTCCAGCATATGGCTCCTCCCTTACATTAGATTGTATCGGAGATATTTCTTCTTGTTTTGCAATATTCAAATCATACTGTCTTCACTACAGATTAGCCAGGGAAAGAGAAGAAATCTTCTAATAATTGTATATTTGTAGGAAGTATATGCGACACGAAAAATAACAGACACAACAGAAAAGTTTGTTAATCTGTTCTGCGGCACATAATTCGCTTACGTACTTTTTGATCAAGGAAAAAATATATTTAAAGGTAATGATCTAGATATTTTTCGTTGTTAAAATAGCATAGGATTTCTAAGATTGAGTTCGATAAATTCTTGTCTGGGGCAAAGTTGTTTGCTCAGGGCTCAAATCTTGTCAGCTTCAGTTTCAACAGTGCATTTCGTATTAGTCACTCAGATCCTGGTTTCTTGCGGATTTTATTGTAACCCTGATTCAGGCCGACTTAGAGGAGATGAGCTATTAAAGTAATGAACGAGATGAGAGCCACGTGTTTAAATCTGAGGGAAAAGAAATGGAACGTGATTTTATTTGTTATATAGTGGCCAGCTTCTATGTTCGATGCAAGTGTTCTATGGAAGAATTGCAGAGAGACAGGTTTAGAGGAAAAACAAGTAGTAGATATTTATTTATTTAAAGGTTTATTTAGCCTGGCAAGATTAGGACTGTCAAGCCCTCTCTTACATCATACCAGGTGTTTACAATAAATAATATACACCTTACACAAACTAACAGTATACAACACTAATGTAACATTTGGCCTAAATCAAATTCAAGAGTAATACTAACAAAAAAAAACTTAATAATATTAATGAATAAAATACTGACTTAGAACTTAATACTATTCGTGTTTAACTAGTTAATAATTTAATGGTATAAACTAATGCAAGTGGAAGTTAAAGAAGTAAATGGTACAAACTTAATACTAGTAGGATGAAGAGACAAGACACAAACTAATAATAGGGAAGGCAGAATAAAGAGGTGGACACTGTATACATCAATATTATTCAAATCTAAAAATTAGGTTATGTATGGAAGGAGATATCTTTTAGCTAGTGCTCCAATAAATAATGCTTTCTCAAAAGAGTTTTAAATGGGCCGATTTTTTGGGTAGTTCTAATTTTTAGGGGAAGATCATTCCACAGTCTAGCCGCTGAAATGAAGAAGGAATTGGCTAGGATTTCCGAGCTGTGGGAGTGGATGGTTAGTATGTTTGAGTTCAGGGATCTGGTGTTAATATTATGAGAAAGTCCTAGGTATGAGATATTAGAACAAAGGTATGCGGGAGTTTTCAGATGTATGAGGCGGTGAAGGAGACATAGAGTGTGGAATCGTCGTCGATCCCAAACGCGCAACTCTCGGATTTAAATGAAAGTAGGATGCAGTAGTTATGCAGTAATTAAACTGGTAGCAAATGTGTTGGCTATTGCGCAGTTTAACGAGAGACCAGTTTAGCAAGTGTCTCAAAAACAGATGCATGATTTCTTCACAGAAAAATAACTACACACGTTTTACATCGCAGACTGTACACACTTTTAGTGCTGTCACTTAAAAAGCTATTTTAAAGACCCACTGGTCGTAATTATATTCTCCGGACTTTCTGCTGAGTTTTCAAATATACATAAATCGTCCTTTCACCTTCGCATATCTCTCATAAACTGGATATCCAGTTATTTGTTTTACATATTATAAACTTTGCTTAATCTACATTTATTTGTATCAGTTGTTTCCTTGACTAACAAATCAAACATCTATGTTAAGTTAAAACGTTACCCATCATACTACTTCTTGTAAGATTTTCATGCAAACATTTTTTATCATTCATCAGATTAACAAGATATTTATCCTGTACTTTATCTGTCCATAAGTACCACATTTCACACTCTCCAATTTTTATTTTTCTTGTATAATAAGGGAGCGTCCACGAACTACGTGGCTCGATTTAGGGGAGAAGGGGTTGATTGAAAGGCTACGCTGGGTAGGTGGTAGGGGGGGGGGTTCAAGTCAGGCCATGTAGCTTTCCAGTCATATCATTTTTCACAGTTAAAATGAGTTACAGAACACACAACAGCATGTGAATTTTCATTTCCTTCATTTAATTATTTCCGTATGTAATTTACAATAGTCTGACAAGAGAAATCAAAAGGGCAAAAAGCCACGTGCAACGTGGGTGGGGAGGGGGGGGGGGTAGAGGCAAAACCACGTTGGACTACGTGGGGGGAGGGAGGGGGGATTCACAGAAGGGCAATGGATACGTGGTTAATGGATGCTCCCTAATGCGAAATTTCTCTTCCACAAAGCAACATGATTCATATATTTACAGTTTACGAAAATTGTTTCTGGTCTTTGATGTCAAACGGCTCTCTAATAGTTATACTGTTTCTGCTAATTGCAATCTGCTTTTGCTACAGTTTCGCTTTTGCTATCCATCAGGGGAATCGTGTTATAAACAAAACCTACTGCTAATCTCAAACATTTACAAGACGGGACTAGAAACGTGTGTCAGGATTTAAAGTTTGAGACCATCCGTCTACGTGATGACATGTAATTTTCCTGTTATGTTTTTAATAGTCTTTCTGGCATTTCTCATGTCGCGAGTCGGTGCTTAGGCGGCGTGTTGTAGACACGCGTCAGCGCACGAACGCTCACGCACTATCCGTCAAGGTCACACGACCTTTCATGTCTGCCAGTACACAAGTTAGATTCAGCTAACCGGCATCATGTCGTTCGCACAGTATCAAAACGACTTTTTCGTAGACAAGTCTTCTACTCGGTTTGATGATAGTTTAATGTTTGTAACACACTACCAACCTAATAAAAGTAATTCTCTGCGTGAAGTTGCTCGGACCTTATGCTTTATCAAATCGTTTCGTTCGTTTGGTGGCGTTGGAGAATGATTTCGCAACATCTGTCAGCTGATGCAAATCCAGACATTGATGAAAAATGTATAATAGAGAACATTGAAAGATAGTATGCACCTTGTTCAGATCTTAACTCTTCCCATATTTCTGAATGATTTTTTCATACAGACAAATGTTCATCATTTTGCAGCGTTTTATAAAGTTTATAAGATCAGTTTTTGGCAGTATTTCATCGTGAACTTATTTGATAAACATATTTCTTCTTGGTTGGACTGAAGCCTTTTCCTCCCGTCAGTGAAATATACACTATTTCCATCTTCTCCTCCGTTTTGAAGCTCTTCTTTTTCCTCTTAATAACATTATCGCTACATATTATAGCAAGTTTATTATGGCCGATTCTATCGATTTTTTTTCAGTTCTAAACTGCTCTTCATTCTCCTAAATTGTTTAATTCATTTATTTTTCCATGTTTATATGTCTTATAATTTCTTTTTTTTATATAATCACACAGTACCTTTATTTTTTAATTATTATTATTGTTATTATTATTATTACTTCGCGATTCACTAAAAGTGTGTGGCGGAGGGTGCAATGCGCCTATCCGAAAGGGTAATAGTTTGGAAGGGATATACGGGATATGGCAGGAGGCGCCCATGGGCTATTGTGAGGAACCATTCCATCATTCGCCTGGAGTGATCCAGGAAAACCATGGAAAACCCAGATCAGGATGGTCGGAGTACTTTATCGAAAGCTATTCCTGTCGGATTTTAAGTTTACTCGCCCGGTAAATCCTTTCTATTCCATTCCCTAATCGCTCGTGGGAAAAATGAGTTCAGAAACGAATCGGTTATGGCCCTGATTTCTCTTATCTTATTTTCGCGGTCATTCCGAGATATAAATGTTGTTGGTTGTAATATTTGTTTGCTGTCATTCCGAAATAAGTCAATCGTGAATTTTTCAATTAGCTTCTGTCGAGAGCAACGCCTTCGGTGTTCCAGGTCTTCCCAACCTAACTCCTTCAACATCGCACTTACGTTTTCCCTCCAACTATATACTGTATACCTGTTAATCTGCGTGCCCAGTGTGCTAACTTATTTTTTTTGCAATTGTTTCCTATTATCTTAGAAACCAGTATTAAATTTACTCAAAAATATGCTATCTGTGAACAGTATAATAGAATCGGCACAACTTCATGAAAATATGAAACAAAATAAAAGAACAACCCAAAGTCGAATGACTTACTAACCATCCAATGGATTATATCTGATACGAAACGTGTTGTACTTAATGTCAAATGTACTGGATTCATCGACAGATCAAATATATTATCGTTACCTTCTCACCGCTATTGTTTCATAATTTTTAAGCTGGACGGTATCGCACTTATATTAAGTTCCAGTCTTAGACTAATTATTACCAATCACAGCTGACCAATCAGTTTCTTCCACCCACAGAGTCAAGGTCAATGTCAAACACGTCACTGTCATAAACAATCGTTTCTTTGCATGCAAAAGAAGCAATACTCATAAGCAAATTAGAGCGTTTGTACTTGCGCAATGTTCGACTCAGCAACTTTTGCATCAGAAGCAATCATTGTCTCATCACCAACCTCGAACTTCGGTAATTAGCAGTACCAATAAGATAGCTGCAATCAGCATATGTAAAAACACGTATCCTGATTACCCATCAAAGTCTGCATTGCTGCATAATTTGTAATTCGATGTATCATTCTAGCAGAATTTTTTTTCTGTTTTGAAGTTTCTCCACGTCACTGTATCAGCTGAAAGGACAAGTAATAAAGAAATATTTACAGGCTGCATCTTAGAATGTCTGTTTCATCTGTACGAGCAAAATAAGAGAGTGGAAGAAATGTTTCGTTGCAGTCAGGCGTTAAAGATTACTTTCTGATTCATATTTCTTAAAGGTATTACTTACCTCTGTTTGCTGTTTAACCTTAGGTTTCATTTCAACCAATTTATTACGAACTGTGTTAATAAGAACTGCGAAGGAATCAGAAAGGTGGTAATCTGCATATACCAAGTGCGAACGTTGTTGTAAGTACATTGTGCGTCTGAGGATGAATGGAGAAAGTTGAAAGTAATCCTTGTCATTGAATGCTATTGATCATACGAAAGTGTCCTGTATTGCATTGTTTAGCTTGCATGGGAGAGTACGAAAGAGCAAAACCCACAGTTTTCTGTACCTTTATCAACTGATATATTTAATGGGCAGAATTTTCAGATACCTATGAAGAGTAAGTTTTAAAAATAGATCTTAAGGTGTAAAATATTCTCAATGACTACATGCGTTACAGTAATATGATTTTCCATGGTTTTCTGAAATCAAATACTGGAATGGTACCTCCCTCGAAGATTATTGATTATTTCCTTCTTGTGCTTGCCCATGGTGCTATCACAACTCTAGTAACTTCTGTCTCTTGATAAAAATTAATGTAGTAATTACGAAGATTTAAACATCGACTTGCTGCCAATCTAACGGTTCTTTTACGAAAGTAATTACTAGTTAGCGAAAGTTACATTTGTTGTAGAATATATCGAAATGCAGGTTCATACCGTCTGTAAGAAAGCGATGTGGCATTATTATTATTTGAGATTTACTAACATTAATGTGACAATACTGTTATTAGTGGTTTGGAATACCTACGTACATATGTCTGAAATTTGTTGGTTTCATCAGTTTAGTCAGTAGTTTTTCTCGCATTCAGTGTTATTCGCTGACCAAGATATCAGTATTTTTCCAGTGTCCTCCCCCATTGGTCAGAGCCCGATTGTTTCAGAAATTGCACATATTTGTGATCAGTTATCATCTGATTGCATGACGATAGTTGTTACCAAGAAGATCATCGAGGTGTAGAAGGATCATTCGAATTTGGTGTGTAAAGTTCGAGAATCTACTTCAAAGAACACTCACAAAAGAACTGTATTAACTACGTAATTTCTTCTTCCTGAAATATGGTATGTTGACCCTTTATTAATACTGATACTGCACTGAATATCAGACGAGAAACGTCTTAAATATGCTATACTTCTTATTTTCTCTATTGGCGCCGTATATTGAAATGAATGGGTTGTAACTATGATACGCCCAACAATCATCACACAATATGCTATGAAGTGTAGTGTAATGTGAAGATTTGGGCTAGTTATGTTCATTGTGCATTGTATGTGAAGTTTCAGGGTCAAATTCAAACGGAGTTATTGATAAATGACACCGATACACGCAATATTCATAACAGGTTGAACAACTGCTTGTTCTAACAACTTTATTACCCTAACTTTTCTCAGAACTGATTTGGCGGCCAGGAACTGACAGAATCAGCTTTATGTCTCCTCTGAGACACGGAAGAAGAGATTAGTGTTTCCGGAAGTCTGCGGTTTTCAGCGTTGAGGTCCACTTGTGTCAAGGACTACTGGATGAGGCGTACTTCGTGATTCACGAACTTCTGCGAGTTTCGTTGTGTACTTTGCTGATCTCAGCTCTCGTCGTTTTAACATCTCCGGAATGGGAAATTGATTACTCACGATGTCTGACACACAAGCGAAGAAGCAAAGTGAGCCATGATTTTGGTGATGTCATTTCAGTTTATACATCTTTAACATATAGCTATACCGTCACTGCATTGCCTTTGGCTCTGTTCTGACTCGTTTTCCGAATAACCGAGAGCATTTACTTTCGTACTTTTAGATTATTTCACATTTACATTCCACACTGTAAGTGAATGAAACCTTTACAATTTTAATAACTGATTGTTGCCTTTGAGTCTCATGCTCTGTCAACATTTCCATTTATTTTTCAATTTATTGCTAAGTGTATTTAATGATCAATCAAAAATTTCGTTACACATAAATACTCATCCTTTGAATCGTTGACTTGGCGGTTCTAGTTCAAATTCCTAACACCAGAATGCTGTTAATAATTCCGGTAGAAAGCGTTACAACGCTTGTTGCTCAGGACATTTGATGCATAATCTAAGTCGTCGATTTCTGTTACATTTTCTAGTGTGTATACTTGGCTACGTGAAGAATATTTATTTCCTTAGTTGCTTTCTCTAATCTCTAGAGAGAGGTAGAAAGTATGTTGTCTCGTAAAGACTACAGAAAGCGAAAATTTAGCAGAAGTGCGGGGAAATAAATTTAACGTATGACAAAACACTTTCTTTCAGCACGCTTTCTTCTGGTTCTATGCCAGTGCTATAAAGATTTTGCATCACTTATTACGGATTTTCAATTTATAGTTGTTACTAGTTTCAATTCAATATCGAAACCCAAAAGTTCTGTATTTCAGGATCACAAGATGAGCTATGTAAGCTGTTTGCACGACGAATCTCAAGAAATGGTTTGGTGTCTTGCCGGATCACCTTCGGATTCTTCGTTGTTAATAAACAAGTTTTATCTCCAGTTTTAAAAAGAATACCATAAAAATTAATCCACGGTCTGCGCACTTCAAAGTGCACTGTTATATCCAGAAAATAATTTTTTGAATAAAGCTTTCTCGGGTAGCTACCTGAGAAAGTTTTATTCATTTACAACGCCGAGAAAATCTCCAGTCTTACAAATAATTTTTTGTTATCAAAGGAGATGAACAATATGGCAAAACTTTTTAGTTGCACCATATCTAATAGAAGTATTCTTAGATTGTTTCTTTAAGTGAAACAATGCCTTGTAATGTAACTGTAGATTAAATGTTTCGGAATGGTTTATTCTGGTGCGTTTCTCCAATCAATATGGGTATTCCAATAAAAATATAGAGTTGACTCTATAAGTATCAATTTAGAGCACAGTCCATTTTCTTTGGGCCTGCAATTAAATTAATTGCGGGAAAAATACATATATTCGCCCCTGGAACTATGAACCACATCAGAGGTGATGTCTTCTGTTTCGTATAATTTTCGTTAATGCAAATTTTGAACACCTTACCGAATAGATTTTGCCAATAACGTCCCAGGGGTTTAGCACAGAGCCGGTTTAATCTCCCGCGTAGTGGAGTATTTGCCTGCTAAACCATTTTGTGAATGTACTGTTTGTTGCTAGGGTAAGATGGGAGTCGTTAACTGTTTGCAAAGCGGGCCTGACCACCTTCTTTCTGTCACTTTGCGACCGGCGTGACTCTGCAAGTCTGTCTGCAGTATTCCGTTAGCGGTCGTCGCTCCATCGCACTTCGTGAAGTCATTCTCACGGCAAAGGTTTTTGCCTCAAAGCGACGTTTTTGATTTCACCAGGTTGCTTTGCTCTCGCTGTGGAAAAACGTAGTGCAATCATCAACCGAATGTTGCGTTATAACATACACAAAACTTTTTTTTATATAGAGCAGAAGCCATTTTCACATAAAACACGTGGATACAAATACCGATATGTTAAAAGCTTTATCTACAAAAACTCTAGTTGCTCTCACGCTGCTATTAAGATTAGTTTCTCTTCTAGTAGTAAAGCAGCTTGAAAGCAGATGATCATACTACTTACAGAGGCGGTTCAAGGTCATTCTGCTCTATCCCCACTCTGCTGCCCTTATCCCTACATCTGAAAGGGAAAGAGTACCTGCTGACAATTTTGCCACTTGCCTACTTGGACACAGCGTCTGGTCGCAGGATTAGGCAACAGGGGGTAAGGAGCGAAGCAACAGGAACATGACATTGAGTCGCCAGTTGAGGGTGAACAAAGTAAAGCGTCCAGCTTGTGGAAGGAATTGCGTAGCTCTACCTTTACCAGTCCCTATAGGGGGCGACGTTAGACTTTATATAAGAGATGTTAATAACTTTGCTTTAAGCAAGGGAATTTATGAAGCTCAGTTGACCTTTCATAAGAGATGAAATTTTATGTTAGCCTACTAGCAGCTGACCTTACATACTGCTTGTTAAGTGGGCTAAATGTTTCAACAGGTATACTCCCATAAACCCTCTATTATAGTGGCTCCCCACAGACCGTGGTTTCTTAGGCCGCATAATGCAACCACCTCCCCAGCACGTCGCCTAGTGTCGTTTCAGCTGCCCGAGCGTTCGATGTTTACCGACTGGACGACGGATTGCGGCGCGCCATCCCTGCCAGCAAAGGCGGCTCCCTTCCCACTGGCCGCTATTGACAGGTAGACCGGCGCGGCCGGCAAATGCACGGGACATGGGAAGCTACCTTTAGAGTTCATTCAATATTTGGAGCATGACACATTCCAGATATATCTAACATAGAGAAAGATTAATTTAATCCACGAAATTTTCAGCCACGGATTGCTTTACACGGAAAGTGTGAGTTAATTCAGCCATTCTCATTTACGATGTACCAAGATTTACCAATGCTACTGAGTACTAAATAAGCTTGCATCGTTATAAAGTTGTTGTAATCTGTAAGGTTGTATGTAAATTAACCTATATCCCTCCGCATGTTAGTGTTCATTTACAGTGACAGCATAGGCAAGTGCTCAAATTCTGACGTCGATCCACTGGCCAATCCATTTAGTGTTTAGATTGTCTTCTAGAATAGAGTTCACCAGTACTGTAGTTGCCCGTTGTTTATACTTGAAACACACAGATTTCAGAAGCAAAATGACATGAAAGACGGATTACATATTTACATCTTCCACAGACAGGATTGTGACATTCCACTTACTTCTGTAGCAATAACTTTAATGAACACAATTCCGACAAGGTTTAAACCATTACAGAAAAGAAGCAAACAAGTTGAGTCTAGTACAAACATTGCTTTTGAACGTCTTTAACTGTGTTTTTACTTGCATCAAATTCTATTTTCAGTTTTTTTTTCTAGGTCTTGTACGGCTTGTCGACGTCAAGGTGATTATAGCCTGGATAGGTAGTGGGCAAGAAACCTGAATGAATTCGGCTATGGCCCGACGCTGATTTAACCAGCACCTACCGAATGCTTTTCAGTTTCCGAAAAATGTCTTGATTCACCGCCGCTTTCTCATTATGTATCTTAGTGGTCCAAGACACTGTTATCTTAATTTCGGGAAGAGTTCCTGAGCTGAGCGACGTTGCACAGTAGTTATGTGGTTAAATTCGCTGACGAGAAACCGGATTTCAATTCTACGTATACCCCGATTTAATTCAGTGACAACTTTTTACAGTATAAAATACGGAAGCGTTTTTACAACCATTTTCAACCCTTGAACTATTGTGTTGTCAAAAATAATGCTGCGGACCACTAACTTAAATGGCCCTAATGTGTATGTTATTATCATCTAGGACATATTGTATTGTATCATTATAACATAATAAATCTTAAACCATTCCTTGAATTCTTGTGGAAACACAGTTATGAAACTGGAAGTGAACTATTAATTCTGTCCAGACTCTTAATATTGAGTAACCAAATGAATAATACGACAGACCTATATGTACAAAATAAAATAAAGGACATTATACCTTATACTTTTTTTTATTTTTGTTTACTTCACCAGTCTTACGTTACCATCCCTATCACTTACCTCCGTACCTCACACCTACTACAATTTTTTTTTTTTTTAACTGCTTTACGTCTCTTTTTAACATCGAGGTCTTTAGAGACGGGAAAGGATGGGGGGCAAGGATGGGGGCAAGGAATGGGAAGGAATTCGGCCATGGCATTTTTGAAGGAAGCATCCCGGCATTTGCCTGGAGTGACTTTGGGGAAACCATGGAAAACCCAAATCTGGATGCCCGGACGGGGATTCGAACCGCCGTCCTCCCGAATGCGAGGCGAGAACGCTAACCGTTACACCGCCCTGCTCGGTCCTACTACAAGACCCTCAGAAAACAGTCATTAACATAATCCTTGGACGAGCGGCGTTATTTTTTATGCCAACTGGAAATGAGTAGACTGTTGTAGGAACAATGCTGTCTTAGCTTTATTCCGTAAATGCCAGATTTTTGCCTGTTTATTGAAACATTCAGGAGTTTTAAAAAGTTGAATTGATAGCCTATACTCGCTTATAGCCTTATACATTATCTAAATTTATAATATTTTCCCTGCGAACCAAATTAACGATCTTCGTGAACCACATGCTGGGAATACTGCTCTTCGGAATTTCATTGCTCTCCATATTCTCCGTTGTAATGTTCTTGATGCTCAAACAAAAATCATAATTGCAAATATTTGTAAATACTGAGTAGTATCGTTTGTACTGTTCGTGTATGCAAACAATAATGATCTGTGATCACCTATGGATCCGTCTCCCCCCCCCCCCCAGTGGTAAAGCTACGTATAATACCTGCCAGTGTGACTAAGCGTGTTTAAGCGCTACCATACTGTATATTGGAGAAACAAGGGTACCATTTTCGAAGCCTGGTCACCGCGTACCGACTATCCTCTACAACTATCTAGGCGAATGCTGGGACCGTTCCCAATTCAACTACGCATTTCGCAAACAAAACATACACTTGTTACACAGAACACGAATTTACACGTTTAAAAAACGTAGGTTAGATGCTCCGGGTTTCACAAATTCGGTTCTGATTCGGATAGGACACATGTCTCACCCCCCTCCCCCCCTCCCTCACTCCCAATCTCATGTAAAAACAGGGGGCAATGTCGCGTGATCCTTATGAGGCACGATACAGGAAATAAAACTGAGTAAAAATCTGTAATTGACAGGAAACTTCTGAGAGATATTTACTTCAATTATATTTAAAGTGTCTTATTTGGCCATTTATAATGCACATATCCTTCAGTGCCTCAGTGAAATAAGCAACCGGTCGTATCTAACTTAACACCACGTATTATGAACTTGGTCTTAATTCATGGATTTGTATTCAATTTACTAATGTTCCTATATTTATATGAGTGCTATAACGATAATTGGAGGTACTTCACTTCTTTCAGCTGGCAATACGAGAGTCAAAATTATTTTCTCCAAATCAGTTTACGATTCCTTAAACTCCGTCAATTTCCCCTCTGTTTTCATTGAAACTACCTGCTGTATAATTGTTACCCATGTATTGACTTATATACAGGGTGTTACAAAAAGGTACGGCCAAACTTTCAGGAAACATTCCCCAGACACAAACAAAGAAAATATGTTATGTGGACATGTGTCCGGAAACGCTTACTTTCCATGTTAGAGCTCATTTTAGTTTCGTTAGTATGTACTGTACTGTACGGACCAATTTCATGGCCCCCACGCTCTCCTGACCTCAACCCTCTTGACTTCCATTTATGGGGGCATTTGAAAGCCCTTGTCTATGCAACCCCGGTACCAAATGTAGAGACTCTTCGTGCTCGTATTGTGGACGGCTGTGATACAATACTCCATTCTTTAGGGCTGCATCAGCGCATCAGGGATTCCATGCGACGGAGGGTGGATGCATGTATCCTCGCTAACGGAGGACATTTTGAATATTTCCTGTAACAAAGTGTTTGAAGTCACGCTGGTACGTTCTGTTGCTGTGCCATTCCATGTTTAATGTGATTTGAAGAGAAGTAATAAAATGAGCTCTAACATGGAAAGTAAGCGTTTCCGGACACATGTCCACATAACATATTTTATTTGTTTGCGTGTGAGGAATATTTCCTGAAAGTTTGGCCGTACCTTTTTGTAACACCCTGTATATAACAGGATTCTTCCCTTAGTGCTTTCACGATTGCCTGATTCTTCTCGATGTGGCAATACCTTCGTATATTGGGAGAAAACCTACGGTTTATCATTCGTTTCTGGCGATAGTACCATTTTAAAGAACTTGCGAGCAGATAATAGGGTGAAAGGTTAGCGCTGAACCTGGGAGACCGCGGATTCCAAACACGGCCCAGTTATGCAGAAATTAGATTTTCATATTTCTCGGAAGTCAGTTCATGAGAATCCCATTAAAAGGCTGTTCCTTTCCGCTCCTTGACCGCAGTCCCTTCCCGGCTCTAAAAATGACCTGTACCCTGTTCACTCCGAATTGGCGACTGAAGGTCATTTTCCCTTGGCCCAGTTCCTACCTTTCCTAGCTGAAAGCTGTGTCCGCCAAATTTCCGCATCGCTTGTAGGGGTAAGAATAGTGTAGTGGGGATAGAGTAGACTGACCTTGAGTCGCCTCTTGTAACTTAACGGACTATAGCTGTCGACGTAATATAGGACCGTAACCAAAAATATGGCAGGTTAAGTTCAATATGGCGATCCCTCCTTTTTTAAGCTAATATCTTTTGAAGAAATAAGTTAGTTGTTGTTCGGTACGTGATATATTAGATAGTTGTTAGCAGTAGTTTCGACCTTATTTTCCCTACAGCTTCGTCACTTGTGACCGATGCTACCTGCTGTGCCCGTGCGGCGTTGGTTTGCTTCTGCAGTCGGCAGGCGCCTGGCCTAGTCGAGCTGGCTCGGCTGTTTCTTTCTCCTCAGCTGACGGCCGTCCTACTTACCGCTAAACGCTGGTCAGGCAGGTCGCCTCAGCTCACAACAAACACTCATACCAACTGCTGAGGCCCTCGCAGAAAAATTCTTTACTGTCATGTTCACAATTGTTTGAGTTAATATCGACTTTTAATATTCGCATTTTCACCAGCATTTGCATGGTTCTCTTCTGTATTAGGCTGTTCATCAGTAAAAATCAATTTTTTACTTGGTCGTGATAAGAATATAGTTAACGAAATGTGACACTAGGAGTAGGGTGTTGAAGTAGTGTAGTAACATCTGACTCAAATACACGACTAGATGAGCATCCCTAAAAAAGCTGGATAGGAATTTGTAGGATTTTTTTTCTGTCATCAGTATCTCTACTGGTTTAATGCAATCCTCCGTCTCTTCCTATGTTGCGCTAACATCTGCATTCCTCTCCAGTTCCTACCTTCAACTATTTTCTACGCTAACAAATTAACCAATCTTGCATGTCTCAAAATATGACATACTATCCTGTCTCTTCTTTCTGTAAGACTCTTCCACAAACTTCTTTTCTCACCCATCATTTCTAAAAATCTTTCATTTCGTACTTTATCTGTCCTTTTAATTTCCAACATTCTTGTATAGCACCAGTACGTAATATAACTAAGATAAAGTGAACAAAGAAACTGTTCTCGGGGCTTTTAGCCACATATAAATGTCACATTATGGGACGTTTCGCAGGAGTCCATCTGTCCACATATTCAACCCCTCGGAAAGCTTCGTTCTTATATCACTATCATTTAGGGAGTGTGCATAAACTACGTGGTTCGGTTTAAGGGGGAGGAAAGCTACGCTGGGCTACGTGGGGGGGAGGGGGTTCCATGCCAGGCCACGTTGCTTTTCGTTCATATTATTTGTCACAGTTAAAATGAGATACAGAACACACAACAACTTGTGAATTTTAATTTCCCCCATTTAATTATCCCCGTAACTTATGATAGTCTAACAAGAGAAAACAGTACATAATGTCGTCTGGAATCAATTGAGAAAAAGGCTGCGTGCTACGTGGGGGAAGGGGGAGGGGTAGAGACAAATCCCACGCTGGGTTACGTGGGGGGGAAGGGGGGAGGGTTCTCAAGAGGCCAAAATGGAGCTACGTGGTTTATGGACGTTCCGTTACGGGGAGCAGATGCTCCGCTGGGTGAAATAGTTGGAAAAGTTGCGAATTAAAAATAGGGACAAGGATAGATTTCCTTGAAACGTTCCATGAATATGAAATTTACACGCAACTGGAAGTCGAAGAATAGTTTATTTACTTACAACCCCGCGGAAAACATCGTTCTTACAAACAAATTTGCTCCATGATCTCCATATCTTCATTGCCTATAATTGGTATTTTAATAACACAACCAAATTTCATCATCGTCGTTACCTGTCTTTTCAATATTTTAGAGTTCCCGTGAAGCTGCTGAAAAATTAAACAGTAAACTCTTACATTGAAAAAAAAAAGTGTGTGGTTAAATTTTTAGCAAAATACTCATAATTAGAGGCATAAAATAGGTTTAGAAACTTATAAACTTTCACTGACTCCATAAAACATGAGACGCACACTAATAGGCATTTAGGACACGGATGAGAGCCACAGTTCTAAATGGTTATGAATAATCACTCACAATTGAAGTCAGGATGGCGGATAAGGTATCGGCTCTCATTTCACATACCTGCAGTTTGTTAACCCGTCAGTGTGGCTGCATGCTTTAAAGCGCCACGACACCTGGTCGGCGAGGTACAACGGGACCATGTTTGAGTACTGGTCCCCGCGTACCGGCCATCCTGATTGAGTCTTTCAGGGGTTTTTCTGCAATCATCAAGGCGAATAGTGCGACGGCCCCAAACAAAATTACAGTCATCATTCACAGAGCTTAGGTACACGTTTCTCACACATATGTCAACATAACAGCCCTCCAGTATATGTGGACTTGGTAGCCTGTGAAAAAATTTCGCTTATGATATACAATGAATAGTGAGGTTGGTAGTTCACAGTAAGATGTTAGAAGAACGGTCTTATTTTTAACAATTGTTAATTTTTCAACTGAAATATTTAGCGGAAATGCGATCAATCCTTGTAGACGCCAGCGAAGCCTAGCGGCTTGACTCTGAACTATCACATACACGTGACCTTGATTGTTCATAATTATGCCGTTTACGGGTTAAATTTCGAAATAATCCTTTCTTAATTAATTTCTAATTAATGATGTTATCAGAACGGAGAACTTAATCTTTAAAATGATACCTCATTTATCGATTTTACTTAAGCATGAAGGAAGAGAGATAGCTCGTCACAAAAAACCCCTTTCAGAAACAATATTTATGACAGTAAAAGGGTACTACCACATTAATGTTTTCCTAGCAGTGCATGATATGACTCTTCATATGGAAGAGAGCATCAAGTGAAAACCTGCCTTACGGTATAACACTAATGATGATGATGCAATTAATGATGCTATTTGGGTTCAATTTTAGAAATAGAAGGAGAATCGAATATGGAAATTAATAAAAGAATTACTAATGGCTGGAAAGTAATCGGGATGCTAAATTCACTTCTATGGAGCAAGAGTGTTATGAATAGAACAAAAAGAATTATATTCAAATCATTATATGAAAGTATAGTCTTATATGGATCAGAAAGCTGGACAATCAACCAAAAACATTTCAAGAAGCTGAAAGCATTAGAAATGGATTTCTGGAGAAGATCAGCAAGAATATCAAAGAAAGAAAAAGTAAGGAATACCGAAATAATAAGGCTAATGGAAGTGAAAGAAGAAATGTATGATGTTATAGACCGAAAAAGACTGGAATGATACGGCCATGTAAGAAGGATGGAAGACACTAGGATGCCTAAACTGGTACAAGAATGGGAAGTTAAAGGAAGGAGGAAAAGAGGACGGCCCGTGTTTACCTGGCTCCAAAGTGTACAAATAGCAATGAGAAGACTTGGTGCAGAAGAGGAAGATATAAAACTTAGTCCACAACCCGAAGGTTGGTTGGATCCTCCAGAAGGAGGCATACTAAGTCATTGTGTCAGAGGTAGGACGGCCAGTTCCTTTCCTCTGGGACCTACAGTTTACCGTGGAATCCGAACCACGGATATACACGATAGAAATATCTGGAGGAATATTTTGAGAAGATGAAACCAAGATCTATGTTCCGAATTCTTTATTGTTGTGTTGGAGAAAAACCTCTGTAGTGAGGAAAATCTCTCTTAATAAAAAAAAAAAAAAATTATATCGGCGGTCTTAGCCAAACTACTGTGTTGATGATCACGGTGGCGCAGTTGGAGTCAGGAAGGAGCCCATTGTCAGCACGCCTATGGAAGAGAAACCTCGTGAGTTCTTCCCAAGTGCAAGGTCTGTGTTTTGTGCCCACTGGCACGAAAGCGTATCCGAAGTGCTGACTCAGCCCGCTGTGACATTCCTGGACCTCGCCTCGCCCTTGATGGATGATGCATTCAGAGCGCCGCCCGGCTTTCACCCCTGGAGTTTAGACGGTGTTGGAGGTGGAAGGTGCGATAACCATCTGCATTCCGGCACCCGTAACAGCACCTCTCCGTTCGGTTCGACAACGCCGGATTAAGCTTTACGATGCAGATTTCGCAGAAAAGCGATAACCATATCTGATGATGCGGTGGAAAGTTGAACCAAGAAATGCAATGCTAATGAGACGTGCTTCTGCTCCTGCCAGTTTGGATTAGCGCTTAATATCGTTTAATGCTGAGATTTTGGAGATATCATTAGAGAGAGTAAAAATCACACCACAGGTTACAGTCGGCTTTCTCCAGTCAAGGCAAACACTGGGATAGTATCCAAACCACTCCTCACAAAAACAGACGTATACAGAGAGTAGTTCAACGGTTTTACATTGACGGGAATGGAAGAGGTGTTATATCAGGGCCGGGAGGTAAGAGTGGTAAAGCTAGCTTCCCACGTCCCGCGCATTTGCCGGCCGGGCCAGTCCAGCTACCAAGAGTGGACTGTGGGAAGGGTTCCGCCATTGCCGGCAGGGATAGCGCGCTGCTGTCCGTCGTCCAATCGGTAAAGTTCGAACGCCTGGGCAGCTGAAACGTCACTAGGCAAGGGGGTGGAGAGGCGGCGAGGGCTAGCCTGTGGCGCGTGCTGATCCGTACACTTCGGTTGCATGGCGCGACCTACAAAACCACGCGCCGTGGGAACCCATCTTAAGCCGTTTTCAATTTAAAGTCGAAGAAGAAACTTGAGACTGGTTACCACTTTCAGTGTATCAGTAGACAAGAAATCATAAAACGCCTCCTCGACTGAGACCCGCTCTCAGTGTCCGGCTGGATTTTGTATGTTGCAGTGTATTGTTTAAATTTGTGAATTTCAACAATATGAAACAGTACCATTTATAAAAGTTAAGCGATGGGTAACTGCTTGAAAGTCATCGATGAAGTAAGTAAAATCATTCTCTCTCTCCAGTATAATTTTGCTCTCTCTCGTGTTTTTAATGTTATGAGTAATCAAATATACTTTTGTTAAATATGGTGGTAAGTCTTTGTCGGTATAAAAGACGTAGTGAGACTAAACATTCTTGAAAACTAGCAGCATTCATAAGAATCTTGTTTTATGAAGATGATGCTAACATACTGATCATATCTGTGAAGATTCATACAGTGAATCTTAAGGGGGCATCCATTAATTACGTGAGCTCAAGTAGGGGAAGAGAGGTGCAGTACAATCTCACGAAATCTCATTTAAAAGGAGGGGGAAGTAAATAAAAATCTCACGCCAATTTTTTACATTATTTCATAGAGAAGATGTAGTACATAGAATACATTAGCATTAACGCTTAGATATTTGGTGGCATGAAGCTAAATACATGAAAATATTAAACGAATTAATTAGTTAAAAATTAAAATTATTAGGTAAATCTCGTTTTAAAAAAAGGAGGGAGGATCCTATCACAACTTACCAAATTTCGCCAAGCGGGAGAGGAGATCCAAATTTAAGTAAAAACATCTAACCTAATTAGTAAAAGTTCCCTAATAAACCCAGAACTTTAAATATCAAAATTTAATTGCAATACTCTGTTCACCGTCATCTTTCCACCGTACGTATTTTCTAGAAGGATGTCAAGTCTCTAGGATAAGCAGTCTTCGGTAGTGAAACCGTTAACAGTATCCGACGCACGTGACGGAAATAAAGTGTAGTTGCGGAAGCTATAAGTTGACTGAAGTAAGGAGCAAGTTAGTAGAAAATGTATAAATAATAGAAGCCGGGGAAGGAGGTCAAGAAAGATTTGAAAAGAAATAAGTAAAGAGGAAACTATGAAAAGACAGATCTTTAAAAAGAAGACGTTAAATATGGAAGGATTCCAAGGCAGAAGAGGAAAGAAAACCGGTCGGAAGTAGTCTGAGTAGAGAAGAAACACAGTGCAACAATGAAGGAATATTTGAGTAAATGACAAATAATAAAGGATCAATAATTGAAATTGGCTCGTGGTTCTAGCAGGCCTCATCGGAACAATGACGAGAAGAGTAAGAAATCGGGTTATGTTAAAACAGGTGCAGTGAAAACTTAAGCAGTTCGCTACCAGAAAATAAAATTGACGTTACTACCCTCCAAAATCGAGTTTAATACCGAGCGTTCTTGATGAGCAGAAGCGTTTGAATCTGCTGGAACTCCGTTTTGCTTATTTTCTAACGTTGTTCCAGCTGAAAGTCACATTGGATCCTTGATGAAGGTCGTGATCTCATAGAGCATGGTAGGGAGGGGCATCCACAAATTACGTGAGGTGTTTTTCCGGATTTCTGGACCCTCCCCTCCCCCCTGGTGAGATCTGGCTGGACCTCCCCCCCCCCCGCTCTGGTGAGATCTGGTCCATGAGAACCCCCCCTAGAAATCGCCCCTAACTTTTTTGACGAAATACCCCCCTAAAATCGACTTTGCCGCAAGTTGTAGACCTTTTTTCTTTTCTTTTTTTGGCTCTCACGTGAGATTTCCGTAGACCCCCCTCCCCCCTGGTGAGATTTCGCCGGACCCCCCCCCCCTATTTCACCTCACGTAATTAATGTATGTCCCCTAGGTGTGTAGCTATTCTTTACGCTTTAAATTCCGGAGGACGCTTGTTCCAAGCTATTCAAGTCTTGACCCCCAGTAAGCCACAGTTGCTGTTTGTTATCTCTGGATATCATTAGTGAGCCTTGCTGGTGATCAGTCCCACTTGTGTCAGCCTTGACGCGCAGAGTCTGATTTCAACTCACGCTCTGTCGAAGGTCTCGCTGTGCCAAAGCTTGTGCGGTGGCGGACGCTTTCGCCGAACCATACTTCATTGTTGTCGGTGCTGACCCCGTTCGTTGGTGTTCGCCCTCCCACGATCGAAAGCTGACAGCTACCGTAGTTTCGCTGTCTTCTTAACAGACCATTGAATGGGTACGAGAAGCGAAAGCCATCATGCCCCCACGACAGTCACGCGCCTTCGACGAAATCACTACAGTAATAATCAGCCTGGGAAATAATCTTCATTTAGTTACCAATCAAATAAAAAATCATCTCTTAAATGTGGAGCAAGTGGAATGAAACAACACGGATACTATCTTGTCCACGATTAACAACTGAGTAAAAAATGTGTATTTTTACGTGGTGATCAGCATCAGTGAACACAAAGTTCTTTTGTTTGAGATGTTCCGTACATTTTTCTTTTATATATTAATGAGTTAATGACAAACGTAGAATATAGGGTGTAGGCCAAGTAGAACACGAACGGTTATTTTATTACAAAAAATAAAATTGGAGATCTTGATTTTGTTATTCTTCGCGACCTTCGTTTTGCTATGAAGAGGTGAATCATTCTTCGGGAAGTTGTTTATTAAAATACCGTCTGATTCGTGTATTAGTATGTTTAGTGATCGGCATTTAGACTTACGGATGCTAGAGGTAATGAAGAAGATATATTGCGATCAAGACATTTCGGTACACTGCACTTTTTCGTCCTCTATTGACGTCATAGATTTTCATTGGCGTTTATTTTATTTGCACTTAAATTTTTCAGTTTTTAGAAGAAATCCTTGTGGAGTAACTTATTTGTCCATCTATATGGTCCTTCTTCTGAAATCCTTAACATAGAAATGTGCAATAACATACTTTTTTAATTCTTACTTACCTGAACACGAGTATCAAACAAAATATCAAAAAATACCGGGGGTGAGGAAATAAAAAAATAGTGGAAGTAGGGAAATAACTATAGTGATTTTGTGTGAACTGAAGAAAAGATATCTTTTAGATTACCGTTATCTTCAAAGATATCAAGTGAAAGCTAACAACAAAAAATACTTGAATTTTCCTTTTTATCTCAAGAATCGTGGAAACTAAAAGAAAAGAATAAAAAATGTTATTCTTCCTTTACTTCCTCAACTATTTACCCGAAAATTCTTTAAAAATTTACGGGTATATGTAACATACTATCACCTTTTACGATTTTTAATTTTCAACTCTCTCATAGTTTCAACATTTCCTGTGTAATTTATTACGAACCAATTAACGAATATCTGGAGGTATAAGTCATCTTTCATGTTGAATAAGAAACAAATAAGATTAGGCAAATGAGTTGCAGAATTTTTTGTTTCCTTGCTGATATTCTACGCCTGTAGAATTTTGACACTGTTCATAATATCGCTCTTTATAATTAGCCATCTCGCCTATTGTAGTTCTCCAAAAATTCCAGAAAATATTTCAGCTAATTTATATACTATTGCATATTTCCGTCCTGTTCCATTCCAATTATGCTAAACCGGTTCGCAAGAGCTCCGAAATCCTTTCTCGCACTTGAAGTTGGTAAAATTTTCATCAGATTTATTTTTTTTAAACAATTTTAAGATACTCCGAATTAAAAAGCAGACGGGTAGGCTTTGCGAATCCGATGAAACAGTAGGGGAATATCTTAACGTCAGTACTTGGAAACTCGCCCTTGGATGGATGTTAGTTTTCGTAATTGTTTTCAAGCGTGAGGTCATAACTGTTGTTGAAGATAAACTGATGCCCACTGCTGGAGTGGGCAATTGAAGTCGTTGGTTGAACGGGACATTTAAGAGACGCAACTAATGAGTCTGGCTGTTAAGTCTGCCGATGCGTGTAGCTCGAAGTGGGTTACTATTACTCCGCCGGCCATTGTCCGATACACACGGCGCTCCAGGCAAGTGTTCTGAATGATTTGAACAAGGACGTGACTCAACAAGAAGCTTACAAAAAAAGATATTTTTATTCGCTCAATATGATTTCAGTAATGGCTGTATTATTGCGAATAACTACATTAATCAATTTAAATAAATCATTTAGGTTTCCCAGAAAACATTTAACGTAGTTACATAAACTGCCTTGTAAGCGTAATACTTCAGAATTTTTTCAGCATAATTGTCGAAATAATTTCTACCTTAATGCACATTTCCCTTTTAGACAAGCAAAGGTAACAGTTTAGAGGATCAGGTTATTTGGATTTTCTAATGGTGTTGTGGATTATTTCGAGTTTTAGTCATGAGACTTATCAAAACACTGAATTTCTCAAGTTAGTTAACAACTTATCAAGGGGTCTCTATACAGAGGTTGCATTTCTATTTCATAACATTCAACCACTCTGGATTAGAGTACGATTGCGTATTACTTAATTTCGTTTTACATCTTCTTTTTGTTTTCCCCTGCTGAAGTGTAAAATTTTCCAATTCTTTCTGTTTTGTCTTTTTCTAACCTACTTACCACAAGGATTATCAATACTCTCTTAATCTAAAGGTGGGAGTGCAGATATCACCATCTATCTGGCAGCTGTGAAAGCTTAAAACCGAGCGGAGCGGTGTAACGGTTATCGTTCTCGCCTCGCATTCGGGAGGACGGCGGTTCGAATCCCCCGTCCGGGCATCCAGATTTGGGTTTTCCATGGTTTCCCCAAATCACTCCAGGCAAATGCCGGGATGCTTCCTTCAAAAGGCCATGGCCGAATTCCTTCCCATTCCTTGCCCCCATCCTTTCCCGTCTCTAAAGACCTCGATGTTAAAAAGAGACGTAAAGCAGTTACAAAAAAAAAAAAAGCTTAAACTCTTTTATTTAGCGTTAATTTGTTTATAAAAATTGTAAATTTTTGAGATAGAATTGGAAATCATCGTAACATTTGGAACCGTCATTTTTTTCCAGAATATGCTAGACTAATTTTTGAACAAAATATGTTATCCTCTTCAATTAATAATAGTTGCAACGCATCTTATCACATTATCATCTAACACAGTTACCTTCAGTTTTATCATCTGAATTATCATTCACTGGAAATAATACTATTTTATGGTTTATGATTACTCACTATCCTTCGAAACGATCACTCAACAGAATGGATGTAACGTCGATTTTATCAAGACGAATGTGTTTTTAAAACCAATAAATGCAGATTGACTGTATTCGGGATTGTAAAGTCTGCTCTCACGTTCGACTCCCCTAATTATGGTCTGCTGTTTGTCTTCAAGTGCTTACTGAAATAGCAGTATAGGTATGATCAGTTTTATGAATAAACAATTAACGGTCAAATCCACTGAAAAATAAATTGTAAAATGAGGTCCTATTTATTTCGTGTTTACGGAAATATCTTCCATCCATACTCGTAGCGCTAATGACCACGTAGTTGACGCGACCTCATACCGGAGCAACGGCCATATTCCTTACTTGACTTGTTTGGCTAGAGGCTTCATATTGCAAGTCATGTCTCTTTAAAGAAAAATCTAAGGTTAAACTAAAATTGAAAGCGTTTCCACGATCCACCATGTATTACAGGACACTTAGCAAATTGTGACGTCAATAGCTCCATGAGCTCAGCTGGTTTTCTCTGCCCGTGGCGTATACATGAAAACCCTGTTATCCAGGGACTTCTAGCGATATTTACTAGCTTAATGTATGGATGGACAGCCTTACAAAAAGCCTTGACCCCTAAAAAGACAAGTAAATGCAATTTTTTTCAAAAATTGACAGCCTTCATGACCAGGAATCTGACACAATCAAACGACGCTTGTACATTTCTCTACATAACAAAGCGCAAAGATTTCAGTTAACTTCATATCGTGATTGTGAGTGATTATGTTACCAGATTTTCGCGAAGTTTTTTCTCTCTATTTTAAGTGAGAAGTGAGATCGAGTGAATTATTAAATATATAGTGTTGATTCTTACATATCAGTGGAAAAAAAGTTTAGGATGTCACTGTCATTAATGGATAAAAGAACTTGTCCATAATCTAAAGGTACCCGGCTGAAAGATTGCCTGCACACAGAAAAAGTCTTAAAAAGCGCTTTTAAGAGGTATATTCAAGTATAGTGCAATATAGTCTGTTCGATCATTTGCTTAGAGTTAACTACGACTCAGAAAGTATCGTCTGTGTAGCTGTTAATTTGGAAAAAAGGCTTTAAAATGTTATACGTTAATGGAAAGCAACGCTTCACTCACCATAATCGCAACTGAGTTTGTGAAGTGCTAGCCATCCAGCGGTAGTGGCAGGTTGTCTACTCGAAACATTTTTGGCTTCTGACTGCAGTCATATCCGGCACGTAACACCCGTTACCCGGGACGAAGACCGCGGCACTGTAATGAGCTTCACCTTGGAGTTAATGACGAGTGTCGCCGCGTCGCCTCCACAGAGCCAAGTCGGCGCATTAATACGCTTCCTCGCATTCTCCATCAACTACTTCCTCAAAACATACCAGACTCGTGATCCAGATAATGCTAAACGCCATAAACTGACGGAAAAACCCTTAATGATCCTTATAGTGCAGTTGACAGATAACCACAAGAAAACACAAAAAAAAAACAAAAAAACAGAAAACAAAAAACAAAAACAAAAAAACAAAAACAAAAAAACAGAAAAAAACAAACAAAAAAATGCTGCCGCTTTTAGTATGAACAGGCGCAAGAAGTAAAACTGCTATCTATTTTTCTGTGTATTTTCCATGTATATTTTTTCTATATATTTTTTAACGCTTGTTTCGCATTCGAATGAACGAACGATACTATCTTTTTTGAATTTGTATAGTAATTAGTAACCTAAAATATTGAAACAAACTCAAAACATGCAGCGAATACTCACTGTTTAACATAAGCTTAAACGACAGTTCACACTATCGTAGCTGCTTGCATCAAAGTATATACACAACGCTAACAATTTTTTCCCTAGCGTGGCGAAAGAAGTTTCATTTCAAAATTAATAATATTAATTACTCGATATTATTGTTAAAGATCTCCTGTTTTAGAATTATGTCGTCAGTGAAATACTTCTAACAAGTTTCTCTGATGCACTTTTGAGTAGATGGAGAAATTCCTATGCAATTATTCATACATCTCTTGCTTTAATGAGCGAATGATTACTTAACGTTCTTATAGGAAATTTTCAGTGTCAGGGCGTCATACAATATTGGTCTGTATAGTTTCCGACCTCTTTCACCTTGCCAAGCTATCTGTGGTTGATGAGAAACTTTCTAGTAGTAGTTGCTGTTACAATTAAAAGTATAATACTTTATTTAGTGTATCGGCAAACTATATAGTGCGACATTTGATGTATCTTCACTTTCATATCTACTGATAAATTACTATTCCACCAAAAGACGTATCGACTCTGTTTCGACTAAAGGCTTTCAAATGAACGAAAGTTTGAACTTATGACTTCCTGTGAAGCTTCAGCACAGTGTAAAGTTCTCTATCACAATATAGTCAGTTGTTTCACGTAGCCTGAACACAATCTTATCCAGACACTTTCACGCTTGATGGCGTGCAAACAACAGCACGCAAGCATCGAAGTGTTAGCAGTGAAGTGCTAACGAAGTCCATAGCCTCGTGGAAACCACAGGTCTGTGAGTCAACAGAAGAGGGTGTCGTCGTATTGGGATGCTGAGTAGTGGAGAAATTCTCTCAAGGAAATACGACTTTCAACACCGAACGCTGTCTAAAACAAGGGACCACTGGCAAGACAAAGTAGTTAAATGGATGGTAATGAAAGAGGAGACGCTGCAAACAGCTGTGCCTTTTGCAGACCCGGTCACTATCGTCATAGATGAGACGATGACGACAAATGTTCTGGCCTGGAATTCGGAAGGACGCAGGATCGATTCTTGTCCGTGAATCCTGACAACGGTTTCCCATGTTTGTCCGAATGTGTGAGTCTGCTTCCTTTATAAAAGTCGTAGCTCATTTCCTCTCACGTCGATAGTAAACTTGCCATTGATTAGCCGTAAAGTGCCAATTTTTGAAAAAAAGTAGTCGTGAATTTCCTAAACCCAGCATAATATCCCAAACACATTGTTCAAGTACTCTGGAAATCTGACTGATTGATACAAGAAATTCTTAGAAAAAATGATCATTTCGTGTTTTTTTTTTTCAATTTTTTCTCATGAAATTGCTGATAGAAAATAATCAACATAAATATTTTTAATTATACATTTAAATCACAAAAAATGATTTGTAATATGATTATATAGTCTATTTTGCCCAAAGCTACGATGTTGTAATGAGGCTGGTGCCAAGTGAGTTTTCTCTGGCATTGAATTATATTTGACTACTATCATTGACTTATGCCAGATGTCTCCAGTTGAACACATTCGCATTTAGCTGTGTCTGCACGTCCTTGCAAACTGACAATGAAACATATATCCACGCTGATGCACCAGAGGTGGCCTTGTAACAACTATCCTCAGGAGTCGTACTGAAGACGTTTGTTCCCTTCTTCAAACAGCTTTTAAAAAATGATGACGCTCGTGTCATCCGGTTTTTGTCGCCAAATTGGTAACTTTTCCGACTAAGTAATGGAGTCCTTTTTCTTCTCCCTAACTTATGAGAATCTGTCTCCTCACTTCGACATGATTGATACATCTTAAATCGTGAATTATCTTTCACATGCTCTAATAGTGTTCGACATTTTTTCATTGTAATCTATACAAAGTAACTGGTCGATCCTGTATATTTCAGGATCTTAAAACAGTCTTTTCTTAATTTTTTGCTGTCATAGTCAATAGAACCGAAAGATGAATGGGGACAGAAATCAGAAAGCAAATCCACCACGGCCTTTTGAAGGAACCACCCGGGTATTCGCCAGGATTGATATCGGGAAACCATGGAAAACAGAAATCTGGTTGGCCGGGTGGGTGATATGAACTCACGTCCTTCGGAGATTATTGATCAACTTCGCTTTGTGTTTTACCAGCAGTGTAATCGTTGAACATAGCCTACTTATGCATTGCATTCAAAATTCGCTGTCAGCTCATTTCAGCTATTGCGCTTCATCCAGCTTCACACCAGTGGATGCTTGTTGAGGATCAGCAAACACGACTAGTTTCTATTCTTCGTAACTGCAGGTTTGAAAAGTGAAAAGCAATTGCTGTCACTTAAATGATCCATTAGTTCTGCGTCGCTTTGACTGAACAAAAGAAATATCTGTATGTTAGATTATTATGAATGATATGTAAACCTTTATTTCTTCATTAATTTGATTCACTAAAGATAATTTTTGTAAGTTAAATTATTATGATTAGCGAGACCTCGAATGGATCTATACATATTTGAAATTTTTTTGCGTATAGTTTTGTACATCTTTCAAGCTAATGTGTACTATCCAAAATCCTAACCCACTATTAGGAAAAAAAAAAAAAAAAAAAAAAAAAAAAATCGATTCTAAGAAGAAAGTGGTAAAGCGTGTAGAATAATTCATGTGATTTCTTGCGTTCTAGTTTACGAAATTAATTTATTTGAGGAAGAAACAATCGAAGGCTTAATCACACGTACGGGAGCCGTATGAAAATGGATCAGTACTCTAAATAAATAAACTTAAATGTTCTAATCAGTATCTTCTACAACAAACAGAATTGCGTGAATTGGGTAACAAAACAAAAGTTGGACAATTATAGCAATTAGTACCTCCCAGTAAGTAAACAGAGATCTTTGAAGCAACGTACTAACGAAACTACCTTGCTTGACTGATAGTTAATTCATGAATGTGTATATTCAATGAGGTATAGTTAGTTTGTCGTTATATTCAATTCAAATCAGATGCCAAGGCTCCGTACCACCTTGCTCTTCCGTCTCAGCTTACAGGAGCTCGGGAGTCCACACTCTTTTCAAGGCAGTCGAAGGTCAGAGAAGTCCATTCATCACCGGTGACACTTTGAGCGGCGGAAGCTGTCGTCAAGCCGTTTGGTCACCCGCGCAGAACCAAGTGAATACTTATAACACACGATTCTTCCTGTTTCCGAATTTGACACTTCTAGAGTGTTATCTTTTCAGATCTCAACACTGTATTTTCGTAAACTATCGTCTCTCTCTGGTATGCATTATGAGATATACTATGTTTTCTGTTTCAAGTTTTTTTTGATTATTTATTTATTATTTATTTTAATTTTTTTTTTAAACCGTACCTATTGAAATTACCAATTCTTACAAGAACCATATTCTTTTATAAAAAATTTAGTGGCCTGTTTCAGTGCTATCTGTTAACTGATTGTCCGGAATATGGCCAGAAAATTCTGAAATTTGCTCCAATTTATTAATATGAAAATTTGCCTACTGAAATGATTGAAAGAGGTCGACTCGCTTTATAGTAACATCTTCAATGAAGTTCTAAGCGACTTGATGGACCGAAAAGATAATATTGCTTCCCTGTATATACAAGAAGGGACCAATAGAATTAACAATTCTTATTGTGTATAATTAATTTCTTTTTGCTTTTCTCTTGCATCTGGTCGATGTTGAGGTCATTAAAACCGAAGAAGATATAGACACTAAAAGGGAAGAAATTCGATCAACTTGGCATTTTGCCTGGATTGATTTTAAGACAACGTGGGGGGGGGGGGGGGGGAAATCTGGCTGGATGGAAATTGTACGTTACCGTTCACCCTGTATGCTTGGTGCTGAATGAAAGAAAGATGCGAAATTTTAGCAATGAACAAAACGTCTTTGTATCAAAGTAGTGAATTCTATAATTCAGTTCCTTGAAAAGAATTTCGGATTTGAATGAAGTGTTGTATTAGTCTTTCACTGCTAAACTAAAATAGTACTTCAGAAACCAGTTTTTTTATCTAACTGATTTTTTATCTGATTGAAAACAACTAGTTCTGTATGACAATAAGGCCAAGTACTTGATGTTAAAATTAAGCAGAAAATGTTGATACTTGGAACCTTGGAATTTGTGTCAACGATATTGTGGGCAATTACATTCTCATTCTTTTAATTGGTTTATTATTTCTTATTTTTCTGATCGGACTTACGCCCTTTTAAATAAGTTAGCAGGTCAATTATTTGATGGATATCAGAAGAATAAGTAGCAATTTTGTATGACTTATTTGCTAGTGTTTTACTGTAATTGTTGTTCTAGCTCTGAAAGAAAAGTAATTAACCTTTTCTACAATGGTTTAGAAATGCAGCTAATATGTTAGCCGTTGTAGTTAAATGTTAAATGGTTGGTTTTTCATCCGAATACATATGGGACATCCACAAATTACGTGAGTTGTTTTTTCCGGATTTCCGGACCCCTCCCCTCTGGTGAGAACCCCCCCCCCCCAGTAATCTCCCTCGAAACTTTTGGAGACCTTTCTTTTTGTTTTGTTTTTTAGGTCACAACCCCACATTTATACGAAATACCCCTGTAATCGACTATTGCGCAATTTGTAGACCTTTCTTTTAGCTCCACAGTACAAACAATTTTTCGAAAAACCTCACGTGAGATTTCCGTAGACCCCCCTCCCCCCCGCTTGGTGAGTTTTCGCTGGACCCCCTCCCCTTTTTCACCTCACGTAATGGATGCCCCTTGCCGTCAAGATTTTTTATTTTATGTTTTTGAAATTTTGCACTTGTCTGGTGTTGTCGTCGTGATCTACAGGTATAGGGTTTCATATCACAGTATATTTTTTTACAGTATTGTATTAGAGATTTACTTCTTTTTTTGCGGTTCGGAAAAAAATGAAAGTCGCCTTGTGGTAGTCTCCCTAACGCGGCGAGTAATTTTCGGTGTGGCTAACTTCCCCCTGTAAAGCAAGTTCTGTCCAATTCAGGAATATACTACTGCCTAAAGAATGCCTGTCTACAGGAAACATATTGAAGAACACACAGCAGGTGAAAAGACATTAAGATACAACCCTTTCGACCATATCTACGACCGAGCGTTAGTCGGTTAGCGGTAACGTTTGGCATCGCATTCCAGAGACGCAGCTTCAAATCCTCGTCTGACCATGATTTTCCCAAATCACTCTAGGCGAATGCTGAGATGGATCCTTCAAAATGCCATGTCCGAATTCCCTCCCGTTTCATCTACCGTGCGCCTGCTTAGCTGAGAGCAAGAGCACTGGTCTCGTAAGCCGAGGGTGGTGGGTGAGCGGGTAGCCTCCTGGCCTCGCATTCGGGAAGACGGCGGCTCGAATCCCCGCCCGGGCATTAAGATTTGGATTTTCCATGCTTTCCAGTTCCATCCCACCTCTAATGACCTCTACGTTGATGAGGCGTCAAAAAAAAAATTATAAAAAAAAAAAATGCTCCTTGTTTACCTCTAATACTCGTGGCTTGTGTTGAAAATATCACGTAGGTTTTTAACTGTAGAGTGATAAGTCACTGGCCTGCTCGAGAAGAGTGCATTGTGTTCCCGGCAGCTGTAGTCTATTGTCCGGAGAGGAGTGAGTCCATTGACTCTGTCCTTAGTTGGAGCGCACACAAGTCGTTCGTCTTCCGCTGACGCACCGGAATACACTCACCGCTGCGTGGGGACACATGGGGACGCGATCAGATTTCCAAAATGACCGACTTTAAAGAGAATTATTGCTACATGAACCGAAGCTGCTTCCAGTGAGTCCTCAAAAATCTTTATAATAGTCCCACTTGAGGAAGTACAGAATGCCATGATCCCCCACAATAGGCATCAATTTGTCAAGGTAGATTGTTATTTACCATATGGTGACACAGGTTCTGTTATACTTAAAGTGCAGGATTACTAGAAGGTAAAATGACTTTAAAATTTCTGCAGTGCTTTCGCTTTGTCCGGGAATCGCTGATGGTAAAGCAGACATCATAATGTTCGGCCACCAAACAAACACCTATTCAAATTTGTCTGGAAGAGTTGCACTATTCGCTAAACCTCCTTTTAATCCATGTCGATAAATTCATGAAACATAATATAGCCGAAAGACTTCGTGGTTGCAAATCATCTTTCACCACTTATGATACAACAAGTGATATTTCACTCGTCTGATATTGTCAAAGTAGAAGATAACCAAAACGAAACAAGAAATTTTAGCAATGAAGATATTCTGTTTAGTAGGTTATATCAGTGAGTAACTCCAATATGGATTATTTAATTTTCTACGTTTTCTCCAAGCCAGTACTTGGCAGTCTCAAATCCACAGTTTGTTAGCTGAGGAAAAACCTGATGGATTTTCTTGAACTTGGTAGGATCAAATAAAAATATGAAATATCTTTAAAAACACACATTAAATGCTATCAGTCTGACAATATGAAATTTATTAAATTTTCTACATTTGCTCCAGATCAATACTTGGCAGTCCCAAGTCCACTAGTTTGTGAGCTAAGGCTAAAACGGATCGGAAAATATGAGAATCAAAGGTTCTTGTACTCTGTAGGATCAAATAAAAATGGTAAATATCGGTTTAAAAAAACACATATTACTTGCTACCATTCTGATATACAGGACATCGAGACTGAAGAGTTGTGAGGTTATGAGACCCTTATACAAATTCCCAGTTTGGTCTCCGAGATTTCTGATTCCATGGTTATCCCACGTAACTCTAATAAGCTTCCGAAATAGATGTTTACGGGCCTGGGGGATCATCTCCCCATTCCCGTTTGTCGTAACTGATTTAAAGACCTGTTGATTCTCGGCTATTTCTGGAATAAAAATATTTCCTTGTAGGTGAATTTACAATAACGAGATCAACATTAGAATGTCACTCCTCGTGGCTCGATTGCATTCCTTTTAATATTACTTTTACGTACAATAGAAGATTACATTTTAATGAATATGCCATTTATGTTTTTTGCTTACAACTTTTGTTACCAACAGCTGAAAAAATACGAGTGGTTTTCTTGAACGAATCAAAAAATTCACAACAGGTCTACCGATCACTTTGTTTTCTCTTTCTGGCAGTGGTGGATTGGGCATTGAGATTGTTACTTTCTGATGTGTCCTTGTTAGACCAAATCTCAATGGGTATCGAAACACTAATTAAATTTTATATTACTCTTGTCTTTACACATTCCAGGCAGTACCAACTTCTGCACCCAGAATTTGGAAAGTTGATTTGTAATAAGCAGGGATCAAGACTTCACCTAACCACTGTCAATCCATCATTTCCACACAACGGGATGGATATATCTGGTGGAGGAATGTTGGGATACCAAGCTGTGTACAGCACTCGAATCTCACTGGCTAGAATACAAGGATAAGGCTGGCTTTGTTCCGACAGTATCCGTCAGTCTGTTAGGATGACGCCTGTCAACTGAGGTGAGCCCAGTTCACACGCCCACTCGCACAGTGTTTTCTCTGGCGTCTTTTCCTCTCTCGACCTCAATGAGATCCAGCGTCCCCGACGTGCCTCGCCTCTTGTATAAGGACGTGAGTAATTTCATAACCGCCACAGTCGGATTCCAAGGCAGCGGGCGTTGCCACATCGGTAGCGGCAGCAGACGCTGTTGGTGACTGCCTGGTACCCTGACTCAGTCATCCAGAGTGCTGTCCAACTCTGCCACCAGTCGACAATAGCCTGATGCACAGAGGCAAGGAACTGGATGCCCTACACGATAACTGCATGACAGAGAGAAAACAATTTGCAGTCACTAAAAGTCAAGAAAAATTCGTTTCATACCCCTAAGGTTTCAAATCTTGATGGACCTCATTAGATGGAGAAAATGAGGATAATCATTTTATCTTACAATTTTACTTCAGAGTTCCATTGGCTTGTGAGACGTTTCTGGCAAACACGAAGTATCTCTGCTGTTTCTCGCAATGTTTCCTCTTACTTGTGACGGATTCTCTTTCGTCAACAAATCTTTCCGACCTCCCTTGGTCACCTCTTGCTTTTTTTGCAATCAAAGTTATTAGGTATCCGAGGGCTGAGTTTTTTCTCATTTTGGACCAACGGAGAAACGGATGTATCAGGAATTTTTAATTTTTTGTTTAAAACGATCGTGGAGGAAGACGTCATGCCAGATAGACTGGCTGTGAAAGAGTGTCTCAGTACTATTTTGCATCTGTGGAAGTCCCGGTCCTAGGTTCTGCATGTTTCATTCCGTATGTGTTGCAGGATACGTTCCAGAGATCAGAGAGAGTGGGGGTAACTGTCCAGCAAACTGGGATCCACTTTAGACCAACCCACACCAATGTTATATTTCCCGGTAATCAATCCCAACCACTGAACAACTTGCATCTAAGTAAGGCAATTCGCGCTGCAACTCACATGTAGTTACTTAAGTAGAAAGTTGTTCTGCGGGAAGCGTTGTAGCGGAATTCAATTAGATAGATCTCACTGTTCTCATTCATGATCTTCGACACCGTAGGAGAGATAACATGCTGCGGCCGTGGTTTACTCTCTGGCATTAAGGAGACTCATCGGCCCTAGAAAGCCATTTCACATTTTAAGGTTAGTAGAAAAATCCTTGGCTTTTACGGCAATAGAATCGTGGTCATCTCACTGTCGACTGAACTGCAAGATCCCTTGGCTATGTAATATTCTTCATAAGCGGATGTACAGATATTATTGCTGAATGGTATGAAGTCTTCCGGCAAGTGCGTTGGAGGGGCTTCAATGTTCTAGCACTCGGTAGTTCTGCTTAGGAACCCGACAGAGGGTGAAGTTTATCCCACTACTCCACTGTTTGCCTGATCGCACTCCAAACATTTTCTTTTCCTTACCTGCGATGAAGAAGCAATTCAGCCCACCTATCTGGATCACAGACCACGTAAGTCTGAAAATCTACCAGTTGCTCTGCAGACAGTGGCAGAACATTTTCAATAACTGGTTGCGAAAGATCAGGAAAGAATGACAGAAATGTCAGAGTCTGCTGAAAGTCCAAAACTCGATTTCGTACTATATTCAACCTTTGTTTCGCGTTCTACTAATTGAAGTAATTAAAATTTTAGGATATCACTGCTAATACTCTAATTTTTCCAATATTATAGCACGGTTGGTCTATGAAAGGTATATAACAAATTATAATCTAAAGATAATTAAAAAATAGAAAGAAACGGGAACACAAACACGAGAGTGTAATGGAAATTCCAGAAGCTGGATACGAAATTTTATTTGATGTCGATTATTATTAACGATAAAGCAGTGGGGGAGGTCTGTGTTTAAAGCACTTTCTCTCAGATTGTATGGTTAAGAGTTGTGCTTGATCAGTTGACGTAAGCCAAGACTTTCCGTGGTTCGTTTTCCATATTAAACTGTAAGTCCAGCCACGATAAAAGCAGATTGCTCGGTAATTTGAAATACCACACAAATTCACTTTTGAATAAAATTTTCTTGGATAACTAGCCGAGTTAATCGATCGATCAAACACGACATTTCGGCGATCACAACTCTGCCGCCATTGTCACGTGACAGTCATTTGATAATGGCGACAGAGTTGTGACCGCCGAAATGTCGTGTTTGATCGATGGACTAACTCGGCTAGTTACCCGAGAAAATTTTATTCATTTTCAACGCCGAGAAATCCTCCAGTCTTATAAATTTACTTCTATTATAAATTGTAAAGTTAGTGTATTCATAAATATCTGTTTCAGGCAAGAGACTTCGTGTGATGTTCCTACAATATAGATCATGTACAGAACCAAAGAATATTCGAAACAGAAATTTCCCGTTATTAGATCATGTATTTTGTGGCTTTTTTTTTATTAAAAAAAAGATAGAAATCAATTGTCGGAGCACAACGAAACAGTCTAATGATTGGGAGTTGTTTCTGACAGCAAGTGTTTCGATTACCACATGGTGACTGGCTTATTCACGGGATTTCAGATCCCTATTGGAATTCTAAGTCGTCAGGTTTATTTTACACCGAATTCATGGATGATATTCTAGACTCCGCGATGAGTGGACACGTGGTGGTTAGGATTAGTCTGACGGAGGACTCGACTCGTGCGTGCTGGCTCGCCGTAAGACTACGTGCGCCCCTACGTGACGTGAAAACACTTTGCGCAGACGTCACAGGCATGGTCGAGGTGGGGGTATTTCCACAAAGAGTGCGTTCGCCAATGTTAAGCGCTTCCGATGAAATGACTCTTGCGAATAGCTTCTTCCCACGCAATAATGGCTTCCTCCGTTTGACTAATTTTACCAGTGTATAATGTCGCAACGATTTACTAATGATACCATTCAAATGTAACATAGACCAAGTATGTATATGGGATTTTTAGCGAATCAGTAATTAATATCTTGAATGCTCCATAGCTAAACAAAAACTGGATAATGCACTGGATAATGACTTTCATTATACAGTGGAAGCATTTTCCCGGTATTCTCTTAGGCAATAATTCCAATAAATGAGTTACTTTGTTATCTGCAGAATTCCCAATAATACGTCTTTCTTTATACTAATAATTATCTTTGAAAGTTTGCTATTCCAAATATTCTAGCTCAAATATTGAAAATTCGAACACCAAAAAGTTAGTTACATTTAGATTTTTGTTTTGGATCTTCGTTTCCATTCTTCTACAATTTTTCTGTGGTAACACTATATCTCTCTGACCGGTACACAGTCTGGGATTCGTAAGTGTTTGCTAAAGGAACAAATACATGTGACGTTTCTCTCCTGTGTTTAATTGGTGGTAACATGGTTCTGTTAAAACTGCGAAGCAGATTAGATTAACTATTTGAAACAGTTTTATGTATTTACTGTTCTCATATATTTGAGATATTTATGTAACTATACTGTTAAAGGACTCAATTAATATTAGGGTTCAGGAAAAGTGTTTTAACGATTAGACGATATCTTTTTTCTTCCTTGGAACGGATGGTAACAATCACTTTATAGGACTATTATTGCTTAGTTAATTTTTATTTAATTACGTTGGAACATATGCCCCAATACCAGTTTCCTTCTCACCTACTTTCGCATTTCAATAATTTTTATCTTAAATTCTCCAAAAATTTCCAACTCATCTGCTTTCCTTTTACAAGTTTTCAGTGATTTAGATAAATCTGAGTAAACCCCTTCATCTCGACAAACACGTCTCATACAACCTATCTCCTCAGCTGCCTGCTTCAGATATTCAAATCTATCTTTCTGCACAGTTTTTTCTTTCAACTGTTTCCTACACTAAAAAAACTAACCAAATTAAATAAATGTGGTCCTTCATTCTGCCTCTTCTTTCTGTACGACTCTTACACAAACTTCTTTCGTCACCCACTACTTCCAACATACGTTCATTTCATTTTTTATTCATCCGCTTAATATACATCATCCTTCTACAGCATTAATTTGAATTAGTTTTCCTAATTTTTGGTATTCATGGAGTCCATGCTTCACTTCGTTAAGTTCTGTACCACAGTTGCTTAAAACTGGTAGGTCTCTATCATCTGTTTTATTTCTAATTTTTTTTAATGAGTCATCTTTCTCCCTTCAGACTTAATCAAAATCGATAGATGAGGTATCATTTTAAAGATTAAGTTCTCCGCTTTTGGTAACATCATTAATTAAGAAAGGATTTAAAAAAAAATTGAATTCGTAAATTCCAAAATTATGAACAATCAAGGTCACGGGTATGCGATAGTTTCGAGTCAAGCCGCTAGGCTTCGCTGTTGTCGCTATCTCATTACTGCTAGATAGCAACACCACATATCATAGAGATATTGATAGACTATTAGCGTTTTCTAGAGTCATGTGCTTTTCGTATATTTATTTTTCTTTAGGGAAACATTTCATGATTTTAATTGTTTCGTAAAATGTTTTGCTGCCTACTTATTTTAGTTGAAAAATAAAAAATTGCTACAAAAGAACCGATTCTTCTTTCATTCTACTACAAACCGCCGACCTTCTATTCACAGTATATCATTCACGAAATTTTCTCACTGGTCACCTAGTATGAAGTTAAAAGATTTCTGTTTTTCAATAATGCACTTCTTTGCTAAAACTATTCAACTTTGGACGTCATTAATTTAAATACATAAAGATGAATGTATGTATGTTTGTTTGTTTGTTCTTCATACAAATCCACAGTTTTCATCCGATCTCGATGAAACTTTGCACACTTATCCTTTGAAACAAGACGAAAAATACTGTCTACATTTGGTTGAAAAATTTTCTGTATAAATAATACATGTTGTCTTATAATTTCGAAAAGTTACTGACTTCGATAAACAGACGCCTAGGATGTATAGGTCTCTGTTGTACGTTTCCATATAGCGGTTTGATAGCTCAGTGGATAAAACGCTTGCTTACTGCTGGTTGGATCGTGGTCTACGGTTCAAATCTCCGTGGGGGCAAAGATTTTTAAAAATTGTTTTTGGACTTAAAGAGTCACGCCTAGACCGTCGGTTATTCGGATTGAATATTAAACTGTAGATATCACAAATTTAGGGGTTCAATGTGAGGCAAATCGTAGGTAGTCTTGCAATGCTGTACATATTTTTTACGTTATAATGATTCCTCAGGGGTTGTTCGCAGTCAGTGTGTGTGTGTGATCTGCAGTAATAATGTCATAAATGCGGAAGTAAGTCTTTGTGTATTTGTTACGTTTTGACGACTAAATGGCTATATCGATATTGATGGAATTCGACAAGAAAATCTGTAGGAAAGGCACAGGAAATTTTTTCCGGTATGATAAACAGTTGTAGTCACGAAATTTTGAGAACTTATCGAATGGTGACAGAAATATGTTGGAAACATTCTCTTCAAGAGACAGGTTCGACGGTAGAATGATATAGTGATAGCTTTCCTGTCATGTTATGCCTACTCGGTGTTGTTTGGGACCAATCCTTCGTTACCAACAACTTTTTATATTCAGTTCTCGTAAAGAAATTCTTAACCCGCGCGTACGAAGTCGTGGGTATCAGCTAATTATAAATGTATACGAGCAGATAGACTTAAAAAGTATACGTGGTAACATGCGAGTCACATAAATTGAGATCGCAGCCTTGAAGCTATTCAGAAATAACGCGAATGAGTCAGGACATTTGCTGTCGTCTCACATCTACGAGGAACTGTGCACGACCTCAATGTATAGGCGTTGCCTGAAATGTGAAACCCGTGCCGTATCGACAGGTGTTCTCGCATGACCTTCTGAGGTTACCGTATCCGAAGGCTGGTCTGCTCTCCAGTGGCAGTTTGGTCGAGGTCTTGGCTCTTCCTGTGGGACTGGGTCAACGCTCGTTGCCAGGGGAAATGTGGTCTTC
Organism: Vandiemenella viatica; assembly: GCA_031002005.1. Classification (NCBI taxonomy): domain Eukaryota; kingdom Metazoa; phylum Arthropoda; class Insecta; order Orthoptera; family Morabidae; genus Vandiemenella; species Vandiemenella viatica. The sequence continues at coordinate 108,824,574 of CM061914.1, read as the reverse complement.
CGGTTTCTTCAGCAAGCCACCGCCTGCCAGGCGCCGCTGTTTCCGACCTCGTGACTTGTCGGCAATTAAGTCCACTCACTGGCTCTTCCTGCCTCAACACTTCACTCATCAACAGGCCCAAATCAACCATTTACAGTGCCGCTCACACAATTGGTAACGTGCAGACTAAAGCTCCGACAAGGCAGTTAAATACATGGCACTGCATCTGGACCGCCGACTGACCGAGAAAGCCCACATCAACTCCAAACTCAACCTGGCATATCTCTTAAAAGTAACATCTGTATCCTCCTATTTAAGTGTAATTATTTAATTGCAATTATTTAATTGTAGTCAGATGGGAGGGCGTAGAACTAGATCATTGTTTCAATCCAAAATATCTCGGAGTTACACTAGATCACTCCCTCACTTTCAAAAAGCACTGCTTCAACACGAAAGGCAAAGTTTCAGCCCGCAACAATATCCTGCGGAAACTCACGTATGGGGTGCACATCCCACAGTGCTCCGAACACCAGCTCTTGCATTGTGTTATTCTGCTGCAGTATACGCATGTCCCGTTTGGTGCAACTCTGCTTATGCCAAACAAGTAGACGTTGCGTTACATGAAACCTGCAGAATTCTAACGGGATGCCTCAGAGCCACGCCGATTGAAAAACTACATGTTCTGGTAGGAATTGCTCCCCCTGATATGAGCTGCAATGTCAGAAAGGAATAAGGCTAATCAAAACCCTGCTCATCCCTTATTCGGGCATCAACTTCCAAGACAAAGGCTGAAATCTAGAAAAAGCTTCCTTAGGACGACAGCTGCTTTAGATGTACCGCCGAAAGTTGCCCGGCTCAATGACTCGTGTGAATCAATGGATACCTACTGCAGAGGCACTACCACCAGGTGGCAGCCTCAACTGGAAGACCTGGAGAGCGCTAAATCGGCTGAGAAGTGGAGTGGGTAGGACCAAAGATAACCTGGCAAGATGGCATTATCTTGAAGATCCTATTACTGCTTGTGAGTGTGGGGCAGAACAGACCATTCAGCATTAACACAACTGCCCGCAGTGTCCATCAACCTGCAAGGTGCAAGACCTCCTTCGCGCCAGTGACAATGCCATACAAGTGGCTGACTTCCATCATATGAACTCTTTGTTGTTGATTGATATTGTTTTATTTATGTTATTTTTATTACTATTCCTAACAATTTGTAAGCAGCATTTTTGGACAAGAAATAAAATAAGTATCCTCCTCTAGACTTCCTTAATTCGACCAATAGCGATTTACGCCTTTCTGGCCTAGGGAGATGCTGCTGCCAGAAAAATCAAGAAGATACAATCGCTTGAAAACACAATACTTCGCATGATCAATTTTCTTCCAGTTTCCTCCCTATAATCCTGTTTCGGTTCTGATTAATTAGCTACCCACCGGCCGTCATGCCAAAATTTAATTTATACAGTAGTCTGAGTGGCAACAAATGGGGATTAACTTAAAAAAAATATATTTGGATGGTTGATTTTTCGCCCACGTTAATCTCCACATACTGCAACGTGATTGATGAAATTTTGTTGAGTAATATTCACCTCTTTGTATGGGCTCTGCTCACTGTTTTGTAGTCGATGTACATTGACTTTGGCTTTGCCATGTACAGTGGCTTCTTCGCGGCAGCTGTGTAAACAGAAAACTATCTGAGAGCCATTATTTCGTAATTAAGAGGTACTGTAAAGGTAGACACAATATTTAGAACCACCGGCAGCTGTCCTGAGAAATACTGTTACTGCCTAATGAGAAATGTGAATGTTTTTCAAAGCGGCGAGGTCGTGCTTCCAGTATGACCAACATGCGGGATTTCCAATCATTAAATTTACTACGAGATATTTCTAAATTATTTTTCTTAGAATCTGGCGCTCTCCGCTTCACTAACTTTGATTATAATCGAGCGAAAACCATTCACATTTCTCAGTATCTCAATAGCGCAAAGAAAGTGCTGTAACTACGTGAAATTTCTTTTTCGTAATTTTAACGGATACATTCGAACTCGTAGTTTCGGCACCAGTCTAAATAAGAAAAATATTTGTAGACACTTTAACTGGCGTCCGGATTATTGGAATTTCAAGAAATTTTATGTGCAATAATTCAGTAACTATCCTCACCTTTGATGAGATTTTTAGATTTATTTAAGCCAGCTACTTCTTTCTACTATATATACTATAATTTAATAAGCTCGCCCTCAAACGTATTGGCTTGAAACGGTGACGTCACGCGCTGTCCTTCGCTCGCAAATAAACAGCGACCAGAGATATTACTAGAAATTCGAGGTTATGAGCACAATTTAATACCTAAGCAACTGCGATCAAATGAATTACCAAACTACATTTGCTTTTCGTGGCATCCGTTCTTAAAAATAAAAATCGCTAAGTCTTTACGGCTTAAAAAATGTGAAACAAAATTGTACCTTACGATTCAATTAAGTCGTTCCCGTAGTTGCCATTCCATCGCTATTGTCACGGTATGTACGTATTTACATCCTACATTAGACATGAGTTACATCAGATTTCATGTTAAGACTATTAAAAGTAGAAACGTGGGTGAATTTTAATAGCATTTTCATTGCTGTTAAGTTGCATGCGTGTTCACTGCTGCTGGGTGAATCACGTTATTTACTCTGCTTTCTTAAGGTATTTAGCAAGATCGTCTCTGTACGTGTTTTATTATTCTATTATTGTTTCTAAGTCACTTCAAACTCAAGAGATTTTATTCAAATTTTACAGAGAGAACCCTTAGGGTGAAACAAAGGGCAACTTCGAATTTTAGCCAGAACAGATAAACCTGTCATGACCTTAAAAATCAAAACTATACTAGGGGACGTCCATTAATTACGTGAGTAGAAATTGGAGGGGGGGATGGGTTTCCGCTAAATCTCACGAAGGAAGGGCGGGGGAAGGTCGACGAAAATCTGAGAAACGACGCGGATATCTCCTTTGCCTGTGCCCTCGCTAGTAGCCTAAGGAGAGTTAAAATAATAACCAGTTCCGCTCATATGTCACTATTTCAAACAGAAAGTATAATAATTCATAACGAATATATTAAAGGAACCATGGAGACCCTCCTAATCAAATAATTATTCAACCTGTTGGTAGTTTAGACTTTATTATGTAGTTGGCAGTACACAGCTTGACTGCGAGAACCAAACTACATTTGGTTAAAAACAAAACCATTTTAATGGAATTTCGAACACCGTGCAGTTCAGGGTTCCAGAAATAACACGAAGTGTATTTTAACGTGATGCGGCGTGAGGAAGCTGGGAAAAAGAACGCGTTACACAAAAAACGTGCTGATCCGATTTTGATGCGTTTTGGAACAGTGTGTAGCCCATTTCATATCTCGAAATGACCGTGAAAATAAGATAAGAGAAATCAGGGCCAGAACCGATTCATTTCTGTACTCATTTTTCCCACGAGCGATTAGGGAATGGAATAGAAAGGATTTACCGGGCGAGTAAACTTAAAATCCGACAGGAGTAGCTTTCGATAAAGCACTCCAGCCATCCTGATCTGGGTTTTCCATGGTTTTCCCAGATCACTCCACGCGAATGCGGGGATGGTTCCTCACAATAGCCCATGGGCGCCTCCTGCCATATCCCTTATAACCCTTCCAAACCATAACCCTTCTCGATAGGTGCTATGCACCCTCCGCCACACACTTTTAGTGAATCGCGGAGTAATAATAATAATGACCCTACGAGTAAAATGGGGCATCTTCCATCCTGACGCGACTTGGAAAATCCGAGAAATCAATATAAATGAATGCCGGCCTCGGTAGCGTGGTGGCTAGAGTGCTAGCTCCACGTGCCGAAGGTCGCCGGTTCGAATCCGGCCGCGGGCATGGATGTTAAGTGTTGTGTGTCTGTGTGTGTGTCTTGTCCGTCCTGTGGCGTCCGCACTTTGAAGACTATATAAACACTGGATTTAACTGATTCACTGGAAGCTTAATATAACACATTGAGTTGGCTGTATGGCCTCAGCTGCCAAAAGCCATTAAGAAAATAATAATAATAAAAAATATAAATGAACCCACAAATTAGTATCCATTTAAATGTGTGTTAGTTCTCGTAGTCAAAAATGTTTGCTGGGATACATACCAACGGTATCAAATTATTCATAATTGAAATTATTCGCATCTGAAACTGGTGTTCATTTCAGTCATTTCTCATTTTCGGAGTCGTGACCGCGTTAGATCTATCTATGCATTTGCGACATGCGCCGACTGAAAAATAGGTTAAAACGTCCGTTTGAGCAAGCAGTAGAAGACCTGATTTCATCTCATAAATTTATGGAACATAAAAAAACCAAATCAACGAAGTTACGGACAACAAATAGTAAAAATAATAATAAAAATCTCACCAGAAGATGTGGGGGTGCGGGGGGGGGGGGGGGGAAGTCAGGAATTCTGGAAAAACTCCTCACGTAATTAACGCCTCATAGATCCAAGACCATACCCCTCACGAGCTTATACCGGTCGTTAATAAATGTGATAAGACTATTTTTTTTGCGATATTTGCCACTGTTGTTTGTGCAGTAGTAGTATATCTACGAGAAAAAAATAAAAACGGTGGTCAGAAATTTGGACGTTACTATTTTTCTGTTATCGTTAACAACAGGAGTTTAATTTGCTTAAGAGGTCATGGTTGGTGGTTTCAGATTAAGTTACAGATATATTCATGTTGTAACGTACTTAAATGTAACGTCTCTATTTTGTATAATACTTTAAATATGTTTATATACTTTATTGCCTCTTATTTCCAGCACCAGACCAGTATATAGACATTTCCTTAACCCCTCTTTGTCCGGCGCTGGTTTTAATATGATACTGACGCTGAAAAATCAAAATTATTATTATTCCAATTCTTATCACACAAACTCAAATTAATTCATTTGTCTATATCTACATTTATCTCAATCTCAAATCAAAACACTTTCTACTTATCTCATCACTTGTATATTTTTTATTTAACAAACAATTCTCTTTTCTCAAGTCATATAACATTATCTTTATCCATAACCCTAAATCTTCTGCCCTCAGGCTAATGTTTTACTATTAATAATCCCGCCAGGATTCTTGTGGCTTGTCCAGTGAGCCAAACTATTTTATCTCTTCTTTCAAACTTATTCATTCCAAAAAACCAAAACTCATCCTCTCCATTCAAATCTTCTCTTCAACAACTCACTCTTGACTCTTCTTTTATTTTTCAGAGATCTCATTATTCATCTTGTTATTCTTTGAGCTGTGAACTTAAAAATTCCGAGTTAGTACACACCGTTACAATTTATTAAATAAAAAAAGCTTAATTAATGTAAAATCACACAAATGTGAGGTTGTGTACCTCACAATGTCTTTGCGTTGATATTGAATCATACTTCAGTGTCTCGCCGTTTGATGGCCTTACCCGGGGCATAGGCGGGTTGAATTAAGTGTTTTTCTCTAATAATCCTCATTAATTTTACAAAAGAATGTTTAATTCTTCATGTACAGGAGATAACGAGTTCCTGTCTTTCATTTTTACAGGAAGATTTTAATATTTTAATCTACGAACTATGAACCAATGTGGTAATGTAGTAGTAGGAGCAGTTGCTAGTGGTTGCCACTGTAAGTCCGTCTTAAAAATATAGCCTGTCCTCCTCGGAGCCGAATTGACGTCAAGTACTGCTTACAAAATGAGCTTTCGCGGTTGGCCGACAATCCGGTAAGACCTCATCAAGTTACTTATTTGCGCTTGCCGCAATGGGATACTGCTTTGGCCGGAGCTTCATTTACCTGCTATGGTGGAAACAGATGTTCGCTGAGGCCAACTCTTGATGGGTGAATGTTGAACATATCAACACTGTGACACTGAATTTTACAGATCGCAGATTCGAATCGCCCACGGGCGTGAGTAGTTTTAACTATGGTATTTGTATTATCACCACCCTTCAACAGTAAAGAATTAAGATTCGTATTAAAATAGTGTCCTTAATCACAAGATTTAGCAGCTGACTCCGAAAACTGAGTTGCCAGAAGCGTTTTATAATGGGTGAGGATCGACAGAAAAACTATTGTCGATATGATTATGCCGGAATGATTCCATGACATATTGTCAGTTCAAAGCTCGGGGTCTCTGTTCTGTATTAGTATATAGTTTCTAGAAAAGGTAGTAATAGATAATTTGAATGTTCAGACTGGACTGCGCTCCTCACGCCGGCCAGCAGACGCAACCTGAAGATGATGGCACGTTACGCCGTCGAAAATTCGTTGAACTAGGATCAATTGATCCGGCCGCATGCCCGAGAGATCTGCAAGCATCAGATACGCCAGGAAATCACGATTACATAAAATATTTTCATTTTCAGAAATCATTACTCTCTTCTCTTTTTGTTACGTATGAAAGACCTATATTAGGATACAGTGTCAAAAACTTCATGCTGTTGCTTAAGAAACTGACCCATTTGCAACAAAATTTGTGGCGAAGAAATTATGTTATGACTTATCCCATTGTAAATTACTAACGGAAATTTCAGAAAATTAGCTGTTTGTATGGTAATTATATAGTATCCTACATGTTTCTATTTTTTAATTGTTTCAAACGTTGCCTCAGATCTTAATAGCTTTTCTAGAAAACTATTTGCAGTTTAAGAATATGTAACGAACACAATTTTTATGCCTGTGAAATGAATTCATCTTGTTATTTAACAATCGGACCAACAAAAAGTCTTTATTGCTAAAGAACAGTATACACGAAACCACCAACAAACCTGCAGTAACACATCGTTAACAGAAAAGTTAATCACCTGGATTGGAGCAACACTCTCTTGCTGAATTTAAAAGATGAAACACAAAGATACAAAGATCCTTTAGGAATAAAAATATACTGTACATGAGGTAAATTATAAGAAAAATCAGAAGGGATTCCACTTAAGATTTTTGCTGAAAATCAAAGTCCGGCTTCCCCCTTAAGACCATAAATGGATACCCCAAAATCACCCTATCCTACAAAGGAAGTGAAGCTACGAAACATGTAGCAGATAATTGTGTTAAGCCAAAACGGCACCGACAGGGAAATCTTATATATATATAAAAATAGACGTGTTTTTTCCTATATTTCACTTTTCAGCCACCACTACCTTGCACAGATCACTGATGTTTGTTGGTGGAAGTAGCATGGAGTTTCCTGTCGTGCACAACGTTCGCCGAATACCGATAGCTGTGGAGATGTGGGAGATACAATGATTAAAGTTGGTCAGTGCAGGGCGTTTTCATATTTCGACCAAAAATTCGTATCTCCGTATACTTCTCTTTCCTGCCACAACTACAGAACATAGACCTTTGGTATTTGTGTGTGGTAGTAGAATCGTCTTTCCTGTCGTGCACTATGGTTGTTAGATGTCGGTAGCTATGGGGGTGTGGGAGATATGGGGGTTGAAAGTGGTCGACATGTGGCAATTTCATACTTCTGTCAAAGACAAAAGTGTCATGGTGTATCACTTTTCAGCGAAAACTATAGATCACAGATAACTGGTGTTTGTGTGTAGTAGTAGCACAGAGTCACCTTTCGATCACAACAGCGGCCGATTTTCAGAAACTGTGGTTCTGTGGTAGATATGGTGGTTGTAAGTGGCCGACCAAGGATATTTTCGTATTTCGACTTTCTCCGCATATGTCTCTTTTCTGCCACAACTACATAGCATAGAGCATTGGTGTTTGTGTTTGGTAGTAGAATCGTATCTCATGTAGTGCACTATGGTTGTTAGATGTCGGTAGGTATGGGGGTGTGGGAGATATGGGGGTTGAAAGTGATCGACCTGTGGCAATTTCATACTTCTGCCAAAGACAAAAGTGTCATGGTGTATCACTTTTCAGCGAAAAGTATAGATCACAGATAACTGGCGTTTGTGTGTAGTAGTAGCACAGAGTCACCTTTCGATCACAACAGCGGCCGAATTTCAGAAACTGTGTTACTGTGGTAGATATGGTGGTTGTAAGTGGCCGACCAAGGACATTTGCGAATTTCGACTGTCTCCGCATATGTCACTTTTCTGCCACAACTACATAGCATAGAACATTGGTGTTTGTGTATGGTAGTAGAAATTGTATCTCATGTAGTGCACTATGGTTGTTAGATGTCGGTAGCTATGGGGGTGTGGGAGATATGGGGGTTGAAAGTGGTCGACATGTGGCAATTTCATACTTCTGTCAAAGACAAAAGTGTCATGGTGTATCACTTTTCAGCGAAAACTATAGATCACAGATAACTGGTGTTTGTGTGTAGTAGTAGCACAGAGTCACCTTTCGATCACAACAGCGGCCGATTTTCAGAAACTGTGGTTCTGTGGTAGATATGGTGGTTGTAAGTGGCCGACCAAGGATATTTTCGTATTTCGACTTTCTCCGCATATGTCTCTTTTCTGCCACAACTACATAGCATAGAGCATTGGTGTTTGTGTTTGGTAGTAGAATCGTATCTCATGTAGTGCACTATGGTTGTTAGATGTCGGTAGGTATGGGGGTGTGGGAGATATGGGGGTTGAAAGTGATCGACCTGTGGCAATTTCATACTTCTGCCAAAGACAAAAGTGTCATGGTGTATCACTTTTCAGCGAAAAGTATAGATCACAGATAACTGGCGTTTGTGTGTAGTAGTAGCACAGAGTCACCTTTCGATCACAACAGCGGCCGAATTTCAGAAACTGTGTTACTGTGGTAGATATGGTGGTTGTAAGTGGCCGACCAAGGACATTTGCGAATTTCGACTGTCTCCGCATATGTCACTTTTCTGCCACAACTACATAGCATAGAACATTGGTGTTTGTGTATGGTAGTAGAATTGTATCTCATGTAGTGCACTATGGTTGTTAGATGTCGGTAGCTATGGGGGTTGAAAGTGATCGACCTGTGGCAATTTCATACTTCTGCCCAAAGACAAAAGTGTCATGGTGTATCACTTTTCAGCGAAAAAGTATATTTCACAGATAACTGGCGTTTGTGTGTAGTAGTAGCACAGAGTCACCTTTCGATCACAACAGTGGCCGAATTTCAGAAACTGTGTTACTGTGGTAGATATGGTGGTTGTAAGTGGCCGACCAAGGATATTTGCGAATTTCGACTGTCTCCGGATATGTCACTTTTCTGCCACAACTACATAGCATAGAACATTGGTGTTTGTGTATGGTAGTAGAATTGTATCTCATGTAGTGCACTATGGTTGTTAGATGTCGGTAGCTATGGGGGTGTGGGGGATATGGGGGTTGAAAAGTGATCGACCTGTGGCAATTTCATACTTCTGCCAAAGACAAAAGTGTCATGGTGTATCACTTTTTAGCGAAAACTATAGATCGCAGATAACTGGTGTTTGTGTGTAATAGTAGCACAGAGTCACCTTTCGATCACAACAGCGGCCGATTTTCAGTTACTGTGGTACTGTGGTAGATATGGTGGTTGTAAGTGGCCGACCAAGGATATTTTCGTATTTCGACTTTCTCCGCATATGTCTCTTTTCTGCCACAACTACATAGCATAGAAGCATTGGTGTTTGTGTATGGTAGTAGAATTCGTATCTCATGTAGTGCACTATGGTTTGTTAGATGTCGGTAGGCTATGGGGGTGTGGGAGATATGGGGGTTGAAAGTGATCGACCTGTGGCAATTTCATACTTCTGCCAAAGACAAAAGTGTCATGGTGTATCACTTTTCAGCGAAAAGTATATTTCACAGATAACTGGCGTTTGTGTGTAGTAGTAGCACAGAGTCACCTTTCGATCACAACAGCGGCCGAATTTCAGAACTGTGTTACTGTGGTAGATATGGTGGTTGTAAGTGGCCGACCAAGGATATTTGCGAATTTCGACTGTCTCCGCATATGTCACTTTTCTGCCACAACTACATAGCATAGAACATTGGTGTTTGTGTATGGTAGTAGAATTGTATCTCATGTAGTGCACTATGGTTGTTAGATGTCGGTAGCTATGGGGGTGTGGGGGATATGGGGGTTGAAAGTGATCGACCTGTGGCAATTTCATACTTCTGCCAAAGACAAAAGTGTCATGGTGTATCACTTTTTAGCGAAAACTATAGATCGCAGATAACTGGTGTTTGTGTGTAATAGTAGCACAGAGTCACCTTTCGATCACAACAGCGGCCGATTTTCAGTAAACTGTGTTACTGTGGTAGATATGGTGGTTGTAAGTGGCCGACAAGGATATTTTCGTATTTCGACTTTCTCCGCATATGTCTCTTTTCTGCCACAACTACATAGCATAGAGCATTGGTGTTTGTGTTTGGTAGTAGAATTGTATCTCATGTAGTGCACTATGGTTGTTAGATGTCGGTAGGTATGGGGGTGTGGGGAGATATGGGGGTTGAAAGTGATCGACCTGTGGCAATTTCATACTTCTGCCAAAGACAAAAGTGTCATGGTGTATCACTTTTCAGCGAAAGTATAGATCACAGATAACTGGCGTTTGTGTGTAGTAGTAGCACAGAGTCATCCTTTCGATCACAACAGCGGCCGAATTTCAGAAACTGTGTTACTGTGGTAGATATGGTGGTTGTAAGTGGCCGACCAAGGATATTTTCGAATTTCGACTGTTCTCCGCATATGTCACTTTTCTGCCACAACTACATAGCATAGAACATTGGTGTTTGTGTTATGGTAGTAGAATTGTATCTCATGTAGTGCACTATGGTTGTTAGATGTCGGTAGCTATGGGGGTGTGGGAGATATGGGGGTTGAAAGTGATCGACCTGTGGCAATTTCATACTTCTGCCAAAGACAAAAGTGTCATGGTGTATCACTTTTCAGCGAAAACTATAGATCACAGATAACTGGTTTGTGTGTAGTAGTAGCACAGAGTCACCTTTCGATCACAACAGCGGCCGATTTCAGAAACTGTGTACTGTGGTAGATATGGTGGTTGTAAGTGGCCGACCAAGGATATTTTCGTATTTCGACTGTCTCCGCATATGTCACTTTTCTGCCACAACTACATAGCATAGAGCATTGGTGTTTGTGTTTGGTAGTAGAATCGTATCTCATGTAGTGCACTATGGTTGTTAGATGTCGGTAGCTATGGGGGTGTGGGAGATATGGGGGTTGAAAGTGATCGACCTGTGGCAATTTCATACTTCTGCCAAAGACAAAAGTGTCATGGTGTATCACTTTTCAGCGAAAACTATAGATCACAGATAACTGGCGTTTGTGTGTAGTAGTAGCACAGAGTCACCTTTCGATCACAACAGCGGCCGAATTTCAGAAACTGGTTACTGTGGTAGATATGGTGGTTGTAAGTGGCCGACCAAGGATATTTTCGTATTTCGACTGTCTCCGCATATGTCACTTTTCTGCCACAACTACATAGCATAGAGCATTGGTGTTTGTGTTTGGTAGTAGAATCGTATCTCATGTAGTGCACTATGGTTGTTAGATGTCGGTAGCTATGGGGGTGTGGGAGATATGGGGGTTGAAAGTGATCGACCTGTGGCAATTTCATACTTCTGCCAAAGACAAAAGTGTCATGGTGTATCACTTTTCAGCGAAAACTATAGATCACAGATAACTGGCGTTTGTGTGTAGTAGTAGCACAGAGTCACCTTTCGATCACAACAGCGGCCGATTTCAGAAACTGTGTACTGTGGTAGATATGGTGGTTGTAAGTGGCCGACCAAGGATATTTTCGTATTTCGACTGTCTCCGCATATGTCACTTTTCTGCCACAACTACATAGCATAGAGCATTGGTGTTTGTGTTTGGTAGTAGAATCGTATCTCATGTAGTGCACTATGGTTGTTAGATGTCGGTAGCTATGGGGGTGTGGGAGATATGGGGGTTGAAAGTGATCGACCTGTGGCAATTTCATACTTCTGCCAAAGACAAAAGTGTCATGGTGTATCACTTTTCAGCGAAAACTATAGATCACAGATAACTGGCGTTTGTGTGTAGTAGTAGCACAGAGTCACCTTTCGATCACAACAGCGGCCGAATTTCAGAAACTGTGTTACTGTGGTAGATATGGTGGTTGTAAGTGGCCGACCAAGGATATTTTCGTATTTCGACTGTCTCCGCATATGTCACTTTTCTGCCACAACTACATAGCATAGAGCATTGGTGTTTGTGTTTGGTAGTAGAATCGTATCTCATGTAGTGCACTATGGTTGTTAGATGTCGGTAGCTATGGGGGTGTGGGAGATATGGGGGTTGAAAGTGATCGACCTGTGGCAATTTCATACTTCTGCCAAAGACAAAAGTGTCATGGTGTATCACTTTTCAGCGAAAACTATAGATCACAGATAACTGGCGTTTGTGTGTAGTAGTAGCACAGAGTCACCTTTCGATCACAACAGCGGCGGCCGAATTTCAGAAACTGTGTTACTGTGGTAGATATGGTGGTTGTAAGTGGCCGACCAAGGATATTTTCGTATTTCGACTGTCTCCGCATATGTCACTTTTCTGCCACAACTACATAGCATAGAGCATTGTGTTTGTGTTTGGTAGTAGAATCGTATCTCATGTAGTGCACTATGGTTGTTAGATGTCGGTAGCTATGGGGGTGTGGGAGAAATGGGGGATAAAATGGTCGACCTGCGGCAATTTCATATTTCTGCCAAAGACGCATGTGTCACGTTGTATCACTTTTAAGTGAAAACTATCAATCGCAGATTACCGGCGTTTTTGTGTGGTAGTAACACAGAGTCACCCATCGATCACAACGTTGGCCGAAATTCGGTAACTGTGGGAGTGTGTGAGATATGGTGTTCGAAATTGGTCGATCATGAATATTTTCGTATTTCATCCAAAGACTTGTGTGTATCCGTAAATTTTACTTTGCTGCCGGAACTACATAGCGCAGAAGACTGGTATTTGTGTGTGGTAATAGTATCGAGTCTCCCATCGTGCACTATGGTGGTTAGATGTCTACAGCTGTCAATATGAATACTTTACAATCACGAACGAAGTTGTGGGTACCAGCTATTATATTATAAATGTGGAAGTAAGTTTCTGTCTTTTTGTTACGTTTTGACGACTAAATGGCTATATCAATATTGATGGAATTTAACAATGAAATAGTGTAGGAAGGACACAGGACATTTTTTCGGCATGAATAACAGTTTTAGTCACGAAATTTTAAGAACTTATCGAATGATGAAAGACAGACAGATTCGTGTGTTAGTCTGTAATGTTACGTTGGTTGCTCAGTCACGCAATCTGTTAGTGTTTGATTTATTAATAAATTTCGATAAGAAACAAAACTTATTATTTAGTATAGAAGTCAATTTGCTCTGCACTGTACTATTCATTTGTGTCTGTATAAAAGTTTCTGGCACCAATTTGTCTTCCTTTTTGACATGCCTTACGGACGTAAACCTGGCCTAAGGTGCAGGTCTAGAAGACAATGTGCTGCTATTAGATTATAGATTCAGATGCTCATGTTGAATAAAGAAGAAAAAACCAAGCTGAAATAAAGCTGCCATCAGTTAACCCCCCCCCCCCCCCCCACACACACACACACATCCCCGCACCTTCGCTTACTTTTCTGTTTTTAAATATGTTGTAAATTGATTCTCTTCATGAGACAGATTAGATGATAGGATGATATAATGATGGCTTTCCATCATATTATGTCGACTCGGTGTTGTTTGGGACAAATCTTACGTTACTAACAGTTTTCTATATCCAATTCTGGAATTGAAACTCCAAGTCCACGCGTACGAAGTCGCGGGGTAACCAGCTAGTTA